>CAWUFW010003385.1:0-1200000 GCA_963921515.1 Calotriton arnoldi
CGTTGTTTCTAAGTCTCTTACTTAGTATATGGTCTGGTACGCCCCTAGGGCCCCAGCCATATTTTGTGCTTAACTTATTGTGAAACGTTGATTTGTGCATATGTTTGTCTTCTAATCTCATAAAGAGATTAGTAGAGAGTTATTTAGAAATAAATACATATATATTTGATATATATACCTGTGTGGTGTCTTTTCATTTGGTGATTCAAGAGATTATATGGTAAAACAAGCTGCTTTACATTCCTCCGAGACTTAGCCTGAAGGCTGCTCTCCACAGCTACCACTAGGATAGCTTTCTTTAAAAGGTTGTCTTAAACCTATCTACCATAAGAGTCGATTTGCCCTGGTGCAAGGTGTCCACTTTAATTAGTGAACAGCATATACCAGGCCAACTTCTCACATAGTGCATAGGATGGGTTGTGCTGTACATGAATCTTGCAATCCCAAGTTCCTAGGTGAATTGAAAGTCCGGGTAGACAGGATCCCCAGTATCGGGGCCACAGTTGTCTGACACATTGGTCCAACTTGTACTCCCCATGCAATGTGTGGGAGTAGTGTTGCCGTCAACAGGGTGAACAGTCTGTGCACAAAGGCGAACATCCAGAACAGGTTCAGGCTTCCTGGGAGTTGCGCTTGGCCATCGGCCTCTCACTTTTCCCTCCTCGGACGACCCCTCTTCTTGGGGGGGCCCTCAAGTGCAGGCTGCTGCGGTGCAGGGGACTCTCCGCCAGAGTCCTCCTCCCTCCCTGTGGCAGTTGCAGTTTGTTCGGCACCAGATGTTGTTGGCACACAGGGAGGTGTGGACTGGTTGCTGTTCATCTGGCGGAGGCATTGTAAAATGTCCCTGTGCACCGCCGTCATCTCATGCAGTGCATCCCACTTGGACTCCACGCGGGACATGTGTGAGTCCACACGGGACATGTGTGACTCCACGTGGGACATGTGGGAGTCCAAGCGGGCATGATGGGCAGCCTGCTGCTGTTTAATGTCTCTGAGGAGCCCCACTACCTGGCTGAGCTCTCCGGTGCTGGACTGGTACGCATCAGCTATGCGTACCAGTTGTGGGTCGTCATGCACACCAGCAACGTCTGCAAGCAGCGACCTCTGTCTCCCACCCCTCCCACCACCCCTGCTGACATGTGCAGTGTGTGCAGTGGCACGCACAGATAACCCTGGTCCACCTTGGGGGTTGGTGGTGGTGGTGGTGTCCATGGCCCCAGGTTGGTCCAGGGTCACTGTGCTGGTGTTGCTCCTTATTCTGTCCATGTCGGCAGGGATGGTATTCATGGTGACAGTCGTTGTAGGGGTGGGTGCAGGGGGTGCAGCTGGTGGTCCTGCTGGTGCTGCAGCTGGTGGTCCTGCTGGTGCTGCATGTTGACTTGCACCGGATGTGCCAGGTTGTTCTTCATCGTCCGAGGAGGACAGAGGCTGTACGACGCCAGTGAGCTTGGCATCCTCTTGAGCCTGGGACTGGGACTCCTCAGCGTCTGCTGCTGTGTCCCCATCATCACCTGTTTTTGGGAGACACAAACAATGTATGTCATGTTTCTGCAGGCATCAATGGTTGACACACATGACAGTTGTGACTGTGCCTCTGGGTGCGGGCCTGTACATTGCATTGTCCTAAGTCGTCACAGTCAGGGGTTGATATTGCTGTGGCACATTGTCCTGCATTATTTGGGCATTTCTATGTATTTTCTGGGGTGTGAACATGGTCTGCATTGGTTGTGTTTGGTTGACAGCCGGCCCTCCTTCCCACCCACCCAGCCAGTCAGTTATCCCACCATGGAACGTGCTTGCGTTGCAGGGAGTGTAAGTTGTCTCTCAGGATGTCAGTCAGTGGTGTCCTGCTGTTTGTTGGTGCACAGTTGGCAGCAGGGCCTTGTGCTCCCCACATCAGTAGCCAGTGTCAGCCATCTTGTGAGTCCTTCTCCACTCCCTGTGATGTGAGCATGGTTCAGGGTGGTGTTGATGGGACAGTTGTGGGGGTGACCAATATCAGTGACTACGACTCCCATCATGCTATTGCCTCCACCCCCTTCCCAGCATGCCCATGCTTCCTTCCTTTTGAATCTGCTTCCCTGTGGGGTGGGCTGGCTGTGCTGACAGGATGGCTGGGAGTGTTGTCCTGGCAGTTGTTTGGCTAAGAGTCCCAAGAGTGTCCCTGTGCTTCACACAACATAACCCAGGGTGGTGGTTCTTTGTGGGATCTTGTGTTAGGATGGGGGCATTGCATTCTACCAGGTGGGTACTGTGGAGTTTGTGTTGGGGTGTGTGTGAGGGGAGGTGCTTGTGACTATGGTTAGTGCTGCAAGTCCTCCTTCCCACCCAGCCAGCCAGCCAGTTATCCCACCATGGAACGTGCTTGCATTGCAGGGAGTGTAAGTTGTCTCTCAGGATGTCAGTCAGTGGTGTCCTGCTGTTTGTTGGTGCACATTTGCCAGCAGGGCCTTGTGCTCCCCACAGCAGTAGCCAGTGTCAGCCATCTTGTGAGTCCTTCTCCACTCCCTGTGATGTGAGCATGGTTCAGGGTGGTGTTGATGGGACAGTTGTGGGGGTGAGCTATGTCTGTGACTACGACTCCCATCATGCCATTGCCTCCACCCCACTTCCCAGCATTCCCATACTTACTTGCTTTTGTGTGGAGTTCAGTGTGTGTGGGTGTGAGAGCAATGGCAAGATGGCTGACAGTGGTGTCCTGCTGTTGGTTGGTGTGCAGTACCCAGCATGCCCTTGTGCTCCCCACGACACAGCAACAGTGTCAGACATCTTTGATGGGCCTTTCCACTCTCTGTGGGATGTGCATGCGTGAGTGTGAGCTTGCTGGGCCATGTGGTGGGGGATGTAGAGCTGTGACTACGACTCCCATCATGCTATTGCCTCCTCCCCCTTCCCAGCATGCCCATGCTTCCTTCCTTTTGACTCTGCTTCCCTGTGGGGTGGGCTGGCTGTGCTGACAGGATGGCTGGGAGTGTTGTCCTGGCAGTTGTTTGGCTAAGAGTCCCAAGAGTGTCCCTGTGCTTCACACAACATAACCCAGGGTGGTGGTTCTTTGTGGGATCTTGTGTTAGGATGGAGGGCATTGCATTCTACCAGGTGGGTACTGTGGAGTTTGTGTTGGGGGTGTGTGAGGGGAGGTGCTTGTGACTATAGTCAGTGCTGCAAGTCTCCCTTCCCACCCAGCCAGCCAGATAACCCACCATGGAACGTGCTTGCATTGCAGGGAGTGTAAGTTGTCTCTCAGGATGTCAGTCAGTGGTGTCCTGCTGTTTGTTGGTGCACAGTTGCCAGCAGGGCCTTGTGCTCCCCACAGCAGTAGCCAGTGTCAGCCATCTTGTGAGTCCTTCTCCACTCCCTGTGATGTGAGCATGGTTCATGGTGGTGTTGATGGGACAGTTGTGGGGGTGACCAATATCAGTGACTACGACTCCCATCATGCTATTGCCTCCACCCCCTTCCCAGCATGCCCATGCTTCCTTCCTTTGAATCTGCTTCCCTGTGGGGTGGGCTGGCTGTGCTGACAGGATGGCTGGGAGTGTTGTCCTGGCAGTTGTTTGGCTAAGAGTCCCAAGAGTGTCCCTGTGCTTCACACAACATAACCCAGGGTGGTGGTTCTTTGTGGGATCTTGTGTTAGGATGGGGGGCATTGCATTCTACCAGGTGGGTTCTGTGGAGTTTGTGTTGGGGGTGTGTGAGGGGCGGTGCTTGTGACTATGGTCAGTGCTGCAAGTCCCCCTTCCCACCCAGCTAGCCAGATTTCCCACCATGGAACGTGCTTGCATTGCAGGGAGTGTAAGTTGTCTCTCAGGATGTCAGTCAGTGGTGTCCTGCTGTTTGTTGGTGCACAGTTGCCAGCAGGGCCTTGTGCTCCCCACAGCAGTAGCCAGTGTCAGCCATCTTGTGAGTCCTTCTCCACTCCCTGTGATGTGCGCGTGGTTCATGGTGGTGTTGATGGGACAGTTGTGGGGGGGCAATATGTGTGACTGCGACTCCCATGATGCTATTGGCTACACTGACTTGGCCAGCATACACAGAATTCCTTCCTTTGAGTGGTCTTCACTGTGTGTTGGTGTTGTTGTGGTGGCTACATGTGTGGATGTGTTTGTTAGTTCTATTTGTGCCACTGCCTAGCTGTAGTTGTGGTTGTGTTTGTACATGTGTTGGCACAGTTGGATGTGACTTTTTTGATGGCATGTGTTGTGTTTATCTGACTGACATACACATTTTGGGATGATTCTGTTCTAGTTGCTGTGTAATTGCTATGAGTGCATGGTTTGACTCTCCCCTTGACAGTGATGTGTGTGTTTTGTGGCAGTATATTGTGTACATTTGTTGTGTACTCACCAGGCTCTGGGATGTCCTCTAGTCCATATACGCTCACTGGCGGAAGGATGGCCCGCACCTTCTCCTCCCAGGGCCTGAGGTATATTGGCTTGGCAGGAGGGCCACTGCCGGTGTGTTGGCTGTTGATGTAGTCTTTCTTCAGCAAGTCCCGTACCCTCCTGCGCACGTCATACCACCTGTTCTGGATGTCGGTCTTTGTGCGCCGACATGGTGATTGGGCGTTCACCCTGTTGATGATCCTCTCCCACATCTTGGTTTTCTGTGACATGGGGGTCTGTTGGACCAGTGTGCCAAACAGCTGTGGCTCCACCCTGAGGATCTCGTCTACCATGACTTCCAATTCACTATCTAGGAACTTGGGATTCTTCTTGGGGGGCATGGTGATGGGTGGTGATGGTGGGTGATGTGTGTGTTGGTGTGCAGGTGAGGGTGTGTGAGTGTGTGTTTTGCTGGGTGTATGTGAGGTAGGTATTTGTTGGTGTGCTGATGGTGTGTGGCTTGTGTGAGGGATGAGCTGTGGGTGTGTGGTTGCTTTCTCTTGGGTGCTGGCAGTGGAATGGCATTTGCAAAGGCTCATGGTAGTGATTTGTGTCCTTTATATAGGTGGAGTTGTGGGTGTGTCTTTGTTCTCTGTCCCCACCCCCAGTATTTATTGGCTTGGTAATTGCTTGTTTGGCCTTTTTTGGGTGATTTTTCCTTTGTGCTGTTTGTGTATGTTGGAAACGTTCTTGTGACCGAGTCGGACCCTGCATTGGTCTCGTACGGTGTTCTCCGTTTCGTTCACGCTGTGTTTGTGCAGTTTTCTATGCTGCGTACGCGTCGGTCGCGGTGTATTGTGTTGCTTCGGCTCGGTTTTGTATGCGTGTCGGTCGTACGGCTTGTCCTCCGTCCGACTCGCTCGTGGTTTTCGCGCCTTGCATCGTACTTTGCGGTTTGGAGTTAGCGTGTACGTTTCGGTCGGATTTGTTCCGGGTGCGTGTCGGTCGGTTGGATTCGCATGTTTTTCCGGCCGGATTGCTGTTTTCCGTGCGGCTCGGTCGGTCGACTTGGTTTCGGTACGTGTCGGTCGGATTTTTCGCGCCTTGCATCGTACTTGGCGTGTCGTGCGCCACGGGTACGTGTCGGTCGGTATTTTTTCCGGATCCGAGTCGGTCGGTGCTTTTTCCGGCCCGAATCGGAATCGACCCCTAGGTCTTAAAGTGCGACATCTGCCAGCAGATGAAAGGCTCCACCGTAACACGCCCAGCACAGACACCATTGTTAAAATCAGACAAGCCTCTCGCATGTGTGTATTTGGACCTCTGCGGACCCCTACAATCTGATGGGGCCAAGAAATATATCATGGTTGCAGTGGATTCCTGCTCTAGATTCCTATGGGTTTGGCCTCAGAGCTGTGCTGACGCTCGAACTGTTATAAAAGATTTGCGAGTCTTTATCGGTACATACGCAATTGGCACGTTACATTCTGACTGTGGCCCGGCGTTTAGCTCTCGGGCTTACAAAGAGGCCATGGAAGGAATGGGCGTAGCATTGTGGTACTCCTCTCCGTACCATCCTGAGGGAAATTCGGTTGTGGAGAGGAAAAACCGTGACTTAAAGCAATCTTTAACAGCTAGGGTATTAGGCAAGGGCGGTAGATGGGTTGATCACTTATATGGGGTACAAAGAGCCCTAAACAATCAGCCAAGAAGCTCTCTAGGGGGTGTCACTCCTTACGAGGTCCTATTTGGGACAAGAATGTGGGTACCTGATCTTAATTGTGAAGGCACAGTGGTGGATGAAAAAACATTTGATATCCATGATCGTTTGACTGTTTTACAGGATCTAAATGAATCCAGGACACAACAAAGCAACGTCCACTTAAAACAGACCGCCACTGAGGAAGTCAAGGCAGTAACGGCAAGACCTGTCTGGATCCCAAAAGTCGGGGATCTGGTCAGAGAAAAGATTGCAGACAAGAAAGAATTCGGACCATCCTACAGAACAGCTGTACTGGTCCTAGCAATCCAAGGCACAAGAACTGTACTTCTGCCGCCTCTTGCCGGGAAAAAGGAGAAAAGATTTGTCTCAATTGACTTAATCAAACCACACTATTTGGCCGATACTAAACAGTAGGCCTCGTGGACTCCACAGTAGCAGACGCCCTCCTCTCGCTACAATCCAAGAAGTCCAAACAGAAAGACTCATCACGTTTGAAGAGCCACCTGTACGGAATGAAGGACTAAGCAACAATGCTATGGAACTCGTTCCACTTCAACAAGAAGTTCGACTTCAAGAAGAAAATCAACTTAACAACCAATTTGCAATAAGATTGACTGCAGACGTCTACGTCAACATCCCTCGTCAAGAGCAAAATCCAATTTCAACAAATCCCGATGCAATTCAAACAATTGATCGAACTGCTTCTGGCTATTTCATGAACTTTGATACGTTTTCATTGGATCCAAGCGAGCCGGAAACGACGCCAGCCAAAAAATCACACAAACAGAAACTCATTGACTTTTTGAACTTTTTTAGAAAGACTTACCTGGTGTCACCTTGGATAGAACTATGGTATATCACTGGGATTCTATTTTTTCTTTTCTGGCTAGGTTTAATTATAACTTTTAGTATGCTTATTAATGGCCTATATCTCCAGCAGAGCTCTACAGCCCAGAGAGTCAATTTGATTTTAAAACCACACCAGTCTTCACATCGTGAACCCAGAGACTTGTCTTCAGTGAACATCACAGCAGTTCCTATACCGGACAGTATAGTATGGGACAAGATTGATTTTGATATATTCGGTCCAACTGAACTTTTAAAGCTTAAACATGTATTTAAAATTTCTTTAAGTGATATCATTACCTCCAGTACATTTTCTGATGATTGGGACACTGAAACTGTGAATAACATAATGTCTGATTTAGAAAAAACTGCAGCATTTCCGAACAATGAAATGTTAGAAAGTACTTCAGACTATGATATTTTGTACTGTTACCAACATTATGGTCATAATTTCTTGCACAAATCTATAACACCTAGAAATGTATTTGAATACCACCAGTGGGAACACTGCCCAACACCTCCAAAAGGTAGTTCGCAAACGTTTGCACAGAAATTCACATACTTTTCAGGGTTTAATACATCTGACCCGAAGTCATTTTATTACAAAGTGGCAACAACATCAGCACAGAAAATTATGTTGACTAACACCAAACAGATTTACTCTGCTTCCTTTATGGCCCAGTTGTCTACACAGGGTTTTGACCTATGGAAGGACACTATCGATTTAAAATCAATCTGGGTTTCTAGGGACTGGCAGGTCCAGGGAACAGAAGCGCTTTTTAGAGCATGCCTCATTCCACAGCAGATAATATTTCTAAAGGAAACTGTGCAACAGACATCCTGTCTTGGACTAGCCAAGAACAAGGAAATGAACACACCGGGGTTTCGAGCACCATCACAGATGAGTGGGGGGCAGAATTCAACTACACATGGGGTAGGATTAGATGACATTCTCCAGTACAACAGGTCAGATCCCAATTGGACAGAATGGCTGATTTGGCCCATTGACACAAACATGTCAACAGAGATTCCTAGGTATAGCTGAGGGGTATAGTATCAATAGGCCAGATACACTCTATGTACAAAGACAACACCCAGGGGTAGTGACATCCTACAGTGTTGGGAAGTTGTGCCTTGATTGGCTAGAAACCTCAACACTCACAGAAGTAAAACATCACTTGACCTTACTCACACCTGATGTAGACCTTAGGGATTTCTTGCTAGGCCCAAGGAAAACACGTCAGAAACGTTTCATATATGCTGGCATTTATGCCTATTATAATGAAAACTGGAAAATATCCCAACAGGAGGCCGCAGAAAGAATACGGGAAATAGACCGTATTAACCTAGAGAAGGCATTGGCTGTAGTGGATAATGGGTTAACAACTTTGACCTCCAGGATTTACTCCTTAGGCAACATTGTGTCTTCGGCAATCAACTTATTAGAACATCATCTGGCCTTGTTACAACACAGGCAGTCCCAATTACGTTCTATTATGATGTTAAGCTGGATGCTGCAATCTTTGCGTGCAGGCTATGTGCCCTGGCGTTTTATAAACACCACGTCTCTGTTTTCAGAATACAATCTAACTGATAAGCAGACAGAAATGGCACAAAGAGGAGCCAAATATACAATGCTGCGTATTGAGAAATTGGAAAGGTTACCATTCACTGTAGCCGAATTACCATCAACTGAATGGCTAATTCATGGCCAAATCACTCTGCCGGTCACTACGTTTCAGTTTCAATATTGCCTTGAGCAAAGGCAGGCAGGCAAATATGAAAAAATGGGTAAGGGTTCCATTAAGGAATCTTGGGAGTTACCATATAGATATTGATGCCGGAGCGGGGATCGAGAAGTGTATCTGAGTGGTACAAACTGCAAGAACGCTTTAAGCGGTTCTCTCATGTGTCAGGATATTTCTCTACACGGAGCATGTAGTGGTTCGGTAGCGAATCTATCTTGCCACATGTCAGGGACCCCAGCGGCCATGATCACGCCGGTTTTCCAGCTGCTCTCGAATGGGAGTTACTTGATGCTAAACGATCAAGGTTGCTGTGGGATGCTTCCGGGCGTCACCTATCTGGTCACTGTTAACTCAAGGGTTACTTGCTGTATGCAAGTATTGTTTCCGCCACTGAACACAGTCAGGGAAGCGCCGTTATGGCCTTCGTTGAATGTTTCCTTTATACAATTTGATGCTTTGAGCAGACTGAAAGCCATGCTTTTACAGCAACCCGTGCCCTTAACCTCCGCTCGAGAAATCTTTGAACTTCAAGTTGCAAGGACCTCGACTGAGATACAAGCGCTAATACGTACGAACTGCCCCTTTCATTTCGCAGAAATGGTGGGTCGTATCTTTAACATGTCTGATACGAGCGGTATTGTACACCTATTTAAGACCATAGGGTCAGGACTATTAAGCACCTTTCAGACAGTCCTCGGAGTAATCCCAAATTGTATACACTCCGTATTGGGAAGCGTGTTTGGAGGTCTCCCGCTTATCCTGTTCCTAATTGCAGGAGTCCTGATTGTAATCTTACTGCTACGCAATGGAGGGCCCAATTTCCGAGGAAATGGTGAACATACTCATGGAGCGGAAATACCGTGAACGCATGGTGCAGCTTCTGGGTATACCTTGCCTAAGAGAACTGAACGCCTCTTGGTTTCTATCGTTTAGACCAGTCTGGGTGGACTGCATCTTACCTGTTCTTCGATGCCTGTTATGCGGAGAAGAATGCACGTTGGATCTCTGTCTAACGTTTCCATCAGATACGCCTCCGGACATGGATGCTATGCTGGACCCCCTAAAGGCCCATGCTCTGCGTTGTCCCCAGCATCTTCCAATTCTGATGAATGCATTCCTTGAGAATCCACAGGTGCCGTTTGCTCCTGCTGGGTTAGGTGGCTCCTCCACAGGCACTCAGGTAACAGCTGCCGCACAAGCTGCCGCAGCACTGACTGTTAGCAGTGCTGAATTCCATCTATGTGCAATTGACGTTCTCTGTGAGGCGTTGGATTTGTCGTCTGCAGTAGCTATCACCGATAATGCTGTATCTCCCAGCCAGGACACTTAATCTGGAATTGGCTCATCGCGTCCTGGGAAAGAATTCGGCTTCTCCACTTCGTTTCATAAATAAACGAACTAAATTTGGAACATTTCCTAAATTGACACTTTCACTTGAGAAAGAATGGCCTTCTTCTGCTTATGGTAATACAATTTTTATAAGTGAGACAGAATTGACTTTTTCAAGTGGCAACTAAAGAATAGCTGACTTTTAACATTTTTAATCATTTTTAAATGTCTATTAAAACCATGTTTTTAGCTGTTTTTAAGAAACTTTTTAAAAAATTGTCCAGATTTTAAGTATGGTCATTGTCATCCAATTCGAAAGTGGAGTGGGTGTTATGTTTCATATAGAGGCCCTAATATAGACGCGTTCATATATGCCGTATATGGTCATATTCGCATATGCCCTATTATGGTCATACTCGTATATGCCCTATTTTGGTCATAATCGTCTATGCCCTATTATGGTCATGATCTTCTATGCCCTAATATAGGCATGATCTTTCACCTACATTAATTCCCTACAGTACACAACGAGCTCTGAGGGTTGAACGTTATCTAGTCTGTGGTTAGAACACTGCAGGGTTTTTCCCGAACACAGGCCTACAATGTACTCATAAATTATGCATGAGCATTCACCAGCTACATCTCCCGCATAATATGTATGTGCAAAGTTCACCCCTGACGTCTTCCTCATGTCTAACAAAGACCAATACAAACCATACTGAGGGACGAGACACTTTGGGGTATAAATACACCACATCTTGCCACGGTAAGATAGAGGGAACCGAGACTGCCATGCCGACACACTGACCAGAGACGCTGAGGCTCCTGCATGCAGTCGCTCCAGCTGACAGCGGTCTAACACAGCCCTTGTGGGGTGTCCAACTCGAGACCAGGACGGGGTCCCACACTCTCTCTATTCAGGTATGGGGGTTAGACTAAATCCTAGAAGGATTCTTGGCTCTTAGGCTTTTAGCCCTACACACATGCTAGGTACACTTAGGTACATCTGGTTAGGCATCGTAGGAGTACGCGCACTTTTCATAATGCTTTTTATATTCATGTATGTATTCATGATTCTTGCAATATGGTAGACCTGTACTACCCCTTCACTTTTATCGTACTGCTGATAATATATCTCTGCTATTGTCTACTGGTTGTTGCAGCACATATATTCTACACCAGAATAACAACTGTTCAATAAATACTTATTGAAACGCCCAGACTGTTTATTCTGTGTAACTTTCTGAGACAAACCGAACAAGTAAGCACAAGTGACTGAGCGAAAAGTAGTACATTGTTTCCACGATTCTGAGGAATCAGGGTTGTCATGATCTAAGGTTGCCAGGAACTAATCTCTCCCCGATAAGAGGAGATTCTAGTGGCACTGTGAGCTAGCTATTGCAAATCAGGCTAACATACGCGGTGGGGGTGCACAGAGCCAGTCGGCCACCAAGCCCACAGTTTATGTTATCCAAACGCGCAGGTCCTGCAGGGATACTATAGGAACTACACGACAGAATGGACACTTAGGGCCTAGTTACGATGTCAGGCGGACGTGTGGTTTGGAACTGCCCGACCTGAGGTCAGCGGTTCTGACCACAGTATTATGATGCGACCGCCCATAGGGTGGTCACAAACATCCATTTGTCAATGGAAGCTTGTGCGGCGGGCAGAAAAGGCCCGCAGCACAAGCTTCCATTGACAAATGGATGTTTGTAAACATCCCTGCACCCATGTGGCAGGCACCATGCGGTGACTGCCACACAGTGCAGGGATGTTATGGTTCCTCCCCGGCCCCATAGCGGAGGGCCAGGGAGAAAGGGGGCCTTGCTAGGGGCCCCCAAAAACACTTTCCGACAGCCTTTTCATGTCGGAAAGTCCGACATGAAAAGGCTGTCAGAAAGTGCCATCATAATCCCGACGACGGAGCTGAGCCTGGCTCTGCCGTCATTAGGGGGTTGTGGTGGCTTCCGACACTTCGACGGGCTCCTTGAGCCCGTCGGAACCACGTCGGAACCCCCCGCTGGGTTCAGTCCGACCACCGTCATCCAAATACTGCGGTCGGACTGAAACCTACGATATTGGGGGGGCTTACCACCCGACATCGTAATCGGGCCCTTAGTGGTTGAACAGATCTGCCACACATACCGGGCACCTTGGAGGACTCAAATTTAGTATATTGCTGCATGTCCTGACAATTTTATAGTCCATAATCAACATAAGGATAACTGTTATGAGGTCCATCTACATAGATCTCTGCCTTTTTCTCTATCCTCCTGTCTCTGCTTGTCCCTCCCTCCCAGACTCATATGACTGACAGAGTGGTCAAGTCAACTGACATAGGCAGTATCCTAAATGGATTGAAAGTCTAAAGAACACTATAAACCTAATATGGAACCTCCAGAGTAAAGCGCCAGTTAAGTAAATCTTAATTTGCATGTCTCTCACTTCCTCCTCAATCCCAACGCTAAGTGCAGCACCCAAAGGCAACAAAAGAACACCTCTCTGGTCACTCATGCATGACACCATAACATTTCCCACATAGGTTCACAACTAATACAACAATCTGTCCAACCAAGCACTCCTCCACAGTGGTGCGTGCTACCTGTTCGGCAATGCATTATGGCACCCCACAATGGAGTATGGAGTGCAATATAAATACAACCCTGAAAAAAACAAAGGTTATGGGGGCATATGTATGAAGCCATTTTCCCGTTCGCAAAGGGGCCGATTCTCAGAATCGGCCCGTTTGCGAACGGGATAAAGCCTTTTGGGATGTATCATCCCAAAAGGCCCTCGCAATATAGGGAATCGCAAAATGTGCGATTCCCTATTTTGCGAATGCATTTAAGGAATCGCAAATTGCGATTCCTTAAATGCAATGCAGGAAGCACCCAAGTTGTGCGATTTTGCCCTAAGAAATCGCAAATTACCACCAACTTCAAGTTGGTGGTAATTTGCGATTTCTTTGAAAAATGCACTTTTTGCATTTTTCTAAGTGCCATGTGGCGCACATACATGCCCTTAGGGATGTATGTGCGCCACATGTGCACACATACATATTTCAGGGGTGCAACAGGGTGTCGTTTTGACACCCTTGCACCCTTGAAATTGCATTCGCAATTTGCGAGTACCTAATGGGTCCTCGTAAATTGCGAATGTCTGCCCATTCATTCCTATGGGCCTCTAGGTCCATAGGAATGAATGGGAAGGTATTCCTTAATTGCGAATCGCAATTTGCGACTCGCAATTAAGGAATACTAAGGAATCGCAATTATTATTGCGATTCCTACATACATTCCATTTTGCGAGTCCTTAATAGCGATTCGCTAAAAATCGATATTAAGGACTCGTAAAACGGTTTGTTCATACATATGCACCAAAGTGACATTATAGTTAGGAACTGTAATAATATGTTACTTTACATTAATAAAAGTTTTGAAATTCACAAATAAAATCAAAGTTTAAAGGGACGTTAGAGTGAGGTGAAAATGTCAGTTAAAACATACCATTTTAAACAAACAAAACCACTGAAATTCATCAGTTATAGTTATCTCAAGTAGCTATAACTCATGCCCTAAAGTAACTATAACTCGCGCCACCACCATGCACAGTGTTATCATCAATGATGTAATATTGGAGGTAATTAGCAGTGCATGCAAGGGCACTTGAGGTTCTTTTGTATCCCTGAGTCCATATATAACCAGTCCTTTATGTGGCTACCGTTTGCTATCCACCCTCTAACCTCATGTACCAAAAATTAAAGACAGAGCATTAAGTTTTGATGTACAATAAGTGGCTAACTTGCACAATATGAAACCAGAAAATCTGGGCTTAATCCCAGCTCCCCGCTTGACAAAATTGTGTGATCCTGTGCAACTGTTTTATTTCACCCTGCCTCCTTTGTCTTCATCATCACATATAAAACCACCTTAACATACATGACTTCAGGATGTGCGCTGTACTAAAACTTCTTTTTTGTTTGATTTAATATACTGTAAATTTGTTTCATGTCTAATAATTACCTAGGCCACATAGCGGTAACACAAGGCAACTGATGTGCCTGTTGGTTCACTAATGGCATTGTCGTAAGAGATGGTGGAGGGGA
This sequence comes from Calotriton arnoldi, assembly GCA_963921515.1. Classification (NCBI taxonomy): domain Eukaryota; kingdom Metazoa; phylum Chordata; class Amphibia; order Caudata; family Salamandridae; genus Calotriton; species Calotriton arnoldi. The sequence continues at coordinate 14,077 of CAWUFW010003385.1, forward strand.
TGAATGTTTAGAAGTTCATGTTTGAAAACTATTACTTTTGATAAACGCTACTCAATGCAGTGATATATTCAGATGTATTAGGGTGAAATAATTCCATACGTTAGAAAAAGACACTTTTTGAAAACAAATTGAAGAGACGTTATATTTTACAAAGTTGCTGCACAATGTCCTTAAACATGAAGGTGTTCCTAAAGATAAGTGGTGCAGGACACCTTCTGTGCTTCTTTTCTTTACTTCAGTTAATAAAACAAATACTTACCTGTTTGTTTAACATATTTTTGACTGTTAGTGCTCAGTAAAGTAAACAGCAGCCAAGGGCTCCTATTTCCCAGGGGGGGCCACAAGTAAAGGTCATGTTTGCCACAAGCAGCCCCCGGGCCATACAGTGAGTATCCCTGTCTTAGAGGAATTCCTAGCAGGCTCAATTGCAGTCAAATGCTTGTCAAGAGACAGAGTGGGGTGTTGAATTCCTTTGAAAGTGGACAGTGTTTTGATATAATCACCTCAGCTGCAAGAGGTCCAACATGCTTGTAAAGTTGAATAGTTTTGGCATTACTGCCTGGACAAAGTTATTTTGAGTATGGAGTACCCATTGGGGAAGTAGGACACAGTCGTGGATTTGAAATCCCAATACCTTTAGGATTCCATCGACTGAAAGAACAGTATAGTGTTTCAGGCATTGGTGGAAAGATGGAGCCCATGTGAGGTAGAACTTTATGCAACAAGGCTGAATTCAGAACTCCCCACGTTTTTTAGCAGAAATCTGAAACTTAAGCAGAACTGTATGTTTTTCTGCAAAACAGGGAAACTGCAACCTGTAACCCCATTCTCCCATTTGTTATGATAATGAGGGTGATATGGCAGGTGAGGTGGCAGAAGGTGAACTCAATCTTGGTCACCCCCAACTCAAAGATCGCAAGTGTGGTGTCCAGTTCTTCTGGAAATTACTTGGGATTCACCAATCCTTCTACTCCACTTTTTAGTGATTCTGACAGAACCTCTTGAGCATCTTCATCCCTTTGGTCTGAAGGGGTCGCTACACTTGATGACCTAGAGGAATACAGAAGAAGGAGGAAAGTTCCAGGACATTCGGATAGAGCTTCAAACCTCATACAGCCAACATTGTCTGAGGGGACTGTCATGTGATACTGATCGACTTGGGGGCACTGGTCCAGTTGATGTCTGCAAGGGTGTCTCCATCTCACAGGATCAAACGTAGTGGACGTCTTGAAAATCTTCCTGGAACTGTGTGATGAACGACTAGCTTATGGGATGGTACATTATTTTATGCCTGCCATTGTTTGCTACATGGTGCATGGGTGGGGGAACAACCTTTGGTTTGTAAGCTGGTCAGTACTGTGAGATTGACTAATCCCTCTGTGCCTTGCTAGCCTAGTTAGTGGGACACATAGAGGCAGTTATTACTTTTTCTGGGGTAGCCCCCACATTGTGATCGCTCTCTCGAAAGGAATTTCTGGCTATGTTGACCATGCTATTTTGTTTGGTGTCTTACAGAAGGGTTCCAGATTATTAGAGAGCAGTACTTGTCAGGCAAAATATTTACTGTCATAAACTGTCAAGTTTGCAATCACACAATTCATATTCCACCATTGTTGCCCGAGAGTCTTGTTCCTATAAACTCCACTGCATCCTTGTGAGGGGGACGATCGGATCAAGGCAGAACACTCACCCGACGTATCCTGTGTTTTCCTTTTTTTCGACGACTACAAGAATCCCAGGGGAAGGAAAGAGTTAACGTGGCTACCCACCTCCTCCACACAGGAAGGAGGACATTCCCCGCAGCAGGCAGACGAATGGGCGCTGACTTCGAAGACCGAGGAGGATCAAGGCACCCCTTTTATTTCCAAGAAGGAGTTAAGCCCCTTCCCGAATATGTTCTTAACTTAAAAACCCATTTACAACAAATACGAAGCATTGTACGAACCCACCTAGAACAGGCCCAGACCTCTCAAAAGGCACAATATGATAAAAGAACTAAAGAACGCACCCTTGAGATAGGAGATTTCTCCTTACTGATGATGCCCTCATCTGATCACAAGATGTTAGGCCAGTGGCAGGGCCCGTTCAAGGTACTAGAGAAAGTAACTCCAGTAACCTTCCGTTTAGAGATGGATCCTAACAATCAGTCGCACACGCAAATATTTCATATCAATTTGTTAAAAAAATGGGAAGGGGCTATACCAGCTCTTTTAGGACTGGCTGAACAAACAGAACCCTTATACCATCAGATCATAGATCCAGAACTACCGGAGTTACAAAAACAAGAGTTGTGTAGGCAGTTGCAACCCCTACAAGAAGATTTTTCCCTCACCCCTGGTAAAACATCCTTGGTGGAACATGCAATCACTACTACCCCGGGGAAAAAAGTAAAGTTACGTCCATCGTATCCCTGAATCACGCAGACATGCAATTGAGAAAGAGGTGCAACAGATGCTCCAGATGGGCATAATAGAACCCTCCAACAGTGAGTGGAACTCCCCTATTGTTTTAGTACCAAAATCTGATGGATCTATCAGGTTCTGCCTAGACTTCAGAGAAGTCAACAAGATTTCACAATTTGACTCCTACCCATTACCACGAGTCGATGAGATGATAGAGAGGCTTGCAAAAGCCCGCTATATAATTACCCTAGACCTTTGTAAAGGTTATTGGCAAGTACCTTTGAAATACCAAGACAGGGAGAAGACCGCCTTCTCCACTCCAGAAGGTTTGTATCATTTTACTGTCCTCCCCTTTGGGCTGCACGGGGCCTCTGCCACGTTCCAAATATTAATGAACACCGTTCTCAAGCCTTGTGCTGCCTTTGCGGCGGCCTATGTAGATGATATAGTTATTCACAGTAATACCTGGGAACAACACCTACAACATTTGAAGACAGTTATACAAACCCTAAAAGAGAGTGGCCTCACCATAAATCGCTCTAAGAGCAGACCAGCCGCTAAGTCAGTAAAATATCTCGGATACCTGTTGGGAGAAGGTCTGATAAAACCACAGGAAGAAAAAGTAGCGCCCATAACCAACATACCCTTTCCCCAAACTAAAAGAGACTTAAGGGCTTTTTTGGGAGTTTTAGGATATTACAGGCGATTTATACCTGACTTCTCCCAGATAGCTAATCCCCTGACAGATCTCCTTAGAAAGGAAGCGAAAACAGAAAAATAATTGAAATAACCTTCCTCATCGGCTCTTCAAGCCTTCCAGCAGTTGAAACAAGCTATAACCTCAAAACCTATCCTCCTCAGTCCCGACTACACCAAACCCTTCATTTTACAGACAGACGCCTCGGAACATGGATTGGGTGCCGTCCTCTCACAGATAGATCCACAAGGTCAGGAGAGACCCATCTTGTATATTAGTCGGAAATTGTTCCCTCGGGAAAATAGATACGCAGTAATTGAAAAGGAAGCATTAGCCATCAAATGGGCCATTGAATCTCTTCGGTACTACTTGGAAGGTCGAGAGTTTGTCCTGTTTACCGATCATGCCCCATAGGAATGGCTCGCAAAGAATAAGGGTCATAATGATAGAGTCCTGAGATGGTTCCTTACTCTACAACCCTTTCGGTTTACCACCCTTCACCGAAAGGGAAAAGACCAAACCAATGCAGACTATCTTTTCCGATACCCCCTTGATTCATTTCTTGCAGGCAAGAAAGTTAGGGGAATGTGAGGGGGCCGAAATGATCAAGGCAGAACACTCACCCGACGTATCCCGTGGTTTCCTTATTTTCGACGACTATGAGAATCCCAGGGGAAGGAAAGAGCTAACGTGGCTACCCACCTCCTCCACACAGGAAGGAGTACATTCCCCGAAGCAGGCAGACGAATGGGCGCCGACTTCAAAGACCGAGGAGGACGGACAAGCTCTACGTAAGGAGAAGGAATCCCCGGGAGCAGGAAGAGAGAATGTCAGAAAGTACCTGAATCTCCACGGAAGCAAAAGGGATGAAATTTTCCTAACGCCCACCCGCCGGTGCGAACCACCAAGTATTTCTGGTGAGACCCACCAGCCAGGGGGGAAAGGGGAATGGGACAGAGAAGAGACAACTCCAGATATTGATAGCCGTCTCACTCATGAATCCTCACTTGGGCTCTTCTTCTATTCTTCACCCGTGTTGATCCCAGGAAGGGGAGAGTACCTAATGCACAGATGAGGAGACAACAAATAAATCACACTACTTTAACATCCTGCCATATCAATTTATCTCTATATATGAGAATTCCTACCAAGGTGTTCTGGAGCGTTAGCTTCTCTTCTGTGTGGCTCTGAGTTAGAGATTTTCTAGTCTAACCTAACCACATTTAAATAAGCATTATATCATTTAAGCTTCTATGATGAAAGCCAATGTCTTTTTCTTATCACCTGAGGCTTCTTCAAGTCTGCAATTGCCAACACAAGTCTCCAAGAGATGAAGTCTTTTAAAATATCTGAGGCGCGCAAAAGGGGCAAAGGGAGAAAAACGAGGGAGGAAAGGATAGGATAAATGCCAAAAGAGGGAGGCAAGGAAAAAACAGTTCAATGAGTATTCCTGGGTATTCTTTGTAAGCTTACTGACTTCCAGACGTAGATGAATTCGGGCGACATCAGCTGACGTGCTTGAGGCGATGGATACCCCCGACTGAGGCAAGGATGACTGGAAGCTTCTTTGAACTTGCGAAGGGAGTGAGTGATGACACTGCTTACTTTCTCCAGAGGAAGCACGGAAAGAGAACGCTACCCTCAGGAGAGTTCACTCGCACTATGAGACTGCGCAAACCTGAAGTCGCTTTACAGAAAGACGCGGCTCTCTAGTCACAGCGGCTGCGCAGACTGGAACCGCTACTTAAGAGACACCGCTCTTGAACTGGCGGGATACTGAGAAGCCTTAACAACTTATAGATGTATATCCTGACGATACAATTGTCCGCTGTCACTAAATTCACTAAGAAGAAAGCGGACGGGAAAAAACGAACTCTCGTCAGTGAATTCAAATTGAAGTGCGCAGAGGAGAGCGCGCACACTTGTCTTGAACCACAAACTCTCGCGAGAGAGTTCTAAAGTTAATGGCTGCAAAGATTTGGAAAATGCAGCGGCCATCTTACAACGTCCTGACCAACCTAACTCTGCAGGCTCTTCCAATGGTTGATCATTGGACCCTTGGCTAAATCTCTTCTTTTGCTTGGATTCTTCCTCAATTTGCCCAGAGCGAGAGACACAACGCTTATTTGATTCCTGACAGTACCCCCTCTCAAAGGCCGATTTATCGGCCCCGGCTTAAGAGGATGCTGTGTATGAAATCTTCGTATGAGTCGAGGAGGATGAACATCTACTGCTGCCTCCCAAGATCTATCCTCGGGCCCATACCCTTCCAGTCCACTAGATAGTAAAGTTTTCCCTTGGTTCTTTTAGAGTCTAGAATACCTTTAACTTCATACTCTGCATGCCCTTCTATCAACAGTGGTGCTGGAGGTTTGACTAACCTTGTATTGGGAACACTTTTCTTGAGGAGAGATACGTGAAAGATTGGATGAATCCCTGTATTAGGGGGTAATTTCAATTTGACTGTGACTGGACCTAGTATTCTCTCAATGGGATAAGGTCCTAAAAAACATGGCTGGAATTTTCGATTCCCCTTTAAATGCAGATGACGAGAAGACAACCAAACCTGGTCCCCCACCCGAAACTCTGGTGGAATCTTTCTGTGTTTATCTGCTTGTCTCTTGTAACTTTCTTTGGCCTTCACTAAGTTTGACTCAGCAGATTTGTGGATAAGGGTTCATTCTTTCATTAAATCTTTAACTGCAGGAACTTCTATGTCTCCCTGACCCAGAAGAGGATTCGGATGTCTGCCATAATTTAAGAAGGGAGAGTTCCCTGTTGAAACATTTTTGGCATTATTGAATGCAAATTCTGCCATCCAAAGCAACTCTGACCATTCACCCTCCTGATCCAGTAGGAACAACCTGAGATATTGTTCCAATTCTTGATTAACTCTCTCAGTTTGACCATCTGTCTCAGGATGATAACTGGTCGAATGACGGACTTCTACCCCTAGCCCTTGCATGAAGGCCCTCCAAAAATGGGATACAAACTGGGAGACCCTGTCTGAAATCAGAATTTTAGGGACCCCGTGAATCTTGACGATGTGTTCGCTAAACTGCTTAGCTAACTCTTTAGCAGTGGGAATCCCTTTTAAAGGAACAAAATGGCTCATCTTGGTTAAGGTGTCTACAAAAACTAGTATTGTGTTGAACCCATGACTTGGAGGTAATTCTACTATCAGATCCATAGTGATAGTGTGCCAAGGTTGGGAAGGAGTGGGCAAAGGGTGTAGTAGTCTGTAGGGTGCTTGTCTCATTGGTTTTCCTCTAGCACAGATTTCACAGGTTGCTACATATTGCTTGCCATGAGAGTGAAGTTATGGCCACCAAAAATAACGTTGAATCAAATCAAGAGTCTTTAAAAATCCTTTGTGACCAGCTAAAGGTTGATCATGGCACTCGTAGAGCTTTTCTTGAAGTTCTTTGGTGGGTAAATACAAGGCACCATGACAATAAGGCAGTTGATTGAGAACTTCTCTTCCCTAATCTTGTGTGGTCCAATTTGCCATTTCTTCTGGGGTCAAGCTTTTCTCGTCCTCTTCTTTAAAATCCACTAGAGAGATGGTACATATGATCTTAGACTCCGGAAGTATGGTCTGTGGAATCACAGGATGTGCTTGAGCTTCTGTTTGAATTCTGGACAAGGCATCTGCTTTGCTGTTTTTGTTCCCAGGACGGTAGGTGATTATGAAGTCTAAGTCAGCAAAGTAGAGGGACCATCGTAACTGCCGAGGAGTCAAGGTTTTCGCAGTCTTTAAAAACTGCAGATTTTTGTGGTCCGAATAAACCGTCACTGTATGCCTGGCGCCTAACAAATAGTGCCTCCACTCCTCAAAAGCATCCTTCACCGCTAATAGTTCCTTCTCAGCAATGGTGTAATTGATCTCTGCCAGATTTAATTTTCTCGATCGAAATGCCACTGGATGTAGTTGCCTGGTGATTTTATGTAGTTGAGATAAAACTCCTCCAATTGCCAAATCGGATGCGTCGGCCTCCACAAAGAAGGGTTCTGCTGGATCTGCGTGAAGCAGGACGGGAGCTGTCGTAAAGCTCTTCTTGAGGAACGCAAAGGCCTGCTCAACTTCTTCGGACCACTGGAACTTAACTCCCTTTTTAATGAGTTTCGTGATGGGAACAATCTTTTGTGAGAATCCTTGAATAAAACGTCTATAGAAGTTAGCGAATCCCAAGAATCGTTGAACTTCCTTTACATCTTTCGGAGACAGCCAGTTGACAACAGATTGGACTTTCTTTTGATCCATGGTAACTCCATGCAGAGAAAGAACAAAACCCAGGAATTCCACGGTTTGAACACTAAAAGCGCATTTCTCCAATTTAACATACAGCTGGTTATGACATAGCCTCTCCAAAACCATCCTGACGTGTGCCAGGTGCTTTTGAGGATCTTTAGAGTATATCAAGATATCATCCAAATAGACAACTGCAATCCTATCAATTAAATCTCCCATGATATCGTTGATGAAGTGTTGAAAGGCTGCTGGAGCATTGCAGAGGCCAAAGGGCATAACTTGATATTCAAACAACCCATATTTTGTCTGAAATGCGGTTTTCCATTTGTGACCTTCTTTAACACGGATGAGATGATAGGCCCCTCAAAGATCCAATTTCGTTAAAATCTGAGCTTCTTTGACTTGATCTAGAAGTACCGAGATCAGAGGTAAAGGATAACGAGTTTTGATGTTCACTCGATTCAATGCACGGTAGTCAATACAAGTTCTCAATGACCCTTCCTTCTCGGGGATGAAAAATAGAGGAGAGGATACTGGAGACTGAGATGGTCTAATAAAACCATTCGCCAAATAACGATCCAAGTATTCTTTTAGATAGCAATTTTCGGCTTCTGTCAAGGCATATATTCTTGAACAGGGAAGAACTGCTCCTGGTTCCAAGTCTATGGTGCAGTCATAAGAACGGTAAGAAGGTAATTTCTCAGCTTCCTGTTCACAAAAAACTTCTTCAAAATCTTGGTACTCAGTAGGAATTTCCATTGAATTGATGATGCAAATGGATTCTCCTCCCAGAGATAACAAGGAAGCTTGAGATGGTTCTGGGCAGGTACTTTGGTCGTGGTAACAATGTTCTGAACAGTATATTGAGTTCATTTCTACAGTTCGATTTTTCCAGTCCCTCGTGGGATTATGCAAAGAGAGCCAAGGTAATCCCAAAATCATCTGGAATTGCGGGGCATCGATAAGATTAAATTGAATAATTTCACAATGACCACCTGCTTGAATCAATTCCAATGACTCTGTGTGTCTAGTGATGGGTCCGGAAGATAGATTAGCCCCGTCCACTGCACAAACTAATTCACTCTTTTCTTTAAGGAGGGCTTTCACCCCAATCTTCTGTGCATACTTGATATCACAGAAATTTCCTGTGGCTCCAGAATCAATCATTATAGCGACCCCAGCAATTTCTTGATTCTGGAACTTAATAGTCACGTGCAACATCAAATGAGGTGCCAACGTCTGCAGAGTGTTCATTTTGTGATGGGAATCTGGAGCCGTTTTGTCTTCTTGCACCATCAGAGCGACCCTGCCTACTGATGGTTTTGCTCGTTTCCCTTCAACGAAATCTTTGGTCTTTTTGGACACTCCTTAACAAAATGCCCAGAAGATCCACAACACATACATAACTTCTTCTGCCTTCGCTGTTCTTTTTCTTCCTTACTCAATGGACCTCTCATGGCTCCAATTTTCATGAGCTCCACCTCAGTGAGAGTAGTTGAGGCCTTTCCAACTTCTGGTCTAGCTTGATCAAACCGTGGGGTAGAAAAGTGGAAATCTTTTTTCTTTTCCCCTTTTCGCTCAGACCATCGAAAATCAATTTCTGAAACCAAATCCCCCAGAGCAGATAATTCAGAAGGTCGATTGGGAATCTGTGCTAGAGTATCTTTTATTTCATCACGTAGCCCACGATAGAAAAGAGCTGCTCTCTTCTCTTCTGGCCAGTTGGTCTCCACAATTAACTTATTAAATTGAGTCAAATAAGTCACCAAATCCTTGTTTCCTTGACGTAATTCTAATAAATCATTGTCAGTGGCCTGGGAAATTTTTCTTCTGACAAAGATCGTTAAAAATTCGGTTTTAAATTGTTCAAAGTCATAGAGGAATGGGTCGTCCCTAGACACTAGGTGCATTGCCCAGTTGGCGGCATCTCCACTTAAGTAGGATAAGATAAAGGCCACTCTGGACTGAGCATCAGGAAATAAGGTAGGGCGACACATAAAATGAAGGGAGCACTGCGTCAAAAAAAGTTGGGCCTTTTGTGGATCCCCAGAAAACCTTTCAGGGGGGGGCCATTGGGATCAGTGGGGAAACAGAATGAACTACCTGCGCAACAGTTCTTTGGTTAGACTCTGGTGTAGAACTATGAGATGTGGACGGGGAAGCAGGGGTGGTTCCAGCAATTAACCCATTTACCCTTTGAGTGAGCAAAATTGTTTCTTGACGGGAAGCTACTAGGTCTTGTTTTAAATTCTTATTTTCTTCTCTTACCACCCCTAATTCTCTTTGAATAACCTCCATTTCTCCCAGAGATTTTAAACTAAAACCCTCAGCCATTTTGCCTAGGTGGAGTAAAATTCGTGGGCACTTCAATCTGTCAGAAAGTACCTGAATGTCCACGGAAGCAGAATGGATGAAATTTTCCCAATGCCCACCCGCCGGTGCGAACCACCAAGTATTTCTGGTGAGACCCACCAGCCAGGGGGGAAAGTGGAATGGGACAGAGAAGAGCCAACTCCAGATATTGATAGCCCTCTCACTCCGGAATCCTCACTTGGGCTCTTCTTCTATTCTTCATCCGTGTCGATCCCAGGAAGGGGAGAGTACCTAATGCACAGATGAGGAGACAACAAATAAATCACACTACTCTAACATCCTGCCATATCAATTTATCTCTACATATGAGAATTCCTACCAAGGTGTTCTGGAGCGTTAGCTTCTCTTCTGTGTGGCTCTGAGTTAGAGATTTTCTAGTCTAACCTAACCACATGTACATAAGCATTATATCATTTAAGCTTCTATGATGAAAGTCATTGTCTTTTTCTTATCACATGAAGGCTTCTTCAAGTCTGCAATTGCCAACACAAGTCTCCAAGAGATGAAGTCTTTTAAAATATCTGAGGCGCGCAAAAGGGGCAAAGGGAGGAAAACGAGGGAGGAATGGATACGTTAAACGCCAGAAGAGGGAGGCAAGGAAAAAACTGTTCAATGAGTATTCCTGGGTAATCTTTGTAAGCTTACTGACTTCCAGATGTAGATGAATTCGGGCGACATCAGCTGACGTGCTTGAGGCGATGGATACCCCCGACTGAGGCAAGGATGACTGGAAGCTTCTTTGAACTTGCGAAGGGAGCGAGTGAAGACACTGCTTACTTTCTCCAGAGGAAGCGCGGAAAGAGAACGCTACCCTCAGGAGAGTTCACTCGCACTCTGAGACTGCGCAAACCTGAAGTCGCTTTACAGAAAGACGCGGCTCTCCAGTCACAGCTTCTGCGCAGACTGGAACCGCTACTCAAGAGACACCGCTCTTGAACTGGCGGGATACTGAGAAGCCTTAACAACTTATAGATGTATATCCTGACGATATAATTGTACGCTGTCACTAAATTCACTAAGAAGAAAGCGGATGGGAAAAAATGAACTATCGTCAGTGAATTTAAATTGAAATGCGCAGAGGAGAGCACGCGCACTTGTCTTGAACCATGAACTCTTGCGAGAGAGTTCTAAAGTTAATGGCTGCAAAGATTAGGAAAACGCAGCGGCCATCTTACTACGTCCTGACCAACCTAACTCTGCAGGCTCTTCCAATGGTTGATCATTGGACGCTTGACTAAAACTCTTCTTTTGCTTGGATTCTTCCTCAATTTGCCCAGAGACACAACGCTTATTTGATTCCTGACGGAGAACGAGGAAGACGTGGAGCCGTGGAGGAGCCAGACGGTGATGAAGATAGAAGACGCCACGCTGAGGGACGGAGAGAGCTCAGGAAGAGGACACCGGAGGCACTGAGGTCTGGTGTGAAGATTGGTGGACGCCCCCGGAGGTTGCCTTCAAGCCGCCGCAACTCAGGAGAGTTGCAGCAGTTGCGGTGGGTGACTCGGGCAGGGGAGGAACGGGAAGGGTCCAGCACAAGGGTGGAGAGGGGTCACGAGGGGACATCACCCTGATATAAAAAGTGCATATACGAACCCTACTATTACGCCGCAAAAAGCCTAAAAGTAGAAATGCCCTGCATGTGTAGTTTGGTTTTGTTTCCTGGGTTCTCTTTCGGATGTCACAGGCTACTTCAATTGTTTTTTTTCGTTTGACTTTCACTGGCTACCTACCTTTCTGATGATTCTCACGGGTTGCACGGCATAGTCCCTGAAACCAAGGGATAATGCAAACCCAGTATCGAACGGGATTTAAGAATGAACCATATACACCATATTTTGCCTAGTATAGGCTGCTCTTCTGTTTTTGTTCACCTTGGTATAATTGCACTATTGGTGTGGTGACGGTAACGCAAAACTCAAAAGTACGGACATCCTACTTACAGCTACTTTCTTCTCTTTTGGGAGACTCCGGGGAACGTCGTCCTGACATCATCCTGACCACAGTGATTACAGACACCTGAAGACAACGGGAAAAGGGACAAACAAAAAGAGAAGAGTGACTGGTGGAAACCTCAAAGACAATTTGTGCCCTTTGCAATTTGATATTCCTTTTACGTTTTGATATTCCTTTTGCGTTACAAGCATCTTTCAATAAATTACGCCAAAATTGAGCCACACATCAAGCCTTCTAGATTCTGTATCCGCCCATCCCTCCCACAATCCTATAGTATTCTCTCCCTCCTTTTGGCCGATCTATGCCCCCACTATCATGTGCACAGAATCTTGGTCTCTCCGCATCCCTCTGAAGTATTTCTTTAGCATTCCTCAACAGACTAATATATGGCAGGGCTCCCTTGATAGTTTGTAAGAGTCTTCTGGGTCCTATAGTCAATTCTGCAAGAGTTCAGCGGAATTTCGTGATCCCATAAGATCAGGTGATTCTCCTGTGTGTGACTCTATAGAAGCCACACTTAGGGCCTAACCAGGTGTGTTGGCTTTCTGGTTTCTGATAAGAAAGGAAGCCTGTGATGTTCCTGGCTTAGCCAAAAACCTGCAGACTAACTGAATCATTTTACTGGACCATTCTAGGTTTGTCAAGATCTTACTTGCCTGCAAGATTATTTTTCATGATGTCATCACTGATGAAAAACCCTACAAAGATTTAAACACAGGCTAATGCTCTAACAAACAATTGTACCAAAGTGAGCACATTACTCAACTACCCATACACCAATCAAGAGGATTAAAACCAACAGCCTCAAGAGAAAAGTGGTTCTAGTTAATTGTTTTCAATTAATTCTCTGCAAGACCTTATTGGTACCAAAAGTATTTTTGTCACTTGGGTTTTGCAGTCCAAACAGAGAGTGTGATTTACAGAATTCTTGAAATCCTGTTAAAAAGTCTGTGAAATAGATGATCAGAACTCTTGTAAATAATCAGTGTGAAGTGAACAATGGGACTTGCAAAACCTTTCATAATCAGCAGTACGAATGAAGCACTGAACTTACTTGCAAAGCATGGCAAGCCAATCCTGCTCACAAATAATATTGTTCTAGAAAAACTACTTGAGTAGATATTTAAGTTGATGTAAAGATAGGCGCTAACTATTAAAATGACTTTTTTTGCATCAGGTCATTTCACTGAAGTGTCCTTCTCTGACTATTCCCTTAAGAAAAAGTAAGAAAGCCTTCGAAGACAGGACAGTGATAGTCCTTCATCAGCTCTTCTCTCTTGTCCCTATTTAGAACCATGATATCCTATTTCTCTTTCCCCACACTTTGTCACAAGAGAGGGTTATGTTGCTCCGACGATGAGAGGAGGCACTGGTAGGGCTCTCTATTTTCTCCACATTTGAAGTCCAGGAATTCAGGTTAGTGCTGCCTCAACAAAAGCCAAGCCCACACACCATTTTGCTGCCTGGACAGTATGGATTCAGATCAGTTCACCCAGTGCACCATTAGTACACAGGACATGGTTGATCCCTTGTCACCTGTTCGTTTCCCGCCTTCTCTTAATCCTTCTCAGAGTTTTCAAGCCTCATCACCAGTAACACTAGGAACCCAACCAGTAGCTTTAACTGTGGTCATCCACCAGAGGTATCATTAACTCCTCTGGAGCATTTTTGTGGGGAATATGCTATCTCCATGAATGAGTGTAACTTACATTTCTTACATACTTACAGTTTGTACAACCTTCCCAGATGACTTCGCCTAGGTGGCGTTTGTTCTCTTCGACCTGGGGACAATATTGCAGCCTGGTCAATTAAATGATAGAAAATAACACCCTTTAATATACAATTACAGTGGCCTTAAAGAGGCTCTGTGTAAGCTTTTGCAAAACACGCATGCATGCATGCCATAGACAATGAACATCTGAATCTTAAATAAGGGAATAAGGATCTCCTTTCTTATCTCACCTCCTTTTCTAGAGAGCATCATTGTTTTATCAAGGTATCCAAGAGAATATCAGACTCACATATCCACTGCAGGGATGTCGGGTCTTTGATGCTGCCACGTCGCACTCGCCTTGTACTCTAAGGAAACCAAAAGTTACTCTCGGGCACACAGGGGGAATGGAAAATTGGGAAAGATACATTCCACTGCATAATATCCTCTCTTGGACCTGGTATGGATTAGTGTCATGCATTCAAGTCCTGAAGAGAATAAACAAACAACATTTATTATATTGTCTTCTGAACTGAACTATCTCACATTGTCTACATACTGTGTGCAATATGCCTTTTAGAGTTGAGTAGTGGTCTGCAGCTAAGTGTGCTGCTGAATAAATATGGAACTGCAACATATAATATGAAACGTTAATCAAAGGCTAACCCTTCTGCGGTGTAATGATAAATGCATGCAGAATCGAATTCCCTAACTATCTTGAGTCGTATCGATTGCAGCTTATAACACGATCAGGAAACCATATCAAGTATGTGATTCAAAGTCTTTAGAGGGAATGGGAGATTGTAACTCCCCAGACAAACATGTAACTTTGGTTCAAAAAGAATCCATCAGGAAACAATACAAATTTTTAAGAAATGTTCAGTTCCATGCAAAACACAGATGGTGACATTTCAACTGGAATAAGTTCCACTGAAGAACTTCCACGAAGAAGATAATGCAGAGAAGTTTGCAACACTGTTCAATCGTTACCTGAATGAGATGCGAGCATACAAAAAATTGCCTTTGGGTACCAAGGCTCTCCAGGATACTACCATGAGTTACTAGAGTTCGAAGATGGCCTCCACATTCTAGTTCACATTTGTTCTCATTAGAAATGTGACTTTCCCTATATAGGCAACATTTTGGTTTGGGAAAAATTCACCAAACACTCCCCATTTCTGTTTCCATCTTAGAGTTATAGAACGCATACTAAAATCAGCATTTGATATAAATACCTGAAAACAATATTCAGATATACATGTTCTGGGAATGACTGAATGTAAGAAACTATAAATGTACCTCATGCTCATGACAATCTACCTTGGTTAGCTCCTGTGACAAAATCTCTCCTTCTCTAATCACAAGTAATGCCTACTGTGTTGATATTCTTGATAGAAGACCTTAAGAACGACCTGGCACACATTGCTGATCCACCTGAAGCTTGCTCAGAGTTAGTTGACTTGGTAGACAAACTACAAACGACCTCATATACTATGGGTACAAAAAGGTAAGCATGGGTAGCGGGGGTACTAAAGTGCTAGTGAGTTGTTAGGAAAAGAAAGAAACTGAAACTAGTCCCTGTGATAGTACAGAACCAATGCACATCAGAGGTTTACAAAGAGGAAAAAAGTTGATGATTGAACATTTTTTATGTTGTGGGAGGCTGGTCAATTTGCCGAGGAGTGCCCAGGTGTAAGGAAATGCCTCTTTTTGCATGATGATCCGCATAGTTTTGGACTGAGGCTGCTGGTTTTTCGACTCTGGGAGTGCACTGAGGCCTGCAAAGGAGAACTCAGTGCCAGTGCTTTGCCCCTTAAAAGTGTAATGTTAGATTGGCTAGCCCCAATTGACACAACGTTACTTACTTATAAGTCCCTAGTGTATGGTACCAGAGGTACCTAGGGCCTATAGGGTAAAGTGTCCCACCAGGCCTGCAGCAGTAACTGTGCCACCCTGAATGTGACAATGTGAAAATATGTCTCCCAGCCTGCCACTGTGGACTGGCAGAGCAGTTTTAAACTGCTAACTCAATTTTGCCATTTAAACTAATGGCAAAGCCCAAACCTCCCTCTTTAATATAAATGAGTCACCCCTACAGCCGGCCTATCCTGTCCCAAGGAAGGGTGCTGTATATTAAAGAGTAGGCCATGTATTTTTAAAGTGTCCTAACAGTAAAAACACCAATTTTTCATTTGTTAGTAGCCCCATTGACGAGTACACGGCTACATGCTGACAACTCAGCTGTGCTAACTTCTGAATGGGGCTATTAAGGGTGATACTACAGAGAATCAAAATAATTGTTGCATTAAACCCGACTTGATGCCCAAGTCGAATTAAATGTAACTTTTAAAGAAATGTAACTTTTAGAAAGTTGCCACTCTTCCTGTGACCACTCACAGATGCTGGCCACAAGGCAGCCTTCAGCCCTCCTGGGGAGAAGTGTGAACGACTCCCAAGATTACGAACAATAGAGGCCAGCCGTTGGAAGAGGTGCCACCTCTCCCTGGCAGTAAGCCACACAGGGTTTGAGCCTGAAAGATGAGCTTCAAAGGGCAAGCCGGCTTTCAAGGATATATAGTGAACACACACAAGAGGGGCTGCTCTTTAGTTGAGGTAGATGGGTTGGCATAGGGTACAGAGAGGGGAAACCAGTTGCCAAGACGGTTTTTCTGTGGGCGTGTAGCTCTCGCGTAGCCACACCTCTAGGGTGGGATGCCGAGCTCCTGCAACAAGAGATGGGTTCTGCCATCTTGGGAGTGGGCAGAATAGTGCACTCTGGCATAGCTAGATGCCACACATTGCAGAAATTCAGGCCTGGAGGGTCCTAGTGACCCCTTCATCCCCTGAGAGCAGTTTCTGGGCATAAGTATGGCACCCCTGGCACCCAGACCTCAGATCACATCTGGATTGGAGAGACGACTGAAGAAGGACTGCCCTGTGTGTTCCCTGAACCTGGCAAGAGAGGCTGCAGCAACCAATTGACTGCACCTGCTGATCCTTGGGCATTTGCCACAAGCACTTGACTGCTGCTGACTGGTGACATGCAGCCCAGAGACCAAGTCCCTACACTCAAATGTTACACCCGAATTTGCTGGACCTGAGAGAGTTGGAGTGCAGTTTGGTCGTTCAACACAGACACTAGACTTCACCAAAGGGAACCATTAGTTTCACTGTGACCTGAGACCAGTAGTGCAGTGGCAACTGGACTTTTGCTAAATCGAAGAGGACTTTAAGGGATATCAACTCCTGTAGCCAAGAAGCCCCACCTGGACCATGGACCGAGGAGTAGACATAGGAAGACCCTAATCGACCGCAGCGCATCCTTAGCGTCTTATAGCATCTTCAGCATCCTGTATCCCTTGCACCAGGACCACTCTATTGAAGTCTATGGCGGTTTGCCCATAGAACCTGGAACCAGACTTGAGACTGTTTTGGTGCCAAGGTAACTGTCCTACTACCCCTCATTGGCCCCCTGACCTTCCCCCTGTTGGATTTGGTCATCCAAAATGGGGCGGAGTGGCTGATCACAACTCTTTAAAAGTTTTACAAAGGTTCCAAACTTTGCAGTTACTAATGCTTGTTAGCATCTTTGTGTGAAAAGCTGAGATTTGCGTTTTACTTAAAAATCTGTATCTCCTGAACACTTCAATGGATTTTGCTTGTTTTGGTATCTAAAGATTCATAAAAATAAGATCTATTTTTTATAAATTGGTGTTGGATTTTTTTTGCATTGTGTGACTTTATTTCATTGTTTTGGTACTTCTAAATGCTTTACACTTGTTCCTTTGCTTAAGCCTGACTGTTCGAAGCCACAGCTACCCAGGGTTGAGCTAAGGTTTAGGAAACGAGCCTGACTGTGCCCAATTTGGTTTTGTGAGTTTAATCCATGGTGACCTTGCTCAACTACACCATATAATACACCATAATTCCTCACACCGAGTATACCCAGTGCCCCTAGAATAGTAGTGTTTACTCAGGAACTGATCCTGGAGGATGAGGTAACTTAGTTATTAAAGAGACAAGGCCCTACACAGGTATCCCACACCTTAGCCAATACAGTGAAGGTGGAACATAACCACTTTTGTATATACCTGTTACTCCTATTATCTAACTGCAATGTCACAAAATCATTCAATTCTTGTTGGATTCGGGAGATGCTGGCCAATTTATTGGTATTATTGGTATTGCCCCCTCGAAAAACCTTAGTAATAACATTCATAAGGAAAAACAAACCAGAAACAGGTAGGGTCATTAATGGAACTGAGCCATCATCAGTAATGATTTTCTTTGAAACAAAATCCATTGTTATGGTGTGTGATAAGGGTCATACAGAACAAACATGGGCCTCATTAGGATGGTGGACAGACTTCAGTCTATCCGCCATCCATTTGGAAATGGGGACCGCCCGCCTTGTAGGTGGGCGGTCCCACACACCGAGTCACGATGCGACCGCCACCACAGCGGTCGCAATGTCTATTCATTGTATTGCGGTGGGTGCTGCTGTCAGCAGCACCCGCCCCAGTGCAATGAAATGATATGTTACATATCCCTGCACTATGTTGCAGGCACCATGCGGTGCCTGCCACATGGTGCCCCCCAGGGCCCATGTCTGAGGCCCATGGGGAAGGGGGGCCCACTATGGGCCCCCAAGTCCGTTCCGCCTGCCTGGTCCCGGCGGGTTAACCGCCGCTGACAGACAGGCGGAAAGGGATATCATTACCCCTACGGCGGTGCCTGGCAGGCACCGCTGCCATTCTGTGGAATGCACGAGGTCCGATGGGCAGTCTGAATCATTCCGACTGTCGAACCCGTGGCGGTTGGTCTTCGCCACATTTGGATGGCGGGCGGAAAACATGATTGCGATGGCAGTGGGACCGCCACCGACGGGCTGTCAGTGGCGGTCCCACCATCATCGTAATTGGGCCCATGTTTTGATCTTACTGACATCCCTATGGAGCAATCTTGGGTATTCCATGATGGAATCATCATAACCCAAAAACTGATTGGCAACTATGGAAAGGAACACTGGATTCAGTTTATTGTTATTACACCCATTATGAAAAAACATACAGGATTGGTCATGTGCATCAGTGGAAAATAGTCTAGGGCCCCACATACAACCACAGTATTATGTTTACATGGATGTTTTTGATTTAAAAAAGCTGGTACCTTACCACCTCATCATAGTTTTAAATGTGGGAAAAATCTACAACTAGGTGCTCAGCTACTGTGTAGCCAAATTAATTCATTAAACAAACAGGAAAATTAATATTTAAAAAGATACCTAGATGAGTCTCAAAACTGAAAAAGAGATACATACATTTTCAGTTTATTTACTAAGCCCTTCTGTCCATTGTTGTGTTTAGAAAAGCTCACTCAATAACGTGTAGAAAGATAGTGAATTGGTACTCTCTGTTAAGGAACATCATGAGCACTTGCGGGACATATTGAGGCATGAAAATGACATCTACAAGAACCCAAAGACATGTATAAAAGACTAACTGATAGACAAAGAATGCCAGCATTCTGTTATCAACCAGGGAATCAGTTATGGAGCTAAAACAAATCTCCTACAAGGTCCATGTAAACGCCAACCACGATATCTGGGATCATTCACCATTGAAGGTATGATTAAGCACCTGCATCAGAGTCAGCTGAAACGGCGAAGTTTGTTTCCTTATAATGACTTGCATGCCATCTTAGGAGGTGCCTAGCTCCTATTTTTAACACCATACTTGAAAGGCTATTTGCCTGATCATACTTGTTTTATGTGTTTTAACTTTTTGCACTTTTCCTTTAAGTCTGTTTATTGATTTCCAGTATTCTCACTACACAGAGGAGCCTGTGTAGTGAGGAGAGGTTGATGGACCCCAGTTAGTTTTTAGTTGCCTCCCTGTTTGATTGCCAAAGCGCTCAGTAGTGTTTCAGAGTTTGGCCATGCCCCCGGCCACGCCGCTTGATGCAGGCCTTCTTAAAGGACTGTAAAGCCCGTCGTGCAGTAGACACGATGCGGGGGCGCCTGCGCGCCAAAGTCAAGCCCATTTGAGGCCGGACTACTGTCTGCGCCAGAACCACTGGCCTATTTTTTCCCAATTGTACTAAAGGGAAAAGCTCTTGGAGCTCAACTACCAAGGCAGGAACAATTTCTGTGACTGTTTTAAAATTGATACTAACCCTGATTTTTTTACTGCAAAAATTGCAGTTTTGCATTTAAGGTAGTCACTATCTCACCAACTGAGGTGCAAAGTACCTTCATCCTCCTCCCTCAACCCTCGAGACTAATAAACCATCGATTTACTTACTTGCACACTCTTAAACACACAATCATTGATTGAAATAAATATGAATTTTTCGAGTTTGTTTATCACTACTCCCCTGATATAATCTTTGTGACTGAAAACCTGGGCCGATTGCACATCGGACCCAGATCTAAGAGTTGCCATTCTAGCTGGCTATGCTATTTCCAGACTGGACTGGCTAGTTAAATGCTGAGCTGGTGTAGCAATAATCTATCATGACCACCTGGTGGCCTCTTTTCAGCCCATCATCCATTTGGACTGTGAAGCCCTTGCATTTAATTTTAAACTATATAACAATGGCGCTGTCTATGGCATTTTAATTAATTGCCCCCGAGGCCAGGAGCAAAGTTAATTCAAACTTTAAATGATTTTGTTAGATCATGTATGGATTTTGCGAACTTCACGATCCTTGGTGATTTTAATTCCCACTTAGAGACCTTGGAGAATAACGATACTGAACAGTTAACTGCTAATTAACTTAGATTTGATCTTACTAAATAGTAAACATGGTGACTCACCGTGCAAGTCATACCCCTTGTTAGAGTCTACACTTGTAATCCCTATCTAAGCTTTGATAATGTCCTTTCTTTGACCTGGACAGACCTCAAAGCGATCACACTCACTTCAAAATGTTCCCACCAATAACTGGCCTAGCAATATTTCACCAATTACGATTACATTTCAGCCCTGGCATAAAATTGATATGACTAAGCTGAACGATATCGTCTCGAATTCCCGACCTTTATCTGGAAATGATGTTGACTTAGCTACTATAAATTTTGCTGACTGGATTGACCCATGCAGTCACCCAGCTACCCCCTGTAAAAACTACTAAAAACCACAGAAGGAAGCAATCTGCTCCGTGGCATTCACAAGATTTGAAAACATTAAAACAAAAATGTAGATATAGGGAACAAAAATGGAGGAAAAACTATAGCCCTAAGTAAAAAAATAAATACAAACAGCTCATTAGCAACTACAAGATTATGATCATAGCGGAAAATTTCAACTATTTTACTGAAAAAATCAACACTGTGATAAATTCTCCTAAAGAGCTATTTAAAACAGTCAAAACCCTGGCCAATTGTGATAATAAGAACACCATAGGCCTTGACCTAACCCTGTGCGATAAGCTAGCTGAATTGTTTTAAACTAAAGGTAAATTTAATTTTCAGTGAATTCACTTCCCATCAGAACTCCAAGTCTGATGATCCTACCATTGAAAGTTCATGTGTTACAACCAATGTTCTTAACGCCTTCACTTCCCTTACTGTAGGTAAGGTTGGTAAACTTATCGAACCCACTAAACCATGAGTCCCTACCAATTTGTGTCTCCCTAATATTTTCCACTGCGTTGCGAGAACTGTGTCAGAACACATCACCAAACTCCTGAATAGGATAATGATTTCAGGACATTTGCCTTTATCCTGGAAAAGGCTTCGGTACTATCTCTACTAAAGTAAAAGCCCTCTCTTGACTCCCAAGATGTGAAAAGCTACCAGCCCATTTCACGCCTGCTGTTGCCGGTCAAGATTCTCGAGAATGCCATGAATACTGATTTCATGCCTTTCTTCAAGTAAATCATCTGTTAGACAGCACCCAGTATGGTTTTAGATCTAACCATTGCACTGATTCAGTCTTTGTTGCTGCATCTGAAGAAATCAGGACCATAGTAGATAATGGTGGTAAGGCAGCACTGATTCTTTTGGACTTATCGGCCACTTTCAATATCGTCAACCACTCATTGCTTATTGATCAGTTAAAGTGCATCGGTAACAGAGACTCGGCCCTATCCCTTTTAAATTTATTTCTGGCCAACAGAGAACAAGTGGTCTCTGAGAGACTATACTTCTGAACCATTTTCCCTTCCGTGTGGGGCCCTTCAGGGATCATCACTAAGTCCCACATTCTTTAACATTTATGTTACCCCCTTGGCAAACTTAATCCATTCCTGTGGTTTTTCTGTAATATCCTACGTCGACGGCACACAGATTGTAGTCTCAATTTCAGGTGACATCGAAGAGGTGGCTAAACGGTTTAACAAATGCATGGAGCAGTTTGTTGGCTAGATGAAAAATAACTGTCTTAAATTAAACTCTCGCAAGACCGAGGTACTTTTGTTCTTCACTCTCCAGTAAAAAACTCAAGATCCTGGGTGTTCTTTTTGATAGAATGCTAATCTTTTCTGACCAAATTAATCAGGTCACTTCGTCATGCTTTTTCTGTTCTAAAAAGATCTTTCCCTTTATCCCACTTGAACTTCAGAAGATAGTCATCGTTGCTCTAGTCATCACTCGGATTGACCACTGCAATGCTCTTTATGTTGGCATTCAGCAATGCTTGCTTGTTGAACAAATTCCAGATCCTCCAGAATGTGGCAGCCCGCCTCCTTATGAAAATTCCCAAATTCAGTTCAGTCTCCTAAGCCACCATCGACCTACATTGGCTACCAGTCTGCAAGCGTGTCAGTTTCAAAGCCCTTCATAATGCTGGCCCTGAATATTTTGAGAGGAAGATTCCCTGGTACACCCCTAATCGTAGGCTTCAGTCCACTTCAGCAAAAATGTGGTAATTCCCAAAGTCAACAAGGCCCGTTGGGGTGGCTGAAGTTTCACATTCTCCACCTGCCAACTGTGGAATTCTCTGCCTTATCAACTAAAAGCTCAGCCCAACTTAAAGCAATTCAGAAAACAGCTTAAAACCTGGCTTTTCGCAAGCTATCTTATTAGGTCTCTCAGTTAGCTCAACATTCAGACGCTACCGCCAAGACGCCTATGTTCATATGCATGCTCTACAAATTCCTTACTTACTTATTAACCTGGTGCAGCTTAGTTGCCTCAAGATTGATCAATGCACCCAATATTTCATAGCTCCTAATTAAAGCCCTAGAATCGTTCAAGTCGACAGGAACTACCATCACCACCAATTCATGTCAATGGTCATCTGGAATATGAAGTTAAAATCATCCTCGAGTCCAAAAGAGTGAAATGCTGTTTGTATTATTTTGCAAACTGTAAAGCATAAGGTCTAAAAGACCTATCTTGGGAGCACCCAGAACTTGTTTATGCTCCCTATTTGGTTTGCTTGTTTCATGTTCAGTACCCAGACAAGCCAATCCCATACAGCAGTCTCTTGGGGGAGTACTGTCACTCATTGTTGCGTTTGCAGTCCAGTTGCAGAACAGAGTTTTGTTCCTTTAAACTCAGTTGAATCCTGGTGTAGTAGTCTCCGTTTCCTTTTGGGCCATCCACGCCCCCACTATCATGTGCAATGAATCTTGGTCTCTCCACGTCTCTCTGTAGTATTTCATTAGATTCCAAAACAGACTCATTTATTGAAGTACTCCTTTGACCGGTCTTCTGGTCTAGTGGGTCATGAAATAAAGCTTGCAAGTTATTATTCAATTGTGTGATTTTCCAAGACCAGGTAGCCACTCTTTCGTATATATATTCGAAATGGTTGGAGATGCCCAAAGGGTGATGCCTGATGGTATTTCTCTGGATCTGAACTGAAGCAGGAATAATGAAATAGTCTGAAGCAATGTCAATGTTTACTATGCATCAGCATCTGACAAGAAGAAAGACAAAGGTCACTAATGTCTTTTGAAAATGTGCATGCTCTATGATTGGTAATCTGGATCAGATGAATTTCTAATTTATATACCGCCTGAGAAATATAGTTTATATATGTTGTTTGTTTTGGCCACAGAGAATAAAGTCTCTGTGTCCTCAATAGAATCTAAACTTGCAATCTCAAAACATAGGACATTTTTAAAATAAAACGGAAACAGAGTAGTGTGAATGTTTAACAGAGGCCAGATAGACATTAAACGCAGAGGAGAATTAAAACTTTCAAGGCTCAAGAACACTGTGTGTCTGACTCCCAGATTCACATATCTCCAGGTCCCTTCCAACATCAAGGTGCAAATGTGGTCTGTCTTACAGCTCACCACCCCCAGCATCTATTAATCAAAGAAGTGAGTGTCCATTTTAGTTGAAGACCAGGGTTTAAAAGTGCCACGGCCAACACAGAATATTTTTGTGTTGTTATTTTGACTAAGCTGTATCATTGTCAAGATGTTTCAGGAGGGAAAAATGAATTACAACGTTATTTTAGCCATACGCTAAGTTCAAACCCTCAAAGCCAGTAACCTGACTGGCTAGCAATTCAATTTGTACAACTTGGGGAGCTGTAGCAGTAATAGCATTTAGAGCAGATCATCCTCTTTCCCTCTACCTTCCACTCTGTCAGGAAGCGGTGAAGGTTTGAACGTTAGCACATATGATGGCTGGAGGAACAATATATACATTTCAAAGAAGAAGTCCAAAACAAGGTGCGGAGAAAGTTTAAACACCTGTAGATTAGTTGAAGGCAGATGGGCTATCAAAATGTCCACACAATCAGTCAACGCTAACCAATCTTAGCTGACAAATTTATATATATTGTATTCCTAAGGAAATCAGAGGAAAGGTTTTGATTCTAGCAAATGTGCTATTTTTTTGGTAACAAATGGCAGTTCTCCAAAATACTCATTCCCTATATTGTCCTAAAACAAATCGCATCTGCTGAATGAATCAAATTAAATGTAGATCTTTGCCTTTGGTTATAGAGATTAGCCTAAACTGATAAATAACAATAAACATTAATACATTAAGGCGAGAAGAGCTGTGATTGTAAATATGTAAATAGATTACTATTCAGTGATGTTTTAGTAGCATAACACTGCTTGGTTATACTGTATTTATGTACACGAACACTCTTATCTATTAGAAATTATTAGCTATGATTATGAAAAGTGTATAATGGGTATTATTTTAAATTTATGTACAAAAGTTTCTTTGTCTAATAGTGTGACATCTGTGCCAGGAAGTTACCTGAGGTGGCGAACATGTAGGAGAAGGCGTGTGCTTATCAACTGACTAGACAATGCGTAAAAGGACTCCACACTCAGTGTATGGCTGGGTGTCCTGACAACTTCAACTGTGCGGGCATATCGCGGTGCAGTCACCCGAAGGGTGCATCATGACTTTCAACGTGCTTTGGTCAGAAATGTTGGTGGCAGAAGTGCAGCATTTGGCACAGGACAAAAGCTGTCAAACTTGATCTTCGTTGCGTCTCATTGACACCTTGAGTGGGTTCAAGAGGAGTGGTTAAGCCATTGTCACAGGGTTGGTACGACCAGGGAGGGCAAGGAGCTGACCACGGGATGGTGGAATGTGACCCCTGCCACTTCTCTTGTTTCCCTACAGCAGGACGATTGGGACAGTCCCTTTACACTTAAACAGGAGGACGAAGGGGAAGACAGGTATGGCTCCTTTAACTGGGAAATCAATCCTGAGGACTCCGCCCCCAGCGATGACGTAGCGGGGGTCTGGCCCACAAGAACGGGAACAATCCGGAAGAGGGGGTGTGATATCACCGGAGTAGGAGCGGACGAGGTGCAGGAGGAAGCGGTCGGAGGAAGGAGTGGACGTCGAGAGGAGGCGTAGGAGCGGAGCTGTCAAGAGGTGGAGTCGTTACGGAATCCCGAGAGAAGCAAGAAAGCCAGGAGGCCAACGATATCGCGCTTCGCCCAGCCACGCTCCAGGAGGAGCGTGGCTATCACAGGTACGGGAACGGTTTGCGGGCTGGGTTGGGAGGAGGGAGAGACCTGATGCCTAAGCAGCAAACTCCCTACCAGTTCTCGCTTGGTCACCCCTTCCTGAGCACTTCACTCACTTACGTAGACGTGCGGCACTAACTGGGTGATCCTTCACTCCCCGTCCTTATTTGAGCTTTTGTCCCCCCCCCACTGATACCGATCCTGTTTTCTTTCTTTTACGCATCGCGACTCCGGAGCCCCTGGACCTACCAACCCCGGAGGTTGATGAGAAGAGGGGGGAAGACGCCTGACGACCTGGAGTGCAGGGATAAGACGCCATTATCCCCCTCGACTATTGCTAAGAGACTGGCCACCTGTCAAAGACGTGTATTCTATCAAATAAAACCCTCTTTAAGCAGACCTGGTCTTCGGCCCCCTCATTCCGACCCGCTACAGCCACATAAAATGCCTTTTCCAAAATGGTGGTCTATCCAGGAATAACTGTATGAGCTTCCCCTTCCACAAAGAAGTTGAACTGTTTCCTGTGATATCAGCTCCTGTTTATACCATGTAGAATGGAGCATTAACAAGTGATAAGTGATAGAATGTGTCGCAACACATTCATTCCCTTATTTTTCCTTGCATTCATTGCCCTCTTGCTACTATTGTTTTCCTTGATTTTTGATCCTTGATACCAGAAATCCCTTTGGATCTTCTGTTGAATGTCTTGACTTAGCTATTTTCTCTGCTCTCATGTCAATGAGAGTTTGGTGCTTTGCTTGTGCACTTCTGTATTAATCTACATCTTCAATCAAGAGCTACAAGTTTGCCAAAGAGATTTTTTGCCTGCTAACTGGGACACCTGTCACGTCCACTATTAAGTGCAGGGACACCATGGCTACTGGAAGGAGTCACCCTTTCCTGAGATAATTCCAGTCCTTCACAATTACTTTAATTAGGATGAAGTGAATCACACACACATTTTTACACCCCCTTTATACAAAAAAACAGTTAGAGATTGGACTCTACTCTTGGAGCAAGTTATTATATGCATAGGAAAAAAGCAACATAGCAAATCCACAATGTTATGTTATGTTAAAATTTCTTATAGAGCGCACGTACACCAGTTGGTTTCTTGGCGCTAAACTTAAGGAACTGTTGGGGCCCCCTGTATTCAATTGTCTGAACTAGTTGTACGCTTGGGTGAATAGCCAAGTCTTAAGAAGTCTACGGAACCTTGTGAATTCAGTACAAGTTCTTATGTCCAAAGGAAGAGTGTTCCAGAAACTGGGTGCTAATACTGCAAACCTGCAGCCTCCCATTCGTTTCCGTTTATAGGGAGGAATGGCTAAGAGGTTCTTATGTGCAGAGCGTAGACTACGTGCAGGTACGTATTTCTGAACGAGTCTGGATATAAATTTTGGGCTAGCACCATACAGAGTTTTAAAAATAAGGCAACCAACCTTAAACGCACATCTTTGTGGAATGGGAAGCCAGTGTAGTTCTTTCATGGTGGGAGTGATGTGTTCCCATCTTGGTTGTTGGGATATTAATCTGGCAGCCTGGTTCTGTACCATTTGCAGTCTCTTGATAAGATAAAGTGGTATGCCAAAATATAAAGAATTGGCATAGTCCAGATGTGATATCACCATGGCTAGGACCACCTGAATTAAGGCTTCCCGTGTAAGCAATCTCCTAATCTTTCTTATTTTCCTCAGTTGAAAAAAACAAGTGGAAGTTACTGCTCCTATCTGAGCTTTCATGGTAAGATCACTATTAATGATCACTCCCAGACTTTTGGCTGAGGGAGAAGTATTGGGTGGGGAACCCAGTTCATTCGGCCAAAACTGTGCATTCCATGGGTTCAAGGGACCACCCAACAGAATCACTTCTGTTTTGTCCGGATTTAATTTTAGCTGGTTGTTATTCATCCAGTCGCGAATGTGCAACATTGTTGCCTGGAATTCAGATATCGACTCAGGTAAGTTATTGATAGAGAACACCAGTTGCATATCATCTGCGTAGTTGTACGTGCATACTTTCCTGTTTCTGAGGGAATGAAGTAAGGGAAGGAGATAGAGGTTGAATAAATGGGGAGACAACGAGGAGCCCTGTGGAACTCCACATGTCGTTGCCATTTTAGGTGCAGAAAACTGGGAGAGACGCACTGACTGAGTGCGTTCCTCAAGAAATGACTCAATCCAGTTAGATGCCCTCCCCTTGATGCCGGCAGTCCTGACACGGTCGATCAGAATTCCATGATCGACCGTGTCAAATCGCCGCAGATAGATCTAGTAGCACCAGGACCTGGGGGAGCCCTTGTCAACTTCTTTCCGAAGCGTGTCCAGAACAGTAGGTATCACTGCCTCAGTGGAATGGGCTGGGCGAAACCCTGCTTGATTTGGATCAAGATAGTCAGACTGTTCAATAAAAGTACAAAGGCTTTTGGCCACATGAGATTCCAGTATTTTTGCCAAATAGGGAGCAGGGAAATGGGCCGATAGTTGGTCAGAACCCTAGGGTCCGCACCTGATTTTTTTAATAAGGGAACCACAGTTGCTGCTTTAAACGCTTTTGGAACACAGCCCTGTGCCAGAGAGTCATTAAGAAGTGCCAAGGCAGGACCGGGGAAGGTGGTAAAAATATCTTTTAAAATATGAGGCGGACAACTATCGATAGGTGATCCCGACTTTACTTTAGATAGAAGGTCCAAAAAATCGTACTGTCTATAGCTGGGAATTGTTCAAGGGAGCATGAATTTTCTAGCGCTAAAGGTGAGCCCTCAGGTACAAGGCAATGAGGGATGCTGGATTTTATAGTAACGATTTTGTCAATAAAGAATGAATTAAGGGAGTTACAAAAGACTTGACTAGGTGTAGATTTTAGTGTAACTCTGTCTGGATTGGATAATTCATTCACAATGGAAAATATTTCTTTAGACCTGTTAGTAGAGCTCATAATTTTTGAGGAGAAATAGGCAGCCTTCGCGGAAGAGATTGACTTTTATACTCTTTCATTTGGGTCAAATAACTCTTTGTTGTCTAAAGAGAAACTAGTTCTCCATTTCCTTTCTGATTGACGAAGTGCTAGCTTTTGATTTTGTAAGTCGGAAGAGAACCATCTTTGTGCCTCATGACGTCTTACTGAACGTATTGTTTTTAATGGAGCATGTTCATTGCTGGCCATAGTGAGCCATGCTGTGAGATTTTCCTCACTTAAATTGATAGACGTCTGATGTACAGGGACTGTATTTGCTAATGTGGCATAGAAGTGCGTTTTATTGATATTGTTCCAATTCCTAGCTACTGATGTTTTTAGACTTGGAGGTTTTACTTTAGCAACATCATTAATAATAAACTGGATTAAAAAATGATCAGACCAAATGCAGGGAGAGATAGTCAGTGCAGATAGCGTGATGTTAGCTGACCATACCTGGTCCAATATGTGTCCTTTATTATGTGTTGCCATAGTTATTTGCTGACTAAGGTTTAGCCCACTAAGAAGGTCATTCAGATCTTTCGCATGGGGACCGCCTTGAGTATCATTGGCCCAATAATTAAAGTCACCAAGCAGTAATATTTTAGCATTGTTGGTGATTAGCTGAGCCAACTGTTCAGCTAAGGAATGAGGAAATGAGGACATATTCTTGGGTGGTCTATACAGTAACACACAAATTAAGGAAGTTGAAGCCGACTCCAGCTTAAAAACTAAGTTGGCTACTAAGGGTAGATCAAGTGGGGTTAAGCTCGTAGATTTTAAATCATGATGAACAATAGCCGCTACTCCCCCGCCTACCATCCCTGATGTGCGATTTGCCTGCAGGATATAGTAGTCATTAGGAAGGGCTGCTAGGATATCTGGGGCTGAATTCTGTGACAGCCAAGTTTCCGTTAGGAATAAGATGTCAGGTCAGTTAGAGTCTAATAAATTAAATATCTCAAGCTGGTGTTTCACCATTGACCGAGTGTTGAGATAGAATATAGTAGGTTTAAAATTGGTATGTCTGATCTGTCTTTGTGTGATCATTGTAGCATGAGCACAAGTAATAATTTCGGGAAAGGTAGACCTTGTTTCCATGACTCCTAGCTTAATTAGTTTAGCGTTAGTAGGGGCATGGAGTAAATAATTACCAGAGTGCAGAGCTTTTAATTCTTGTGCTGAGTAAGACCGGATTTGAGCATGATGCTTAGCCCCTGGGCCCGTTCGGGCGCGGACGGGCGCAGACGGGCTTGCCTTAGGCGCGCCCGCTGCGCGCGTCCGCTGTGCGCATCCGCTGCGCGTCCGCACCATCGGGCCTTTTAAATGATTTCCGGTGGACAACTAGAACGCGTCCAACCCGGAAGAGAATTGCGGCGGAAGTGAGGCAGGGATCAAGGTTGGTGTGTCCGCCCTCCGTTCAATCGGCACGACAGCCGTGACGGACCAGGGTCGGCACACACCGGAACAAGACAGAGCACTGAGCAAGCTCTCGGACAATAGAGGTATTTAAAAATATTTTTAAAAAGTTAGCAGCAATAAGTATTAAAGGAACAGCAAATTACACAGCATATGTTTCCAGAAAACAGCGTTTTAGCAGCGGTGAGTAATGTTTAAAAAGCAGCAATGTCACCATAATCGGACAATGAAGGTATTTAAAAGATATTTAAGAATAGCAGCAGTAGGTGTTTAACAGACAACAATTATCACAGCATATATTCTCTACAGACGGACGTTAGCAGCAATAAGTGTTCATAGAAGCAGCAATATCACAGAATATTCACAAGAGATGTATACATGAAAAAGCATATCTAATGCACTACCCTATTTCACATCCGCTACCTCTATCAATATTTTTAATCTGCATATACTTACCTCCTTTATGCATCTATATACTCTCAATGTACTTATGGATCTATATATTTATCACTTTCTTCTAATTTAGCATTTCCAATGCACTACCCTATTTCTCAGCCTATACTTCCCTCAATATATCTTCTAGCCCAACTTTTTGACTCATCTCAAACTTCTTTCTACTACTTTTTCCAATTCACTACCCTATCTCACCCTATACATCTATCACTATATCCTCTACACCCACTCTCTCATTTATCGCAAACGCCATACCACTACTATGTTCCCCAAAATAACCCTTTCTTGACTCTCTCCTACTCTACCCCTCCTTGTATCTTCTGACACCTCCTTTACTGTACCAATGCCCAAGACAAACCTTTCTAAACTCTTCCCTCTGACTCTTCCCCTCCAAAAACCCTTTTTACTCATCAAAAAGCCTCCTCCTACTGCTATGACCTACAAAAAGAAATCCTTCACTCTTCTATCCCACAACTATCCTTTTCAATCAAAATAACAGACTAGCATGTTCACTTCACTAATTCCATATTCCACTATACTAATTCACCACTAATCCTTTATGGGTTCCAGAGTAGCGTGCTACTCGCCAACAAAGCGCTTCAACACCCACCAGGGGTAACAGGCGCTATATGAATGCAAACCTTTCTTTCCCTTCTATCCCTCCACTATCCTTCTCACTCCAAATAACTGACTAATATCCACCACTCAAATTACTTTCATATTTCACCATACTAATTCACCACTAATCCTTTATGGGTTTCCGGAGTAGCGTGCTACTCGCCCAAAAAAAAAAAGCAATTCAACACCCCATCAGGGGTTAGAAGTGCTATATATATGCAAACCTTTTTTCCCTCTTCTATCCCTCCGCTATCCTTCTGAATCCAAATAACTGACTAACATATCCACCACTTAAAATTTACTTGCATGTTTCACTATACTAATTCAACACTAATCCTCTATGGGTCCCGGAGTAGCGTGCTACTCGCCGAAAAGCGCTTCGACGCCTCGTCAGGGGTAGTAAGCGCTATACAAATGCAATTACAATACAATACAATACAATGTGTAAAACACCTCTGAAGATGAGTTTGTATAATTCCCTATGATGCAAATGTGCTTTATTGATGTGACTAAAGATATATATCACCTAAGTGTTGTTATTTGCAATATTTCTTATGTATACTTGTTAGCAATCATTTATACACAACACATTAAAGAAAGGGCAGGTACAGATATTTTTATTGAGCATTTTATTGTTTTATATTTTAATCCTACATCCCTTAATAATTTCCATACATCGCTTACTCATAACTAAAGCAAAGCATATTTAGCGTTACTCTATTGAGCAGTAAGGCCCTCATTACGAGTTGTGGTATTTCACCCAGAGTAAAACCTTTGGTTAAACATTTTGCATCTCGGGGCGCTAGAGAGCCGACGAGCAAGATGGCCGCACTAATGTGAGGCTCCTGCCACCAGGGACAACCATCCGCCAATTATCCTACTCCCCGCGGAGCTACGAGGGGCATAATAATCATGTCTTAAAGGCTATTGCTGTGCAGATGTCGAAGCGCTGTAAATAAATTACATAACGGTCCAACAGATGAGGTAACAGACGTAGAACTGGCGGAGGCTACACAACGCAAGAAAATGGCGGCGCGCACGGCTTGAAAAGCCGACTGGGCTCCAAGAGCAGCAGAGGCTGGGCTGGACAAGAGGAGACGTGAACTGTGGCAAGCCGCTTCACCCCCATACCCGGCGCGGAGACGGGAGTAATTCACTGCAGGCGGACAGAACGGGAGATGGCTGAAGCTGGGCAGAAGCACGCTGCACCGACACGCACGCCGAGGGCGTTGAGCTGGACAGGCCGCTGGGTGAGCGCCCCCTGAACAGGTGAAAGCTGCGGTCAACCGTCGTTTTTCGATGTCGACGGCCCAGTAAGAAATAAGGGGCACAACTTCTTCGCGCCTGGCCGGGTGGAGGGGAGGAGGAGGAGGGAGGCGAGAGCTGCGGTGGGTAGCGCCGAGGGCCTAGTGTGAGCGGGGCCTCCCGCGGAGGCGGCCCAGCTAAGCCTGGGTGCAGCTTGCAGGAGGCTCTGTGTGCTCCTGCTCGCCTCCATGCCTGGCCTGGGCTTTATTGCTCCATCGCGGCCCTCCCCACCCTGAACAAAGAGACTGTACAAAAATTAAGGGGAACATTGTAAGAGAGACTGGAATATCGGTACAAGCAGTGTCACAGGCACGAAGCAAACTGTAAAACAATCGTTATTGGTTGGCCGGCCCCTGGCACAGCGCACTTCTAGCCACAGAACGTGCAGCCCAGTCTGCCCCCTTTAACAGCCTAGTGGGGCCACAACTTAAATACCAGTGACAAAGCCTTGGTAGCAACCACGGGCCCCACCCCCAAAGACCTACCAGCATAAGACACCCAGCAATAGTGCATCGACTGCGCACCTCTCTGTCACTGCAGCCAGTCATACGACTGTATAGGGAGATGTAAGGGCCACGCTGCAAGTATCGGCACGGTTGCGCCAGAGAAGCGCAAAAGAGTAGCACGAATGCTGCCACAAAAAGCAAGAAGGGAGAAACAGCTTGGAGACAGATCCTACCGAACACTCGCCTGGCCTGTAATATTGCGCTGACGACGATTTACCCTGAACCGCTATACCCATACGGGTTGCAGCAATGGGCCGAACAGACGGCAAGCAACCCAAACTGAACTTTGAAGTGTGCAAAACGACACGAGGGCTGGCAGGAGACCACCCAACGGAGCTGGCAGAAGGCTCGCAACCTGCTCCCGAGGATTCTGACATGCATTCACTACTATTGACAATGCAGCATAGCTTGAACTCCAAAGAAGCCAAATGGATGCCATGAGTATGCGCATGGACTTTATAACCCAAAGGCTAGAGAAACAAGATGGGCGTATAAGTGAAGCTCAACAGCACATATCTAATATGGAGGACACTTCTACACAGCGGTGGGACCAAATGCAACAAATGTAACGCCTGTTACGCACCATTGCAGCTAAGAATGAAGAGTTGGAGGCAAGATCAAGGAGAAACAAACCTCCGCATAACAGGTCTCCCTGAATCCACGAACGTGGGCCGGATGGAGGACTATGTAGAGACCATGCTCACAACACTGTTTGACGCCTCCGCATTGTCCAAGCAACTGGTGGTGGAAAGGGCACATAGATCTTTGGCGGCAAGGCCCCACCAGGAGCACCACCTCGGCCCATCATAGCCCGGTTGCTAAATTACCGGGATCGCGACACGTTGCTGCGGCTGGCTCGGGAGCGAGGGCGCCTCACATACGAGGGTAACGAAATAGCCTTCTACCCGGACTTCACAATGGCGGTGCAGGAAGCACGCAGAAAATATCTCCCAGTGAAGCGTAAACTGCAGCAAGCAAATATTCCCTACGCCATGCTGTATCCAGCCAAACTACGCATCAAGGGGCAGGGTAAATACCATGTCTTCCATAATCCCCAGCAAGCTCAGGAATATCTGCGGAGGGACCAAAGATGGCGAGCATCTGATGCTGAGGAGAACTCGAGCTCAAAACCTGCTAGCCCGCTATCTGAGAACAACTGACCGAGAATATCCGGTGAAACCCACCCAACTCTACTAGCGATGGCGGCAGGCTGAAGGATTGCATACCAAACCTCTAAGAACAAGGACTACCACGTATCAGTAGACTACCCAATATATAACGGTGTGTGACTCAGTAGAACGGACTGTAAGCATTGTCAAAAATGCAGTCAACACTGATGAACCACAGCCCATGTAAGATAAAGGCAATGCCTCCGAAAACCAGAAAGTACTCTGCGAGGAGCTGATGATTCTTAGAAGATAACAACGAATCTTCCACTCCCGGGCACCCTTGTTGATTCGAGGGTGGAAGCCTGGACCTGTAGCGATACCCCCAAGCGGAAATTCCCAATTGAACTAACATATCTGTAGAACTGAGGAATGAGTGTTATGCTGACCTGCTTTCCACTTCTCTATTTTGTTATTCTTTCCTTCTTTACCTGTTTAATGTTTGGACAGGAATCGCACCTCACGTTTTCTTGGAAGTACGTATTGACAGGGTGGGATTCACCTATGGATTTGGGCCGCTGGTGTGGTGTAGGAGGGGAGCACAGGGAAACGGGGAAAAGTTCTTGTCTTTACATTGCACTAGGCTACCATTCACACACGAAATGCACAACTCAGCTACGGACTGAATGATGAGCGATCACTCAAAAGGCACACATGTAGCACAACGACACAATGAGTGCACCACTGAACACTAGGAGCTCACATTACAACTTCCTATCCTGGAACGTGCGGGGGCTGGGAGATCCTCGTAAATGTAGGCATATTTTAACTACTTGGACAGGCACAATATCCATGTCGCGATGCTACAGGAGACACACTTAGACCCCGGGAGAGTGAATAAATTCGCGGCACGATGGGCAGCGCACACATGCTATGGATCCTACTCCACGTACTCTAGAGGCACTGCCATACTGATCAAACGCTGGTCACCATATAACCAGGGGCCTGGGGACATGGCTCACTCGCCCGGAGCATCTAGCTCATACATACTCGGACCACTCCCCAGTGTTGATGCAGTTGACCCCCCAGTGTCCATCTCCCCGTACCAATGTTGGAGATTATCGCCCAGACACCTTTTAGACACATGTTTTAGAGAAGAGACCAGGCAAGAAATCATTGATTTCTTCGAAAGGAACATAGATTCAGGGCCGAGCATAGTGACCATATGGGAGGTATTCAAGGTCACGATGCGGGGGCTATGCATGGCGAAGGGCAGGGGAATACTGAGGGACATCCGGTGTATGTTGCAAAAGCTGGAAAGGGAAATTAAAGACACAGAAGCCATGCTTGTAGACAGGCCTGCGGGAAATACCCAAACTAATTTGCGCAAACTGATGACTGAATATCAATCGGAAGCAGAGAGTGCCTTTTCAGATCCAAGTATTACAGGGCGCGCCAATAGGGGAAGGGGAACGACCGGGCAAAGCACTGGCAGAAACAGTCCGGCCACCAAGATTCTCTAGCCATATCCTGGAGGTAAAAACCTCGGAGAGATGCTTTAAAAAAAGACAATGCAGAAATTCTTCAGACATTCACAGCTTATTACACCGATTTGTACAGAACGCGTAGGGAACAACCAGTAGATGCAAGCGCATATTGTGATGATACCGCACTAGCGTGGATGGAAGGGGCCTACAGGGAGTTCCTAGTGGCAGACATAGAGGAGGATGAAATACGGGCAGCCATAATGCAGCTTAGCTCAGGAAAAGCCCCAGGCCCGGATTGACTACCATCTGATTTTTACACATTTTACACAGAAATCCTAGTGTCCATACTGAGAAAGGTCTACACAGAAGCCAATGAGACAGGCACACTACCGCCCACAATGCGTGAAACTATGATCATCTCCCTTCTGAAGCCAGGCAAACAGCGACCAAGTGCGAGGCATATAGGCCCCTATCCCTCATAAATTGCGATGCCAAAATACTGGCCTAACTACTAGCCAACAGGCTTAGCCTGCTGATGGACAAGCTGATATTGCTGAATCAATCTGTATTTGTGCCAGGGAGAGCTACCTCTCACAATCTGCGGACCCTCTTTGCAGTAATACAGGACATAGACCCCGAGCTAGATGCAGTGGCGTTTTTCTAGACACCACTAAGGCGTTTGACTACCTGTTTGCGGTATTGCAAAGCATAGGCTCCCCCTCTTTCATATAATGGGTCACCTTGCTATATAATAAACCGCAAGCGATTGTACAAATTAATGGCTGCTGCTCGCCTCCCATTGCAATATCACGGGGAACCAGACAAGGGTGTCCACTATCGCCCTAAGTATTTGCCCTCGCGGTCGAGACCTTGGCGGCAAAACTGCGGCAACACCATAGGGAGTATGCGCTGGAGTACCCAGAACGGCACCTGCTGGTGTCCATGTACGCGGACAATATCACATTATACCTCTGTGAGCCGCATACAAGTTTGAACCCCATTCTTCGGGAGTTTATACGGTTCGGGAGGCTATGGGAAGTCACTATTAACTGGGATAAGTCTCAGATGTTCCCACTCACTCCAAACACGCATCAATTTTCCTCGGACTACCCTCTGACATGGTGCGACTCGGAGCTTAGATACTTATGGATAGTTATCACCAGAGACAAGGAAACGACCCTGAGGGCCAACTATGGCACTGCAATGGACACCATCACGGAATCAGTTGCACGCTGGATTACATTGCTGTTGTCACTCGCAGGGCGCATCTCTCTAATCAAAATGATTGTTCTGCCGAAGCTGCTTTATCTATTCACGAACATACTATACTCGCTGGGGCGCCTGTTCTTCTGTGCGCTGCAGACACAATTAACAAAACTTACATGGGGGATAAACAACCCAAAGTACGATGGACTACGTTAACACAGCCCTTCAGTAAGGGTGGGTTTGAAGCTCCAGATATGGAGCTCTATTAGCTCTGCGCACAGGCACACTTTGCCGTGTATTGGTTCCAACCGGCACCATTTATGCCACATTTAGCAATTGAAAAGGGCTACATGGCTCCGTTGCCCACCACAGCATTCTTGGGGGCCAGGCCTCCTCGAACTGGACATTTGCTCTTGACTGTGGGTTGTACGGGTTCTGCTTGGGAAAAACTAACGAAGCAGCTACGCAAGCCATTACTCTACTCCCCGTTGATGCCCTTGCCATACCACCCACATATCCCAGTTACGCACGAAGAAGCCTGCAGATCCATGTTACACAGCAGGGGGTCACAGAGTGGGGAGATCTCTACCAGGATGGCAAGCTTAAAGATCGCACACTGTTCTTCCGCGACAAGCCATACACTCCACTCGAGACGTTTCTGTATATTATGATTAGACAGGATGTCAAAACGGCTTCACCTATGTTCCCAATGGAACCCCCTACATTAAACACGCTGCATATACTACTACAAGATCCGAGGCCTATCCACACAGTGTCCCGCTTATATAAGGCGGCACTACTAGAGCGTCAAGCAGAGACGAGGGGAGCACGGGCGGGAAGTGATTCGGAATTAGACGCCCCGCTAACAGATAAGCAGTGGACATACTGCTGTAGTCAAACAGAGGTCATTACAGCTAGTAGCCGCCTTAGAATCATACACTATAAATATGTGCAAAGGGTTTACTACACCCCAGTTAAGCTGTTTAAATATTGGTTGCGACAAGACAACAGATGTGCACGCTGTTGGAGAGAAGGGGCGGACTTCCTACACACAGCTTGGGAATGCAGGGCTATACACGAGTTCTGGTTGGAGGTGTTCAACGCTCTATCGCTTATGTCTGGCCAACATATAGACCCAGACCCTGTAATCGCTTTGCTAAGCTACACAGAAGAGATAGATACACCGTATAGGAAGCTCATATCATTAGGTCTATTGCTAGCGAAAAGACGGGTGGCATGCAGATGGGGAAGAGGGCGAGCCCCTAAATTCAAGGAATGGCTCCACGATATGACCCACTGCAGAGAGCAACTCATCACATATACAAAAGGTTGTGGGAGCACACCGCTGACCTCTCAGGCAAGGTTCGCCCCTAGCATTCTGGTAAATGCAGTTTCTTGTAGCTCGCTCCGATATTTTCGAGTGTTTCGCCATCTACTGATGATGGTTAAAGAACCAGAAACACGTGTCTAGAGATCAGCACTATCTGCGCCAACTCTGGCGGAACACTTAAATATTTTAGCAAAGCCAAGAGACTGCATTTACCATAATGCCTGGGGCGAACCTTGCCTGGGAGGTGAAGCGGTGTGCTCCCACCCCTGTTCCTGTTTAAAAGTACTCCCGTGAGTCATTTGAGCTGACGAGCTTGTGGAAGAAGCACCCACGCGCCAGTGAGAGGTACTTGACCTGATGTGATGTTTGGCAGCCTACCCAGCAAACCCCTAATTTGAAGACTGTAATCTCTACTGATGACGGTTAAAGAACCAGAAACACGTGTCTAGAGATCAGCACTATCTGCGCCAACTCTGGCGGAACACTCAAATATTTTAGCAAAGCAAAGAAACAAGAGACTGCATTTACCATAATGCCTGGGGCAAACCTTGCCTGGGAGGTGAAGCGGTGTGCTCCCACCCCTGTTCCTGTTTAAAAGTACTCCCGTGAGTCATTTGAGCTGACGAGCTCGTGGAAGAAGCACCCGCGCGCCAGTGAGAGGTACTTGACCTGATGTGATGTTTGGCAGCCTACCCAGCAAACCCTTAATTTGAAGACTGTAATCTCTACTGATGACGGTTAAAGAACCAGAAACACGTGTCTAGAGATCAGCACTATCTGCGCCAACTCTGGCGGAACACTCAAATATTTTAGCAAAGCAAAGAAACAAGAGACTGCATTTACCATAATGCCTGGGGCGAACCTTGCCTGGGAGGTGAAGCGGTGTGCTCCCACCCCTGTTCCTGTTTAAAAGTACTCCCGTGAGTCATTTGAGCTGACGAGCTCGTGGAAGAAGCACCCGCGCGCCAGTGAGAGGTACTTGACCTGATGTGATGTTTGGCAGCCTACCCAACAAACCCCTAATTTGAAGACTGTAATCTCTACTGATGACGGTTAAAGAACCAGAAACACGTGTCTAGAGATCAGCACTATCTGCGCCAACTCTGGTGGAACACTCAAATATTTTAGCAAAGCAAAGAAACAAGAGACTGCATTTACCATAATGCCTGGGGCGAACCTTGCCTGGGAGGTGAAGCGGTGTGCTCCCACCCCTGTTCCTGTTTAAAAGTACTCCCGTGAGTCATTTGAGCTGACGAGCTCGTGGAAGAAGCACCCGCGCTCCAGTGAGAGGTACTTGACCTGATGTGATGTTTGGCAGCCTACCCAGCAAACCCCTAATTTGAAGACTGTAATCTCTACTGATGACGGTTAAAGAACCAGAAACACGTGTCTAGAGATCAGCACTATCTGCGCCAACTCTGGCGGAACACTCAAATATTTTAGCAAAGCAAAGAAACAAGAGACTGCATTTACCATAATGCCTGGGGCGAACCTTGCCTGGGAGGTGAAGCGGTGTGCTCCCACCCCTGTTCCTGTTTAAAAGTACTCCCGTGAGTCATTTGAGCTGACGAGCTCGTGGAAGAAGCACCCGCGCGCCAGTGAGAGGTACTTGACCTGATGTGATGTTTGGCAGCCTACCCAGCAAACACCTAATTTGAAGACTGTAATCTCTACTGATGACGGTTAAAGAACCAGAAACAGGTGTCTAGAGATCAGCACTATCTGCGCCAACTCTGGCGGAACACTCAAATATTTTAGCAAAGCAAAGAAGCAAGAGACTGCATTTACCATAATGCCTGGGGCGAACCTTGCCTGGGAGGTGAAGCGGTGTGCTCCCACCCCTGTTCCAACTCATCACATATGCTGAGCTACTACCGCCCACCTCGAGACCCCGAGATATCTGGGAGCCGCTGCAACGTTACCTGTTAGAGCAGGACAACGCAGCTGCAGACACCAACACAGTTTAGAACACTAAGAACAACAGACTGTCTTGGGACAGCAGGGTACAGAGATGAAAAACACAGGGAAGACTTGATAGAGTCAAGCGGGAGGGGGTACGGACCAACACAGGAAGCTAATTAATTGCTGAAAGCACGCAAAACAAATGCGGACTGACGGTCTATGGAGTGATGCAACAAATGTAAAATGATATGTGATTCAGGAAATGTATGTCAAGGTTGTGATAAGATAGTGCAATGTAACGTTGACTGATTGATGTACACTGTTAAATTGACAAATAAAAAGATTAATAAAAAAAAATTTGGATCTCACAGTTAAAGTCTCTCTAAGCTTGCCTGAAATTATTGGGTCTGCAAACTCCAGGCCCGGAAATTCATCTTGTGCCCAGAGACTGTGGCCCTGTCTGTACTGCTGCAGAGGCAGGGGCCAGTGGCAGCTGTACAGCCCCCCACCCCACAACTCTCAATCGACCCCTGCTGCACTGTTGGTGTCGTAAGCACTCTGGGCCTGATTTACAAAGGTAACTTACACTTTTGAGTAATTTACACTTTTGAGTAAGTTTACCACTGTTTGTCTATTCACAAATCAGAGTGTAAGTTACTAATAAAAAACAGTATAATTCTAGCATCGCACATAGCCAACCACTGGTACTGCAACACCATTCCATTGAATATAATAGAGGAAGGGAATTAAATTAGTAAATAATATTACATTATTTAAAATAGATAAAAATATAAGTAAAATTTATTGTTAAGAAATATATATTAATAGTACATATTTATTATTTAATTAAAAAATATTTGACACCCTGTTTTGTTTTTAACTTTTTAAATGAAAATAAAGCTAAATATATTTTAATTCCATACGTCACTTTTAATAATTATTCATGCATATTTTTTTCTTTAGGTGGTAATTTATTTTTTAATGTAAACTTCAGAAAATAATTTTCATTTAATTTACTATATTACCATTAATTTAAGATTTATTTCAAAATTAAGTTAATAGTGCTATAACATTTTTTTATTATGTTCTACATTTAAAATAAATATATAAAATGAATTTACATTAATATTCAACATAACAATATTTTATTTATTTTCGATTTAAGTAAACTCTATATTATATATAATATATGTAAATTACTCAAAAGTGTAAGTTATCCCTGTGAATCAGTGCCTCTGTTTTTCCCTTCAGGGACCTCCTACTTTGATATGAAATTTGTGTCAGTCAAATAATTAAGAAATTAATAACTATGATTCATAAAATACATATTCTTAACATGTTGTTTGGTTCTTTAATTGTATCATGCAAATAGGATGAATAAGCTTATGCAAATACATTCATGTTATTTAATCATTTCTGCTGAAACATATCATTATTATTCTTTATAAACAAAGAAAACTTCTGGAAGGTTAGTCATTGCATGTTAGTTTTTGTTTTCTCAAATTAAACATTGTTAAATAATTTGAAATAGCCGAACGGGCATTACGCTACTTTGTACTGAAAGTTTATCCTAACAGTCAGTAACAGGCGTCTGATTAAGAATTATAAACACAAGGATAAAGTGTTAGAGGTTAGAGAGGAGATCTTTGCACCAGCACTATTAAGGCAGGACAGGCACGACTTCAGCACCCACTTCAATCGAAGGTTGCTGTAAGGAAATTGGCCTTCACCAGCTGCTTGAGTGGTTGTATTTGCTCTTTTATACAAGCACCTGCAATGTGATATAAATAGTAGGATTGATATTCAGATGGAAGAAAAGGCCTGTTGGTCTGAATCAGGTATGCGAGTACACACCACCTCTGATGGTCAAGATAAGCTTTTTATTTACTAATCTGCTAGAGCTAGGATAGTGCCAGAAGTAACAAACTCGGGTGTTACTGCTAGATATACAGTAACCGTGTTGGAATATGTCTTGCAGTTCAAAATACTGATTTGTTTTTTTGCTGATTTATTGGTTACATTTTGTGTGGGGACAATTTGTATCTAGTGAAGTAGACTGGGCTTTTAAAATAAAAATGTTGAAATGTAGATTTTGTTTTCTAGTGCTCCTTGAGTATGTGATTCATTTATGAAAAATGGATTTGGGTTTGCACTAAAGTGTCCATGTCTTGTATCATGGGACTGGTCGTTACAAGAAACACATCTTAAGAAAATATTGCTCAGTGGGTTGTGTATTGGCTGATTTTCTGGTTTGGGTTGGCACACTGACTGTGTTCTTGGTGTCAGGAGACGAGAGAATCCAATCCTGTTGTTCTGGAAGTTTGTAGAAAATGTAACATAGCGCAAGCCTTGGTGCACAGATTTAATCTAGATCTTTGAGTAATTTTAGAAGCCATACTCAAGAGACCAAGTATTGCAGTTAGCGGAGACACTCGTAATATTGGTTACTGCTTCCATCCAGGGTAGGTATTTCCAATATGCTGTAGGTTTGTCAGGCACTTGACGTATAAAAGGTTTTTTCCCATTTTTGTCTGATTTCGGAATTTTGTATCTCATATTTAATGAATCTGTTTGTTACAAACGGCACAAGTTCTTGTTGAAATTGGGTAAATTCACAGGGAACAACTCACACAGTGCCTCCATAATAGGGGTGTCCCTAACACGGAAGAAGTGTTAAAACATGTCCAGAATGAGCATGGAGCTGCACCAGCTTAAATTAATGGCTAAGCAGTCTCCTCATATTCCAAGGAGAAGCTGCAGTGCTGGCTGTACACCACCGGCTGGCAACAACCGTAGTTCAAGATTGTAAACAAGAGCTAATGAAAATTGTTTCAGAGGTTTCACGCCTCTGCAGGCTGTGATAACTTAGGTACTCGAGCCTTTGAACCACATCTCAAAGCTAAAAACAAGATTGAGGGTACCAGCAAAGAGAAAGTGGTGCCGAAGAGTAAAAAGAAGCAGGAGGCAAAACAGATAACACAGGTTGGATCTGTACCACAGGAATCCAGCAGGGCTGGATATAACCTGAGAGACTGTTGATAAAATTAAAAAGCTAGATTGGTATCATTATTCTGATAACTGTTTTTCCCATTCTTTTCAGGACTCTGACAGTGAAAGGGCTGAAAAAAGAGGACCGAATCAGTATCGCAGGAAAGATGAGTATATCTTCAGGAACGTGAATCAGGAACTAAAGCTGAGAATAGGGTAAAGAAGGATGAGAAAGGTTCAGACTGCAAGACTCACTTTAAAAAGAAAAAAGTGGCTGGATGAGTAAAAAAACATGCCTTGCAAACTACTTCTGAGAAACTGGTCTTGGGCGATAGCTCTTTTCGAAAGCGCAGCAGAAGTGACAATCGTTTGATAGACTCTCAAAGAGCATCTGGTGGAGACTTCAACTAAAGAATACATACACGTTGAGACGCTGGATGGACATGTAAACTATTCAGATGGGGTTATAATGTAGAAATACAAACTGAGGGTGATATACAACGTAGAATAAAGGCAATATTCTGGTCTCATTTATCGGATGCTTATGACATTATTCTTGCAGAAAATGATTGGCCTCCGGTTTTTATAAGTGATGCACCTTGAGGTGAGTAGAAAATAACGTAAGCATTCTCCTCCTTAGTACCTGATAAATTCTGGGAAAAATATGCAAGTGAATGAGCTTTGAAACAGGCTCCTGCATTATACAGCAATCAAGCGGGGTGGGACAAAGAATCAGTTCCACGATTGCAGGCTCAATATCCTCTATAGCCAAAAGCTAAACCCGATATAAAAGCATTTTAAATAAGCAACATTATCAAGGTGTTATAGTGCCTTGCAGCTCCATAGTGAACACCCCTTTTTTCTCGGTTTTAAAACCTGATAGCTCATTAGAATAGTTTTAGATGATAGGAATTTAAATACAAATACATGCACACATGCAGTACAAAATGCTCAGAACTAATGATGAACCTTGTGCAGAAAAATTACAAAACAACGCTGGATATCTCCAGTGAGTTTTGTAGCAAAACATAGCACCTGAAAGCGGGTATCTAATTGCTTTCACATTCAGTGGATTTCAGTACTCCTATACAAGATTGCTAATGGGTTATGAGAAGAATCCTAGTGTGTTTGCAGCAAGAAGCATGGAGATCTTACAAGAAGATCCCAAAGCGCTATTTAACATTGTTTTTTTTTTTTAAATAAATATTTTTGTTTTAGTTTTACAGTGAAAGTGGTGCAGCAATATCTCAGAAAGACACCGCACAGGATAACATAAGTACATCTTTGACATAGAAGCATTGGTATCACTGATATTAACATTAACAGTAAACGTCCAATCCCTCCCTTTCCACCACCCTCACCCCAGACAGAGAAGGTTAGCATGAAGACATTCTCCATATTTCAATAGACCACATCACATAAATGTTCATCTTGGCAATCCCTGGCTATTCCACCATCTTCTGACACCTCCAGGGAATAATAAGCTATTCATCCGGTTATTTTACATTGATGACCTATACATCACAGACTACGACTTGACTGACCACCTTACTGGGGGTGGAGAGGATAGTGACATTGTTCCGTTACTAATATAAAAGCGATTTCAAAAAATCTAAAATTGCATTTTTAAATGTAATTTTCCTTTGATATGAATTATCAAGTGAGGGTAAAGGGTTGGTACATGTTTTCCCGCAGAAGTATGCTTCTTTACAATACCCAAACATGTTAAGAAAGGTACAAGCCTTGATGGGATTTCTTAACTTTGGGAGGGCTTACTTGTAACATTATGCTGAGCAAGAATGATTTGATAGCCACCGGGACTGTTTCTCTTCCTGCCTCCTGCCTCCACGGACCACAGCATCCAGGAATCTTAGTGCGCGGACGCGCTACAAAAGGCAAGGCGCGCCCCGCGGCG
Source organism: Calotriton arnoldi (assembly GCA_963921515.1). Classification (NCBI taxonomy): domain Eukaryota; kingdom Metazoa; phylum Chordata; class Amphibia; order Caudata; family Salamandridae; genus Calotriton; species Calotriton arnoldi. The sequence goes on from CAWUFW010003385.1 coordinate 58,556, forward strand.
CTTGTAGCCACCGGGACTGTTTGTCTTCCTGCCTCCACGGACCACAGCATCCAGGAATCTTAGCGCACGGACGCACTACAAAAGGCAAGGCGCGCCCCGCGGTGCTTGTAGCCACCGGGACTCTTTGTCTTCCTGCCTCCTGCCTCGACGGACCACAGCATCCAGGAATGTTAGCGCGCGGACGCGCTACAAAAAGCAAGATGCGCCCCGCGGCGCTTGTAGCCACCGGGACTGTTTGTCTTCCTGCCTCCACGGACCACAGCATCCAGGAATCTTAGCGCGCGGACACGCAACAAAAGGCAAGGCGCGCCCCACGGCGCGGGACGCGCCCGGGCCAAGGGCGGGCCCGTCCACGCCCGTCGGAGCCCGGAGAAGGCTGGGCTGGGCCCACCCTCTTTACATCTGCAGCCGCTTGAGGTACGGTCGATCTTATCTATTATTTTACACCACAGATGGCGAAAGTAAAGGGAACGAGAGTGAAGTTGGGAGGGAGAGTCGGAACTACTTTGGACTCTTTCCTAGTAAGAGCAGCCAGCGTCCTCTCGCATGAGATTGAGCTGACGGAAAAGCGTCTCTCTATGGAGCTGCTCCCTTTAACACAGGGCACGTCCTCAGGCCTTGTAAATGATATTCTCCCAGATACGCAATCAATACAAACGCCATTGCCCCAAAATACTTTAGTCCTTACACAAGACCAACATGGGCCTTTGCTCTCCAATTCGTATACAGAGAGCTTACCAAGTACAGGTAAAGAGCACTCCCCCTTGAATGGCTCATTACTGGATTCTTCACCTATTCCTCCGGCTAAGCGAACCAGAGCAGGAGGGGCCATTAGTGGAATAAAATCTAAACAACCTAAACCTACTCGTGTGCCCAAAACTAAAACTGTCCAAACAAAAGTGCAGATTACGAATTACAAAAAACAGGCAGCTTCAGTGTCCCTTAACACACCATCGCTTCAGGCACTGCAACCGGACTCTTTTTGGACAGAAGTTTCTACAAGGCTAAAAGATACAATGGCTCCCATTCTGACTAAATTGTCTCTAATTGAAACACGGCTGGGGGAATTAGAAGCGCAGAACTGTTTACTACTTGCCCGTATGCCCCCGCAGAATGTTGCTTCTGATAGCACCTAGGAATATTGAATTAGCACCATCGATGGAGGCACGAGGGCCACCTCCATCCTCAATAATGACATTGACATCGTCTATACCCCCTGGAGCCTCTCCCAATGCTGTATTACAGCCCTTAAACCCCCTCCCTAATATGAATGTAACAAGGGTTTCTCAGCCCGGCCAAGGGCTAAATGAAGGGGACCTAGCTCGCCAGCCACTAGTACCAAGGATGGAAGATAGAAGAGTTATGCACCAGGCAGGGTTACCTGAGAACTTCACTGGAATACTTACGCACCAGCCACAACAAACTCTTCATCTCCCCACTGCCGCTGCACCACTGGTCCTGGTTTTGGCAAATGTCCCACCCCATCGAGAAGATCAAAGCTAAACTACAAGACAATTAATGGACAAATGTCTTCATTGGTTAACAAGTAATGTCCATATGACCGAGGGGGGGAGAAGGCAATTGGCCAATGAAGTTATTATGGCCAGGAGAGTGGGATGGGTGGGGGGTTTAAGAAAAGCGTTTGGTGGCGACTGTGTGGTAATTAATTTTAACAATGTGCACACAAGTGCTTCTCTTTTAGCCAACTCCCATGGCTTTTCTCAAAGGAACTCCCAGATAATACCTTTACCCCTGGAATTCTTCTACAATGGCCAGGGTGTGACCATGAGAGGGGAATACAGGGGTACACAATTGAAAACGCCTTATGGTATGAACGAGGGACTCCTTTTAGATTCTGGAATTAGTTTATATAATAGATTTGCACCCCTGTCAAACCTGGAGGAATGCGATTGACTACCTGTATCACCCCCCAAACTACTAAGTAGGGCAACTATTGTGGCCCTTGTAGAGGTTAGCCCATTGGGGATTCCACTGCGTACACGATCATCCGAGGAGGCCACTATAGTTGCAAATTTAGCACCCAGGGTTCAGGAACATGAGTACCCCTTGCCAACGTGTATGACTGATATTGAGGGAACTAGGCCCAATATGTTAACGTGGAACGTGGCAGGTCTAGCTTCCAAAATAGCCAATCCCGAATGGATAAATAAGTGGCAATGTATGGAGGTAGTATTCTTTCAAGAGACCTGGGCCATAGATCCAATTTTCTTCTCAGGTTTTCGCACCTTCCATTCCCCAGCTGTTCCATCACTCTCTGGAAGGGCGAAGGGGGGTTTACTTACTCTATTCTCAAATACTATACCCCTACAAATCAAAGAAGTTGGTCCTAGACATACTCACTTTCAGATTTTTGAGATGGGTAGTAGGAAACAGGGCATTTGGACAATCGTTAATTTTTACAATAATGAGTTTGGGAGGAACTCGAGGCAAGTGGCAGATGCACTAGCATTAGAGATTGAGAAATTGTATAATGGGAAAAATGGGGGTAGTGTAAATCTTGTATGGGTGGGGGATTTTAATGTTCATCTCTGTAAGTTCAATGGCACTAGGGTATGTGGAGTAGAGGACTCCTACAATAACCTCTTTTCACACTTCACACACAATGAGTACGGTGATGTTTTGAACAGTCTGTTATATAAGTGGAACTTGTCCTTAATAAATGTACCAGAAGAGGGAGGGCAAGAGTCCACTTTTAGAAGGGGTATCCAAGAGTCTACTATAGACCATATTTTAGCCTCGGCACATTTACATGGGAAAGTGGTCCATACGAGTACTTGATTTTCTTCTTATAGTGATCACGCCATGTTATCTATTTACCTAAGTATTTTATCTGATCCTAAAGAGCACAATAAGGTTGTAGAAGGTGTGAATTTGTCCAGAAAAAACGGTTACCAGTTGAAGTGGTCACAAGTACAAAGATCAAATTTAGGCCCTGAAATTATAGCTCAAATAAAGGAGGAAATATTAGCCTGTCTGGAAGAGAATTCATCACCTCTATTCTTGGTTACCCAGTTTAATGCTCTTCTGGAAAAAGTAAAAATAGCACTCATATGGGTTAAGTCAGCTAATGCTACCGTCAAAGTGGGGTGGTTTGATACAGCCTGTACAACAGCAAAAAAAAGCCCTTGTGAAAGCTCTAAATACGCATCCCAGAGACTGTTCTGTAGTGTGTGCGTTACGCAAAGATTATAAACTAGTGAGGAGAACAAGGGAGAAAGATCTTAGGGCACAGGCATGGGTAGATCTCGAGGAAGCAGCTATGTCAGGCAGTAGTAAAGATTTCTGGAAAATCGTGAATGCCCCACATTTTAAAGACATCCATGATCCTACATTAGATGTGCATGTAGAGGAAGAGGCATGGGTGAGGCACTTCGAAGGAATATTTGGCTTAGCAATCCCCCCAACTCCACTACTATCCTCCCCAGAGATTTTACCACAGCGAGGGTTAACTTTCTCTGTATTAGAGATAAGAAAGGCGCTGGAAGCCTGCACCCCAGGTAAGGCGCCTGGGCCAGATGGAGTTCCAATTGACCTCTTTCAGCAGAATTATAATATGTGGGTGCCTTTACTTACAAACATTTTTAATAGTATCCAGATAGTAGGCCCGCCTCTTTCTTGGAACCAGAGTTTAATTGTGCCCATTCTTAAAAAAGGTGACAGGGGATCCCCAAAGAATTATCGCCCCATATCCCTCCTCGACACTACTGCCAAACTTATGGGACGGGTCCTCTTGGCCAGATTGGAGGACTGGGCCGAATCGCATAATATTTTTATGAAGGCACAACATGGGTTTCGTAGAGGAATGGGGACGGTCGATCAGTGCTTAAACCTCTCCCTAACTATAGGGAAATACACTAAGACAAAGGCCGGCAAATTGTACATGGCTTTCATGGACCTAACCTCGGTCTTTGACTGTGTGTCACACCCGAGGTTGTGGTCCATGATGGAGAGCATGGGTATCGTTCTACCAATAATTGGTTTCATACGTCAGTTGTACGCCAATGCCACTGCCTGTGTGAGGTATGGCAGGAAGGGGGCGTGCACTCGCCTCTTTAAAATCGAAAAGGGAGTAAGACAGGGTTGTGTTCTCGCCCCGTTTCTTTTTTCAATCTACACTAACGGGGTAGAGTCCTCCCTGTCTGCCCTACCGGTAGATGTGCCTAAATTTGATCGTATCCCCCTTCCGATTCTGGCGTACGCTGACGACGCAGTATTGATGGCCAGATCGGGCTTAGCCCTACAAATGCTAATAACAGCCTACTCCGCCTTTATGGCCTCCCTTGACCTAAAGGTCAATGAATCAAAATCCTTTATAATTGTGTCTGGAGCTGCAAGAGGTGAGAGACATCCCCACTTCCAGTTGTCAGGCAAGAAAATTGAGATAGTTGACTCCTTTTCATACCTTGGAGTGCTTTTTGATAAAGACCACTCATGGTCCAATTTAGTGGCAGCAAGAGCTCAGGGTATGCAAAGGAGTGTTAACGCTGTTAAAAGATTTGCTAAGAAGCTGGGAGGCAGCCCATTGGATGCAATTAAGAACATATATTCAGCTAAAACAAAGTCTGCTGCAATGTATGGGGCAGGAGTGTGGGGTATGGCTAACGTTGCACCGCTACAACAAATAGAAGATTCCTTTTTTAAAAATCGTGTGTCCTTACCGCAATCAGCCCCAAATTATATTTTACACTGTGAATTGGGGCTTCCTTATTTGAGCGACAACATAAGACTGGCTCCAGTCTTGCTGTGGCTATCAGTATGGCGGAGGTCTACAGTGGATTTGACTCAAACCATTATTAAGGACTGTTGTAAATTAGATTATTATAAAAAAATTGGATGGTTAAATTACGTAGAGATCCATCTGAAAGCGTTAGGGATGGGAGAATTATTTCAGGACCCTGAGTCCTGTAAAAGGGTTTCAAAGGAAAGAATAACTGATTTATTCATTAACAGATCAAAGTATGCCCGAAGAGAAAAGAAACGCACTTACCATTCCTCCATTCTTTATGATTTGGTACCACCAAGATTGGGGGAAGGTTTTCAGTATCTATCACGAATAAATAATGCGCAGCACAGATTTATTCTTTTGCGTTTCCTCATGAACATGATCCCGCTACTCCTGGGATACCCCCAAAATAAATATAAATTAGCAGATCTCTCACCCTGTCCTTGTAACAATCACGCAGTACAGTCAGATCTACACATTGTATTATTTTGTAAGACCTATACAGAGGAAAGGAAAACATTTATACTCCCTATCCTGAGGTACCACAATTTTAGGCAGTGCCGGGTGGCTATGTACTTTTTAAAAACTTTACGGGACCCATTTGTATGCTGTTCTGTTGCCTCATTTTTGTGGGCTTGTTTTAGGAAGAGGAAAAAGGCGGGTCGAGATTTTAGTTGTAACAATTAATTTACTAATTTTAAATTCAGAACTGCTTTTTTTCCTAAACGTTTTTATATGAATTTATATGGTTCACGGCAACTGTTTAATTCTTATTTTAAATGTGTATATATGCGTATATATTGTGTTTTAAAAAGATCGAATAAAGCTGTGTGACTGACTGATTTGATTTCTCCCATGGTTTCTGAAAAACATTGGATGAAAAAGCACATAGCTCTCTTACATGAAATGCAAGCAGACATGCTAGAGACTAAAATTTGACAAGAATTATTCCCAGTACTTTAAGCTACACTTATGTAGTTTATAATGAAGGACAGACAACTTCCATATCGTATAGATCACAATTATACTCCACAACTGAAGACAGTGCAGTCAGCCATATTGAAAAAGCACGCTTTGGTGCAGGGAAAACCAATCATTGTAGTTTCTCCTATACCTACATTAGAGGCGGCCACCAAAGCAAGCATAGCTAATGCTTTCACTCTATACTTTCACTGGGTGCTTTGGGCCTCTTCATTAAATGCAGTTGATTTAAAGTTTGTATATAAGCCCACGCTTCATTTGCATGAATCTTTGCAGTACACCTAAAACGTACCACAAACTCCTATGTTTTACCTGTACATGTATGTGAGAGGGTGTTCTACACGGATGGCTCTGTACAGCCTGCAGTTGGAACTAAACAAAAATACTCTGCGGCTTGAGCTGCAGTGCAGGGAGGTTTTGAGGATGGCAAATTCAAAGAATGGCACATACACACACAAAACGTTTTAGGTGACTCCACTGCACAGCTAGCAGAAATACATGCCCAGTTACTTGCACTACAAATGGCTGATCCATCAATTCCACACTAATAGCATCAAATTCAAAATTTTCCGTTCACGGCAACAATGTACATTTACAACACTGGCACTTAAACAGATTCATCATTTCAAAAGGGAAGTCAATTAAAAATAAAAAACTTTGGGGAAAGGTATCTGTCCTCCACAATAAGCTTCCTTTGGTCCATGTACAGCACATCATGGCCCATAAAACTGAAGGGATTCCCACTAAAGGATACATGCACATGTTATGGTATGTGTAGAAGTGCACTATCACCCGTGAGGGTATGGTGGCATAGGCGCTACTGTATTAGTGCTACAGCAACAATACAGGTGCCCGTACTTACCAAAACAAACTAACAAATATGTACAGCAATGCAATATTTGTCAACAGGTAAAGCATTCTACTGTTGCAAGACCAGTGCAAACTCCCCTTACCACCTCTGATTGCCCTTTTGGGTGATTTTCCACGCCCACGTTGTGCCAATCACAATTCTAAACCTATATAAACATATGTCGGTTGCTGTTGATTCATGCACCAGGCTCTCTTGGGTTTGGACACAAAAAAATGCCAATGCTTGACCAGTCATAAAAGACTTGCAGTGCCTAGTAGTTATAGAACAGTTCATACCTATCATTCGCACAATAGTCCTGTGTTCACTGGTAAGGCATTCAGGGATGCAATGTCTGCTCTCGGAGTAGGACTGCTATAATCGCACCCTTTTAAGCCTAAAAGTAACGGGTTCGCAGAGCACGCCATTGTATCCTAAAAGAAGCCTTGGCTGTTAGAATATTGAGTACCAGACTGAGTTGGCCACATAATTTGTATGGTGTCCAGAGAGCATCAAATAATCTGCCTAGTGGAGTATTAGGTGGTCACACTCCATACAAAATTCTCTTTGGAGTATCAATGAACATTCCTGATCTTGATGCCCCTGGAAATGTGGTAAAGCCAAAATTGTCGGATCCCAAGATTCATTTGAATCTATTACAGAGTGTCCAAGAAGTCAGAACTAAACTATCTAATGTGAAGCATGGTGACTCTGCCACCAGCAAAGATAGGATTCCTAAAGCTGCTGACAGGTGGCTCTCCAAAGTGGGAGAGCTAGTCCAAGACAAGATCATTGATAAACAAGTCTTTGAGTCATCTTACAAACCACCCTTTCCAGTTCTTGGGGTAGAAGACACACAAGACAGCAATCATACCATTGCCTGGTTCAAAGAAAAACTGGAAGGTGTCAAATAATTATATTAAAAAGCATTAGGTGGACAATTCTCTTCAGCAGACCCCCGTTGACACCAAGGTGCCTACGGAGTAGAACAGCCTGTCTTTTCCCTACTCCACAAGAGCAGCCCGTAGAAGAGTACAGCTACGCTGAAACCCTGACCCCCATTCTGGGGATAGAAAGCCTGCTCTGTCTCCAGCTTTACACCAAGTGGCAGCTTGCTTGGACGGACCTGATGCTGCAATTTCAACAACCCCAACAATTCAAACTATTGCTGTACTTTATTATGAGCCACCAACTCAACTGACATCAATTGAGATGGTGCATCTACAAGAAATTGTGTTGAATGAGACTTAACAACCCATTTTACAGTTACTCAACATTATAGATGGTTTCTTGCTTGCTGCTGGTTTTGCGAGAGATACCTCACAGTTACCCATCTTAAAGCATGCAGAATATGATGTGCCATCAATACCATCAATTCCTGCTCTGCCATCATCACCAGCACCTGTTCTAGCCAGAGTCAGGCCACAAGGAATTTCTTCTTCCCTGAAATGATGCTGATGATCCTCTTCAATACATGTATACTAAATCAACATATTGATCAATTTCCAATTCAGTTGTTGCTGTTTTACAAGCATTTCAGCCCCCACTCTTTTTATCAATGGCTAATCTGTTTCATGTGCATTTAACCTCTAGATTCTATGGAAGGTTTATGTCAGCATCGCCAGCTGAAAGAAAGTAAAGATGATAATATTGTATCAAAGTACATAAGTAACTGTTTCTTCTTTTTCTGAGTTCACCTGAATTAAAATTCTTTCATGGCACAGTTTATTCGCAATATTTAGAAATGAAATTATTCATCTAGTTTTCTTTCATTTATTATTGTGCGTAAAATCTTGCATATGATCTCACATAGATCCTGCATATAGATGTATTTAATGTATCTAAAAGGAAGACACAGGCTCGAAGCATTGGTAAGCCACGTCTTTATTCCATCTGTCAGTCATCTATCCCAGGCAGCAACTGTCACACCAGGAAGCCTTGGGTTGAGCGCTCACATTATACATTCCAACCACTATGACATAACCACCTACACATATCCCCTCTTTAAAATAATAAAATATAAAACAAAACATAAAGCAAAAACAACTAAAGAACTATAAAGCAAATGCAACATATCAGCTTAAGTGTTCAGATTACATTGTGTTTCCTAAAATACATAATACGACATAGCAACCTAACTTTTGAAATTACAGTGTAGTCCCCAGAAAATGCAATGTGCTCAGTGGCTGGAAATTAATCCACTATATATTCTCATAATCTTTGTAACATACAGGTGCTCTTCTTACTCTAGAGGGAGTATCCTTAACTGTAGTTCTCTTATTGCACAAACACTTCTCTTATCGCATAGAATGCTTTCACCCATTTTGTCACTAACAACACCATCATCAGTAACCACACATCTATCTTTCCCCCCACTATTACACAATTTGGAACGAACCACCAAAGTTTTTCCAAAAGGAGTTAACATTTTTTAGCTCTTATTCCACACTTTACCTCCATCCACCACAACTGCACGATTTCGCACTTTAATGACCTTGGCCATGGAGAACCTCGACCAAACTTTCCTCACACATACCGGTTTCTTGATCCTAACACAACCTCTTACCTCCACTCTCACTTTCCTGTTAGCGCATTGCTCACTCGACTTGTCAGACAACGCTTTCTTCACATCTAAAACCTTTCCCAAAGCATCTCCATTCACCATTTTGAGATCCAGCCATCCCCTGTTGAAATCACTGCCAGCAATTCTACCTCACATAAGAGTAAAAGGTGATACACCAGTCACACTATGCGGGTAATTCTATATAATTCTATAAGCCCACAGAAAATATCTTTAATTTCTTGTTTCCAATTCATGTTATTCACCGAAGCTAACTGTAATTGGTCCTTTAATGAACGGTTAAATTTCTCCACCAGGCCATTACTTCTCGGATGATAGAGAGATGTTCTAATATAATGAATGCCATGCTTTTGAAGAAAATACCTCATTCCTTTGAAAGCAACTGTGTTCCGTTATCAGTGACTAATTCCTCTGGGTAATTCTCTCTGAAAAACACATCACTCAGAAGTTCTGGAAAAGAGTAGTTACATTCTCCACCATTTTTATTTCCCCCTTTTAGATAGGTAATCAATGAGCACTAGAGCAAATTTTGGAGTACTACCCAAAACACCAAATGGACCGAGGTATCCAGGGCCAGCTGACTCCATGGCATGGCAGGAGGTGCCACAGACATGATGGGAGATGCCACCGTAATTTGAGTTTTACCACTAATAACACAGGCATTATATTCCTTAACAATAAATGTTGCCACTCTATCCAGACCCAGACACCAGAAATCCTCCTTTATTTTAGATTTCAATGCCCGAATACCTCCATGACCATAATGTGCAAAGGTAAGTACTTTATTCTGGATGCACTTAGGTACAATTAACAATCCCCCATGCCTTAGGATACCACCAACCACAGATAGCTCCTTGGCTACTTTTGCAAATGGAACAAACACTTTCTGAATATCCTTAATCTTAGGCCAACCCTGAGCAACAAATCCCATGGCCTTGCTTAGAATCTCATCTTCCTTCAAAAATTGCAACCATGCATTCTTTTATATGCCCTATCCAATACCCCACTCACATTGTTTACCATGCAAACAATTTCCAACTCTTCCACCTTATCACTCCACTCTGAATCTTCATCTTGCACAGGCAACCCTGACAAACAATCCCCCGCAAAATTCCTCTCTCCAGACACATGTTCTAATTTATATTGAAATTCCTGCATGCGATACTGCCACTTGGCAATAGGAGGAGTGGCTCTTCCACCACAACAAGGGAAAAATAAATCCACTAACGTTTTGTGATCAGTGCGCAAATTGAATTCATTTCTCTACAAACAGGTCTTAAAATATTCCACACCCCAACACATGGCTAGAGCCTCCTTTTCAATAGTAGAATAAGTGGCTTCCGCCCCTTTTACGGCTCTTGATGCAAATGCAATGATTTCTTTACTGCCATTGTTTTGCCTCTGCATCAGTACTGCCCCCAAACCAACATTACTTGCGTTCATCATCAAGATACTAACATCAATGGCATCCAAGGATTTCAAAAGTTGGGCTGATACAATACTATTTTTTATTTGATCAAACGCCATAACACATTCATCCGACAACACATAAATTTTTCTTTAACAATTCATGCAAAACAGCTGTTCTACTCACAAACTGTGGAACAAATTTGGCAAAAAAAATCAACTGAACCTAAAAAAGATTTCAATTGATCTTTGTCTTTAGGTGGCGGTGCCTCCTCAATAGCTCTCAAGATTTTCAATTTGGGTTGCACACCACTGATGGTCTACGCATATGATGGCCTAAATAATCCACACCCAATTGAGCAAACCTGCACTTGTCTTTGTTCAGTGTCATTCCTCTCTTTTTCAATACATTCAGCATCTGTGTCAATCTCATGTCATGCTCATTTTTGTCCTTCCCATAAACCAAGATATCATCTTGGAAATATTCCACTCCATCGATTTCTCTAAATAAAAGATTCATCACCCTTTGGAACACAGAGGATGCTGATGCCAACCCAAATGGCATGCGGATATAGAGATATGCACCCTCCGGTGTTACAAATTAGGTAAGATGTTTCGAATCCTTATGTAACTCTACCTGATGGTAGGCTGCAGACACACTTCAATGTAGGTAACATCTCATTAATATTGGGAAGTGGTTGCCGAGCTACCCAAATATTGTGATTGAGATCCCGAGGATCCACACATAAATGTAAGGACTTGTCTGCTTTACGTGCCAACACAATTAAGGATAATCATTCGAACTCTTCAATGTTTTCAATAATAGACATGGAACATACTCTCGTCTAAAACATAAAGGCACCTTGTGTGGCTTATGTACCACCGGAAAAGCATTACTTTTCAAAACAACCAGGTGTCTAAAACCTTGCAGTTTGTTCAACCGATCACAAAATACCTCGGCATACCTGTAAATCCACTTTTCTCTTTCAACATCCTGCTCCCATGAAGCTATAATTTGTCCTTAGTTATTACTAATTCAGGGTGATTGGGATCCAGAATCATGTTAAGATGCCCTTGATCATCCCAACCTAATAAAATGGATCCATTATTCCCAACAAACACATCAGCTTGAGTACAATTATTATCAAAGTCAAGTTTAGCCTTGAATTTACCCACAAGTAGCAACATACGGAGTCAACCCCGTAACCCTAAGAACCAGGGTAGTTAAAGTATAACAAATGGCTTTGGTTCACTTGGGATAGCGTTAACCCAGTGGAGTCACACAATAACATTAAATTTAAGGCATGGATCCATGCTATTTCTGCCAGGAAGCTACAATTTAATAAAGCATATATTGCCCTACGAAACTTTGCCAGAAGATTGGGCACAAACCTCCCTGATGAAATGATAAAGATCTACAAAGCCAAATGTTTGAGTGTGGCATTATATGGGGTGGGAGTTTGGGGACACTCCAAATGTATGGCACTGCAGATGGTGGAAAACTGGCTTAAATTGTGCCATTACTGGGAACTGCCTCAGGGTGAGCCCATCTTCACGTATTCCCTGGTTGACATATATTCAAAACTTCTTTTGTGACCTTGGGCATCCTGATTATTGTGAGACGCCTGAATACTTGGAATACATTAATAGAAAAGATTTGAAAAATTAATGTATGGTGCATCTCGAGAACCTTCGATGGGCCACTGAAAATGTAAAGCCTAGTGATTAAAAAAATCAACTTATTTTAATAATGTATGAAATACAACTCTATCTTATATTTGTATTAAATCCCAGGCATAGATTTATTTTGACCCGCCTAATATTGGATATTTTTCACCGCTCGATTAGCTTCCCGGAAATGAATGACTGGTCTGTAAAATTAACAAACTGCCCTTGTGATTGCCCGATGGCACAGTGTACTATGCATGTAGTCTTCTTTTGCAAATTTTATAGTAACTTGAGAAAACGCTACATTTTACCTATTTTAAGATCGCTTAATTTTGCACAATGTAGTCCTGCTTATCTTTATTTACAATCATTGTCTACCATGGAGATTTGTTGCAGCATGTCAAGTTTTTTGTGGGCTGTTCTCTACGCTAGAAAGAAAATTTGACATTGTTCTTGAATAGCACTTTGGTACAGTTTAAAATAAATCACTTGATTCATGAATTGTTTTTATTTTGTGTTTTAAGGTTTTTAAAATGTAACTTATTGCACTTTTTGATTTTATTACGAAATTGAATAAAGTATTGAAATTTAATTGACGTGCATCAAAAATAAAAAATAAGAAGAAATCAAGTGCATAAAGCCTAACACAGGGAAATTGCACACCCAACAACCAACCTAATGGAAAATCCATAAAGTTTGATACTCATTACATTTGTCCCTATAAATTTTGATTCTAGTCACAAACTTTTGCATACATAGACTCAAAGATGGATCTGATATAAATGATTTTAATCAAAAAGATCAAAAAATATACAGCAACACATATAATATAAAATATATACAAGGTTAACAGCTGCCAGTGATTCAAACATGCTAAACAAAAAATAGAATCTAAGGATTTATACATATACAATAAACAGTTACAGAATCAATTTATGGCAGTCCATGTCAGTTAGGTAAAAGTCAACGTTTCGGCTCAACGGTAGAATTGATCAGTGCCATCATCGGGTCAAAAAGTGCTGCATAAATACAATCAATTCCAAATTGATATAAACAGTAAGTTACCTAGAAAGAGAAAAAACAAGGAGAAACCAAAAATGGGACAGAATCATCAAAATGCATCTTTGTTTGTGTGTGTGTGTGTGTGTATATATATATTCACTGAAAAAACCATAGGTTTTAGGGACAGTTATAGTTAGTTGGACATTGCACTCGTACAAAACCCGTGAAATTCCCCTGTTATAGTTAGTTCAGCTAACTATAACTCGCGCCCGCAATGCACTGCTGATGACGTCACATATTACATCACTCATGACATGGTCAGTGACATCACTGATGACATCACTGATGACATCTCAAATGACATCACTGATGACATCATCCAGTGACTGTGTGTTTCTGTAAAGTTTAAATATGTTTAATATATATAGGGAAAGGCGTATTGAAGAATGAGTGGTTGTATAAGTGTCTGAATGGATGATTTAGTACGTGAGTGACTGACTCTACAAGTGAGTGATTAAACGTATCTTACTGAATGCATGGGTTAGTGACTAAACTGTGTGAATGTCTGTATCCGTCTGTTTGTTGGTGTGTAAGTGGATGCATGGATTTGCGAATAGCTACATGAGTGTCTATATGGGTTATTGATTGGTTCTCTGAGTATCTGTATGGGTGCCTGAGTGTTTGTGTGGGTGGGGTGTGTGTGACTCTATACATAGATGTGTGAGTGGGTGATTCACTGGGTGCATGATTTCAAGAGTGCATCTGTGATGGACTGCTTGGGTGGGTGAGTGTGTGTATGGGTGTGTTAGTGAGTGAATGTATATCTCAGTGGTACATGTGCGAGTAACTACATATGTAAAAGGCAGTATATATGTGTGTTAGAGTATTTAAATGGCTATAAGTGATAGTGTGTTATTGTGAGAGTGGCTGTATGGATGCGTGTGTGCTTGTATCGGTTATTGTATAAGAGCGTAAGAATGTGCTAGTATTTGTATGAGTAAGTGAGCTGGTGTGTGTATAACTGTATAGGTGAGTAAATGGGTGTGTGATTAATTTTTTTGCATGACTGACTAGGTGTGTGAGTACCTCTATGGATGAGTGGCGGTGTGTGAGTATTTATATAGGTGTATGAGTGCATATGATAGTACTGTACTGAGTGACTGTAAGTATGAGTGACTGTACAGGTGAGTGAGTGGATGTGTGTGTAGACCTAAGAATCAGTGAGTGGGTATGTCGTTTTTGGTGTTGGAGTGTCTATGGTTTTGAGAATGGCAGTCTGTAATTTAGAGTGGGTGTATCAAAAGTTATATTAGGGTGTGAGAAGATGCATGAAATTATCACATGGATGATGTCATCAGTGATGTCATTTGAGATGTCATCAGTGATGTCATCAGTGATGTCACTGACCATGTCATGAGTGATGTAATATGTGACGTCATCAGCAGTGCATTGCGGGGCGCGAGTTATAGTTAGCTGAACTAACTATAACAGGGGAATTTCACGGGTTTTGTACGAGTGCAATGTCCAACTAACTATAACTGTCCCTAAAACCTATGGTTTTTTCAGTGAATTTCAAAGGTTTTTTAAATGCTAATTTCTAACTATAACGTGTCTGAAACCTATGGTTTTTTCAGTGAGTTTCAAAGGTTTTTTAAATGCTAATTTCTAACTATAACGTGCCTGAAACCTATCGTTTTTTCAGTGAATTTCAAAGGTTTTTTAAATGCTAATTTCTAACTATAACGTGCCTGAAACCTATGGTTTTTTCAGTGAATTTCAAAGGTTTTTTAAATGCTAATTTCTAACTATAACGTGCCTGAAACCTATGATTTTTTAAGTGAATTTCAAAGGTTTTTTAAATGCTAGTTTCTAACTATGCCAACAGAGGTAGGACATGTGAAGAAAGAAGAAAAAACGCACAGAAAGAAGCAAAAGATGTGCAGAAAGAACCAACAGAGGAGCAGAAAGAGGCCTTGTTGCAAAATCATCCTGTACCCATAACTTTTTCAGACGGGTACTGGTGGTAACTGACTCTGACTAACCAGAGCCAGTGCTCGTTTGCACAATGGTGAAGGGAGGGGGGGCCTGAGGTGACATGTGTGCAAACGTGCCCCGTGGCGCGTTTTAAGTTACGGGATTAAGTCCCCTTGAATCCTGAGGGTCCCTGGGGCCCAACTAGCCCCCCAGGTACCTACAGTTAGGACCACAGAGCTGAGTTGCAGAGAGGCGTTCCGAGGCCACGCACCTTTTTTCACCTCTCTGCAACGAAACTCTGTTGTGCTTACTGAAGGTACCTGGTGGGCTAGTTGGCCCCCAGGATTCAAAGGGAATTAACTCCCCAACTTAAAACGCACCACAGGGCGTGTTTGCGCACATGTCACCTGAGGCCCCGCCCCCTCCCTTCACCACTGTGCAAACGCGCCCCGTGGCGCGTTTTAAGTTGGGGGATTAGGTCACCTTGAATCCTGAGAGTCCCTGGGGCCCAACTAGCCCACCAGGTACTTCCAGTAAGCACCACAGGCCTGCGTTGCAACGCCTGTAACAAATTGTGCAGTTGTGTTTAGGTAGTGAAGAGGGTCGTGCTGGGGGTAGTGTTTTAGGGTTTAGGGTAGTGCAGTGGTGTTTGGGTAGTGTAGGGAGTCGTGCTGGGGGGAGTGTTTTAGGGTTTAGGGTAGTTCAGTGGTGTTTGGGTAGTGTAGGGGGTCGTGCTGGGGTTAGTGTTTTAGGGTTTTAGGGTAGTGCAGTGGTGTTTGGGTAGTGTAGGGGATACTGCTGGGGGTAGTGTTTTAGGGTTTAGGGTAGTGCAATGGTGTTTGGGTAGTGTAGGGGTACTGCTGGGGGTAGTGTTTTAGGGTTTAGGGTAGTGCAGTGGTGTTTGGGTAGCGTAGGGGGTACTGCTGGGGGTAGTGTTTTATGGTTTAGGGTAGTGCAGTGGTGTTTGGGTAGTGTAGGGGTTCGTGCTGGGGTAGTTTTTTAGGGTTTAGGGTAGTGCAGTGGTGTTTGTGTAGTGTAGGAGGTCGTGTTTTAGGGTTTAGGGTAGTGCAGAGGTCTTTGGGTAGTGTAGGGAGTCATGTGGGGGGTATTGTTTTAGAGTTTAGGGTAGTGCAGTGGTCTTTGGGCAGTGTAGGGGGTTGTGCGGGGGGTAGTGTTTTAGGGTTTAGGGTAGTGCATTGGTATTTGGGTAGTGTAGGGGGTCATGTGGGGGTAGTGTTTTAGGGTTTAGGGCAGTGCAGTGGTGTTTAGGTAGTGTAGGGGGTCATGCTGGGGGGAGTGTTTTAGGGTTTAGGGCAGTGCAGTCGTGTTCGGGTAGTGTAGGGGGTCATGCTGGGGGTAGTGTTCTAGGGTTTAGGGCAGTGCAGTGGTGTTCGGGCAGTGTAGGGGGTCGTGCTGGGGGTGGTGTTTTAGGGTTTAGGGCAGTGCAGTGGTGTTTGGGCAGTGTAGGGGGTCGTGCTGGGGTTGGTGTTTCAGGGTTTAGGGCAGTGCAGTGGTGTTCGGGCAGTGTAGGAGGTCGTGCAGGGGGTGGTGTTTCAGGGTTTAGGGCAGTGCAGTGGTGTTCGGGCAGTGTAGGGGGTCGTGCAGGGGTGGTGTTTCAGGGTTTAGGGCAGTGGTGTTCGGGCAGTGTAGGGGGTCATGCTGGGGGTGGTGTTTCAGGGTTTGGGGCAGTGCAGTGGTGTTCGAGCAGTAAAGGGGGTCATGCTGGGGGTGGTGTTTCAGGGTTTAGGGCAGTGCAGTGGTGTTCGGGCAGTGTAGGGGGCGGTGCAGGGGGTGGTGTTTCAGGGTTTAGGGCAGTGCAGTTGTGTTCGGGCAGTGTAGGGGGTGGTGCAGGGGGTGGTGTTTCAGGGTTTAGGGCAGTGCAGTAGTGTTCGGGCAGTGTAGGGGGTCGTGCAGGGGGTGGTGTTTCAGGGTTTAGGGCAGTGCAGTGGTTTTCGGGCAGTGTAGGGGGCGGTGCACGGGGTGGTGTTTCAGGGTTTAGGGCAGTGCAGTGGTGTTCGGGCATTGTAGGGGGTGGTGCTGGGGCTGGTGTTTCAGGGTTTAGGGCAGTGCAGTGGTGTTCGGGCAGTGTAGGGGGTCGTGCTGGGGCTGGTGTTTCAGGGTTTAGGGTAGTGCAGTGGTGTTCGGGCAGTGTAGGGGGTCGTGCTGGGGCTGGTGTTTCTGGGTTTAGGGCAGTGCAGTGGTGTTCGGGCAGTGTAGGGGGTCATGCTGGGGCTGGTGTTTCAGGGTTTAGGGCAATGCAGTGGTGTTCGGGCAGTGTAGGGGGTCTTGCTGGGGCTGGTGTTTCAGGGTTTAGGGCAGTGCAGTCGTGTTCGGGCAGTGTAGGGGGTCGTGCTGGGGGTGGTGTTTCAGGGTTTAGGGCAGTGCAGTGGTGTTCGGGCAGTGTAGGGGGTCGTGCTGGGGCTAGTGTTTCAGGGTTTAGGGCAGAGCAATGGTGCTCAGGCAGTGTAGGGTGTTGTGCTGGGGGTGATGTTTCAGGGTTTAGGGCAGTGCAGTGGTGTTAGGGCAGTGTAGGGGGTCGTGCTGGGGGTGGTGTTTCAGGGTTTAGGGCAGAGCAATGGTGCTCAGGCAGTGTAGGGTGTTGTGCTGGGGGTGATGTTTCAGGGTTTAGGGCAGTGCAGTGGTGTTAGGGCAGTGTAGGGGGTCGTGCTGGGGGTGGTGTTTCAGGGTTTAGGGCAGTGCAGTGGTGTTCCGGCAGTGTAGGGGGTCGTGCAGGGGGTGGTGTTTCAGGGTTTAGTGCAGTGGTGTTCGGGCAGTGTAGGGGGTCGTGCTGGGGTGGTGTTTCAGGGTTTAGGGCAGTGCAGTGGTGTTCGGGCAGTGTAGGGTGTCGTGCTGAGGGGTGGTGTTTCAGGGTTTAGGGCAGTGCAGTAGTGTTTGGGCAGTGTAGGGGGTCGTGCAGGGGGTGGTGTTTCAGGGTTTAGGGCAGTGCAGTGGTGTTCGGCCAGTGTAGGTAGTCTTGCTGGGGGTGGTGTTTCAGGGTTTAGGGCAGTGCAGTAGTTTTCGCGCAGTGTAGGCGGTCGTGCTGGGGCTGGTGTTTCAGGGTTTAGGGCAGTGCAGTGGTGTTCGGGCAGTGTACGGGGTTGTGCTGGGGCTGGTGTTTCAGGGTTTAGGGCAGTGCAGTGGTGTGCGGGCAGTGTACGGGGTTGTGCTGGGGCTGGTGTTTCAGGGTTTAGGGCAGTGCAGTGGTGTTCGGGCAGTGTAGGGGGTCGTGCTGGGGCTGGTGTTTCAGGGTTTAGGGCAGTGCAGTGGTGTTCGGGCAGTGTAGGGGGTCGTGCTGGGGCTGGTGTTTCAGGGTTTTGGGCAGAGCAGTGGTGTTCGGGCAGTGTAGGGGGTCGTGCTGGGGGTGGTGTTTTAGGGTTTAGGGCAGTGCAGTGGTGTTCGGGCAGTGTAGGGGGTCTTGCTGGGGGTGGTGTTTCAGGGTTTAGGGCAGTGCAATGGTGTTCGGGCAGTGTAGGGGGTCATGCTGGGGGTGGGGTTTCAGGGTTTAGGGCAGTACAGTGGTGTTCGGGCAGTGTAGGGGGTCGTGCAGGGGGTGGTGTTTCAGGGTTTAGGGCAGTGCAGTGGTGTTCAGGCAGTGTAGGGGGTCGTGCTGGGCTGCTGTTTCAGGGTTTAGGGCAGTGCAGTGGTGTTCGGGCAGTGTAGGGGGTCTTGTTGGGGGTGGTGTTTCAGGGTTGAGGGCAGTGGTGTTTGGGCAGTGTAGGGGGTCTTGCTGGGGGTGATGTTTCAGGGTTTAGGGCAGTGCAGTGGTGTTCGGGCAGTGTAGGGGGTCTTGCTGGGGGTAGTGTTTCAGGGTTTGGGGCAGTGCAGTGGTGTTCGTGCAGTATAGGGGGTCGTGCTGGGGATGGTGTTTCTGGGTTTAGGGCAGTGCAGTAGTGTTCGAGCAGTGTAGGGGGTTGTGCAGGGGGTGGTGTTTCAGGGTTTAGGGCAGTGCAGTGGTGTTCGGGCAGTGTAGGGGGTCACGCTGGGGGTGGTGTTTCAGGGTTTAGGGCAGTGCAGTGGTGTTCAGGCAGTGTAGGGGGTCATGCACGGGGTGGTGTTTCAGGGTTTAGGGCAGTGCAGTGGTGTTCGGGCAGTTTAGGGTGTTGTGCTGGGGCTGGTGTTTCAGGGTTCAGGGCAGTGCAGTGGTGTTTAGGCAGTGTAGGGGGTCGTGCTGAGGCTGGTGTTTCACGGTTTAGGGCAGTGCAGTGGTGTTCGGGCAGTGTAGGGGGTTGTGCTGGGGCTGGTGTTTCAGGGTTTAGGGCAGTGCAGTGTAGGCGGTCGTGCTGGGGCTGGTGTTTCAGGGTTTAGGGCAGTGCAGTGGTGTTCGGGCAGTGTAGGGGGTCGTGCTGGGGCTGGTGTTTCAGGGTTTAGGGCAGTGCAGTGGTGCTCGGGGAGTGTAGGGGGTCATGCTCGGGGTGATGTTTCAGGGTTTAGGGTAGTGCAGTGGTGTTCGGGCAGTGTAGGGGGTCGTGCAGGGGCTGGTGTTTCAAGGTTTAGGGCAGTGCAGTGGTGTTCGGGCAGTGTAGGGGGTCGTGCTGGGGCTGGTGTTTCAGGGTTTTGGGCAGAGCAGTGGTGTTCGGGCAGTGTAGGGGGTCATGCTGGGGGTAGTGTTTCAGGGTTTAGGGCAGTGCAGTGGTGTTCGGGCAGTGTAGGGGGTCGTGCTGGGGGTGGTGTTTCAGGGTTTAGGTCAGTGGTGTTCGGGCAGTGTAGGGGGTCTTGCTGGGGGTGATGTTTCAGGGTTTAGGGCAGTGCAGTGATGTTCGGGCAGTGTAGGGGGTCTTGCTGGGGGTAGTGTTTCAGGGTTTAGGGCAGTGCAGTGGTGTTTGGGCAGTGTAGGGGGTCATGCTGGGGGTGGTGTTTCAGGGTTTAGGGCAGTGCAGTGGTGTTTGGGCAGTATAGGGGGTCGTGAAGGGGTGGTGTTTCAGGGTTTAGGGCAGTGCAGTGGTGTTCGGGCAGTGTAGGGGGTCGTGCTAGGGGTGGTGTTTCAGGGTTTAGGGCAGTGCAGTGGTGTTCGGGCAGTGTAGGGGGTCATGCAGGGGCTGGTGTTTCAGGGTTTAGGGCAGTGCAGTGGTGTTCGGGCAGTGTAGGGGGTCGTGCTGGGGGTAGTGTTTTAGGGTTTAGGGTAGTGCAGTGGTGCTTGTGTAGTGTAGGGGGCGTGCTGGGGGTAGTGTTTTAGGGTTTAGGGTAGTGCAGTGGTGTTTGTGTAGTGTAGGGGGTCATGTTTTAGGGTAGTGCAGTGGTGTTTGGGTAGTGTAGGGGTCGTGCTGGGGGTAGTGTTTTAGGATTTAGGTTAGTGCAGTGGTGTTTGGGTAATGTAGGGGGTCGTGCTGGGGGTAGTGTTTTAGGGTTTAGGGTAGTGCAGTGGTGTTTGTGTAGTGTAGGGGGTCGTGCTGGGGGTAGTGTTTTAGGGTTTAGGGTAGTGCAGTGGTGTTTGTGTAGTGTAGGGGGTCATGTTTTAGGGTAGTGCAGTGGTGTTTGGGTAGTGTAGGGGGTCGTGCTGGTGGTAGTGTTTTAGGATTTAGGTTAGTGCAGTGGTGTTTGGGTAGTGTAGGGGGTCGTGCTGGGGGTAGTGTTTTAGGGTTTAGGATAGTGCAGTGGTGTTTGGGTAGTGTAGGGGGTCGTGCTGGGGGTAGTGTTTTAGGGTTTAGGATAGTGCAGTGGTGCTTGTGTAGTGTAGGGGGTCGTGCTGGGGGTAGTGTTTTAGGGTTTAAGGTAGTGCAGTGGTGTTTTTGTAGTGTAGGGGGGTCATGTTTTAAGATGCAATGCTCCAATACCTGACCAGTCTGCACTACATAAAACTGCAAAGAAACTAAAAATAAAAAGTGTTTTGCACACTTTTGTCATTGGGCTATATGTGGGCTACATCTGGGTAATATTTGTGCTACATTTGGGCTCTTTTTTCACTGGTGGCCATCTTGGAAGACTTCTTTGTTATGAAGTTTCCTAATTTCTTCATTTACTGCAGTCTCCTCAGTAGGAAATGCTTTCAGTTTTTTACTTTGATTCCATCAAGAAGGCATTCAGATGTGTCTCACATCTGCCATAAATTCAGAATGTTAGCACTCTAGTTGCTCATTAGATCACTGGAGTAAAGCTACTGCTCACCAGGGAGTTAACTGGTAGTCTGCTGCTGGTATTGAAAGTGATTGTTTCAGTCTGCATGTCAGAATTTTCTAATAAAATAGAAGAGGATTTGAGATCTCACTTAAAACATGCCCTAATTTTTCTTTCTGCAGCACTAACCATAATTTCTATTTCAAAAAGAACCCCTCATTTTGTTCCTTTTTAAATTAAATGTTTTAAGTGTTACCGGTTTATTCCAATCAAGATGGCTTCAGGTGTGCCATACTTTTGTCATAAGTAAGGCTGTTAGCGCTCTAGTTGTTCTTTAGAACACTCTGGGAAGCTGCAGTAAAACACAAAGGCATCAACTGGCAGGCTGCTCCTGTTGAAATATAACAGGAAGATATTTGAGATCACACTTGAAATATGTCCTAATTTTTCTTTCTACAGCACTAACCATAATTTCTATGACAAAATGAACCCCATCATTTTGTTCCTTTTTAAATTAAATGTTTTAAGTGTTACCAGTTTATTCCAATCAAGATGGCTTCCGGTGTGCCATACTTTTGTCATAAGTAAGGCTGTTAGCACTCTAGTTGTTCTTTAGAACACTCTGGGAAGCTGCAGTAGAACACAAATGCATCAACTGGCAGGCTGCTCCTGTTGAAATATAACAGGAAGATATTTGAGATCACACTTGAAACATGTCCTAATTTTTCTTTCTACAGCACTAACCATAATTTCTATGACAAAATGAACCCCATCATTTTGTTCCTTTTTAAATTAAATTGTTTAAGTGTTACCAGTTTATTCCAATCAAGATGGCTTCAGGTGTGCCATACTTTTGTCATAAGGAAGGCTGTTAGCACTCTAGTTGTTCTTTAGAACACTCTGGGAAGCTGCAGTAGAACACAAAGGAATCAACTGACAGTCTCTGTCCTTGTTGGATGTACATGTTTTACTGAGAATGTCAGACTTCATTCTCACATGAGTGAGAAAGATAATGTGAATTTACAGAAAATATGCTCTCATTTTAGCTTCTGGAGCAGCTTCCAAACCTCCATGGGACAAGCATGAGAAAATAGTGTTCTCTCAAACATGATTCATGATATCCCAGCAGAAGGTTTTTCACATGGTAAAATCACCTTAGAATACACCACAATTCCTAAAATTAGTATGGTACCATCAACAAATAAATTCTAATGTAACTAAAGCCTGTTATCACCCTTTATAGTTCTCCTTTTGGTGACCCTCAAAATCTTCTATTCACTACAATGCATTTCAATGACGTACTATCATTTATATTGGTCCCAAGATGGCTGCCAGCAATTCCAGGATGAAGTGCTGACAGCCAATCAGATCTCACGATGACATGTGTGGTTAGGCTCCGCCCAGATATATATGTGACTTTACTTTTGATTTTCTCAGGAACTACTGAACGGATTTACACCATTTAAGCAAAGGCACGACACTGAACCAAGGGCTACCTCTTTGCCAAATTTGGTGTAATTCCGTTCAGCAGTTCGGGCTGTAGCTGCGACTAAAGGTTCCTATGGAAAAATGAATGGGGAAAACGCGTTTTGGGACCCCCTTTTTCTCGGCCCCCGCTTGACGTATCACCCGAGACTTTCAGGATAGGAGCGGACCGGAGCGCCCCAACAAGTTGGAAACTTTCGCGAAGATTCGTCAACCGGCGCCAACGTTATTTCAAATAGAATGTCACGGATTTCCTATGGATAATAGGTTTTAACTATAACTATCTACTGGCGACCGCCAGTAGATATATATATATATATATATATATATATATATATATATATATATATATATATATATATATATATATATATATATATTTATATTATCTACTGGCAGTCGCCAGTAGATAGTTATAGTTAGGACCTATTTTCCATAGGAAATCCGCAACATTCTATTTGAAATAACTTTGGCGCCGGTTGACGAATCTTCGCGAAATTTTCAAAACTCGTGGGGCGCTCCGGTCCGCTCCTATCCTGAAAGTCTCGAGTGATTCGTCAAGTGGAGGCCGAGAAAAAGGGGGTCCCAAAACGTGTTTTCCCCATGCAATTTTCCATAGGAACCTTTAGTCGCAGATACAGCTCGAACTGCTGAACGGAATTACACCAAATTTGGCAAAAAGGTAGCCCTTGGTTCAGAGTCGTGCCTTTTGGTTAAATGGTGTAAATCCGTTCAGTAGTTCCTGAGAAAATCAAAAGTAAAATCACATATATATCTATGGCCGCGTAGGGTCCGCGCACCCTCCCGATCACGAGCTGTATGCTAATTGGCTGTCAACACTCGAAACCAGGAAGTGTTGGCAGCCACCTCGGTAGAACCGAGGCACAAGAAAAGAGAAAAAATAACGCGCAAAAAGGGAGAAGGGTAGAAACACCCTGACCCCCTAGGCCTGCTCAAAAATCGGCGGGATGCGCTTAGGATGCGCTTCGTTGTTATTTGGCCCCCGGGTGGGCCAAGTCCCGGGGGCATGCGGGGGATAATTAATCATGTTGGGGGAGCCTCTAAGGCCCCCCCAAGCCCCGGGGACCGCCACCCCCCGGGGCTTTGATTTTAAAATGGTGCGGGAGGGCACTCGGCCCTCCGGCAGCCCCGGGGACCGCCACCTCCCCGGGGCACTAAGAAAATTAAAGTGGGGGTCCGTTTCGGACACCCGAAGCCCCGGGGACCACCACCTCCCCGGGGCTTTGAACATGTTGGGAGGGGGGGCAGCGCGGCCCCCCTCCTGGAGCCTGTGATGGCCCTGGGGACCACCACCCCCCAGGGCCGGCTCCTGCAGTGTCCTGGGGTGCCTATCCCCGGGACACTGCTGTTTGCAATGACAGGGCGTCATTGCAAACTTGCTTTGAATTTTGGAAGAGAGAGCAGGAAACCTGCTATCTCTTCCAAAATTCAAAGCAAATTGCTTTTCCACACGGGGAGCTGCATGTTAGCAGCGCCCCGTGTGGAAAAGCAATGCCGGCTCCCGCAGGACGCGGGGAGCCGGCGGGACCGTGGGGGGATTTGGGACCCCCCCACGGTCCCCAACGGAGAGGGCCAGCCCCGGGGGATGGGGTCCCCGAAGCAAGTAGTGGCCCGGGAGGGGGGCCACGCGGCCCCCCTCCCCCCCAAAAAATGTTTTTTTTTAAAAAAAGGCCTGCCCCGGGGGATGGGGTCCCCTGGTCAAAAGGAGGCCTGAGGAGGGGGGCCACGCAGTCCCCCTCCTTAAAAAATAAAAAAAAGTGTGGCCATGCCCCGGGGGATGGGGTCCCCGGGGCCGGAAGCGGCCACGGGAGGGGGGCCACGCGGCCCCCTTCCCGTTTACTTTTAAAAAGAAAGAAAAAAAAGGGTAAGGCCCTGGGGGACATTTGAGATGTCATCAGTGATGTCATCAGTGATGTCACTGACCATGTCATGAGTGATGTAATATGTGACGTCATCAGCAGTGCATTGTGGGGGCGCGAGTTATAGTTAGCTGAACTAACTATAACGGGGGAATTTCACGGGTTTTGTACGAGCGCAATGTCCAACTAACTATAACTGTCCCTAAAACCTATGGTTTTTTCAGTGAATATATATATATATACATATATACACACACACATACATACATAATGAAATGAATCACAATGAAACGTGCATAAATAAGTCAAGAATGGGTTGCGACAGAATACCAAAATAGGTAAAATAGTCAAAGTGAAAAAATTTAAACCAAAAGACAAAGACAGTACAAACACCCAGTGTGTAGGCTTATATGGGAGGGAATAAAAACGAAAAGATAAATGTGGGCCAAGAAATGTCCCGAATACTGTGTTCTGAGGGCCAGAGATAGGAAATTAAACCCCCCTAATTGCCACTTTGCGCAGAAGAAAACGTCTGGACCATACTTACAAGGGAAGTGGGGAGTAATACCACCCTACAACCTAGATGCAGCACATCTGCTTGAGTACAATTATTCTCGTAACACTGAGGAAACAGCGCAATCAAAGTACCTGTCAAAAAAGTAAGAGTTATCAATAAATAATTGTGAATAAGGAGTAAAGAAAGCAGTATAAATAAAGTAATCAGATCAGTCATTTGTTACATTTACCCACATCTTCCAACATTTTGCCTCCATACACAAACAACTTAATAGAAGACTGTTCCAACAAAGTTTCATGATGAAACCTTTTGAATTCTGCTTCCCCCAATAGCGTAAAAGGTGAACCCGAATCTACCATAACATTTACATTATGCCCATTCATTTAAATGTCATATAAAAGGTTTCTTTTCCCCAATTTGTTTAAGCACCACACAATCTGTCTTATTAGCATTATGCTTTAATTCCTCAATCATCAAAACGTATCCATCACTATCAACGCATTCCACATGCTCTTCGAGCACAGCTCCTACTGCCTGAGAAGTGTTTTGCTTTTTGAAGTTATTTACCGTGCATACACGAGCAAAATGCCCTGTCTTGTTACACTTAAAATATATATGATTCAAGGCAGGACACTGTTTATAGTTGTCTAAGTGTGTCTTACTGGCACAACGAAAACAAATCTCTTTCCCAGTAGTAGAAAATGACATCTCAGGTTTCTGAAACTGTTTAAGAGCTTGACCCTTTGATATGGATTTGTCACTGTTGTTCTTTTGTATAATTTTTACTTCCTTGCAATCCACTCCTAGTCGAACTACAGCCAGTTCCTTAATGTATATATCAGATTGTTCAATGCTTTTCACTATAGTTAAAAATAATTCCAAACTCGGTTCTTCACTGGATAAAAGTCGTTCTGGAATTTTCTTGTTCTTTGCCTTTTCTTTTAACTGGTCACAAATTATTTCCTCTTCAAAATCACAATAATTGCAATTCACAGGTAATGTGCGCAAAGCAGAAACAAAATCATCAGTAGACTCCCCGGGAAGTTGTGCTCCCTGTGAGAATCTGTGCCTTTCAAAGCACAACATTGCGTTTAGGTGAGAACCTTGTATTTTATATATGAATGATAGATGCATATTCATCAATCACCTGTTCTGTAGCACCATCACCATTAGGTATCAAGTGTACAACCTCCAAAGGTAAAAATTTTAATATCGACCTGTCTTCAGGTCCTAAGTTTTGAATTAATAATGCTTTCTTTTTCTTGGATGTAAATGTATCGCCACAATTAGCATCAAGGTAAGCTTAAAAAGCTTCATGCCACTGCAACCAATTTAAATGTGGTGTGCCAGGACTTGCTAAAAAAGGAGATGGTGGAGATATTCCTTCCATAGTTGTACAAGAATGTATTCACACATACTGTGGGTGAGTACCCGCCTAGCAACCAATTAAGTACACAGGAATTCACAGGCACACTGTAAGTTTTCCAATTATTCCAAATTCCAGATAAATACTCAATTTACATTCATTTGTTCCAAATTCAAGATTGTGCTGATTTTGACTATGCAACTAATGCAGGGCAGTTCCCAAATCAAGATGGCAGCGTGTCGCGACTCGCTCCCTGCGTTCTCGTGTCCACCACCAGGGCGCTGAATTGTGGGACTTTCCAGTGTTCTAATAAGCTTCCGGACCTTCCCCTGTATGCATATACTGACTTCCAGCCATTTGGACGCTATCTGGAAATTGCCATCCATGCCGGGTTTTGTGGAAGCCAGTCTGCTCATGCTTGAAACTCCATTACCTATAATCCCCTGCTCTTTGCTTCATCTTCAACCCTGCAGGCCAAGGATGGGTGGAGGAATTCAGTACACCTGTGGCTGGCAGCTGCTAGCCTGTTCACACCTGATCCATGTGATTACTGGGAGCTCTTTTAAGCCCCAGCTCCCTTCAGTCCAGCGTTGGTCATTGTAGCTGTGTTCCTGTGAGACCGACCCAAGTTTCTTGAGCTTTTGCTATCATTGCTTCCAGAGTTTCTGAGCTACAGTTATTCCTTGATTCCTGAGCTATAGCTATTCCTTGTTCCTGAGCTAGCACTACCTTCTGTGCTACTTTGACTCCTGAGCCTTAGCAATTCCTTGTTTCTTTGTTTCCTGAACCAGTACTAGTGCACCCTTGAAGCCTCTCTCCTGTATTTCCCTTTCCCAGCCCCTGGTTTTCTTTCCATTACATTTGTTCCAGTTCCTAGTTTGCTGTCTTCCTAGTCCTACTGTCTTGCTTCTAGTTTCCTTGTATGTTTTATACCTGCTTTTTGCCAAGAGTGCCATTTCTTTTCCCTTCTGTCCTGTACCTTGATTCCTTGATTTCTGAGCTGTAGCTAAATCATTGTTCCTGAAACTAGCACTGCCTTCAGTGCTACCTTGTTTCCTTGATTCCTGAACCAGTACTATTTAGTGCACCCTTGTAGTCTCTCTCCTTCTGTATTTACCTTTTCCCAGTTCCTGCCTTTTTTCCATTTACCGTTTGTTCCAGTTTCTAACTTGCTGTCTTTCTGTTTCTGTAGTCTTAGCTTCCAGTATCCTTGTAGGTTTTGTTTCTTACCTTCTTTCCTGTTAAGCACTCCTCCTTGCTAGCTCCTTGTCTATTGTGGCTGTGTATTTAGCTCTACACCTTTGCTGTTACTGCCTTGCATATGCCTATTTGATTGCCAGAATCCATGGGCACAGCTGACAACCTAGGTAGTGTTTCTTGTCTATTGTTAGTATTGTCTTTGAGTTACATTTATAACATCACCATAGGTATCAGCTCCACAGACCCTGCCTTTGCAGGTATATCTTATATGTGGGTATTTCCAGTCTTTATCTGTAGCAGCAATTGTGGCTGAGGAACTTACTGAGCTTCAGTCTTACCGTGTGGAGCTCCCGAGTGCTTTACCCCACATTCCCTTTAGTTTGTATATATATATATATATATATATATATATATATATATATATATATGTCTTGCACGTCCGTTGTGGGTGTTAGTTATTCTGAATGCAAAATCGCCTCTTGAGTGCCTATCCTTTCTGAGTCTTAACCATCTTGTTCACAGAGACCTGGACCAACGCATCCTCCTCCCCCGATATCAGCACCGCCATCCCAGACGGATACAAGATCCAGAGGAAAGACCGCCCCAACCACCCAGGAGGGGGCCTCACCATCGCCCACAAGAGCACCCGCCACCTCACCACCTCCGGCAAAACCTTCCCCTCCGCCGAACACCTGCACTTCCAGATACAGACCACCCCCAAAGCCACACTCCGAGGAACCCTCATCTACAGGCCCCGGCCCCCGAACACCCTTCGCCACCACCATCACCGACTTCATCGGACCCCACGCCATCGCCTCAACAAAGTACATACTCATTGGAGACCTGAACTTCCACCTCGACAACCCCAGCGACCCCAACTCCACTATTCTTTGTGACAACCTCGCCAGCATCAGACTTAAACAACTCGTCAACACATCGACCCACAGAGCAGGACACACCCTCGACCCCATCTTCGCGGCAGGAAACAGCGTCCAATTCAGCCACACAACGCAGCCGCCATGGACCGACCACCACTGCGTACACTTCACCATCAACAAACCCAAGGCACCCAAACCAGCCCCACGCCCACCTCGAAGGAACTGGAGCAAGGTTACCGACGAGCAACTTAACTCCACCCTCACCCGAGACAACCACACCTGGGCACCCGACTTAAACGACGCAGCCAGAGAACTCCACACCTGGATCTCCAACTGCGCAGACGAGCTCGCCCCACTACGCAACCCCGACAGACAACGCCACAGGAAAGCCGCCTGGTTCACCACCGCTCTCCAAGAAGCCAGACACACCTGCAGACGCCTTGAGAAGAACTGGAGAAACACCAAGACAACCGAAAACCACACCACCTACAAGGACGCCATGACGGACTACCACAACCAGATCAGAGCCACCAAGAGGAACTTCATCCACAACAAAATCCTGGCCAACTCCAAGGAACTTTTCAGTGTCATTCAAGAATTCACCAAACCACGCAGCGAAGCCACAGCCATCACCCCATCCCAAGACCTCTGCGACAAGCTTGGAACCTATTTCCACCTCAAGATCAAAAACCTCTACGACAACTTCATCGACCATCCACCAGGCGCCACAGACGGCCCCCCGCCCCCCAGAAACACCAGCCAGCCCACCATCTCCAACTGGACACCGATCACGGCCGAAGACACCGCCTCGACCATGAAAAGCATCCACTCGGGGGCCCCCACGACCCCTGCCCCCTCACATCTACCACAGAGCTGCGGCCGCCATCGCACCCGAACTACAACGCACCATCAACACCACCTTCAAAACAGGCACCTTCCCAGACGACTGGAAGCGCGCAGAAGTCAGACCCCTGCTCAAGAAGCCCACAGCTGACCCCACCGACCTCAAGAACTATCGGCCCATCTCGCTCCTCCCCTTCGCAGCCAAAGTTGCAGAGAAAACAGTCAACAGGAAACTGACACGATTCATTGAAGAGAACGCCATCCTCGACCCGTCCCAATCCGGATTCTGAAGCAACCACAGCACAGAGACCGCCCTACTCGCCACCACAGACGACATCCGCACCCTCCTGGACCAAGGCCACTCCGCAGCCCTCATCTACTTGACCTATCAGCGGCCTTCGACATCATCTCCCACCGCACACTAGTCGCCAGACTACACGACGCAGGCATACAAGGAACAGCCCTGGACTGGATCCGATCATTCCTCACCGGAAGAAGCCAAAGGATCAGACTCCCACCCTTCCTCTCCGACCCCACGAAAATCACCTGCGGAGTCCCACAGGGTTCATCACTGAGGCCCACCCTCTTCAACATCTACATGGCCCCCCTCGCAGCCATCGTCCGACAACACGGCCTCAACATCGTATCCTACGCCGACGACACTGTCGCGAATGTCAGTAGCACAAAATAGTATGCAGCCACTAACCTCGGAAGATAGTCAGCAGGAACGATGATAGGCAGACAGGCCCCCCATCTCCCCCGAGCGCACCCCCACACAGAGTGATGAGACACTACTATGTGCAAATGCACCCCGGGGAAAAGGGAAGTGGATAAAATAAAAAACAATGCAGGCTAGACTGCCCTTCCTAGTCTCGCTTCCGTTTTCGGAATTTACAACATTCCACTTGGAAGCTTCGGATTCCTCTTGGAAGGTAACTATATGCAAAAATGAGATAAGGAGTCAGGGGTTAAGAAACAGAATAGAAGGTACAATCATACCAAGATGAAGAAAGATACATTCTCTCCACTCACACTCTCAACACTGCAGAACATCAGAATGGTAACTCCAATCCTCTCTCTCTGAGGGTAGATATGGGGTAGCACTGGTGTTGATAAGTCACTGGAGCCAGCACCAACAGAAACACTAATGCTTTTCCTATGAAGCATTCGTGGTCGTAAAGAGAACCAAAATCAGCAAGGGTAATTCACAAAATAAAACAATCAAAAACAACGGGCTTTAAGAGAGCGCTTCTACGCGCACCTAAATACCTGACATAATAGCGCGCTGAACGGCGTCTTGGTCCTTTGAAGTAAAGAAAGCGCTTTCCCAGTTACTTTCACTAGGCAGGCCTCATGGACCGTCTCAGCATGGAGGCAGGCTATAGGCACTCACTGAAACTTTGCAATCCCGCGGGGAAATACCTTCCGCTTGCAAGAGCTCTGGAACACGGGATCACTCGGTGGAGGCAGGCTGAATGCGCACGTCGAGTCTCAGGAATCCAACGGGGAAATGTTCGAAGCGTTCTGAAAGTTTGTTAAGCCCCGATCTCATACAGAGGAGGGGCTTTGTAGTGTCCGTTTGGACCACAATGCCGGATTCTACTTCCGGTGTGACGAGTGTAAGGCTTCTGGGAATTGTAGTGCCTTATGTTCTGCTTGCCCCCTAGTGGACCCTTATGCAGTGCACTTTCATACCCATTCATTCTGTGGATGGGAAAGGAAGGAAATCCGTGCATAATACTCTCTGCCCTTGTAGATGGTCCATAATCGCTACAGAACCCCCTTAAGGATCGACGTCTCGGCGGTCGACCTGGCTTACCGGGATACTTCGCATGAAAGCGTTCTAACAGGAGGGGGCAATGTAGGTTGGCGGAGGGTTCCCAGGTTCTATCCTCCACCCCGTACCCTTTCCAGTCTACTAGGTACTGTACACGGCCTCTGATCATTCGGGAGTCTAGAATTTCTCTAACTTCGTACTCTTCCTGCCCGTCTATTTCAAGGGGAACGGGTTTAGAGGGTAATCTCATATTCACTGGGCACGGCTGGAGCAGTGACACGTGAAACACAGGATGTATATGCCAAGAGTGGGGTATGGATAGACGAACTGCCACAGGGTTGATAATCTCCTCAATTCCGTAAGGGCCTATGTATCTTGGAGCCAATTTGCCTACCCCTTTTAGATGCAAGTTTTTTGTGGACAGCCATACTTTATCTCCCACCTGATATACGGGTTCTGGAGTCCTCTTTGTATCAGCATAACGTTTTTGTATCGTCTGGGATAGGGCTAACTGGTGCTTAGCCTCAGTGAGTATTGCTCTCAAATGGGCATGGTGTTCATGTATGGTGGGGTGTTTGGACACAACGGGCCAATCGAAGGGAAGCATGTTCGGATGTAAACCGTAGAGACAAAAGAAGGGTGAACATCCCAACGTGGAATGTTTAGCGTTGTTATATGCGAATTCTGCCATCCAAATCAGGGGATACCAGTCGGAAGTGTTTTGAAGAGTGAAACATCTTAAGTATTGTTCCAAGGTTTGATTGAGCCTTTCTGTTTTTCCATCGGTCTGAGGATGGTAACTGGTGGACAAACGGGCCTCTATGTTCATAGTCTTGCAAAGCTCTCTCCAGAAACGTGAAGTGAACTGTGTTCCTCTATCTGTGATAAGGATTCTCGGTATTCCATGTGCTCTCACCACATGCTGAAGGAAAACCAATGCTAGTTCGAAAGAGGTGGGCAGTCCCTTTAGTGGAATGAAGTGTCCCATTTTTGTCAAATGGTCGATAAGGACTAGGATGGTAGTATATCCTTCACAAGGGGGCATTTCAACGATAAAATCCATAGACACCGTGTGCCACGGGAAAGGAGGTATGGGTATAGGTCGTAGGAACCCCACGGGTTTAGAATGGCTGGTTTTTCCTTGGGCACAAACAGCGCAGTTTTTTATGTATTCTTTAGTGTCTTTTCTTAGTGTGGGCCACCAAAAGGATCTCTCCATACTGGCGATGGTTTTGTATTCCCCTAAATGTCCTCCTAACGTAGAGTCATGAGCCCAAGCTAACACTTGTAACTGTAGAGCTGTCTGTGGCACGTACAGAGCATGGTAATGGTAAAGCAGGTCCCCAGTGGCACTCCTATGATCAGGGTCTTCTTGTATCCATGTGTGGCTATTTATGTTAGCTAGAGACACCTTGACGTCATCGAGAAAATCCTGAGATGTAATGAAGGCAAGGGTTTTCTCCCGAAAGGCAGAAGCAGGGAGGATAGCAGGAGGTTCCTCCAATTCGTTCTTGAGATGTTGTGTGGGTTCTTCCTGTCGGGATAATGCGTCTGCCTTACCGTTCTGTGGACCGGGTTTGTATTTAATGACAAAATCATAGTCGGAAAAAAACAGGGACCATCGCAGCTGGCGTGGAGTTAAGGCTCTAGCAGTTTTTAGGAACAGGAGGTTCCTATGGTCAGTGTATATTTCGACAGTGTGATGTGCCCCAAGGAGGTAATGTCTCCATTCCTCGCATGCTCGTTTTATTGCCAGCAGCTCTTTATCGGAGATAGAATAGTTTACCTCACAAGGGGTAAGTTTCTTGGAATAGAACGCAACCGGATGCAGTTGTCCTGTGTCCGGGTGTCGTTGAGACAACACTCCTCCTAATGCGTACTGTGATGCATCCGTTTCTACCACAAACGGCAAACAGGGGTCAGGATGACGCAAAATGGGTGCCTGGGTGAATCGTTTCTTTAATGCTTCAAATGCTTGGTCTGCTTCTCTACTCCACACAAACGGGACGTTTTTCCGTAGCAGACTGGATATGGGATGTATAATCTTGGAAAAGTCTTTGATGAAACGTCTATAATAATTAGCAAATCCCAGGAAGCTTTGTACGTTCTTCACATGATGGGGTGCCTTCCATTGTGTTATTGCTTCCACTTTACCCATGTCCATTTGGAAGCCTCGAGCATTGATGATATAGCCCAAAAAGCGACTTCCTCAACATGGAACAGGCATTTTTCCAATTTGGCAAACAAGGAGTGCATCTGAAGTCGGTCCAATACTGTTTTCACATGACGAATATGTTCTTGGAGGTTGGTGGAATAGACAAGAATGTCGTCGATGTAAACGATACAAATAGATTCCAGAAGCCCTCGTAGTACTTCATCCATAAAGTATTGGAATGCCGCAGGGGCGTTACACAAACCGAAAGGCATCACCTGGTACTCATAAAGCCCGAATTTGGTTCTGAAGGCCGTTTTCCACTCGTCTCCTGTCTTGACTCGTACCAGGTGATAGGCGCCTCGTAGGTCTAGCTTGGTAAAAACCCGTGCACCCTTCAATTGGTCCAACAACACTGGTATTAGGGGCAAAGGGTATCTGTTTTTAACTGTAACCTTGTTAATCGCTCTGTAGTCGATGCATGTCCTTAGTTCCTCACAATCCTTCTTCGAGATAAAAAAAGCGGAGAAGAAGCTGGTGAGGTGGAGTGTCTGATAAAGCCAGAAGCAAGGTTCTCGTTTATGTAGGATTTAAGATATTGTGTCTCTGGTTCTGTGAGTGCATATACCCTGCTACAGGGGATGTCGGCTCCTGGAATAAGATCAATACGACAGTCGTAGGGTCTATGGGGTGGTAACTGGGTTGCTTTTTGTTTGTCAAAGACTGCCTGATAGTCGCCATATTCCTCCGGTAATATGGTGGAGCAGCAGTACCCAACTTCTCCGCATCCCATGGCTAGTAGTTCAGCCTGAGTTTCTGTTGTATCTTCCTTGAGTAGGGACTGTTTGGTACAGTGCTCTTTACAAAACGAGGACGTCAAGGATACAGTACGTTCTGCCCACCGTATAACAGGGTCATGTAGGGTCAACCAGGGCATACCTAAGATAAGGCGAAAGTGGGGGCATCAATGAGGTCGAATTGTATGAGTTCATAATGGTTCTTACCAAAACGCATGGATAGAGGAACGGTGTGATAAACAACGGGTCCAGAAGTCAGTGATTTCCCATCTACTGCTTTCACGATTTCGGGGTTCTTCTTTCTTTCATATGGAACTCCAATGTTCCAGGCATATTGCTGGTCTATGAAGTTCCCGGTGGCTCCGGAATCCAGCAAAGCGGACATATTTAGAGGACTGTCTGTGGTAACCCATAAGGTAACACTCACATTCAAGTGTGCCACAGATGGTTGGATGGTGTTGGCTAGAAGTGAAGGGATCTTATCTGGTCCTGAACCCAAGGTGGAGATCCCGTCCATGCTTGGGCTCCTCAGTTTTCCTTCCCCTGTTGCGCTGTTGCTTGTGTCCTAGCCGTAATACCTCGATCAGGACCTTTAGCCCGGGCTCGGCACTCTCTGATGAAATGCCCGCTTTTCCCACAATAGAGACAGAGTTTTTGCTGTCGCCTTTTTTCTCTCTCCTCCATGGTAAGCGGGCCTCGGATTCCACCGATTTGCATGGGTTCAGACCCATCCGACGTCTTGGTGCGTTCTTCGAGGGGTGGTCGTGGTCTGGGAATGAAGTAACGTGGTTCTCCGCGGCTTCTGTCCCCTTTTCTTTCCTGTACCCGATGGTCTAATTGAACCGTGAGTTCTATCAATTCCTCACAGGTCCGAGGCAGTTGTACTACTTGGGAAAGGACATCCTTCAGTTCACTACGTAACCCTTGATAGAAGAGAGTCGTTCGTTTCTCTTGTGGCCAATCGGTTTCTACCAAGAGACGGTTGAAGGTAGTAATGTAAGTTAGTAAGTCCTGTGATCCTTGTCGAAGGGTGAGCAGTTCTCGGTCCAGAGACAGCATGTGGGTTTTTCTATCGAATAATTTCCGCAACTCTGTACAGAAGTCCTTAAAGTTGTGTAGTACTGGATCATTACGCTCCATCAATGGAATAGTCCAGCTAGCTGCGTTGCCCCCATATATGACATCATAAAGGATGTCTTGGATGCGTCATCTTGGAAAACTGCGGGTTTACAGAGGAAGTGGAGTCTGCTTTGATTGAGAAATGTTTCGAATTTCTTTGGATCCCCATAGAAGCGTTCCGGAGGTGCCAAAGGAATACCAGGGTTCTGTACTACATGGACAGTGGGGATGGCTCCTTGGGAAGGAGGGGTTGCTGCTGGGACGGAAAAAAACCTGTACCTTGTGAACCTCCCTCTGGAAAAGACGCAGGTGGGGGAAGAGTCCAGTCTTTAATATACGAGCCCTTTCCAAAAGTATAAGTTTTGCCGTTTCTAGAGATGCCTGCTACCTCTCTACGTAATGTTCCCATCTCACTTCTCAATTCCTGGGTTTCTTGACGTGAGGTATGCACTTCCTGCTGGAGAGCCGAGAAGCCCTCCAACAGTGAAGTAAAAGCCGCATTAGTATCCATCGCTCAGGCCGACAATAGTCGTGGGCTTAACAATCTGTCGCGAATGTCAGTAGCACAAAATAGTATGCAGCCACTAACCTCGGAAGATAGTCAGCAGGAACGATGATAGGCAGACAGGCCCCCCATCTCCCCCGAGCGCACCCCCACACAGAGTGATGAGACACTACTATGTGCAAATGCACCCCGGGGAAAAGGGAAGTGGATAAAATAAAAAACAATGCAGGCTAGACTGCCCTTCCTAGTCTCGCTTCCGTTTTCGGAATTTACAACATTCCACTTGGAAGCTTCGGATTCCTCTTGGAAGGTAACTATATGCAAAAATGAGATAAGGAGTCAGGGGTTAAGAAACAGAATAGAAGGTACAATCATACCAAGATGAAGAAAGATACATTCTCTCCACTCACACTCTCAACACTGCAGAACATCAGAATGGTAACTCCAATCCTCTCTCTCTGAGGGTAGATATGGGGTAGCACTGGTGTTGATAAGTCACTGGAGCCAGCACCAACAGAAACACTAATGCTTTTCCTATGAAGCATTCGTGGTCGTAAAGAGAACCAAAATCAGCAAGGGTAATTCACAAAATAAAACAATCAAAAACAACGGGCTTTAAGAGAGCGCTTCTACGCGCACCTAAATACCTGACATAATAGCGCGCTGAACGGCGTCTTGGTCCTTTGAAGTAAAGAAGCGCTTTCCCAGTTACTTTCACTAGGCAGGCCTCATGGACCGTCTCAGCATGGAGGCAGGCTATAGGCACTCACTGAAACTTTGCAATCCCGCGGGGAAATACCTTCCGCTTGCAAGAGCTCTGGAACACGGGATCACTCGGTGGAGGCAGGCTGAATGCGCACGTCGAGTCTCAGGAATCCAACGGGGAAATGTTCGAAGCGTTCTGAAAGTTTGTTAAGCCCCGATCTCATACAGAGGAGGGGCTTTGTAGTGTCCGTTTGGACCACAATGCCGGATTCTACTTCCGGTGTGACGAGTGTAAGGCTTCTGGGAATTGTAGTGCCTTATGTTCTGCTTGCCCCCTAGTGGACCCTTATGCAGTGCACTTTCATACCCATTCATTCTGTGGATGGGAAAGGAAGGGAAATCCGTGCATAATACTCTCTGCCCTTGTAGATGGTCCATAATCGCTACAGACACCCAGCTCATCCTCTCCCTCACCAAAGACCCCACCACTGCCAAACTCAACTTCCAGAAAGGAATGCAAGACGTCGCAGTCTGGATGACCAACAGCTGCCTGAAGCTCAACGCCGAGAAGACAGAAGTCCTTGTCCTCGGTACCACCCCTTCTGCATGGGACAGCACCTGGTGGCCGACCGCCCTCGGAAGCCCACCTACCCCCTCAGACCACGCCAAGAACCTCGGCATCATACTCGACTCATCACTCACCATGAACCAACAGGTCAACGCCGTCACCTCCAGCTGCTTCAACACCCTCCGCATCCTCTGCAAGACCTTCAAGTGGATCCCCCCTGAGTCAAGGAAGACAGTCACCCACGCACTCATCACCAGCAGACTGGACTATGGAAACGCACTCTACTCCGGCATCAAGTCCCTACTCCGCAAACTCCAGACAATACAGAACACCGCCACCAGACTCGTCCTCGGCATCCCCCGACACGAACACATCAGCCAACACCTACGAAGTCTCCACTGGCTCCCCGTGGAGAAAAGAGTCACTTTCAAAATCCTCACTCACGCCTACAAATGCCTACACAACAACGGACCCAAATACCTCAACGACAGAATCAACTTCCACGTACCCAAAAGAAACCTCCGATCTTCCAACCTCGCACTGGCCGAAACCCCGCGTATCCACAGAGCCAGAGCAGACGGAAGATCCTTCTCTCACATTGCAGCCAAGACCTGGAATGAGCTACCGGCAGACATCAGACGCGCCCCCTCCCTGAACACCTTCAGGAAGACCCTCAAGACCTGGCTCTTCGGCTAAACAGATCTGCGGACCCCCCCTCCCCTCAGCGCCTTGAGACCCTCACGGGTGAGTAGCGCGCTTACAATTCCCTGATTGATTGATTGTGCGAGCTTCCCCTGTGGATCCCTTTTCTCCTCTGACTCCCTCTGTGATCCTGGGCAGTGCTGCACTCCTCTTTCTGCTTACTGTTTCTACCCAGCCACCAGTCCTTGCCCAAGTCCCTGACAGTCCTGACACAGCAGTGGTGATGACGCTTACTTCCTAGTCATGTGATACGAGACAGTAGGTGAGCAATGACACACGTGTCCCTTAGGCTGAAACCACAAATGTTGGATGCGCACACACGGCACAATACTTAACCCCAGTAAAGTTCTCCGAAAGCTAGCCAAAATATTAGAGGGATGGGACCACACACCCAGCAACTCCTCCTTACCCCACACCTAATGACTTCTCCGTAATTGCGTTCCTCTGGGCTATGCGGACTGAAGCGCACACTACCTCGTTCGGACAATTCATCCAACGCGGTTTCCTGACGTGGAATTATGAAAGACGTTTCACCAGAGAATCCTAGGGACTGGAGACACTGATGGCACTCGTTAACAATAAAAGGAAGACACAGGCTCGAAGCATTGGTAAGCCACGCCTTTATCCCATCAGTCAGCCCTCCATCCCAGGCAGCAACTGCCACACCAAGAACCTCGGGGGTCGAACGCTCACATTCTGAGTCCAACCACTGTGACATGTAACCACCTACAAGTATCCACAGTATCCATCTTTATTATTATTCAGGGGATGTCATAAACACTGTTTTTCCCTTCAGAGACCTCTCATTTTAATATGAAATGTTTGTTAGTCATATAATCAAGAAATTAGCTATGACTTCACCAAATGTACATTCTTAACATGTTGCTTGGTTGTTTAATTGTATCATGCAAATATGATAATTAAGCCTATACAAATACTTTCATGTTATTTGATCATTTCTGCAGAAGCATATCGTTATTATCTATTATATACAAACAGCTTCTAGAAGGTTCGTTTTAGACCTGACATCCGAGCTGTGGTATACCCCATACCTTCTGCCTTCACTCCCTGAGGACTCTGTTCACTTTACTTGCTAACCAGTGATAACATGCTTGTGCTGTATACCTAAAACATGGTAAAATTGGCTTACACCTAATTGGCACATTTAATTTAAGTCCCTAGTAAATATGAATGGCTCTTCTGTTGTGGGTTGTGTATTTCTTCCCAACATTGAGATAAAAGAGGCCTAGGTGTTAGGAGAGAGGGTCTTCCTGATAGGATAGCTGAGGAGAAGTTATGCCCTACCCTGATTGCAATTCAAAGGGCCCTGCCTGCAGCACACACAAAGGAACCTAACACCAGGCCTGCTCTTCCCTTTGTCACCCTAGACAGTTTGGAGCCAAGACCAGGGGAAGACCTGATAAGAACCAGTTTTGGGGTTAGACCAGGGAATAACCCCATACAAAGGCTGACATCAAGTATAAAAGTGGCACCTTCAGAACCTCTCATCAGAATACTTCTAGATCTGTGAAGACTCAGAAGAAGGACTGCCCTACTATGTGAAGAAGGAAGATTGAACCTACTTGCCTTGAACCCAGGTTCCCCAGACGTGAAGCCAAGGGTCAGTTGGAGGAACTCCTGTTAGAGCTATTAGGGGCACAACAAGCTTCTGGAGGCCTCTCTGCAACTCCCCAGCTGATCAGCACCCACTGGACTTGCCGGAGCCTTGCTACTGGCCTCTGTTGGAGTGAGTCCTGATCTCCAAGAGGTGCCCCCCAGGTCCTGGACCCTTTGCTAGAATCAGAGTATTCTCCTCTTGAAGAAAAGGTGAACATGCAGAGGTTAGGTGCTCCTTGTAACTGCTAAGTGACCTCTTCGTGCCAAGAAATGACCGCCCGCGACAACAGCCAACGTAAAGATCCAGCGGGACCTGCATTTTGCACCAACAGCAGCCACCCATGGCGGCTGCTGACATATAGATCTACTGGGACCTGCACTTCGCACCAATAGCTCACGTCAACCACCAGTGCAAATTTCTAGCAAAGACTGCCTCTTTGCGATACAACAGTGACCGTCTGCGACGCCCCTGTTAACGCAAAGAGCAGCTACTCGCGTGGTCTTGAGAAGGTAACTCTTCAGCAGGATTAACCTGGTCCCTGTAACCGATCCACACGCAATTGCAGTCAACCTGAATTTGTGACTTTCCCCTGGACCAGAGTGATCAGATAACCGTGTGTGGCGCTTTGTGCTTTTTACTGATATTTGCACCTAAAACATTTTCACAAAATCATATCTCCAATTCTACTGATTGTACATCTGTTGATTGGTGTCATTTTATTTATTCAAATTTGCTCTATTTTTCTAGATTGGTTCAGGATTTTTCTTGTGTTGTGTTTTCACTTTATTACTGTTGAGAGCTGCATAAATACTTTACACATTGCCTCTAAGTTAAGCCTGACTGCTTTTGTACCAGGCTACCAGAAGGTTAAACACAGGTTTATTTTGTGACTTTCGTGGTTCACCCTGACGATTGTGTTTATTATTTGAGTGGGGCTTTCACACCTCTCCACTAATAACCTGATTTTTCACAGTTAGTAATTCTTTGTTATGTTTTGTTTTCTAACAAAGAATATTATTCAATAATTTGAAACAGCTGAAAATGCATTATTCTACTTCGTATTGATTGTTTATTCTAACAGTCATTACAAGGCTTCTGATTAAGTATTATAAAAGTGAGAGTACAGACTAGAAGTTAGAAAGGTGATTTTCACACTAGCGCTATCAAGGAAGAACAGGCACTTCTTCAGCACTGACTTTAATAGATGGTTGCTTTGAGGTGAGTGGCCTTCACCGGCTCCCCGAGTGCCTGTTGTTGTTCTTCGATATACACAGGTGCTCTGTGACAGAAATAGCAGGGTTGCTATTTGGATGGAACTATAGTCCTGTTGTTCCTAATCAGATATGCGAGTGCACACCACGTCTGAATCTCAAGATAGGCTTGTTATTTACTAACCTGCTAGAGCTAGCATAGTGCCTAGAAGTAGCAAACGAGGGAGTTACTACCAGAAATACTGCATGAAGGTGGAGTATTATGTAGTGATGCTGGTTAGGCTATGCTATGCAATACTCTCACAATACCCCAAAGATAGTAATTGGATTCACAATAATAAATCTGATGAATCCATCATCGTTCTTTAGCTCACTTCGCCACCCCAGTTCAGACACAGCTATATGCAAATCAGTCTTGACCCTGTGCCTCATGGGAACAGTCCGGCAGTTCGGGTTGGACTGTTCCCATGAGGAACAGGGTCAAGACTGATTTGCATATGGCTGGGTCCGAACTGGGGTAGCGAAGTGAGCTAAAGAACGATGCTGGATTAAACCCAGATCTGTGACTGGGGGCGAGTGTCTGAAAAGTTTCAGCGCTCCGTCCATCATCTCCTTGTGTTTGCAATTCAAATCAGAACCGAGATTCTGGTGCCAGGGGTACCCCTTAAATCCTAGATTTTGGGGCATTAGGGGGTGTGGGTGCAAGTGGCTAATGGGCTACTCGCCCCAGGACCTATTTTCCCCCCGAGGTGACCACATCCGGGGGGGTCACCTTTTCTACCCAGCACACTCTATTCTGCCACTTTTAAAAATGGCAGAAACCTTTCTTGGCTGTACAGACCAGGTAGCCCACCTGAGAGGTGTGGCTAGCCTTCTGGGGGTGTACACCTCTTTACTACATAATTTTCCCACCTGCCAGGGTGCAAACATGCCTGTGTGTAGGAGAAGTCCTGTTTCCTTCTTTGGGAGGCAGCTTGGTTGTATATCGCAGGCGGAGTAATCTTTGAAACTCACCACCTTGATGTGCCACTTCACTAGCCATCCTGTCAGGGAGGGAGGTGTGACCTCCGCCCCATCCAGGCCACTGTTTCTGACTCATGGGAGAGTTCACACCTCCTGGCAGGTGGTCAGATTCCTGTCTTGGCGGCAGCAGCTGTGGGCTGACAGCCAGAGCACAGAAAAGACTGGGGCAACCTGGGGCCGTATTACACAAAGTGCCCTGAGGGAGCAACGGGCGTGGGAGCCCGCTTTGCGCGCCCCCGGAGCACTTTGGTATTATAGAAGGGGCCGCAGATGCTTGTGCGGCCCCTTCTGTAATACCGCTGGTGCACATAAAGCGCCAGCACCATCATCTGGAAGGGTTCTACAAAATGAACACAAACAAAAGAAGAATTCTTAACTTAATCCTGCCCTAGAATAGATGGTGCTGGTGCTTTATGTGCACCAGCGCTAGCGGTATTACAGAAGGGGCCGCACAAGCATCTGCGGCCCCTTCTATAATACCAAAGTGCTCCGGGGGCGCACAAAGCGGGCGCAAATGCCTGTTGCTCCCTCAGGGCACTTTGTGTAATACGGCCCCAGGTTGCCCCAGTCTTTTCTGTGCTCTGGCTAGAATAGGGCAGGATTAAGTTAAGAATTCTTCTTTTGTTTGTGTTCATTTTGTAGAACCCGTCCAGTCTTTAGCCCTGAAGAGAATCCCAGAAACCAAAGGGGATTCGAAAAGCGTCGGGACGCTTTCAACATTGGGGCACGAGTCGTCGTATGAAATAAATAGGCGACAAAGGGAACTAGGTTTTTCAAATGTATAAAACCCTGTGTTGCCTTTAAATGTTTGTCCCCTCTGGCCAGTAACCCCAGTACATTGAATAGGGCAGGATTAAGTTAAGAATTCTACTTTTGTTTGTGTTCATTTTGTAGAACCCTTCCAGTCTTTAGCCCTGAAGAGAATCCCAGAAACCAAAGGGGATTCGAAACGCGTCGGCACGCTTTCCCCATTGGGGCATGAGTTGTTGTATGAAATAAATAGGCGACAAAGGGAACTAGGTTTTTCAAATGTATAAAACCCTGTGTTGCCTTTAAATGTTTGTCCCCTCTGGCCAGTAACCCCAGTACATTGTATTAACATTTTGATGAAATGAAATGTGGGTTACTGTTGTTGATCCTGACTGGAAAAATTTCTCTTGAAAAATTTCTCTTGAATAATTGTAACAGTGTTTTTGTATTCATTGTTTGTGATGTATCAAATGATTATTTGAGTTTTTGTATTTAGTTGCCACTTTTACATGTTTATCTAATTTCAGTGTCGTCCAGAACTG
Source organism: Calotriton arnoldi (assembly GCA_963921515.1). Lineage (NCBI taxonomy): Eukaryota > Metazoa > Chordata > Amphibia > Caudata > Salamandridae > Calotriton > Calotriton arnoldi. Next base: position 101,449 of record CAWUFW010003385.1, read on the forward strand.
TCATTTATGAATGTAAAAAGTGATATAAGTTAAATTTGGTCAAAGAATTGACTTTTTAAATTATGTCGACCAACACAATTTGGAGTTTGGTCGTAGTCTGTTTAAATCAATAGCAGCACCCAAAACGTTCAGCTAGATCGTTTGTGTTTTTTTACAATTACAGGCCCATTCTAGCTGAGTGCAACAGGGCCACACCCCTCTTTGTGCCCAAAATATATACAAATAGAGCACACTACGTATTGGGGTTAGTGTGCCTTTACAGTGAAATAAAACTCAAAACCTGTTTCACTTGACATCCGGCTAGACTTTTCCCTTAGGGCATAGGAGGCTTAAAATCTTTATTTTCCACCTCTGCTTATGAAAGGGATAGAAGAATGCTGCAAAGTTATTTCCTATTTAGTTTTGAAATCTGACCTGATAGTGAAATCTCAGATTTTTGATAGCTTAAGCAGAAAAGTAACTTTGTGAAAATGTTTTTAGACTGTGTCACAAAATGAAGTATAAAGGGAGAGGAGTTGGCCTAACGGCTAGGGCGGTCGCCCTCAAATCTGGGGGGCCGGGTTCGAGTCTCGGTAAGGACGCACAACATCCTGTGATTCTGGGCAAATCACTTAATCTCCCCATGCCTAACAAAAATGAATGTGTCCTCATCTAACGCAATTGGTGCTCGTGTAAAGCGCTCTGATACCCGATACCTTCGGGTCAAGTTCGCGCTATATAAAACTCTGTAAAAAAAAAAAAGATGTTCACTTACCTGAACCGTTCGCTCCACACACACAACAACCTGCAAAACAAGAAAAGACCAGTGAAACAGAGGAAGGACAAGAAACAAAACTAAAGGAACAACAGAAACTGAACAAGCATTGACATAGCCAATAGGTCTCGCCGATGGGACCTTATAAGCAGAGAAATACTGTGAGACAATCAAGAGAGAGGCGGGGCTAGTGAGTGAGTGAGAGAGAGGGCAGAGGAACGAGTGACGGAAAGAGAGTAAGGGTTAGAGACAAGAGAAAGGGAAGTGAGGCTGAAGAAGAGAACAGAAGTTGGGGACCTGAGAGAGGAAGAAAGGGCGGGAACAAAGAGCGTGAGAGAGAGCAAGTGAAGGGGAGAGGGTGAGAGCAGCAGACTCTGAGCCTCCTCTGAGCAGGTTGCAGGATCTGTGTCCTCGCTCAGACCTGCAGGCGGGACACCAAGAGCTGGCATGTCTGCATCCCCGGGACTCCTCCACCGGGCACCCGGCACTGCTAGAGCCCTCTGCCTGGGCCATGGCACACACGACCGGCAGGGACCAGGCACCCCTGCAGTGAGGCACGGCATGCCCAAGAGGGCGTCGGGCACCAGGAGTCGGACGACTGAACTCACCCAGTACTGCTTCATTTTCCTGGTGCAGGGCAGCATCTACCTGGTGAGTGCATCGCTCAGGGGAGGGCATGGCGGCTGCGGGGGTGAACCCTACACCTCGCAGTTGGGGGGCAGTGGGGGCAGGGACCCAGAGATGGCAGAACTTTTGTTTTGGAGCCAGCCAAACTGCTGAGGGTAGGAGGCACCGTGTGGTGCTCAAAACTCACTGTGCTTCCTAGATTTTACAGTGTGTACGCACTCCTAGTGCTGGCAGAAAATGAACCCTAGGCACTAACAAAGTTTACAGGTGTTGAAAACGGGACGTATTGTGTCACCACAAAGGGGTGGAAAAGAGCCATACCAGAGTACCCATAACTCGGCCAAAATATAACCGGTCTCTTGGACCACCCGCTGGCGACCGGCTCTTCATGGGCTATGATCGACAACGCAGCGGGGAGACCCACAGAAAAGGTACAACCGAAAGTACGGCGGGAGGGGGGGGCGGGAAGAAAGACAGCATGGACAACGGGAGGGGGGCAGGAACAAAGGGAAAGCGGACAACGGGAGGGTGGCGGGAACAAAGGGAATGCAGACAACGGCAGGGTGGCATGAGCATGGTGAACACGGACAACGGGAGGGGGTGGGAGCAAAGTAAAACACAACAGGAAATTTAAAAAGCAAGCCAACATAAAAGAAAAAGTTGTGTGCTTACCAAAACATATGGCCCATATCGAAAGGATCCATGTAGCAGGGTGGTCGCCAGGGCGGTAACAAAACAGCCACAAGGTGGGACAACAGTACTCTATTCCCCAACAAAAAGTATGGAATTTATAAAGGCGCACCAAGCAGCCAATCAAAAGCAGTGGGCGTGTGATTGGTGTCTGCAAACTTCCCAGAGGGATTACAGCATGCCTCGCAGAGCAGCGCATGCGCGCTACCTCTAGGCTCGACCTAAAAAAGGACTTCCTTTCCTTCACAGGACATAAACCTGGAGAAGAAAAAAAGTGGGGTGAAGAAGAAAAGGCGTGGCCAGAGAGAGGGGAAAGGAGAACACAGACCGAGACAGAGTTGGAGCCATCAGAGGATGCGCTCCTGGATCCTGAAGCCAGAGTAGAGTTGTGAAAGCCCTAAGAAGAGGTGCGGAGGCCCCACTCGTGGCCACAAGACCCTCTTCAGAGAACGAGACTGCAGAGGTGCCTGGCTCCCGTCACGCTCCCCCCAGAGGGGCATGGCTCAAACAGGTGGGTGCCCAGTTGTGAGGGTAGAAGTGGAGGGGAAGAAAAGTTTCTGTACCCGCGGGGAGAGAGGAAGGGTGGGAGTTGGCAGACACACAGAGATATTAATCCCAGAATAATTTTGAGAACGAACAATACAACTTAGACCCTTTAAAATAGTTTACAAAAGGGGAGATGGAATGCCAGAGTTTGATTTTTTTCTTTCTTTTAAATGTTATTGCTGGCTGAAAGTTTATTTTGTTCAAACCTTCCCACCAAGAACCTAGGGTTGAGATTTAGGAGCGATAGAGCAAGCAAAACCAAAATGTAAGGAAATAACTAGAGCCATTCACAACCAGACAATAGGTAAGAGGGTTCGAGGAGTTATTCTTTTGGTGTGAGAGTGCTAACAATCCAGACAGGCTGAAAACATGACTATACAGAAAAGACAGAATAAGAAAAATGATGGAAACTTAAATGGATAAAAGAGAAAAATAACAAAGAGGTGATAAAAAGAAGGTACTTGTAAGCTGATGACACCGGGTTCAAAGCTAGTTCACTTACCTGTGTGTAATCTGTTTTCTTTTGAGGGGCTACAGTCTGGCAATGCTAATACCTGGAAGGAGAAAGAAGAAATGTTTAAGGAACTATGTCAATTCTGTAACAGTCTGTGACATTCTAGCGATTCAACATAAAATACAAACTTGTGAAACCAATGTGATTCTATAATCACAACCAAAGAAGTAACGCATAGAGAAATAAACCAGAGTGGCACAACTCTAATGGTGTTTCAAGTAGATTATGTTTACCTACACAAACCACCCCATGCCTACAGGCTGCTGGGAGAAAACTGGCTCAAAACCATTTGAACCATCCCTGAAGAAGGAACTTTAGTCCCGAAATGCATTGGGCATAATGATTGTACCTTGTCATGATGACTCATGGAACAACATAATTTGGATTCATATAAATATGATTTTTGTATAGTAATGATCATTTATTTGATGTTAATACTGTATGTAGATGTGCTTTTCACATAAGATAAATGGGTCAGAAATTAATGGATACACAATGGTTGTCAGTTGTTTAATTTTAAGTACATATTGTGATATCATTTATAGTAAATGTTTACAGTTGTGCACGCCTTGTCCCAGCTATACCCATTAGGTTGGCCTTTGGTTTAGTGTATACACGTGTCAGGCAGACACAGAAGGACGTAGCACATTAAGCTTCATTAGGTTTAAGAATTGGTTTAAATAGGAGTGCTCACCCACACATTCTAAAATCAAAACCATTTCTGCCACATCCTTGTCTGGGAGAGTTAACTACCCTCGCTCAGAGATCATTGCCCCCTCCCATCTGAGACCACCAAAGACCGATGGGTGTTAAGTGCTGACCCCTTGGCAGGAATTAGCTACCTGGGGGTGGAAAAGAACTACTGCCATAACAAAGGGCAGATTCAATCCTTCCTCTTTTGACTTGGAGATACCAGGGAGGGATTCTATAGTTCATCCTCAGAACCCTCCTCGACTTTCAAGCTCTAGTCACAGTATGAGGAAAAAACGGTTTTGACCATATGAGGTAGGGAAATGGCCAGGAAGCTGAAGACAGGCCTGCCTAATGGCAGTTGCGCCCCATCTTCTTGAAACAGGGGCCCCTGGGTTATTTTAATAGTAAGGCAAAGAGGAAGTACTCCAAAAAAAGGGATTTTGCGTCTTACATGTACCGTGCCAACAGGAAAGTGCAGTTTTATGATCCTCCCTAAGGAGCCCCCCACCCCTCGGTATCTCTACCAGACAATTTTGTGTGGTGTAGCGTCCTCCCCAGCCTGCGTACCCGCTAACGGATTTGCCACACAGAGTTTTGGTATTACATGTCTTTATTCGTCTGGTTGTAACTGCAAACTCAACATTCTAAACCTGCATTCACTTCACTATGCTCTAACACTTACGTCACAGTTCTACAGAGTCCATCAGGAGGCAAAAGGGTTCCGTCATTGCTAACTCACACGACACTACATCCCCCCCTGTTAAATGGAACATGAATTTTTTTACAAATATATATGCAATCATAGCTCTTCAATAAGTTTTTGTTGTGCTCTAATCACATGTCCTGATCGTGTCATCGGAAACTGGGGACAGGCAGTAGAAGTGTCTGTGATCTGTGCTGGCGATGTAGGAACAATAGCAGTCAGAGGATTTTCAACTGTCCTTTCAGTCCCAGTCTCTTCATTGACAACAGTGCCTGACGAGCGATGAGCCACATGTTGGAAATGCGAGAAATCTCACGTAATGGACTTCCCAGGATGTTGGGCAGTCACCGTGTGTTATTTGCTGGTCACAATATGAAATGACTCGGCATCAAAGGGGGCATCAGTTTTTCATTTTCTAGGCTGACAAACAACCACTTGATCTCCTCTAGTGAACGTAACGTCTTTTGCATGTCAGTGGTTGTCTGCATAGGTCTTCCTTTTACGATCCAAATCTTTTATACAGGTTTCTTCCCAAGTACTTGATCTTATGTTAGTCCACTGAGGTAACCTGGTCGTCAGGGCCCTCTACTGAACATCAAGGTTGCAGGGCTTTCACTTGTGGTCGAGTGAGGGGTAGAACAGTAAGCTCGAAGAGTAGAATTCAAGACACTTTCAAAGTCGAGCTTTCCAATACAGCACAGCTGAGTACTCATTAAACGTTAGACAAGGCGGGCCGTTATCAGATCTTAAGATTGCATGAACACCCCATGTTGCAAAGATGCCCTCTAATCTCTTGATGACTCTTTCTTGAGTGATAGATGAGAGATCCTCTATCAATGGAAAACAGGAGTATTTATCAACAATCACCATCAGGTGATGTCCATTATCAAGAGGACCGAAGAAGTCAAAGGCAATTCTTTCCCATACATGCTTTGGCAAATGTGACATGTTTAAGGTGTGTTGAGTGGTTTTTAATGAAAGCCAGTTGCATAGATGACAGGCCTTCAATTCTCTTTCAACTCTCTCATTGAGATAAGGAAACCAGACTCTATCTCGTGCAACGATTACACAATGTCCTTTATGGGCCACTTCAATTATCTGTTGTCGCAGTCTCTCCGGAATAATAATTCTCGAACCTCTAAGGATAATGCCTTCCTGAGTAACAGACAGTTCTTCCTTCACATTTTTAAACCTGTGGTATTCACTGTCACTTGTAAGAGGTTGAGTGTGCTGGTTCCAAGACTGATGTGTAATAATGTCTTTTAGTTTTATTATGTCGCTATCTTGACTTGTGGCAGTGACAATTTGTTCCAACGAAATGGCAGCTGGTGTGCTTGATTTTACAATAAAATGTATGTAGGCCCCAGCCGTCATGGACTGGGTACCATGGCACTGTAGAGGCACTCGTGGGAAGTAGTCTGTAAGAAAGTGCCCTCTTTTTGCATGGTTGCCCCCACGTTTTGCTAAACTGCTGATGTGCTTTGACTGAGTGTGCCCTGGGTTCCTGCCAAACAGGTACCCAGGCCCTATGTTCTTTCCCTAAACTGCATTGAAAACAAAACTCAATTGGCACTCTTTGGCCACACGTCAGTCCCTTGTAAATGGTACCACAAGTACCAAAGGGAACTGTGGCAAGGGAAGGCCTCTAAGGGCTGCAGCACTTATTGTGCCACCCTTAGAGGCCCTGTACCTTTACACACACACACACACACACACACACACGTGCGCACACACACACACACACACACACACACACACAGACAGACACACACACACACACACACACACAGCCATTGCAGGCTGCGTGTTTTGGTGCAGAACAAAGTGAAGAGTCGACTTGGCACACATCTCTGTGTGCCGTGCCTACAACCCACTGCCCTGGCATAGGTCAGCCACCCCTCTAGCTGGGTGCACTATACCAGTGGTGAGGGTACAGGTGCATGTGCCCTGTACCCCTACAGTGTCTAAGTCAATTCTTAGACATTGTAAGTGCAGTAATGCCATTAAGAGTATATGGTGCTGGGAGTTTGTTGTTACGAACTCCACAGTACCATAATGGCTTTACTGAAAACTGGGAAGTTTGGTATCAAAACTCTCAGCACATTAAACCCACACTGATGCCAGTGTGGGATTTAATGAAAACTGCACACAGAGGGCATCTTAGAGATGCCCCCTGAAAAATGACCTAACACTAGTGTCCAGGCTCGCCAGCTGCCACCACCAGACATATTTCTGGACCCCTGGGTCGAGAGCCCGCTGCTCTCGGGGGTCTGAAACAATGCACATCCTGGGACGAGGTGACAAAGCCTCCTCCCCTAGGATGGGCAGGGTCCACGAAGGGGAAGCTTCAAAGACTTGCCGCCTTTGTGAGCTTCCCCAGGCCTTTTGCTGCTTCCAGCAACTGGACCCCACTTTGGGCAGGAGAATCGGCGGGAAAACCAAGTGAGGAAGGGAGGTGTGCCCACCTTTGCCAACCCCACCCCTCAGGTGGGGGAGGCGAGGTGAAGCACAACTCTCAGTCCCCGCCATCTTGCAGATGGGGGACCCAGCCAACGAGAGTGAAGCATATGCCCCCCTCCCACTGGAGGGTGGCATAATAGGGGGTGTACCCACCCCAAGGAATGGACCCATCGGTCCCAACCTTTACCTACCTGTAACACCCCTAAATCTAGTATTTAGGGGCCACCCCGAACCTTGCCTCCTCAGACAAGAATCAACCAGAAGAAAAGAAGAAGAAGGACTGAAGAGCTGTGCTGAACTAAGAAGAGGAGGAAGCCCACTGATTTGGCCCCAGCCCTACTGGCCTGTCCCCACCTCGAACCTGCTCCAGTGAAATCCCGGTGTTTCCTGCAGCCAGCAACCTCGAGAACCCAGAGGACCTGCCCTGCCTTCCACCGCAAAGACTCTGTCCCCTGTGAGCACCGGATTTGCTCACCCACAGACTCTGGCTCCGGCCAAATCTGCAAGTCTGCACCACTCTGCACCCGACTCCCACGGCCCGAGTTGCCCAACACCACGAGGAGGTCTCCCCGGTGATCCTGACCTGAGATCTGGTGATCTCTGACCTGCCTCGAATCTCCCAGCGAAGCAGCTTTCTGGAGGATTCCCTGACTGCGACCAGAGCTGGTAAGAAAACCTGACGCCTAAAGACACCCCTGCACCCGAAGTCCCACACCTTGAGTGGCCCAACCGACGGTGTCCCAGCATCCCCAGGCATCCCAACTTACCTCTCCAACCGGTGGTCACCTCCAGAAGATCTTCGTCCCCGAGCCTGCAGTCTTTGTTGAAACAAGAGAATCCCCATTGAAATCAACAGGGCACCCGACACCAAACCAGCACCCTGCACCCAGCCGCCCCTGCGGGTGCACTTTGGATGCTAAACCGGATCCCCCTTTGCCCTGAGCTAAACCCCAGGAGCTTTGCTCCCACAACCTTGTGGCCTGCTCGTGAGCAGCCACCAACCGGAGGCCCCCTATCCCCCATTGGATAACATTGGGCCCCAGCACTCTGCACCCGGCCGCCCTAGTGCCTCTGAGGGTGCTTTGAGGGTGCATCCTTGACCCTGGGGGAATCCTTGTTCTAACCCCAGAAACTCAACCCCAAAGACCGATTACTTACCTGGTTTTTTTGTCAAATATTTTTATTAGCATTTTCATATTTTGACATATCAAACATTGGTATACACAACTTGAGTTTGTTACATACTTTCTTGTATACTCCTTATGTATCTTTATAATTACAGTCGCATGCCTAGAATGGCACCTACATTATGTTCGATATAACTGTGCATATGCATATAATTACATGGTGTACTCAGTTACATATGCTAATGTATCTCCTTCCGATGTATTACCGGTTTGGTAACTACCGGCGTCATTCTCATCTGTAACTGGGGGGTTTAACTGGGACAGTCGTCTTTAGATCTAAGGATTTTGTTCAGGCGGGGCATTATGAAGATATGGCATAATGTCGATAGGCGTGGTCTAACCTCCTGTCTTCGGGGGCGTTATGTTTATCTTAGCATTTCCAACTCTCAGGCTTATTGTGCGGGTGAATTGTCGTGAGGCGTTACGTGGGGATTACTGTTTGCGTCTATGATCGAGGTCTGTGTCGGTGGGATTGGGGGAGATTGAGATGAATCGCCCGAGTCATCTCGGGTGGTCCGCTGTTTGAAGCGGTGTAGGAGTAAAGTCCACTCCATGGATATGTGATGTCTGCGCAGTCCTTTTAGTTCCTCGTCCCTAATGGCTTCCTCCTCTGCTGCCCCCCACTTGTTTACTGCTCCCATCCATGCTGCTATTGGGGGTCCTGTTGGGGCCCGCCAGCACATAGCTATTCCTCTGTGAGCTATTAGGGTTGCTAGTGACATAAAGCGTATTTGCACTTTGTGTTGTTTCCGTCGCCGGAATACTCCAAGTGCGCAGGCTTCCCAAGTGTTCATTTCTGACAGGCCCGTAAGTTCCCTCAGTGTTTCGTGTATGGTGGACCAGTATAGTTTTATTGTAGGGCATGTCCAGAACATATGTTGAAAGTCTGCATCTGATGATCGGCATCTGGGACATAGAAACTGTGTGGGGGGGAAGTATCGTTGAAGGCGCGCCGGCGTTTGATACGCCGTGTGCAATATGTAGAATTGTATGTTTTTAAAACGTGCATTGCGAGACACCTTCTTTGGATATTCGAGTGCTTTCTCCCACTCTTTATCATGCAACGGGTGCCCGATTTCTTCCTCCCATGTTTCCCGCAGTGCATTGAGTGGTTGGTTTACAAGTTCTCGTATTGCTTTGTACAACCAAGTAACTAAGTGTCGGCCTGCTACCATATGCAGAATGGTATGTATGACCGGGTGGGTGTTGGGTTCTCCTTCTGTTAGATTATGATACGGGCTGTAGCTTGCTATGATCTGCCTATGAAGTAAGAATTGCCCCGGAGGAAGGTCGAATTCTTCCACTATCTGAACAAATGGGCATAATTGTCCATCTTCAAATAGGGATTCCATCTCCGTCAGTGAATGTTCTGTCCATACTCTCAGCATGCGGGTAGTATAATATGTCTCTCGTCTGGGTAGTCCGATCAGTGGAAGTAAAGGAGAGTAGAATGGTGTCCCTGTGGACATGCGGTGTATCCTTTGCATACATGTGCGGGCTATTGATACCTGCAAGGGGTATGTTCGCTTCGGCTTAGTGCCGGGTAGAAGCAACCGGCGGATCTCTGGTATAGGTCCTGTCTCTGGATGGGTCTCCCCTAAATGTCGATCTGCTGTCCAGTAGAAAAGCCATTGGAGTTGTGCTGCAAAGAAGTATGATTCAAAGGACAGTGCCCCTAATCCTCCCTGGTTCATGGGTAACTGCAGCTTCTTTAATGCAACTCTATGTCTACCTGTACCCCAGAGTAGTGAGCTCAGCAAGGAGTCCAAGTCCCGGAAGAAGGCTCGGGGTGGGATGACTGGGATGTTGGTGAGGTGATATAATAGCCGTGGCACTATTATCATTTTGGCTAATGCTACCCACCCTATTGGGGCCAGGGGAAGGCTCTTCCAGAAGCCCACCACCGCTCTTATCCCTGCTAGTGCTTTTCGGTGGTTGCCCTCAACCATATCTGATGGAGAGTGGTTTAATCAGACCCCTAAATAACGAGGGGCGCTCTCACTCCAGGTTATGCCCAATTCCCCTATTTTAACATGTTGTGGGGTGAGATTCGGACTCAGTGGATATATCGTCGATTTATCCCAGTTCACCCTGAGTCCTGATGCTTCTGCGAACTCTCCGAGGGTCACCCATATAGAAGTTAGGTCTGCTGTGATGTCTCGCACATATATTAACAAGTCGTCTGCGTACATCGATGGACTATGTATGGTGCCCGCTATAGGGATACCCCAGTTCTCCCCCTCCTGACGTAGGCGTATTGCCAGGGGTTCCACCGCCAAGGCAAATAAGATGGGCGAAAGTGGACACCCCTGTCTTGTGCCCCGTTCCACTTTGAATGAGGACGATACGTATCTTCCTATGCGTATTCGAGAGGTAAGTTTAGTGTACAAAAGCCGGGTGTACGCTAGCAGGGTGGGCCAATTCCTACTCGTTGTAGGACTGTGAAGAGGTATGGCCATGTGAGGGTATCAAAGGCCTTTTCTAAGTCTAATATGAGACAGGCAGCTGTTGGGGACGTTACTCTCGCTTAGCCCTGAACATGGAATAGTCGGCGTAAATTCTGGGATGTGTTCCTCCCCGGGACGAATCCGCATTGGTCCGGGTGTATCAATGGCGATGGGATTTGTGTGCATCGGTCCGCTAATATCTTCCCCAATATCTTACAATCGGCCGCTAACAATGTGATGGGTATATAGGAGGCCAGTTGCTTCGGGTCTCGGTGTGGTTTAGGGAACGTCACCACAACCGACTCTCTAAGGGAACCTGGGAGTTCTCCCTTCTCTAACGCCTCTGCAAGCATTTCTACAAGGCGGGGGACCAATAAGGAGGAGAAGGTGGAGTCGTATTACAGGGGGAAACCGTCCAGCCCGGGGGCTTTATTATGAGCAAGGGCCTGGATTGCTTGTGTGATGTCTGCTGACTGTATTACTGTGTCTAGTGTGGTTTTATCTGCTGCAGAGATTTGCGGTATGTGGAGTGGATTCAGGAAGTGTTCCCTCGCCCTTTGCATGTTGATAGTTGGTTGCCTATAAACTGCAGTATAATAATGTAGGAACAATTGCAGTATTTCCGCCTGCGATCGTACGGAGTCTCAGTAATTGGTTTGGTCTCTGTTTCATGGCGGGCTAGCCAATCTAGTAGTGTCCCCGTTCTGTTCCCCTCCCTATGTGTTCTAGCGGCGTGTGCTTTGAGATTATATCTATGCATGTCTAGTAAGGCAGATGCGTATGCTGTTTTTGCTTCTGCTACCTATGTTATGGTTGCCCTATTCGCATCCGCTTCTTTTGTTAGAGTCGCTAGTTTGTTTTCGGTCTGTGTTAGTGTGCGTTCCAATGTCTTCCTGACCCCTGCTATCTGTTTTATACATTCTCCCCGGGCCACCACCTTAAACGCGTCCCACTCCACTAATTTGGATGTTGCCGTGCCCCGTGTTTTTAGAGAAATATTCTTGTATGCTTTGTCCCTGTTCGAGCTTAAACACCTGGTCAGCCAGACATTCCCGTGGAAGTCTCCATGTGGGTACTGGAGGGTGAGAAGGTCTCCATTTTAGAGTTAGTATATGGGCGTCGTGGTCGGAGAGGACCCGTCCTAAGTAGTCGGACTGCTGGATTTTAGAAACTATCGCTGCCGAGCAGAGAAATCTATCCAATCTTACTCGAAGGTTATGTGGGATGGAGTGGAACGAGTACAATCTGGTTTGTGGGTGTCGCATTCTCCATGCATCTATGAGCGCCCATTGTGTGGTCCATGCCTGGAAACGCTCCGTCTGTTTGTGAGCGGGAGAGTGTAGAGGCGGGGGTGGGATCTGTCTAGGGCAAGGTTCAGCACACAATTAATGTCCCCCCCTAATATCCACGGTATGGAGGGGAATTGTGCGAGGACTCCTGTGAGATGATCCCAAAACTTTTCCTGTTCATTATTCGGGGCATATATGCTGCCCAACAGCACCGGTTGTCCCTCTAGGAGTGCGTATCTCCCTTCCTTGTCCACTGTCCTCCTGAAAAGGGGTCCCTGGTCTGACCCATATTAGTGCGCCCCGAACGTATGCGGAGTATGAAGTGCCACATATGGCCCCTCGCCATTTATTACGTAGTCTGTCTAACTCTCGCGTAGTTAGATGTGTCTCCTGTAGGAGAGCTATCTGAGCGCCTTGCCGCTTGGTATAGGAGTAGATGGCGTATCGTTTACTTGGTGTGTGTAAGCCTCTAACATTTAGCGTTAAGAGGCTAATGTCTGTGGTCAACATCCTACTAGCCATGTTATGGTTCCTGTAGGAGCGGAGGCTCTATGCCCCGAATAACTCGGGGTGTTTACCACGCCCCCACCGTGTTGGTGGTTAGTGTTAATTTTCATTGTCGCCCGCCTATGTGATATTCTCGGTAGTTGTTGTTCGGTTCTGTGGGGGGAAGGAAGAAAACCTAACAAAGGGACTTAGTCCCAACTCAAAGGACCCATCGCGCTTGGCGATACGTCCAAACCAGACATACTGTAACTATGTTAGTTTGTTATAACCTCGGGGGGGGGGTACGTGATTCCTAGTGCGTGCGATACATGTGCTATACAGCTCGTGTTTACCAGTGAAATAATCATGATGTCGGTGGGACCCTTCGTCTGTTACTTGTTGGACCCACTAGTATGCATCCTGTGTAACTGCATTTACTCTTGGCTATGTGTGGGTGAAGTTGTGTTGTGTCGTCTCCTCACTAGTTGAGGGCGGGTTTAATTAGTGTGCTTACAGACCTTATCAAATCTTCTCAGTTCGTTTAGATAAAAGTGTCCGCAGTTTGTGGGGTCACCTCTGGTGGAGGGATCGATCCTTCTCGGGAGGTATTAGTGACCTCTATTTCATCTTCTGAGGAAAAGATGTGCGGGCCTCGTTCCCCGTCTGAACTTCCTATGGTTGGACCCAGCTCTGATGCCGCCTGCAAGGCTTTCCGACGCTCCGCAATAATTTGTTCAAGATTTGGAGGGCCTCTTGTTAGCGTCTCTTTTTGGGGCTCAGGTTGTGCTTGGGTTAGTGTTTTTTGACTGTCGGTGTTTGTCTCTAGGTTCTTGCTTCTCATGCAGTGTGTTTCGAGGTCTAACATTTTGTAAGTGCTGCTCCGCCCAGTCGTATGCATCCTTAGGGGTCGTAAAGAAGTTAGTGTGACCGTCGTATATCACTTTAAGTAGCGCTGGAAATCACAACGAGTATTGGACTGCTTTTTGTCGTAATATGCGTTTCACTTCCATAAACGACGCCCGTTGGCTTTGCACCGCCCGGGAATAATCCGGAAACAGCATAACTGACTTATCCTCTATTCGTATGGGTCCATTTTGTCTGGCGGCTCTAAGGACTGCATCTCTGTAATGTAAGAGTTTTAGTATCAGAGGCCTGGGCGGGAGTCCCGGGGGCGGCTTCCACGCCGGGACCCGGTGCGCCCTTTCCACTGAAAAATAGGGGGTACATTCCAAATCTGGGGTGAACGATCTGAGCCACGATTCTACGTATTCAATAGGGTTAGGACCCTCCACTCCTTCTGGAAGGTTTATCACCCGGATGTTGCACCACCTCGAGCGGCCTTCCAAGTCATCTGTCTTCTCTTCTAGGGCCTTGACTCGATGGTGGAGCTCTTTCAGCGTTTCTTGCTGTGTTTTGACTTGTGGTTCTATAATCTGGATGGTTTTGTCTCCTTGCGCGACCCTATCTGCTAGCTTCCAATGGTCGTCTCTGAGCAGATTAAAGTCTGTTGCTAGCGCTCCAAATCTATCTTCCATCGTGACTCTGGAGTGTTCAATGTCCGCCAGTACTTTATCCAGTTTTTCGGACATTGATGCAGTCGTCATTGCCTCTTCGTCCACGCTGGTGTTTTTGTTTGCAGGGGAAGATTGTCTTGTATGGGCCGGCGTTTGCGTATTCCCGGTTACACGTTGTCTGCCCATCCTCAAGGCAGGTGTAGGCGCGTTTCTGGGCGATACTTCGTGCGTCTGTATACTGAATAGTAAATCCTGCTTTCTTTGGTAGTTTTGTGGCCGACTTGCACTGTCGGATCCGGAGGCACTGTTCCTCCTGCGGACAAACATCACTGACATCTAATTTTGAGGGTCTATTTCCAGACTGGGCCCCTGCGGTTACTGTTCTTCGTCGCTGGTCCGTCCCTCCGCCTCCATTCTCTTTCTCGGTGTTTGTCTTCTCCCTGTGTTCCAGCGCCTCGAGTCCCCGCACCGATCCCTAGAGCCACCCCCGCAGTCAGCCGTGTAATGGGGAGAAAGATGAGAGACCAATGCGTCCCGGAGTTGTACCTGCAACTGCCCCTTCGTTGTAGGTGATTCTATGCACGTGGAGGGGGGGGGGTATTAGTGGTTCCACTTCTGTGCAGCAGCTGTCCCATGCAGTGGTGACGTGTGCCTATCCTGCCGTTACCTGTGAGCTCACTCACTTTGTCAATCTTATTTTGTTGCCAGTCTCCTGTGCTTCTTCGCCTTTGGGTAATCTTATTTTAGCATCTGGTCCCTCGACGACTGCCAGCACTGCGTTGTAGGGCTCTTGCTGGCGCAGTATTATTCACCACCCTCTTGGCGCGGTTTACGATCTTCCAATCACCGCCGTTATGACGTACCTTCTTATGACTATCCCCACACCGCTGAGCCCACCGTTAGCTGTCCTCTGCAATTGCGGCCCGGGGTTTCGAGGCAGGGTTTTGTGGCTGCGCTATGGGCTGTCACGTGCTCAAGTCCACCGGATTGTTCCCAGTAGATATTAATCCTCTGGGTTTACAGGCCGCTCCCTGCAGGTACGCGTAGGCTATTCTCCTGCCCCTGGCGAGTGATGTATGGGGGCTTCGATGTGAATCTTGTGCGGCCCCTACGGGGCTCAACGGCTACTCAGTTTGGACCGTCGCTGTCTGTATTCAGGTCGCGGGACACTGGCGTAAGGCTCTACCGCTGCTCCATGGCCTAAACTCCCGCCTGAGCCGCCGGATCGTTCCCGGGTGCAGTCAGTTGGTGAGGATCTATGGCTCAGTTCTGCGCGCCACTTTTCTGACTCCCTGTGTTTGGTCCCTCGGCGATTAGCGTAATTGGCGCCGCTGCGGGCTCCTTGTTGCTGTGGCGCGGTCTATCCGCCTCCTTGGGTCCGCCGTTTATAGTCTGAGCGCCGCCGTTTCAGCGTATTGCAGGGCTATGCGCCGTCGTCTTCACCCCCGCGCTCACCTCAGAGGAATGGATTGTGTAGCCACCATCTGCGTCCATCCAGCTGCCAGGTATGTTGGGCACCACAGGTTAAATTAGTCATGGAGCCTCCGGTCCGCCCCCTGTCGCCGTCTTCTCGGGGGGATGGGCGTTCTCCGGTATCGGTCTTGTCGCGGGCCATGCACTTGACCCCCGCCCCCGGGTGCTCTGCATCAGGTCTGCCGCTGCTCAGCACTTCCTCGTTGGATGTCGGCACAGAGCTCCGATGCTGCGTTGCACTCTCTGCCGCTCCTGCGATCGGCGGTTAAGCTCTGGGTGCCGCCATTTTGAGTTTACCCTCCGGCGTGTCTGCTTGCTTCTAGGCGTCAAATGGCCGTTCGTACTCGCGGGTCTTGCTATGTGGTGAATATTAGGGTCACCACTGTCCTCTGGCTTCTCTCACCGCCCTGATAAGGCCCCACCGGCACCTTAAAATCGCAGATTGACGAGCCGCCTGCCGGAGCTCTAGGCAGAAACGTCCGCCATCATGGCTTACGTAGCCACGCCCCGACCGATTACTTACCTGTTAACCGATAACTTCATTTCTCTCCATAGGGATACATTGACTGTTTTTCCTTGAAAATTGTTCTAAGTGTGGAGTTGAATTGTATGAAAACCTGAAAAACTACAACTGTACAAAACTGATTTTACTTACCTTTTCTCTAGGAAATGTCACACTGAGTAAAAAAAGTAATCTAAAAAGTAACTGAAAAGTAATCTGTACAGTAATTTTGAATCCTTGACTTAACTGTATTTCAAATAACTGAATTTGAACTTGCATTCAATTGTAAACCCTGCATAATATTTTGCAAAGCATTTAATTCACTTACCTGTGCCAGGCTTGGCTTGGTTCTAAAAATAAAATAACTTAATAATATTTTTATACAAAACAAATTGGTCTGAGTTCAGTCTTTGAGTGTGTGACATCATTTGCTGATTGAGTGTGTACAACAAATGCTTGACACTACCCTCTGATAAAGCCTTACTTCTCGCCCACACTACCACAAATAGAGAGTAAGGTGCTATCTACTTTTACCTTGGTGTACCTTTTGGGTTCTACTGGACTTTGTGCACACTATACCTCCGTTTGGTATAGTATATACAGAGCCAGCTTCCTACATAGTCGGCAGGGTTTTGATCTTTCCTGGACAGTGCACGATTGTGTAGTTGTATTCTTGCAATCGTAGACCTCAGCGCTCAAGCTGAGAAGGCATCTTGGGATTGCCAAAGATGGTCAATAATGCTCGATGATACATCACAAGCATGAAAGGCTTTCCATATAAGAATACATGGAGAAGTTCACAAGCCCACACCACAGCTAAATTTTCTTTCTCAGATTGTTCAGTTTGGGACAAACTTCTGCTTGCATATGCCACAATATCTCTTCCAGCATTTGGGTGTCCGCTGTGCTGTGCAAAGATTGCGCCTAACTCAACTGGGCTAGCGTCAACAACAACCTCTGTATGAAGCTTTGGATCAAAGAAGGCCATTTCAGTAGCGTTCTTGATAGCTTGCTTGATTCCTTGAAACTTTACTCACATTCACGTAACCAAGGAAATGAAACATTCTTTTTCGTCAAGTCTCTCAACGGAGCACTTACAGTGGCAAAGTCTTGTATGTATCTAGAACAGTAGATGGCCATGCCAAGGAATGAATGTAACATGGAAACATCTTGTGGAGGACTGGCAGTAGACAACGCTTGCACTTTAGCTGCATCAGGTGTCATACTCCCATCAGAAAAGATATGGCAAAATAATTTTTGATTTGTCTTATGGAATTCACATTTATCTGTATTCAAAGTTAAACCTGCATCAACAAGTAAACAACACTTACGTGAGAGCTTTATCATGCTCCTTCTGTGTAGTTCCGAAAACCAATATGTCATCACTATAATTGAAAGCATTCATGACAGGCTGTATGATACGTCGAATGACATCTTAAAAAAGCTCTGCAGCTGATGACACACTCAAACATAGGGCCCGATTACAATCATGGCGGATGGGATACTCCCTCACAAACATGACGGATATCTTCTCCGCTGTATTACAGTTCCATAGGATATAATGGAATTGTAATACGGTGGATGGGGGAACTTGTAATACAATCGACAGGATATCCGTCATGTTTGTGATGGAGTACCCCTGTCCACCAAGATCGTAATCAGGCCCTTAGTCTTTTATAATGGAACAGACCAATATGTGTAGAAAAGGTTGTAATGTACCTGCAATTCTACTTGAGTTCCAAATGATGATATCCTTTATTCAGATCAAGGCGAGGGAAGACCTTTGCACCATTTAATTGTTTTATCATGTCGGCAATGTGCGGACCTGGATGTCATTCTCTTTCAATTGCCTTGTTTGCTTGACGCATATCAACACAGATGGGTACAGCTCTTTCACTGTCCTTTTTGGGTACTACCACTATGGAGAAACCCATGGCGCTGGACCAGTGGAACGCTCAATATCATGTTTGAATAAGTATTCAAGTTCTTTTTCAACAGCTACCTGTAAATGAAATGGAATTTTTCTGTGTTATGGAGTGGGGCTCAAAAGGGGACACACCACACGTTTCTTGAATATGCAGGTATTTATTCAAATATAATTTAGTCAAGAATAACTATGTGGACTAATTCTTGTCTCTGTTCTTCTTTATAGTTGATGGGGAAGTCGGGACCACCAGATCTGCACGCGCCCCTCGGGAGACAGAAGCCACAGGTGAGTGTACATAGTTCTAATTCTTATTAATTAGCCTTCTTCTGGGAGGGTTTTTTTAGGGGAATTTATTCCCTATACCTTCACTGTCACCCAGTGGTATCGTGTTTTGCGAAAGAAAAGAAAATCTCAGCTGAGGTTTCCAATAAAAGAAAATAACAACCACATAGGCATATGCCCTTTTCTTATGTACTTTCCTTCTTTTGTAATATCACCCTTCTCACATTATGGGTTGATTTCGTGGAGTGGGGTAATTAGCTCAACATTTAATCAGAAGGCTTGGGTAGGGAGTTGGGATAGGGAGTAGATTTCTCTGGAAAGAAAAAAAGGTTTTGCCCAAATCCGTTAACGAGGGTTCCTAGAGGATGTATAGTTAGACGAGCTTTAAGGGGGTCCCCGAATGGACTTCACCCTCCTCCTGAACCTTCCCAGGAGTCGTGATCGTACCGGACTAAGCCATGGTCCTCCTGGGTGTGACTGGGCTTAGCGTGTCTCCGGTAGTCTCCAGACTTCCTCCCGTCGTCTCTGACTCACATACTCCGTTCAGGATTTCCCTCTTCCTGGAAGCGAGTAACTGGATTCTTCCCCACACACATCTCGTCCTGATGTCTTTCTCTGCTGCTAGTATGGTCCTCGCACTCTTCTTTTGTCTGCTCTCTGTACTCCAGGTCTCGTTCCCTACTTTCCAGTCTCTTGTCGGCGTCTGACGTCACTCCCGGGACTTCCATCAATTTAAAGGGGCCGTGTTCCTTGATCCCCGTTTCTGCTGCCTTCCACTTCCTATCAGGCTCATTAATGGCGGCATTTCCGGATGTCCCTTCTCCTAGGGCCTGACCTCGGAAACCAGGCTGCAAAAGAAAAGCAGGCATGTGAGAGTCTGGGATGGTCCTGCCTGTACAGTACCATGGTAAGTCGTCTGTTAAATCTTCTGGGGAGTCCGTGCTACTCTCGTCCCCTTGACTTTCTGTGTCTTTGAGCAACAGGATGGAGGTCGTCATTAATGTGTAATTGAACTTTCATAGTCTTGAGTTTTCCTAACCCATGAAACAACAAAGGGAACAGACTTACTATTTTGTGATGAGCATTCATGTTATAGTTCACTGATATCAGTCCCATATCAGCAGCTGTGCTGAAGCTGAGTAAACAGGCACCTGACGCCGTACCTTGAAGTATATGAATCAGTGCTTGTTGATGCAGCCCATTTATACACTTTAGTTTTCGATGGTGTAAGTTGTGGCAATGGAGATAGTTGATTGTATTTCTCCTCAGGCATAATGTTTATTGATGCACCACTGTCGATAATAAAAGATATTGAACAACCATTTACTTTTAGTGTAATCTTTAGACAATGTCTGGATGACCTTGGTGCTTTTTCATGTCGATTTTACTTTGACTTGTATTTTTCTTTACAAGCGGCCAGTCCCACATGTGCATGTTTTTCTGATGTAAACATCGACATTAAACAACTGGCTTCTTCACTTTCACTTGATATTGATACTGAAGAACTTTCTGACGATGTTTTAGTTGATGATCAACTTCGTTTGGTGTCGATTTGCCTCAACTGGTGTGGTTGCTTGGCCTTGTAGGCGTGCGTTGAACACCGCTTCTGAAACGTTCGGGTGGCCATTTTGTCTTTGCGTTGTGACGCAGTTACTTTTTCTTTCACCTTGCAAACTGTTACAAAATGGTTCTCCTTCCCACAGCCTTTGCAAATCTGTCCAATGGGGGGACATTTACCTTTGTGTGGAAAAAAAAATCCACACCTGAAGCACAACTTCTTTTTCTGTGGAGACATCCGTGAGGGTCATTCTGCCTTGTGCCTATGCTTACTTTTCATGTTCATGACCGACTCACTCAGGGCACCTCCGGCCTCCATGTCAGCAGCTTGTCGATCGGCACGCTCTTCAGCTCCGGCAGCCATGAGAACTCGCTCCAGACTAAGTATTTCTTTCAGTATTCATCGTCTGAATGAATCTGAAAGGCATCCATCAATAACTCTGAGATGTATAGCTTCCTCATCATTAAATTCATTGAACTTACAGTGTTTGATGAACATTTCCAGTCTCTCAACAAATTTGTTGATGGTTTCACCAACCTTTTCTCGTTGTTGACTGAAAATGTACTTTTCGTAATCTACATTTGGCATTGGATTCAACTTGAGATTTAAGGCTTCTTTGATCTGACGGTATGTAACTTCTTCAGGTCGCTGAATTTTCTTTATGACTTCTTTTACACCTTCACCGGCAAGATTCTTAAGGTATTTGATAATCTTGTTATCTGTTCCTTCTCGCGCATCAATGAAACCATCAAATATCTCCATCCAAGCAGTCCATGTTTTGCCAATATTCTGCTTTTTGGCAGAACCGAAGGGTGGTAGTGGTGGTGGTTTCAGGAAGGCGGCGGAACCTACTGATGTGGAAAGTAGTGTTCTTTCCGACGCTGCTTGGTGATCTTGTTTATGCAACCATCTGTGAGGCCTTGCGACGTGCTGCCTCTGGGTCAGCCTTGATAATTCTTTTTGATAAATCTTCGAAGACCTATGCAGTTGTTCTGAACCCCACTCGGCAGCTTTGGTGATGTTACGCTTCATGTATGGATGGCTGCGCAAGCACAATCCCGGGCACTTCTTCTGAGGCCACTTCCCCAACTCTGTGGTATGATGACTCTCTTTACTCAGTTCTGGTATGCAGATGACAGTTTATTTTATCTGAATCGCTTTACTTTTAGGCATCTCGTTGTACTGTCAGACACCTGGTTGATCTCTGCCTCGCAGCGCTATCTTTCAATTTGCTGTCGCTATTTGCTGCTCTTTCACAACCTGGTTGCATTCGCCTTTAACGTTATCACTCCATATGATATATAGCTTTAGGTTGCGTTGTCGTGCTGTACCTCTCTTTTCGACATTATCAGCAGTTTCTTGGCCAACTTGTAGATTTGTAGACTTCTCAGTGAATCTTTCATTATCGTCAAATGCTTCACACTGGCTGGAGATGCGCTTTGACTCCACATACGCCGATAGAGGCACACGAGGCACGCACGAGCATATGGGTGGACCACAGCAAATTCTTTTGGTAGAACACTGTCGATCTTTGGGTTTCTAACCCCCTATTTCATTGCAGTTGTAGCTTCCTCCCCAGCCTGGGTACCCGCTAATGACTACGCCACAAATGAAGCTTGGTATTACACGTCTTTATTCATCTGCATGTAACCGCGAAGTCAACATTCTAAACCTGCATTCACTTCACTACGCTCTAACACTTATGTCACAGTTCTACAGAGTCCATCAAAAGCCAAAAGGGTTCTGTCATTGTTAACTCGCACAACGCTACACCCAGTACAAAACGTGCCCAAGCCGTGGTCCCAAAATGTCCTAGGCACCCGATTACCAATCGGGACACAACGCTTGTTCATTTGACCTGAAAACCTATTCCTTTATTGGCCTGCAGGGTCACAGCTTTGCCAATTATGTGGAAGCTTGATAAGCATGTGACTAAGGGAACTCGTGAGATTTCAATGAGATTTCCTGAGGTTGTGCAGTACAGCGGCTATCTTGGTTCCCAGAATAGTATAAAAGCAACGCATAGTGGAGATGTCACTTGCATGGCTTTCATGTGCATTGAGAGGCGGTATCTCATTGTTGGGAAGATTTACATGTTATGTTAGCCCAGGCAAAGTCCCCAAGCAGCGGATCCGATGCCGGACTCTTGCCTGCTGGAGAAATTGGAATCCTGTGGAGAAACGAAACAAAAGAAACAAGGTTAGTGATCAAAATTGTTCTTAGGAAACATTGAGATCATAGACAATAATAGGGTGAATAGTGCAAACACAAGACTAAGCTAGAGAGAACGTTTTATGTTGTGGCGTGCACACTGCGAAAGAACCATCAAAAGGAAAAGATTGTTAATTGCGAAAACAAAGTGGCAATGCGCTCATTGATAAACTTATGTTTGTAGAGTTCCAACCTGCAAAACAAAGTGAAAAGACAGCCCCAGAAAGACTGAGGGAACGTTCTGTGTTTTGATGGCTATTCTAGTAAACATCCCCCTGCAAAATGAGAACAAAGGAGTAAAGCACATTTTGGGAACACTGAAAACAACCAAGTTCACATTACTCCTTAAAGTCAATTGTAAGTGTTGTGTGGTACCGGATTTAAGGAAACCACCATCACGTAGTGAAGTAAGCGTGAAGGGGTTATTCAGGGGCAGTTTATGTGTGAATTAATCTGTACAAAGAGTGTCTGTTAACTTTGACCCTTCTCCCTTAGGTAAAATCCTCTCAACAAACCAAGAGAGGAATAAGAACCAAGGAAGGCAATCACTATGTACAACCCTGAAATCTGCCTCCTACTTTACCACCACCTTCTCCTGTTGGGGCATGATAATCCATTGTTACCTTGATTGGAGGAAGGACCTCTCAGAGTGAGTGATGGGATCCATATCACTCCTGCAGCTGATTGAATAACGTGTCACAATTAGGTTAGTGGTCTTATCAAGTTGAGGTAACTGCAATACAATTGTTAGAATTGAGTTGTAAAATTACTACAATCACTGGCTAATGCACAGGATACATCTAGCACCTGCACCTCCACCTTCTCAGAACATTCCTGGACCTGGAAAGAGTACATCTAAAGAAGCAGGCCCTAGTGGTAATGAATCCTGACTCTTGCTGAAAAAATAGGACTCACACAGGGACTCGAGGACACCTGAATCCTGCTGGCACCCACAGACTGGAACTGCTTTCCAAGTGGTTGGCCTCCTGTTTACCTGCTTCAGGTCTCACAAAAAGCAGAAGGACTCTGTCCAAGAGGATCCAGCTGACTGAAGAGGACTAGGCTCTACAGGAGACCTCGCTGGAGAGAGACCTAGTGCCTACACGCCTGCCTTGAGGATCTAGGGCTGCAGTTCTGACCAGAAGAAGCTTTCCCAACAGTTGGATACAGAGGACCAGATCTAGATCCAGGGTGGCGGAGGACATTATGTCTGCCACCCTGACAGACCCCTGCCTGCCAAATTTAGAGATCACTGCTGGCCCATACTTGATCTGTGCACCTTGAAATGGCAGTTCATGTCAAGGCACAAAACGCTTGGTTGAAGGCCGCCACTAACTCAAGGCCCAAAAAGTACTGTTAAAGGCCGGTTATTGAAAATCAAAAACAAATGACCTTCACACCTCAAGAGTTTTGTCCGTGAGTGTGGCGGGTCATTATTTGGTTTTTATCTGTCCCTCACCAACAGGTTTTACCTGACTGTGGCAGACAGAGAAGAACATTAAACCATCCTCCCTAATTAGGACAGGTGGTGTAATGCCCTTCCTTTAGCAGACCCTACGCTGTCAGGCCAACACTGGAAGCTCTCTGTCAAATGAGCCAACTGGGGCTCTTTTGACAGAAATCTGGCAGTCTTCTTGGCCCTAGAGAGGGCAGACGGACAGTCATTTTGTTGGACAAATGCAACCAAGTACCCTGCCAAACTATAAATCACCCCTAAGGCTGAAAGTAAAAGCTTTGACTTGAACAACTTGCTTGCTCTGGGCATGAAATTGCACCCGCTTGCGGTCGGCCTGTTATTGCACCTAGGTCCTGGTTTACCGCAAGCTGTTGTTTTTCCATAGTGCTTTACTTTTTGGAGGTGCTTTTTGCCTGAACACTTTAAATTCATATCTCTGGTGTCCCTTAACCTACTTTGATGATCTTGGCAACTTTTTGCTCATAATATTTTTCTTTTTCTAAATTGGTTTGGGAATTGTATGGTGCTTTTTGAATTTTGGAATAGCTGGTACTGCTTGAACTTAGGACACACTTCTCTGGCAATTGCCTGCTACTTATGCCACAGCCACCAGATTCTCTCTGAACTATGGTTTGGCCTAGTGAGAGTGGCTTTATTGAGTTAGTAGAGGAACCACTGAGCCTTATTAATAGCCTCATTTCTGAGACTGAGTCCAAGTAATTATTCCCAGTTCTGGGGAAAAAAACTAGTAATCACCAGATTCGGTGCTGGGATACCAACCAGAATTGTAGGCTGTGTTGCTGTAATGCTGTGCATATAGTCATACATAAATTCCGTGGCCAGGCTCCACCTCAACCTCCCACCCCGCACTCATATCACCTCGTACCCCTAGGAGGTCCACAGGCTCCCAATACACAAACGAGCACTCTTCAAACTCCTCACACACACACACAAACCCTTACACAACATTAGCCCCATGCGCATTAGCAACAGCAAGCTTCAACAAACCTATCAGACACCTCTTCTCAGCTGGACTACTACTATCACCCCCCCCCAAACCCCCTTCATACGCAAAACCAGAACCACCGATTGTGACTTTCTTCTACCTTGCTCCTAAAGCCCAGAACGACCTGCCCCTGCACATCAGAGCCACCCCCTCAGTTCTTGAATCCCGCAAGAAACTGAAGTCCTGGCTCTTCAATTAGCCCTGGTTCTGGCACGGCCCATAGAGTACTGCTTCAGAGACTGGATATCTCCCCGGGTGAGTCATATACTATACAGATATACATAACATAAGAGTTACCCCTTGTCCGTCCCTGACTTGAGCATCTTGGACACCCCTTAATTCTAATTTAATCAACCACGCAAGCAAGCAGTCTGCCTTATCACTCTCTGTGCAAGTTCCTGCTACATATTCAGCGAAATATTTTTTTTTTTGCATTTTATTACTGGTACACGTAACATACTATGAACATGTCTCACTCGCAGGCGAGATAGAACTCATACAACAGATACATTGCCCAAGACTGCATCGCTCCTACACATCACTTTAAATGGAAGTAAGAGAAAGAATAAATAGCCGCAAACATCAATCCCGTGCATTTACAGATCAAGTTACACAGAGTCATAATCTTCTCGCATTGACGACATTACCCTCTGTCCCCCGTGGTGGACAACAAGTAAGCTGTTAAGGGGGCCCAGTAATCTTTAGGCCGTGAGGTGCTAGGCAGCTCCTCTACATATAGTTCCAATTGTGATCTCAATAAACCCTGTAAGATAACAAGCTTTCAATGTTGGGTTGGTCCTACTCACTGTTTTGTGCTGCAACAGAAGAAAAAGCAACCCGACGCCGTCAACGACGCTGGCTCCGTGTCCTGTAGGTCCCGCAGAGGGCGCTGCCGCACTTTGCACCGCAACCCTGGTCTCAACGTCGACGATGCGCCGCCACTGAGCCACTGCTTGCACCGTGACCTGTGGGCACCGCCTCGCTTCATGCCGCCGCCCTGGTATCCCTGACGACGACGCTCTACGCCATCAATCCCGCAGCTTGCACCATGGTTTGAGGGCACCGCTCGTAAGTTACATGATGCACCGCCCCGTCCCACACCGCAGCCTTGGCCTACCGGCGCCATCAGCTCCAGTTCGTCAGCCGACGACAGCGCTTTAGCAACAACGATGCTGCTGCTTGTACCTGCCAGCACCGCGACAGGCACTGCACCACTTCGCTCTGCAGCCATGGTCTCACCGATGCCGCTGGATGCTGTCACTGAGCCGCCACATGCACCGTGACCTGAGGGCACCACATGCCACAGTGCTGCACTTCGCACCGCAGCCTCGACGCCTGCGCTCCCGACTTCAACAGCACGGAGTTCGATCTGCAACGCGTGTGACTTCAAGTGCCCGACCATTCCCGCACCGACCTCTGGAAATTGACACCTGCTGACGCCGGCTCTTGGAGGCTCATCGTGAGGCCAGCGACACCCTGTATTTCTAAAGGTACTGTTTGCGGGTCTTCCCGACACCGTAGCTGGCCCACGACACTGCGGTCAGCCGGAACTGTTTGGATTTGTTGTTCACAATGCCATAGCACTGGCGGCTCCTCCGCTATGGCGGAGGAGTGTGGCCCCACTGCTTTTGAGAAGTGCAAAGCACGAAACATAAAATGATAATAACTTTGCGTTATTATAATTTTATTCTTCGTGGTGCTTTGCAGGCGGGCGGGTGGGCAGGGCTGCTGTGCTCTGGGAGCAGGGCAGGGGATGAGTGGTTTGCCTACTCCTAAGTGCGCAATGACTGTTTGGTCAGCTCACCCGGGCCGCCAAAACCAATCATGCGCAAGGTTCCCCTTCTCCATGCAGGCTGCATTACAGCCTGCATGGAGAACATGCCCACCCCTTCAGCCCCCGCTCAGACCAATCACAACGCTGCATTGCAGCGTTGTGATTGGTCAGGGGAGACTGGGTGCTTACCAATCACATCACTGCATTGCAGCGTTGTGATTGGTCAGTGGGGCCTGGCTGTGCTTCCTGTTCAGAGGAGAGCAGGAGCAGAGATGCGGGACCGGCACAAGGTAAGTTATTTCTTTTTCAATAGTGCGCACTCATGCCCCCCTCCACCCCCTGCGTGACTACTCCCCCGCATGACTCTCCCCCTGCGCTACTCCACCCGCTACACCTGCCCCGCGATCCGCGAGCCATGCCGGCCGCCACTGCGTGATAGCCCCGGAAGGAGCTATCGACTTCAAGGAACTGTATTTTAAATCTATTTTTGCTTATTGATATTTCTAAGAACTGTATGGTGGATTTTTATTGTTTTTGGTCTTGTTTGCACGGATAAAACATTGGATATTTTTTTAAACTGATGTGGTGTCCTTTTGTAGTGTTTTCACTGTAGTACTGTATGTTATGTGCAAATGCTTTACACACTGCCTCTGAGATAAAATAAGCCTGACTGCTCGTGCCAAGCTACCAAGGGGGTGAGCAGGGGTTATTTCAGTAATGTATCCCCTTTAACCTGACTAGGAAGAAGGGTCCCTACTTGGAGAGGGTAACAACCTGCCAACTAGAGACCCCCATTTCTAACAATTTGCATTTACCTAGGCTTGTCTTTTACAGGGGCAACAGAGGTCTTGTAAGAGTGTAGCGGGCATGGTCAAGCGTGGTAGGTATTTATAGCCACGCCCGTTCTGGAAACGCCACTTGCTGTTGGAGTACCTACCTGAGCATTGCTACTCGCTCGTGTTCCTGATTTCGGCAGTGCTGCGATCCGGCCTTCACGCCTCCCGTTGGCAGCTTGGTGTTCCTGATTTCACTACACTTAGACGGAGAAAGAAGGCAGATTTAAATGCTTTCGATGGCAGTAACATGCAGCATTATGTGTGCATGATTCTAGCTTGCATTCGAACGCTGATTATGAACATTCAAGGGATGCAACTAATGTGCATGCTCATTCTGAGGTTACTCTGTTTGCCCGCATCATGTTATTCTTTGTTTTGCTCGCTTAAGGTTACTCTGTTTGCCGCATCAGAGAAATAAGAAATGAATGTCCAACATGAATGTGAACCAATTCAGATCCTATGCACGTTGTGCTCTGTGGCCCTAGTGTGTACATGACCGCCTGACATTTCATTACAGTGTCAGATGCTAAGCGCATTGTTCTCTGTGGCCCCAGTATATATATTTATATATATGTTTGACACATGAGCTCTACTAGCGTGAACTAACCGAGCAGGCAGAAGAACTAGAGAGATTGATTCACCACATACTAATCTTACCTCATAGGTACGTGCACGTATCAAGAGAGGATAAGGGTAGGAGAACAGCCTTGCTGTAGCTAATTAATCGTCCCTTTATTGTAGATGATTACCGAGACTTCCTAGAAATCATGTATTGAGGGAGGGAGCTCAACAAACACGGGAAAGGGGATCATATCAGGTATTTTGGGGTGCAAAATGTCTATGCATGTAGGCCCAAACATTAACATACTGATAGGTAACTGACTATTCTCATTTCAGACTGTGTCCAGTCCTTTGAAGACCATCGCTGCCATGAACAGAGAACGGGATAGTGCAGGTATATCATATTTCTCTCTTTTTCTCACCCAATCCACTTTCCCCCAGGATGCTAAAGAGCTATCTACGTGGTGTACGTGGGTAGAGCTTGGATGTCTAGGCGGAGCTGGGAACTAGCGGCCGAAATATGTGTTGTGTCTCTATGGAAAAAACAGGCCAGTGCTTGACACTGACCACCTATTCACAACTCTACTCAATACCGCATCACCACTCCCTTACGCCACCCCTCCAGGCTTGCTACTCTACTCCACTCACGCTGCTCCACACACACTAGCGGAACTCACACACCCCTGTTTCCCCACTGACCCACACACAGGAACTCTTGAGTCCAATCCCCAACATGTTGTTCCCAACTAACCTACTATACCACACATACCTCTCCTCCCTCACCAACTCAAATTCAAGGACTATGAGTCCTATCCCCAACAAGATGCTTCCACTCAACCCCTCATCTCATCCAGCTAGCACTTATACCCCACTTGCTCCATCACTTGACGTCTTAGAACTAGACACCCACTTATTCAGACCTCACAGGGACACTTCCACCCAATCCGATTTCTTCCCATGGTACCATAACTTCACCCATCACCCTACACCTACCTCTACTGAACACACAAGAAACACTCTCTCCACTCACTGAGTACCCACATGGACAACACCACTCTCCTCACGCCTTATCAGCACTACACACAGAATCGAACGATCTCACATAATGATTCGTAGTCTGGACAACAACCTTATCATCCAAAATAACTTTCGCTGCAATTCCTCAGATGTCCCACAATTCACACCACCTCGTGATACAACACCTTCCCATACCACCCCTCACCCTTCCCCTCCTCATCTGACTGCACAAAGAGAATTATCCACACATACTGAACACCCACCTGGAATATTCTACTTCTTCACCCCACTGATACCTACACACTTAATCGATCAGCCTACCCACACCAATCAATCTATTCATACCAACTGCCAACCTTCCTCTCTCCAATCAACCATCCCTGTGAAATTGACCCACTACATCTCCAATGAGGTCAATCATTACACACCTTCACACTTTATGGTGCCTTCCAGCATTACCATGCAAACTCTACATGACCAATCTATACAGCATTCTCCCTTGCACAGCCTCTACAACACTCACCACACCTCGCCAATGGAAATCCCTAACCAAACCCAATACATTCTTGGGGTGAACCAACCTTCAGCTGAGAACTACATACCAGCATCTACCAGTGACACATTGGCTTTCCTAGGTACACAACCCTTAAATGATTCTAACAACAACAATCTCCCAATGACAAAAGCCCTAGCTGATCACCACTGCAAATCCTATTCCTCAGCTTCCCACCCCCTGGAACAGAAAATAGATCTTCTCCTCTTGAATCTCTCTGAACTAGATGTCACAATATCCCACCTAAGCACCCGGCTTTCTTCTCTCTTAGACTCCCTACTTCCCCAATTGAGATCACATTTTTCCCAGCGCTCAATACCAAGGAGCAATCTCCTACCTGACGCCAAGAGACTCCTACAGTATCTCAAACTGATATTGCCAATCTATTTGCCAGCTACAGCACCTCATTATTCTTATCCGCCTCAACTCTCTCAACCTCTTCTCCTCCAAACAATATAAACCAATATGTTGTTCTGACTATTATATCGACTAGCAATAAACTTCAGTCCCACGCAAAGCTGGCATTGCCTAAACATCAGTCCGACACAATGCATGCACTGGCTAACAGGAACATTATTCCTATTACGACTACACAGCTAGACACCCCTCTCACCAAATCTGTAGCTTCAACCTTATGTTGCATGCTTCATAACTGTAGATCCGCAATAAAGCACAAGCTGGAAATCGATTATACTGTCTCACACTGTATTCTTGACCTACCAATCATTACAGAGACTTCATTTATTGGCACGTTGTGTTAATACTGAAAGGCCCTTCTCTCTGTATATCTTAGCATTCGTGAAACCATCTTGCAATCTGGATGCCATTTTGCATTATAATCGAAACTGCTGCTTGGTTATTTTCATGAAATGGTCTTTTGTAAGTTTTGTTTCCCAAGGTTGAGCTTTTCTTTCTGCAATTGCAAGTGTCCTCGTTAGTGCATGCCTTTCCCGTTAGATAGAGTCCTTCTCCCACCTGTCTGGTGGGGCGGATAGGCCAGACAACCTTGGGCAGTAGATAGCCTGTGCCCGGCTGAAGAATCGAAACTTATGTTCTGTACCCCCATTGTATTACGACACCTACTAGTGTTTTTCCATAGTAGGCGGGCCTTTGTGGACTCCGCAACATACATAATGTAATTCTATGCTTACAGGGTCCAGTCCCTCGACAGCCATCTCAGGAGGCTGGTCAGACTGGGCTCCGCTGCAGTGTAATATCAATAAATAATCTGGTTTGTATTCTCTACTGTCTGAACGACTCTTCATTTGTAGGAAGGCAGAGAAGGTGGTCGTGAGTGACCCGAGTGGCCCTTTTCGGGTCACTTCCTTCAGTTGGCACCCGAACAGGGACTCCATTGGGTGACCTCATCCTCGCCCGGGGACGGGTGAGGAGGACGGGCCCGCGTTGGGTCGGATAGGCGGATCGGGGGACCCCTGCACGATAGAGTTTTGCACTCGCAGCTGCCCCGCCTGTCTGATCGGGCGGTGCCCTGCCCAGTGATCATCCCGACTGGGGTCCTGAATGGTGAAACCCTTGGATCTGACCGTTTGGTCCGTAGAGTCGGCAGTGGAGAATAAATTTGTTTGACCTGTGGCACCAGGTGAGCTTGTTTAGTTCTCTGTCGTCATGACGTTTGTTTAGTGGGTACTTTGGTTGGTCTAGGAATACGTTTTAGACAAGCGCTTGCATTTGATTTTGAATATCTTTTTTAATACGGTACCATTTTGTTAACTTGTGATTGATGCAATCCGCGGAAGCGACTTTTGGTAAAAGCACGAGTGCATTTTAGTGTAGTTGTGTGGTGAATGTTTTCTTTGTGTGAGCAGAATGCCTTGCTGGAGTAAGTTGTGTTGTGTGGGGTGTCGTTGTTGTTCTGCTGATGCTCGATTGAAGGAAAAGCAGCCCGCACCTGCGGAGGGCACTCCGAATTATGACATGTACGTCAAATACGACTTTGGCCCCATATATTTAGTACACTATGGCACAAATATACAAGGGACAACGCTGAATTGCAGTGGCCGTCAATGGGCACCTTTGATGAGCAGAAATTGAATTATTTGGAGGAAAAATTGTTTGCTAAACGTAGCAGGCAGTCGATGTTTGATTATCTTCAGGTATGGCGAAAGGAAGCTAAACAGAGACGAATGAAGGCGGAAAGGGAGGCGCAGAGGGAGAAAACGCAGACATTGACTACACGACTACACAGCTAGACACCCCTCTCACCAAATCTGTCACTTCAACCTTATGTTGCATGCTTCATAACTGTAGATCCGCAATAAAGCACAAGCTGGAAATCGATTATACTGTCTCACACTGTATTCTTGACCTACCAATCATTACAGAGACTTCATTTATTGGCACGTTGTGTTAATACTGAAAGGCCCTTCTCTCTGTATATCTTAGCATTCGCGAAACCATCTTGCAATCTGGATGCCATTTTGCATTATAATCGAAACTGCTGCTTGGTTATTTTCATGAAATGGTCTTTTGTAAGTTTTGTTTCCCAAGGTTGAGCTTTTCTTTCTGCAATTGCAAGTGTCCTCGTTAGTGCATGCCTTTCCCGTTAGATAGAGTCCTTCTCCCACCTGTCTGGTGGGGCGGATAGGCCAGACAACCTTGGGCAGTAGATAGCCTGTGCCCGGCTGAAGAATCGAAACTTATGTTCTGTACCCCCATTGTATTACGACACCTACTAGTGTTTTTCCATAGTAGGCGGGCCTTTGTGGACTCCGCAACATACATAATGTAATTCTATGCTTACAGGGTCCAGTCCCTCGACAGCCATCTCAGGAGGCTGGTCAGACTGGGCTCCGCTGCAGTGTAATATCAATAAATAATCTGGTTTGTATTCTCTACTGTCTGAACGACTCTTCATTTGTAGGAAGGCAGAGAAGGTGGTCGTGAGTGACCCGAGTGGCCCTTTTCGGGTCACTTCCTTCAGTTGGCTCGGATAGGCGGCACATGATAAAGAGAAAGTGGAGAAGGGTATAGAATGTGCTGATAGGAGGTTTCGATTGCAATGTGATAAGTCCTATGTTGCTAGGGAGGAGGCAGACACTTTTGTGGAAGAATTATTGGAAGACAAACCGCCTCCCCCTTATGCCCCACATAGAATATATCCTGTCGTCCCACAGCCCTTGCCATCTGCCTCTGCCCCCCCTGTTCCTGGTATTGATCAAAGTACTTTGGTTCCGGCATCACTAGCTTCTTCTTTGGCTCCGTCCCCCACAGTCGCCGTGGCTGCTAGTCTTTCTGCCACTCCTGTTGTTACGGCGTCACTCTCTCCTTCACAGACACTTACTACTCAGCCGATGTTGACCTTGATGCCTCCCCCTTCGATTACTGTGTTGTCCCCTCTTCTCTCTTCTGCCCCCTTGTTAGGTGCCGAGACACCGGTGCGTGGCCAGGACGACGGGGATGGGGCAGTTGCAAAGGAGCGATTGGGACGGGTCTTGATTCGATCTGATGTGGGAGATATGGAGAAAACGATGGTGGCCAATCAGGCTGCCCAGTGGGCCCGTAATCCTATTTATGGTGTTGAAGATGTATGGAGTGTGTTAAAGGACTATGAGCCGTTTGTCCAGCAGCATGCCCTTAAGCACATGTCGGCTACTTTGATTGGACTATGGGAACAGTGTTTTAAAGGTGTCGCACCTCAGGCTGTTTATGATATTAGGGACCAAGTGTATGCCACGGGCATGGCTCCAGATGAGGTTTTCGCTAGTGTTACCACATTGATTGGATATCGAGGTAGATTGCATCAGAAATCTCTGACGATGATATCTCAGTTCCCGATGAGGGAAGTTCACCCCATTTTCCACCCGGAGATAAAGGAGCTACGTGATCAGCACAATCAGGTGACTAGGCAACGAGTAGAGGCCCGTTTTCAAGAACAATGGGTTTATACTCCATGGAAGAGGAGTGAAGTCCTCTCAATTAAGGCTCAGTTACCCGATCCCAGAAAAAATCCTACTGCGTACTATAAAAAATTGACAGAGGCTGCTGCATCGACGGTAATGACGTTAGCAGATATTGAAATGTTTTTGGGCTTATTGGTGCCAGTGGATATCTGGCATACTCAGGACCATGCCCTAGAATTGGGTGGTACTTGGGACGAGATTAGGACGTGGGATAAGGAGAGGAAGCCTGGTGAAAAGCCCAAGGCTGAGATCTTGGCTTTGCCAGACCGCATTATTACCTATATGCACTCTCTTATCCCACCTCGGAAGGTGGACTGGGATAAGCTGGCCGCATGTCGTCAGAAGAAAGATGAAAGTGTGTCTGATTTCTTTACCCGGTTCGAAGGTGTGTTCTTGGATTTTAGTGGCCAGGATTTGTCTTTGGAAGGGGGTATCCGATTGTTTGTCAACAGGTTTGTCACGAATTTGCTCCCAGAGATTGCAACCCGGTTGCAGGCTGCTGAGAGTACGTGGACTACTTCTACCCCTTCGGTGATATTGAGTATGGCTCAGTATTATGAGCATAGAGAGAACGAGGAGAAAGAGAAGGTAGAAAAGAAGACGAAGGAGCTGAAGACGAAGGTATTGATGCAGCAGGCAGGGAGGGGGTCAAGGTGTTGGACCGGCCAGGCAGCTGCCTCGTACGAGCCGAAATACTGTGCCTGTGGGCCCAAATCATTGTGCGTATTGCAAGGAGGAAGGGCACTGGCGAAGCGAGTGCCCAGTTTTGCTGCAAAAGGTTGCGGCTCCTAGAGGACGGGGGAGAGAGGGCGAGGCCGGGGAGCATGCAGTCAGGGTGGAGATCAGGCTACTGGGACATCACTGGGCCGTTCTGATCAAAACTACTTTGATGACGTTCGGGGACGACAGTATTATCATGATGATTATGATTTGGATGAGTTGACGGGGATGTCTTACAGCTAGGACAGCCAGGGACAGGGTAAGGGACCAGTTCAGATACCTGTAGATCAGCATGGGCCTTATATTAGTGTGGATTTGCAGGGCTCGGAAAATAAATTTTGGGTGGATACAGGAGCAATGAATAGTTCTGTTTCGAGGTCAATGGTCCCTGGGGCAGCCCTGTCTGGCCATAACAATGTTTCGGTTGGTTTTTCTGGTGTGCTGGTAGTAAGCCCCATCTCCAAACCCCTTCCTTTGACTATAGGCCCCTTCACCGTTGATTCGACGTTTTTTATTAACATCAAATTGTGGAGAGAATCTGTTGGGATTAGATCTGTTGAAGAAGTTACATGCTACTATTTACTGTTCTCCGGATGGTGTCCATATGACAATGGGTCCAAGTGTGGTTAGTACTACGCAATGTTTGTCTAAAGATGCCCCCCTCCCAGTTGAGTTTAAGGATGTCCCATCTACGTTGTGGGCCACAAGCAACACGGATCTAGGACTTTTGCAGATACCTTCAGTTTCTATTCAGGTTAAAGAAAATGCCATATTGCCTCGTATCCCTCAGTATAAAATTCCGCACGCAGGAGAACAGGCGTTGCGTATAATACAAGATTTGATTCAGTCAGGAGTTGTAGAGGAGACAGCGGCAAATGTGTGTAATAGTCCCATCCTTCCTGTTCTTAAGAGGCCACCTCTGGGTTTCTCTGATGATGTTGCTGATGTTTATCGTTTTGTGATTGATCTGCGCGAAGTTAATAAAATTGTGGTTCCTCAGTTTCCCGTGGTTCCTGACATTACTGCTCTTTTGACTATGATTCCTTCTTCTGCTAAATTCTTTTCTGTTATTGATTTGAAGAATGCCTTCTTTAGCATCCCTGTTCATCCAAATAGCAGGCACCTTTTCGGATTTTCCTTGGCAGGTCGTAGTTTTAGATTTTGTCGAGTTCCTCAGGGGTACACTGAGAGTCCTAGCATATATAGCCAGGCTTTGAAGGGTCAATTGGACTCCCTCACTCTTCCCCCAGGTAATGTATTGTTACAGTATGTGGACGATCTTTTGATTGCGTCCGATACTGAGGAAGGGTGTAAATAAGCTACAGTAAAATTATTGCTGAATTTGGCTCAACATGGACACAAAGTCTCCTTTTCAAAGTTTCAATATTGTCGACAGGAGGTCACCTATTTAGGTCACCTACTGTCGAAGGAGGGTCTGAACTAACTCCTGAGCGTATTAATGCTGTAGTTAACATGCCTGTTCCAAGGACCCAAAGGGATGTACAAGCCTTCATTGGTATTACTTCCTATTGTCGTCATTGGATACCGAATTTTGCTTTACTAACAAAGCCATTGCTATATTTAACAACTAAAGATGTGCATGAACCTTTGCCTTGGACGCCTGAATGTCAACAATCTTTTGAGCAATTGAAGGTTGCGCTTTGTTCGGCTCCTGTGCTTGGCACACCCGATTACAAGAAGCCGTTTGTGTTATATGTACACGAGTCGGCCGGTTGTGCGCTTTCTATTTTAACACAGGCCTTTGGAGGTAAGCAGAGGCCGTGTGCGTATTTTTCTGCTGTGCTTGATCTAGTCGCGAAAGCCCTCCCGAGCTGTTTAAGAGCGACCGCGGCTGTGGCCATCTCTATTCGACAATCGGCAGGGCTTGTTCTTGATACTGATCTCATAGTTATGGTACCTCATGCTGTGGATACGCTTTTGAACAGAACAAAGACACAGCACCTTACCAGTGCACGTCTGACTGGCTATGAGCTAACCCTCTTTGCACCACACATTACAATTAAAAGATGTGCCACTCTGAACCCTGCCATGTTACCATCCCTCCCTTCGGAGAGTGAGGAAATAGACATACATGATTGTATGTTTCGGACGGAAGAAGAGACGAAGGGACGGGTAGACTTGACTGATGTTCCCTTATCTGACCCCCAAGGGGAACTATATGTCGATGGCTCTTGTTTTAAATTACCAGATGGCACCACAACTGCTGCTTATGCAATCACAACACTGCACACGATAGTTGAGACATCACGAGTTCCCTATCAGTCGGCCCAAGCTGCAGAGCCGGTAGCTCTAATTCGAGCCTGCGAGTTGAGTCAGGGTTTGGCGGTCAATATTTATACTGATAGCCAGTATGCCTTCGGAGTCGCTCATAACTTTGGGCGGCTCTGGGCCAAGAAAGGATTTCTCACTTCCCATGGTTCGAAAATTCAACATGGCCCTTTGATAAATAGGCTTCTGTCGGCTTTAACCCTGCCCAAGAAACTGGCAATAGTGAAGTGTAGCGCTCACAAAGCAATTACTGATGATGTGGGGAGGGGAAATGCTTTTGCAGATCAAACAGCCAAGGAGACGGCCCGATCTAAGATGAAAAAGATGTTTGTAGCAGGTCCTGCTAGATGGGTGCCAGAAGTTACGATGTTGGAGGACACACAAGATAACGTGAAAGAAATACAGAGCGAGGTGACGGTTGAGGAATTAGCAATATGGCAGGAAAGCACTGCGCAATTGGATGATGATGGGTGCTGGATAGATAAGTCGGGGAAGCAGAGATGGATGCTGCCAGATGCATATGTTCTTCTTGTAGTCACTATGGCTCATGGACCAGCTCACATTAGTGCTAGGGGTATCTGCAAGTTGCTAGACCCTGTATGGCAGAATGATAATATCCCAAAGACGGCTGCCCATTTAGTAAAACATTGCATGGTGTGCATGATGTACAATCCTGGAAAGGGTACTCCCCCACCTCCCGGTAATTTTGCACCCCGTTCTTTCCCTTTTGAAGTCCTTCAAATGGACTTCATTGAGATGGAACGGGTGAATAATCTGAAGTATGTGTTAGTGGTGGTCTGTGCATTCAGTAAATGGGTTGAGGCTTATCCTACTAAGGAGAATACAGCTTTGGCGAAGGCTCTTTTAAAGGAGTTCTTCCCTTGCTTTGGTTTGCCCCGTTTGATTTGGAGTGATAACGGCAGCCACTTTAATTTGAAAGTCATCCAGTTGGTGTGCAATGGCCTGCACATTAAGCAAAAGTTTCATGCTGCGATTCACCCTCAGTCAGCAGGTTTAGTTGAGAAGTACAATTGTACACTCAAACTAAAGATGGCCAAAATTCAGGAGCGTACAGGATTGAAGCGGCCAGATGCTTTACCATTGGCTTTGCTGTTGACAAGAGTTACAGTCCATACTAGAACAGGGTTGTCCCCTTATGGGGTTGTTTTTGGTAGGCCCGCTAATGTTTGGGGCTTTCCGAGACCCCGCCACTTTTCCGAGATAGATCACCCTTTGTTGATAGATTATTTGTGAGTTGACTAAAAATTTGCATTCTATTCATCAGCAGATTCAAGAGGCCTTGCCATCCGCTCCAGAGGGACCAGGCCACGATCTCCGGCCTGGGGATTTTGTGTTGGTTCGCCACTTTCAGCGCAAAAGCAGTCTGGAGCCCCGGTGGAAGGGGCCTTTCCAGATCCTCCTTGCTACCCGTACAGCGGTGAAGATGGACTGCCGGAAAATTTGGATTCATTCAACGCATTGCAAGAGGGTGCTACTTCCTCTGCCCTATGACCAATGGAGGCTCGACAGCATTGGGGATTCCGAGACGGAGAAGGTTCCCTGTTTCATTCCTTTCTCCGATGCCAGAGTAACATGGGCACCTTCTGAGGAGGAGAGCGATGCAGTTTTGAATGAGGCAGTGCCACCTGAGATTAAGGCTAGCCAAGAGCTTCAGTTGGCTGGCCCCTCGGTGTCTGAGTCTGAGTCAGTAGATCCCGCTGAAAGTGAGCCTTTGTTTCTTGATCCCTCTGTTCCTGGAGTTGTTAGGTACAATTTGCGTTCCCGACGGAGGGGCAGTGCACCAAAGGAAAAGTCAGATTAGTAGGGATGGACTTCATGGATGAAGCATAGGGTCGATAGAGTAGGGACAGGGAGATTGGTGCATTGTCCGGAACTACTGGCCTTCAGAAGACTCCTCAAGACCTGGCTCTTCGATCAGTAGCAGCACCACCCCCCTCTTCCCCCAGCGCCTTGAGACCCTCGCGGGTATGTAGTGCGCTTTATAAGTGACATGATTGATTGATTGATTGAACACTGGACAGGATAAGTTGGGGGTGTCTTCCCAGGAGGGAGGGGTACCCTATCCTGAGAGAAGTGGATTTTCCTCACGAAGGGCTGCAATTGCGCAGCTCCAACGAGAAGTGCTCAATAGCACCACCGTAGATGAACAATAGGAGTCTGCCAGCGAGGCTCAAAGAAGAAAAAAAAAGGACGCTGGAAAGAAGATTGTTTATTTGGTTTCATTGAGGTTATATTAATTGTACCTTTTCGTTCTGCTACCATGCATCCTTTTGGCAGGCCAATGATTGATGAAGAACAGCCATTGGGTCTTGTTGTTTTGCCACGATCATCATGGATCAAACAGCGGAGAGTAATATTTCCTTTTTTTGCTATTCTGCTGATGATTATCTTTTGTGGGGTTCTCTGGGCGTTAGAGTATGCATGTAACTCGCCTAATCCTGACAATGATATCTTTTTCACACCAAGACGGAAGAGAATGCTTTCTAATAATGTTTTTTTGGACACTCAAAAGAGATTTTTTGTTAATGGTGTCGCTTGTTATCCTACTGAATCTGTGACTAGCCTGTGGACTGCTTATCCTTTGTCTTTGATAAATTACATGTATTCTAAGCCGACAAATTTTGTTGAGGTAAAAGGGGAGTTTGGGTTTGGCTACCCAGGGCCATGCTTGTATCATCGTAAGCCCACAGGAACAGGTTACCCCGGCTGTGACAATAATAAGTATTGTGATAACTTCTACTTGGAAGAACAGAATATTACGTTGGTGGGTTGGCATTATAAAGAAGTGGCGGTTCCTCGAAAAG
The DNA here is from genome assembly GCA_963921515.1 of Calotriton arnoldi. Classification (NCBI taxonomy): domain Eukaryota; kingdom Metazoa; phylum Chordata; class Amphibia; order Caudata; family Salamandridae; genus Calotriton; species Calotriton arnoldi. The sequence continues at coordinate 140,269 of CAWUFW010003385.1, forward strand.
CTGGCTATTACCCTGCCTGTTGCCCCATCATAAATAGTACTGATACCATATTGTATATCAATTGCTCAGGGGTGATCATATCCAAAGAGACATTCCCTTTGAAAGGTTTGAGAGGTTCTAGCACCATTACAGGTAATTCTCGCTATTCAGCTGTGAACTATGACAGACCGATATATGCCCATCCCGGGTTCTTCTTTTTAACTAATGGAACGTACTCAAATGTTCATAATGGCACCAATGATGTAGCTCTTGGGATGGTGCTGCCCCTGGGGGTCCCTTGTAAATATGCCCACAGACAGGTAAAATGGGTGAAGAGAACACTTAGAAAGGAATTTTGCGAAGGAGTAACAGATATTGAGATCAACAGTTACAGTAATGGTATTACTTTAGGTTATATCCTGTCTGCTATCTTTACATTGGGGGGAATGGCTATGAGTAGGACTGAAAAGGCCCGGGAATACTTTGGCTGTAAATTGCAGATATTGTCCAATACTACAGTAGCAGCATTAGGTGACATCACCATTAAATTAGAGAGTATGAGGATATATTCTGAACAAACTAGATATGCAGTTGATTTCATTTTAGCAAAACAATGGTGGTGCATGCGCAGTTATTGGCGATCAGTGCGTAGTGGGAATAACCAATATGGAAAAGAATATTACTAAGCATATCTTGTACATTATTGAGAATGTCAAAGGCATGCAACCAGGTAATTGGAGTTGGTCCTTTTTTGGAACATGGGGTTGGCTAATAGAAAAAGCAATCTATCTCGTTGCTATATTAATACTTTGCTGTGTCCTTTTTCAGTGTCTTCCAATGTGCTGCACATATTGTATCTCTGTATTGACTCCAAAGGGGAAGATATCGATTCATGATACCAATGCTGCAATAATGTTACAAAAAGAAATAGACGAAATGATGATCATAGACGAGGGTATCTTCGAAACATCTTCTCTTCTCATAGAGCACATTCCTACTGTTGACGATATGAAATGTGTATAAAATAGATATGTGCTTTTATTATTCATTTATGTTTTGCTTTGGTTTCCAATTGTAGATGGTTAGCTCATGCTAACAGGAGGGTTTGTTAATACTGAAAGGCCCTTCTCTCTGTATATCTTAGCATTCGCGAAACCATCTTGCAACATGGATGCCATTTTGCATTGTAATCAAAACTGCTGCTTGATTATTTTCATTAAATGGTCTTTTGTACGTTTCATTTCCCAAGGTTGAGCTTTTCTTTCTGCAATTGCAAGTGTCCTCGTTAGTGCATGCCTTTCCCATTAGAGTTCCTTCTCCCACCTGTCTGGTGGGGAGGATAGGCCAGACGACCTTGGGCAGTAGATAGCCTGTGCCAGGCTGCAGAATCGAAACTTATGTTCTGTACCCCCATTGTATTACGACACCTACTAGTGTTTTTCCATAGTAGGCGGGCCTTTGTGGACTTCGCAACGTACATAATGTAATTCTATGCTTACAGGGTCCAGTCCCTCAACAGCCATCTCAATAGGCTGGTCAGACCGGGCTCCGCTGCAGTGTAATATCAATAAATAATCTGTATTCTCTACTGTCTGACTGACTCTTCATTTGTAGGAAGGCAGAGAAGGTGGTCGTGAGTGACCCGAGTGGCCCTTTTCGGGTCACTTCCTTCAGTTGCATAACATAATGGGCCTTCTACTTCCTACAGACTACTCCATTATCAGAAACAATTGTGTTGGTAGAGTAGGAGGAGGAATTGCATCCAGCTATCTTCCTAGACTGCTTACAATGCAGGGAGATACCCAACTGTTCTTTCTCCACATTTTAATGCTTATATCTAGTTTTACATGCACAACATAGCCCCCCTTTCAGATTAAATATCATCTATCACCCACCAGATGAAATTACAGCTTTTATTGAGGAATTCATGGATCTTGCACATCCTAATACCAAAACAAAACAGCAAGCCTAACATCTACACATCAGTGTACATGTGACGCACCTCCCCCAAAGACAGAGATCCCCCACAAAAAGTCCAATTCATTGAGTATTCCACTCTAATGGTGTGCACCTCCACCGCTCCCGCTGTTTCCAGAGAGCAGTCTCCAAGAACAATGTTAGATTCGTTACAAGTGTGGATTGCACCACCAGTTCCAAATTCAAAAGTAATTGGGTCCGTCCAGTATTTGTTAATATTAAGTCTCTTTATTCTTCATTTATGGTAAAAGCAGCCAACGCGTTTCGTCCAGCTTCTGTGGACTTCGTCAGGGCTTGATATTAACATTTGATCTCCTATAGTTGTAGAAGATTGTAACCACACTGTCCGGTTTGTTGTGTCTCCAACGTTGAACTATTCCCTCCTGTGTCCAGGGTAAGTTCCCTATTACTCGACTTCTGTGCCACACAGCATAGCGATTCGGGACGCCAACATCCGCGTCTTGGTCAGTGTTGTATTCATGGTAAGTAAGTAAGCATGCACCAACTTACACAGGCTGCGATGGCAGACCTGTAGTTCCATTTTGCATCACATCTCATGGGTGGCATAATACATGCTTCATCCCATGGGAGGCTTCTGGGGTACCTATGACCTGGGTACATGTCTACCATATACTAGGGACTGACAAGGGTACCCCAGTATCCAATCTGGAGTGTACCTAAGTACATAACATAACAGTTTAGGGAGAAAGCAGATAGACTGGGGTCCTGATTAGCAGGATCCCAGTCAGACTAGTCAAAAACAGTATTACATTCAGCAAAAAGTGGGGGTAACCATAAGAAGCAGATCATACTTTCCTACACAACCTCCCCTTAAACGTAAGGAGATGAGACTAACCTTGCCCAGCTGAGTCTTCATTTTCTAAGTGGAAATATCTGGAGATTCAATCTGCATTGGCATGGTTACTCCCAGGTCTATGTTCCACTGTATAGTCCATCCCCTGTAGCGAAATGGACCACCTCAAAAGTTTGGGGTTTTCACCTTCATCTGTTTTAGCCATAGGAGGGGCTTATGGTCTGTCTGAACAATGAAGTGAGTGCCAAACAGGTATGGCCTCAGCTTTTTTAGGGCCCAGACCACAGCAAAGGCTTCCCTCTCTATAGCTGACCAACGTTTCTCTCTGGGGGTCAACCTTCTGCTGATTAAAGCTACTGGTTGATCCTGACCATCTGCATTAAGTTGTGACAACACAGCCCCTATCCCCAACTCAGATGCATCTGTTTGGACAATAAATTGCTTGGAGTAGTCAGGGCTCTGCAGAATGGGAGCAGTGCACATGGCCTGCTTGAGATCCTCAAATGCCTTCTGACAGCTAACTGTCCACTGAACCTTCTTGGGCTTTTTCGTAGAGGTGAGGTCATTCAAGGGAGTCACTATAGACCCATATCCTTTCACAAATCTTCTGTAGTACCCAGTCAGGCCCAAGAAAGCTCTGACCGGAGTCTGGGTAGTTGGAGCAACCCAGTCCATGATAGTCTGGATTTTGCTCTGTAATGGCTGAAACTGGCCTCCACCCACACGGTGGCCCAGGTACACAACCTTGCTCTGCCCTATCTGGCACTTAGTAGCCTTGATAGTGAGGCCTGCTTTCTGCAGAGCCTCCAAAACATTCTTCAGGTGGACCAGGTGATCCTCCCAGGTGGAGCTAAAGACAGCTATATCATCAAGATATACTGAACTATAGGCTTCCAGGCATGTAAGGACTTTGTTCACCAGCATTTGGAGTGTAGCAGGTGCATTCTTCAAACCAAAGGGCATCACAATAAAATTATAATGCCCACTAGGGGTTGGAAATGCAGTTTTTGGTTTGGCATCCTCAGCTAGTCTGATTTGCCAATAGCCAGCGGTGAGGACAAATGTGCTCAAGAATTTGGCTAAGGCCAAAGTATCAATAAGCTCATCTGCCCTAGGGATTGGATGAGCATCAGTCCTAGTGAGTGCATTGAGCCCCCTGTAGTCCACACAGAACCTCATCTCTCTTTTACCACCCTCGGTGTGAGGTTTGGGTACCAGGACCACTGGACTAGCCCAAAGGCTATCTGAGGGTTCAATCACACCCAATTCCAGCATCTTTTGGACCTCTGTCCTGATGCAATCTCAGAAATTGTCAGGCTGCCTGTAAATCTTATTTTTAACAAGTAGAGTTTCACCTGTGTCCACTTCATTGGTACACCAAGTGGTCTGACTAGGATTCAGAGAGAACATGTGCCTATATTGATTGAGGACCTTCCTGCAATCAATCTGCTGTTGGTCAGTGAGGCTGCCTGCCAAGGCTACACCATCAACTGACCCATCATCAGGGTTCTGAGAGAGGAGATCAGGAAGAGGGTCACACTCTTCTTCCTGTCCCTCATCAGTTGCCATGAGCAAGCCCATGTCAGCCCTGTCTACAAAAGGTTTGAGCCTGTTCACATGGAGCACCCTGTGGGGGCTCCTTGGAGTGCCAAGGTCCACCAAGTATGTGACCTCACCTTTCTGCTCAATTATAGTATGGGGTCCACTCCATTTGTCTTGGAGAGCTGCTGGGGCCACAGGCTCCAGCACCCACACCTTCTGCCCTGGCTGATAAACAGTCAGAACAGCCTTTTGGTCATGCCAAGCTTTCTGTAATTCTTGACTTGCCTCAAGCTTTTTGCTGGCCTTCTTCATGTACTCTGCCATCCTGGAACGAAGACCAAGTACATAGTCCACAATGTCTTGTTTAGGTGGTTTGAGAGGTAACTCGCACCCCTCCTTCACTAAACACAGGGGACCCCTAACTGGATGATCAAACAGAAGTTCAAAAGGGCTGCAGCCAACCCCCTTCTGTGGGACCTCTCTGTAGGCAAAGAGAAGGCAGGGCAACAGAACATCCCATTTTCGCCTAAGCTTTTCTGGGAGGCCCATGATCATGCCCTTGAGGGTTTTGTTGAACCTTTCAACTAACCCATTGCATTGTGGGTGATAGAGTGTGGTGAACTTATAGTTCACTCCACACTCCTTCCACATTGCAGTAATATAACTTGACATGAAGTTTGTACCTCTGTCAGTTAAGACCTCCTTAGGGAAGCCCACTCTGGAAAAGATTCCCAGGAGAGCCCTGTCCACCACAGGGGCTGTGGTGGTTCTAAGGGGTATTGCCTCTGGATACCTAGTGGCATGGTCCACCACCACTAGTATATAGCTGTGCCCAGATGCAGTAGGAGGGTTCATGAGACCAATTATGTCAATCCCAACCCTCTCAAAGGGAACCCCCACCACTGGTAGTGGTATAAGGGGGGCCTTTGTGGTACCACCTGACTTACCACTGGCTTGGCAGGTGGTACAGGAGCGACAAAACTCCTTGGTGTCCTCAGACATGTGAGGCCAGTGAAAGTGAGGGACAAGCCTGTCCCAAGCCTTACTTTGGCCTAGGTGTCCTGCTAAGGGAATGTCATGTGCCAAGGTGAGTAGGAAGCCCCTAAACTTCAGAGGTATGACCAACCTCCTGGTGGCACCAGGCTTGGGGTCTGTACCCTCTGAGTACAGGAATCCCTCATCCCAATAGATCCTCTGGGATCCACTGACACTCCCAGCAACCTCAGCAGCAGCTTGCTGTCTGAGGGGTTCAAGAGAGGGGCAGCTTTGCTGCTCGAAACTCAAGTCTTCCCTGGAAGGGCCCCCTGTCCCCAAGAACTCAACCTGATCAGGTTCCAGTTCATCTGAGACAGTTCCTTCACAGGGACTAAGATCATCTCCCTCAAGAGACTGATCCTCACTATGAGTCTGGGGGGAAGACACAGCCTTACCCATCCTGCTCCTTCTCTTGGAAGGCCCCCGGTCCATTGTTCCAGGGCCTGTTCAGTGTTTGTCGGTTTGGCCTGTGACCTGGTCACAGCAAACACATCTGCAGAGATGCCCAGCATTGCTGCATGAGTCCTAAGTTCCACTTCAGCCCAGGCTGAAGTCTCCAAATCATTGCCCAACAAACATTCTACTGGTAGGTCTGAGCTAACCACAACTTTCTTAGGGCCAGTTACCCCTCCCCAGCTGAAATTAACAACTGCCAAGGAATGGTCAGTCCTGACATTGTTTGCATTGGTCACTTGGTACATTTCTCCAAGTATGATTTGGTCAGGGGCCACAAGATCCTCTGTCACCAAAGTGACACTTGCACCTGTGTCCCTGTATGCCATGGCTTCCTTACCATTTATTAAAGGCTGCTGCCTCTATTTGCTCAGATTACTGGGACTGATAAATAGGGTGGCAATATCCATGCCACCATCACAGACAAGCACAGCCTGAGCTGGAGTTCTGACTAGGCCAGAACCCATTTCAGAGCCCAAGGTTAACCCTACTAATCCCTTGTTCCCTGTACCACCACTTGTACTTGTGCTAGGGGGCGCAGTTGCCTTAGGGGCAGTGGTGGTAGGAGGATTTTCCTTGGCTTTGGGACAATCAGCATCTCTTGTCCAATGGGTCTTCTGTTTACAGAGATAGCACCAAGGTTTATTTTTCCCTTTACCTTGGTTGGATTGTGACTCCCCCCAGATGCAGGTTTTTGGGGCCCTGATAAAGACTGTTTTTGATCTTTACCCTTGTCTCCACCCTTATCTGGAGTTTTAGAATCTTGCTTCTATTGGTCACCACCATTGTTCTGGTTTTTCTGCTTCACCCTGGTTCTGACCTACTTATCTGCCTTCTTTCCCAATTCTTGGGGAGAAGTCAGATCAGAGTCAACCAGGTATTGATGCAATAACTGATCTGATTTTGGCAATTATTAAGGATCTGCTCCCTCATAATCAAATTGTATAATCCCTTGAAATCATTCACTTTGCTGCCGAGCAACCAGCCTTCCAGAGCCTTAATGGCACTATCCACAAAGTCTACCCAATCCTGATTCTGTGCCTTCTTGGTGTCTCTGAACTTAATCCTATACTGTTCAGTGGTTAAGCCAAACCCATCAATGAGCGCACTCTTCAAGATTGAGTAGTTGTCAGCATCCTCTTCTCTAACAGTAAGGAGCGTATCTCTACCTTTGTCAGCAAAGGAGAGCCACAAGATAGCTGCCCACTGCTCTTGAGGGACCCTTTGTACTTTACAGGCTCTCTCTAAAGCAGTTATCCATTTATGGATGTCATCCCCAACATGGTAGGGAGGGACAATCTTGCTCAGGTTCCTATTATCAAAGGAATGTTCCTTAACTCTAGGGACACTATTGCTGCCAGCATGGGACTCTAGTCCCAATTTTTTTTCTAGCTCTCTGGACTTCTAGTGACTCTTTAACAAGGGCCAACTGCTCTTGCCTGAGCCTAAGCCTAGCTTTCTCAAGCGCAAGAAGTTTGTATTCCCTATCATAAGTGTGGTCCCTCTTGCTAGATACAGAGGTCCCTACAGACTGCCCTGAGTGATTAGACTCTGCAGAGGGAGATCTAGATCTCCTTTGTAAACTCTGCACTCTTCCAGGAGGAGTAAAGAGGGGACCCTCATGGCCTCCTCCATTCTCCTCTTGAAGATCTGAGTTATCCAGGTGAGAACCATCAGGTTCCCCCTGGTCAGGGTTAGAGTCTAGGTCATAAAAGGTGCCACCTCCTGACCTGTCTTCATTCCCTGTCCCACCCACTCTCTCCTGTTCATCTGACCCAGGGGTTTTCCTAAAGTCATCTAGAAGTAACACCTCTACCAGGCGTTGAGTGTTGGCACTTCTCCCTGTCTTCAACTTTCTAGAGACACATAGGGCTTTCAGTTCCTGGAACGAAAGCTCACTGTATCTAGAAGGCAGAGAGCCACTGGCATCTCCTTTAGCAGACATACTAAGTATGGTGAGGTGTTGCACCTACCTAACCTAGTGGGAACTAAACTCTCTGAGGTTGGAGAAAGGGTGTGCTAGACTCTTGGCTTACCCAACCCTAAGTTCAGTAGAACTTACTTATTCTAAGCTAGTATTATATGTACTTAGTACTAGTGGTTTTTCAGTTAATCAATACAAAGATTTATCTGGTAAAAAAATGCAGGCTTGAATCCCAACCGCTGCACATCAATGTGAGAAGTTGGCCTGGTATATGCTGTCCACTAATTAAAGTGGGCACCTTGCACCAGTCCAAACAACCCTTATGGTGATTTAAGAGGTCAAAGATAACCTTAGAAAGCTATCCACATGGTAGCTGTGGAGAGCAGCCTTCAGGCTTAGTCTTGAAGGAATGTTAAGCAGCTTGTTTTACCAGAATGCAATCTTATAGTATTGGTTAAACGAAAGGAGAACCACAGAGTAGTTATAGAAATATGTATTTATTAGTATAACACTATCTAGTACGGCACAGTATCTCCTACACGGAGATAATCACAAAGCACACAATACTTAAGCACAGAAATGACAGTAATTAGCACTAATACACAGCGAGCCCCGGGGGGGGGGGGTGCAAACCATATACTAAGGAAGTGGTATAAGAACTGCGACTCGAGTCAAGACAGTGTGGAGAGGATGTTGGGACCCCAAGGAACCACACAATTTGAGTAGATAGGGACCCCACGGAGGACGGGTGCAGTGTGGGAACACGACCGCGTGCTCCGTACGATTCTATGGGAAAGTCGCAGTTGAAGTTTTAGAGTTTAAGGACCCTTCCCTGTGGACTTCGAAGAAACCCCGTGGAAGATAGGAGGTTGGAGAGCCACCCCACCTGTGGATACCGAGGTACCCAAATTACCTATCCCAGGGAAGCTGGGTGCATAGGTCTGAAGTGGCGTCGGAAACCGCCGTCGACCCCAATGGAGGACTTTGAAGAAGAGCCGCTGCTTGAAGGAATAAAAGTGTCCGTTGGAATTCAAAGGTGGATTCTTGTCAAGAAGTACCTGAAAGCAGAGGGGACAGAGTCTGGGTCACTTGAGTGACCAGGGGCTCGGTAGACGAATGCCCACCGATATCGGGTGCTTCAGGTTGGTTGATGGAGTCCTTGACTCTGCATCTACGGGGACCAGGAGACGTCGAGGAAGACCAGATGCCGGATACGAGCTGTCCCACGAAGGATGTCGAGTGCTGAGGGGTCGGTGTCCGGCGGGATCACCAACAAGCCTTGGCAACGGCAACCCACGCAGAAGGTCAATGATGTGTACGGTTCGGACCAGCAAGGTCCAGGAGACTCACCAAACACAGAGGATTCAGGGCGAGCCTGGAGCAACCAGGGGAGCCCAAGAAAAGAAAAGTTTACCCTCAAGTGGACCCACAGGTCGGAGGCACAGGAGTCGTGAGAGGACCTCGAGCGATTTCACCAAACAACAGCACACGGAGCACTCAGTGCGAGGAGGTCGAAGTTCTTGGTAGGAAATGGTGCCAGAGGTTGGGGCTACTCGGAGCCCAATGCACTTGTTTGGGAAACGCCAACAAGCATATGCACTTGCAAATGTACGCAGTGCAAAGGGGTTCGGGTATTGCAGCCCCCACGAGGGATTTTGACCTCAAACTTGGTGAGAGGGCAGCTTGGGCCTCGTGGGACGTAGAAACCCACCTCCTGTGTTGCTGAAGCCTTCGGAGTCCGTAGGAGCTCAGGATCAGCAGACGGGACAGCAGCATTGCAGTGCCTGCGGATGCATGGGAGTGACTCCTTCACTCCAAGGGAGATATCTTCGGTTGTCCTTGATGCTCCACAGGTCCTCCACGGATCCTGTATGGTGCACGGGCACAGACGATGCAGCAGACTGAGTGGGAGACAAAGTCGGGCCCAAATGAAGTCCAGCGAAGTTCAGAGTGTCCAGACGGTTGAAGTTCAGTGGTTTCTTGATCAGAATCTTGTCCACATCGAATCGAAGGTTCTACAGCCAGGTAAGCCCATAAGAACCCACGGGAGTGGGTTGGAAAGATTCAGGGGACCCTCCTAGGGGAGGGTCTGGACAGTGGGGAGGTTACTCCCATGTCCTTTGTCGAGTTTCATGCCAGAGCGGGAGCCAACGGCTCCTAGGACTGGTTTGAACTGGGCTATGCACGGGGACACCAAATGTGCCCCTCATGCAGACTTTCAGTCGCTGGCAAGCGCACCCACCCAGCCCTAATACACTAAATCCTGTCTGGGAGGTGGTCACACCTCCCTGTAACAGGATGTCTATTGTTCTGCCTTCCCCTGCTCGAGCTTGGCTCAGCAGCAGGAGGGCAGAAATGTGTCTCTGGTCATCAGCAACCATTTTGTGCTGTCCGGGACTAGAAGGCTGGTACCGGGAACACCAGGGACCCCACGAAGCTCGCTTCTGAGGGGTGGAATCATACCTTCGACACCGGTTACCGGTGTGGGGGTATGATTCCAACATGTTTGACCCCAAACATGATAGGGTTTGTTTCAGCCGTTTTAGAGTTGGTCATCACGCGGTCGCATAATGCCACTCTATATGTCGTAAATGGCTGCTTCACTGACAACCCGGGAGAATGTACTCCGTAGGCTGCAGGGGTGTCCTGCTCATGCAGTGGCACCCTCTCACTTAGAACTAATCACCCTGCCCTCAGGATTGTTAAGACCTGCTATAGGGGTGACTTATAGGTTTTAAGTGCAGTGACCCTTAGATATAGTAAACCTATATCTTAAGTAAGTGGTGCATGCACCAACTTACACAGGCTACGATGGCAGACCTGTAGTTCCATTTTGCATGGCCTCTCATGGGTGGCATAATACATGCTTCAGCCCATGGGAGGCCTCTGGGGTACCTATGCGCTGGGTACATGTGTACCATATACTAAGGACTGACAAGGGTACCCCAGTATCCAATCTGGAGTGTACCTAAGTACATAACATAACAGTTTAGGGAGAAAGCAGATAGACTGGGGTCCTGATTAGCAAGATCCCAGTCAGACTATTCAAAAACAGTATTACATTCAGAAAAAAGTGGGGGTAACCATAAGAAGCAGATCATACTTTCCTACACCTAGCAGCAGCTTTTGATACAGTTAACCATTCTGTGCTCCTTAACACACTCAAAAATCGAATGGGCATTAATGGCACTGTCCTTAAATGGCTTGACTCATTCCTCACAGGCAGGTCACAGAAGGTAAAAATTGGCAATTATTTCTCAACACCGATGGCTGTAGAACAAGGAGTGCCATGGGGATCCATCCTTGCTCCAACCCTATTCAACCTTTATATTGAGATCTTGGAGTCTTACTTAGAAAATCTGGGATCCTATAATGTCAAAATGCAGATGACACCCAACTATACCTAAAGGTGTCCTCTCCCAATGGCATCTCACATCTTGCAAACACTTTAACTACTGTTCAAGTGTTAGCAAGAACACTTGTTCACACCACCTAAAACTAAACTCTTCCAAAACTGAATTCCTCCTCATTTCTTCATCGCAACTACCACCTCCAGTACAATCCTGGATGGACACATTTAATATCCTAAATAGTAAACCCACCATTGTTGACAGCGCAAAATCTCTAGGAGTCATTCCAGATAAAAGATCAAACCTTCAATTCAACACCCTGGCTAAAAATGTTCAATATCAACTACGGCTTCTCTGGGGATTCTGCTGTTTCATTCCAGAGCAAGATTTGAGAACTCTTGTTCAATACTTAGTTCTCTCAAGACTCGACTACTGTAACTCTCTTATGACTGGTCTCCCTAAGACCCGTCTCACTCACCTTAAATCTAGCCTACATTCGGCACCACACTTTGTCTATGGGGCGAAAAGAAATTATCACATCTCACTGATCCTGCTTACTCTCCCCTGGCTGCCCATTGAAGTCAGGGCCATATTCAAGACGTATTGTATCCCACACATGCACTCAACACTACTGATGGAGCAAGGACTCACAATGAGACTTGCTCGTAAGCAATCTTCTCACAGTATTAACTATTAATCTTTGTAATGTCTATACTAACAAATGCACCCATGAACATTATACGAGTGAAGCTTGCCTATGTGTTTAAACTAACAAATAACGCTTGTCTAATCTAAAATGGCCGCTAAAGCGCGGGAATTTCATTGCGCATGTGTCAACCATATCACGTGGTATGACGTCTTTCTTTGCTTGGAGGGAAACTTTTGCTTCTGCGCAGTGTGTATTAAAATGACTGCTTAATGTTTTCACGCAGAACAGCTTGCTCATATGTTGCAATTAAACTGTGGTATTCTAACGCTATTAATGCGGGATAGAATTTTAATTAAACGGGAATAGAGTAGACATAGTGGGTATACAGTGAAACCATTTATTTTGTGATTTTAATATTTTCTTCTTTGACTTTTATTAGTTCATAAATGATCCTGGGTTGGTTGAACTGCTGCTCGAGAGACATTGGTTCTGCACATGCGCCCTGAAAGGCTGACCAGAGAATGCGATGAAGTCAACTTGGAAGCCCTCCAAGGTCGCGAAGCCTGGTTCACAAGTTCATCCGAAATGTACCTGCACTCGATACAAATGTATATAAAATGTGTTGCTGAATCAATGGGAAACGGGTGGGAAATAAAGCAAATGTATTAATTGTGATGGGCGGTATTTTAAAACAATGGGCTTAAAGAAATTGAACTAAATTGACATGGTGTGAGGATCAACCCCCTGTCCCCGTCCAATCAGAAGTAGTGGGCCCATAATTTTGCAACATTAAGGGGAGGTACATGGGCATAGAAGGGTATAATAGATATAGAATTAGTTAGCTCCAGCATTAGGCGATGCAGAGAAGCACAAGCAGAGAACGAGACCAGGCTTTGGCGCTCGACGAGCTGATCGATTGCAGACTGATCCGCTGTCCAGAGAGGTCCTGAGGTGGGGGCGGCGGATTCCACTAGAAGGAAGATTCGGGAGAATTCGAGGAGAAGCGAAGTATCAGAGAGGGGAACGACGCAGGCGTCGTTGATAGAGAGGTCACCTGTCCTGTCCTGAACCTGGAGGAAGTCTTTGCTCTTCATCCTTCCAGGAACCTATCTTTCCAACTCCTTGGCCAAGGGGTTTGGTTCTCGCACCTTTAGGTAAATATAAACGCAACCTTTAGTTGTGCTGCTGTCTCTATCTTCTCCTTTCTGAGGGACCGTCATTGACCGATAATTGATTATTATGCTTCATCCTTGATATACGATTAAGTATCATGTGGTTCTGTATTTTACTCTGCTAAATCTTTAGATAAACATTTTAAAACTTCCTGACTCAGTGATTATTTCAGGATTATGAATTGTAATGAATGTCACTCATTTTAAACTTCCCAATTAGCAAAGGGTCCATTGGTAAGTCATTACTCTTCAATCAGAAAAGTAATTGGTAGCAGGGATATTGATAAAGAGTACAACTGACCCACCAGCGGAAATTGCCAGCGTAGTATGAATGTATGGGCCCAAGTGAGTATTTGGTGTATGAATGCTTGTTGCTAGTAACTCGCTGGATCAGTTATCTGGTCATCAGAGGATGGTTGTACTTTGTTAATTGGGTAATGAGAATTTTATTTTTATAAACTAACATCCGTTTGTTCAAAGTTTGTTTTATGTTGTCCAGAATTCCCCGGGGGAAAATTGAATAGCGGATGGTAAGTGGAAGCCATACTGCAGTGAGGTTATCTGTCAGGCAGAAATAGTACTGAAAAGTTAAGCAGGGCTATCAGTACTTGTTAGGGACTCTATGCGTGTGAGTAATAGCAAAAGGAATATGCTGGTAAAAATTTGATGTTACATCACCTAGAAAGGGTAACATTGAAGAAGTAGCAGGTATTTCTGAGGCTTACGTGGAGAGTAAACGGAAGGGTTTTACTCGTAGTGTATGTTTAGTAAACGGAAAGGTTTTACTAAGTGTGAGAGAAACTATCTTTTCCAATTTAGAGAAACTGGCACGATAGCGATGTTGTTACTGAATTTTAATAAGAAGCGTAGAGAAAATAAAGTTTTGCGTATGATTTTGTAAAGGGAGGGTCAGTTGCCGGAGAGGGAACTGACGTCACAAAACGCCGCGCTGGGATTGGTTGAAACAGCGGGCGTGGAACAACTCTTGTAAAGGAGGGGTCAGTAGTCAGGAGTAGTACTGACGTCACAGGTGCCGCGCTGGGATTGGTCGAAACAGCGAGGGACAGAGAAGCGCAGATTGTAAAGGAGGGGTCGTCAGAATAGACGTCACTGAAAAGCCGCGCTAGGATTGGTTCAGAGATAATTGTTAGCTGGAATTTAATTGGTTGTTAGCATAGAAGTCAAAATCCTAGTGGATAGTGAAAATTATATGTTGAAACGCGATCCGACTTTAATAGGAACTCGTCCGGATAGGAGATTCCTAGGTTTCGCAGAATATAATTTTATACACCGAGATTTACCCAAAATGTACGGAGAGAAGAGAAAAATGTCATTTCTACAGAAGATTAAGAGTTATTTTAAGAAGGATAAACCCATCAAAACTAGAGAAGGAATTATCATTCCACCAGCTAAAACGCCTGCTTCATTCATGATAATGGAAAGAGGTTATCATACTTGCGTATGGTTAGAAAATTGGATAGAATATACCAAAAATGATGGGATATTAGCGTTCCCAGAAAATGGTACTTTTAATGGGAGAATTCTTCAAAATTTGAGACTGAGGATGAATGACTTAGAACCCAGACCAAGATTAACTCAATACGAAGCCTTAGAAGAGTGGGAAACCGAGGCATTCGAACGTGACAGATCCCGGAGTAGTAGGGGTTATCGGGGATTTTTTCCTAGATACCAAAATGAGTCAAGGGACGGTCAAATGAAACAGTGGAGAAGAGCGATGCTTACAGAAGGTTTGTATCCAATATTAATAGCAGAAGAATCGTTAGGGAGTAAATGCACAGAAAAGACCAAACATTTGACAAGGCTTGGAGACTCTGAAGACGAATTTATGGAAGAAATATTAAAGAACCCGCCACCATATCAGGAAGGGACAAGTGGATGCACCCCAAGCGCACCACTGTTAAAAACACCATTGGTACCGCAAGTATTGCATAATCCCCCAGTTAATAGGGTACTTCAGGATAAGGAAAAGGAAGCTATAGACAGAAACAGAGCAGAATTAATACAGAAAATAACACAGTTGAATGTACATCCTGATTACTTGACCATACCCGTAACAATTGGTCCAGTGGTTCCCTTATATGGTGATAAGGTGAATTATCCGAAACCATTGGCGATGCCCACACCTGTAGAAATCCCAAAACCTGAACCTGTAATAATTGATGATCAATTCAGTGATTTTGAATCTATGATATCCTTCATGGATTTACCTATTCGAGGTTCTGTAAATACCACTCCTAGAAGAGTAACACCTGGTTGCTCCAAAGATGTAAACATAGTAACCTCATCAGGAACCAAAAGTGCCACAGTAGTTACGCCAGAAGACTTAGAAAGGTGGGCACAAGGATCAGACAGACAGAGTTCACCCCCAAAGATCATGGACATCTACAAATTAAAAGTCGAGTTAGAAGAAATGATAGCAGGAAATGTAGGGGTAGATCGTCTAAATACTTACGATGAAGAAGAACTATTGTTCGTATGCAGAAGTATCACTAGAAATGTAAAAATATTTCATGAAAAATTATCAGATTTGGCCTTATAGATGG
Organism: Calotriton arnoldi; assembly: GCA_963921515.1. Lineage (NCBI taxonomy): Eukaryota > Metazoa > Chordata > Amphibia > Caudata > Salamandridae > Calotriton > Calotriton arnoldi. The sequence continues at coordinate 155,728 of CAWUFW010003385.1, forward strand.
GAATTGAAATAGGAAAGTCAAAGGTACTACAGAAACCCTATAGAGCAGATTTTTCTGACAAAGATTTGGAAAACATGAATGCCTCTGGTCGAAAATTACAAGTAAAGGAATTAATGACAGTTTTACAGAAATGGGGAGACCTAGATAAATGGAAAGTTAGATGGACAAAGAAAAAGGAAGAGGCACGGTACAGTAGAACCACTTCTGAATATTTAATGAAGGAAACAGGGAAAACAGATCAAATGTATCCGATGCGAGAAGTACCTGGAGGAGGATATGTACATGTCCCATGGAGCAGACAGGATATTTTGTCATTTACGAATGATTTCCCAAAATTGAGAGAAAAGCCAATTGAATGGTACAAGCAGGTTGAGAGGTTTGTAAAAGTGTCAAAGGTATTGTTGAAAGACTTGGATTGTTTGTTCGACATAGTGGTACCTGCCGATTTATGGACAGATTGTAAAATCACAGTTGATTGGCCGAGTGAAGAGTATCCTAGAGATCCAAAGACAGGAGCCCCATCAAGTGATGTAATGAAAAAATATCAGCAGGTAATAACTTACCTGAAAGGGAAAATACCACCAAAAGAAACGGATTGGGTAAAAATAGACAGAACTACCCAAGAAGCAAGCGAATCGGTACATGCCTATTATGAACGTTTATTGCAGGTATTCAAACAGTATAGTGGATTTGAGGACATTGGAGATAAAAACATGAGTCAGTTTGTTTACCGATTTGTTTATGGATTAAAGCCAGAGATTTGTCAGATGATTAAGCAGCACATGTTGTGCTTGCAAGGGAAACCCATAGATGAGATTTTGAAATATGCAAAATATTGTGGAGACGACATTGAGGATAGGCACAAGAAACTACAAGAGAAAGTGATGTGGGCTCAGGAGAAAATGGCTGAGCGATAGGGAATTAATTTGGATAATCCAAATGATAATCAGGGAAAAGATTCTGGAATGAATGGTGACACTGGGAATGGTGGTAAAATGAGAGGACGAATGAGCAGAGAAGAGGCTAAAAAGAAATTTCCTTGTCATGGATGCGGAAAATTGGGGCATTGGAAGGATGAATGTAAAAAGATTTGGAATAATAATGGCCCAAATCAAAATTTAAATCCACAGACGCAGAATGACTCACAGCAGGTTGTAAATACTCAGATTCAGTTGCCACCTGCACCTATACAGGGTAATGTAAGCAGAGCAAAGCACGCTACAGACGTCGGATATCAAAGAGGAAGTGGTAAGAATGATTATGTAACTTCACAATTTCTTTTAGAGGATGACTTTTGTTCATATAGTCAATGATGGTGCCTAGGAGAGGGGGAGAAGGAGTGCGTACTTGGCGCATCCTTACCGGTAGACCAGTCATGTCCATATGTTGAAGGAAAGGTGAGAGGTAATGATATTACTTTCCTTTTGGACACTGGTGCTACCAGGTCTACTGTGAGAACAGCAGACATCCCAGACCTTCCTCTCTCTGGAGAAGCTATCCAAGTTGTGGGTGTAGCTAATCGAAAGATTAGAACACCTCTTACCGAACCAATGGAAGTAAAAATTGGAAATTTTAGAGAAATGCATCAGTTTGTAGTATGTGATTCCAGTCCCGTCAACTTATTAGGCCGAGATTTGTTGTGTAAAATGAATTGCACAATTTTCTGCACACCGGATGGTGTGGCAGTTCAGACCCCGGATGAAGACCATGTATATAAAATTATGATTGCAAAGCAAGGTACAGAAGTAGATGAGATGTTCTCTCTGATAACAAAAGACGAATTGCCAGAAGAATTAAAAACTGCAGTAAATTCCATGGTATGGGATTTTACGGGGAAAGAAGTAGGACTTTTGGCCAAAATAGACCCAGTTAAAATCACTGTAAAAGAAGGTGCAATTTTTCCAAATACCAGACAGTACAAAATGAGTGCAGAAGTAAAGGCAGGAGTTATTGAAGAAATTAACAGAATGGTACACCAAGGCATACTAAAGGAGGTAATGAGTAGCCCTTGTAATTCACCAATCATGGGTTTAAAGTAACCTAGTGGAAAGTATAGGATTGTTCAAGATTTACGCAAAATAAATAAGATTGTTGAACCTTGTTGTCCTATAGTGCCAAATCCTGCAGTAATCCTATACCAGATTCCTTGGAGTGCAGGATGGTTTACTGTGATTGACTTATGCCAAGCATTCTTTTCCATACCATTGCACCCAGATAGCCAGTATCTTTTTTCATTTAAATTTGAGAACAAAGTCTATGTATGGAATCGTGTTCCTCAAGGGTACACAGAAAGTCCTTCCATCTTTAATCAAATATTGAAAAAGTGCTTAGAGAAACTAGTGATGCCAGGAAGTTCAGTCTTAGTACATTATATAGATGATTTACTGGTGGCATCTAACACTAGAGAGGACTGTGTTGTTGACTCCATTGCACTATTAAATCACTTAGCTGAAGAAGGGCATAAAGTTTCACCTGAAAAGTTGCAGTTTTGTTCAACAGCAGTTAAGTATCTAGGACACCAAATTGAGAGGGGGAAAAGAAGGATAACCTCTGAAAGAGTAAAATTAATCAAGAAAATGCAAATGCCTGTATCCCAACGAGAAGTGAGAATGTTCCTTGGAATAGTGGGTTATTGTCGACAATGGATACTAGGGTTTTCTCTGCTAGCAAAGCCATTAATTCAAATGACGAAAAAGAAGGCAAAGGACCCAGTTGAGTGGGATGATGAGAGCGTAGGAGCTTTTGTAAAATTGAGAAGTGCTTTGTGCGAAGCCCCTGCCCTAGGGATGCCTGATTACACGAGAGGATTCGCATTATTATGTCAGGAGAGAGAAAATTGTGCACTTTCAGTCCTAACCCAGAGACATGGTTTGGACAGACGTCCTATAGCATATTTTTCTGCTACATTGGACCCAGTGGCAGCAGCGTTGCCAGGCTGCTTAAAAGCAGTAGCGGCTACATGTTTGAGCATTGAACAAAGTGAATCAATTGTAATGGGACATCCTGTTAAAGTGTTTGTTCCACATTCAGTTGTGATTCTGCTGACAAGAACCAGAACTCAGCATCTTACTCCTAGTCGGTTGACCAAATATGAAAGAATAATTCTAGGTGCCGAAAATGTAACTATTGTCAGGTGCACAATTGTAAACCCTGCTACTTTACTACCAGATCCGTATCATGAGGAAGTCAAAGATGATGAAGAGGAACATGATTGTTTACAAGTCACAGAATTGTGCACAAAACCACGTCCTGACATACAGGAACTACCCCTCAGAGAGCCAGACAGGGAGCTGTTTGTGGATGGTTCATGCCAAAGGCATGAAGATGGTAAACTAAGTGCAGCATATGCAGTATGTGAATTAACTGGAATAGTCGAAGCATCCTATTTGCCAGGAGTCAAATCTGCACAAGTAGCTGAATTAATTTCTTTAATTAAAGCCTGCAAAATTGGGAGGAATCAGAAAGTAACTATATTTACAGATAGTCAATATGGTTACGGGGTTGTGCATGATTTTGGCCAACTATGGATGCAGAGGGATTTCATGACTTCTTCAGGATCCCCTATTAAAAATGGACAGTTTGTAAAGGAACTGCTGGAAGCAATACAAACACCAAAGGAATTGGCTGTGGTGAAATGTGCCGCACACCAGTCAGGAGATGACTGGGTGGTAGTCGGTAACAGATATGCAGATCTGGTGGCTAAACACTGTGCTAAAAACAGGATGTCAGTAAATAAAAGGGTTGAAAGGATGGGAATCAGCTGCCAACTTATGCTATATGCATCACCTGAAACATGGAATGATGTGAAACGACTGCAAGATGATGCGGATGAGAGTGAAAGAAATGCATGGATTAAAATGGGATGTTCTCAAAGGGCAGACGACGATGTATGGATTTATGCTGATGGCAGACCAGTCATGCCCGACTGTCTGATTTCACAAATGGCCAGAATGTATCATGGAGACACACATATAGGGAGAGATGCTATGATTAGGCTCTTCAGACAAAATTGGTACAATCCAAGGTTTAGGGCTGCAGCAGAGAGTCTTTGCCAGAGATGTCTAACTTGCCAAATGCATAATCCAGGAAGAAAAACAATAATTGGTTTTGGAAAAATCGGAAAGGCAGAGGGTCCATTTGTGAGATTGCAGCTTGATTTTATTCAGTTACCACCATGTAGAGGACTGAAATATGTACTTGTCATAGTGTGTCTGTTTTCAAGGTGGGTGGAGGCTTACCCTACCAGAAGGAATGACAGTATTACAGTCGCAAAGTTGTTGCTACGAGAACTCATTCCTAGGTTCGGTTTCCCAGTAACTTTGGAATCAGATAGAGGAGGACACTTCAACAATGATGTGATCAGAATAATCTGTGAAGCATTCCAAATTGAGCAAAATTGCACTGTGCATATCGTCCAGAGGCTTCTGGAGTGGTTGAACAAATGAATGGCACAATAAAATCAAGACTGGCAAAAATGTGTGCATCAACATCGTTAGATTGGCCGGATGCATTGCCACTTGTTTTAATGGGACTCAGATGCATTCCTGATAGGAATACCGGATTGAGTCCGCACGAAATAATCATGGGAAGAGCAATGAGACAAGCACATGTTCCTACAAATAAACTGCTGAATATAACTGATGATATGGTTCTGGATTATTGCAAAGGATTGGCAGCCTGAGCAAGAGCATGATCTGAATCCCGGAGACTGGGTGGTTGTGAAGCATCACACGAGAGAAACGTGTCTATCACCCAGGTGGGGCGAACCTTGTCAGGTCATACTAGTTACAAACACAGCAGTGAAATGTGCAGGATTGCCTAATTGGATTCATGTAAGCCACACCAAAAGAGTACCAGACCCTGAAGAAGAAAATCCTCAGACAGCATCGATAACTGAGGAAGCTGAAGGTTGCCCAGCTGAAGAATCTCAGGTGCGAGATTCGAGGGAAGCTGAAGAAGAACAACCGAGCACAAGTCAGGACTGGATACCAGTGGTTGAAATACCTGAAGTTTACAACAGAACAAGAAGCCAAACCAATTTAGAAGAAATTAAAGAAGATCAGATAGGCGAAGAAGAAGCAGCTCAGGAGGAGGAAAATGAAACAATAAGAGAACCTGAGCAGGATCAGATAGGGAGAGGAAATTGGGCTCAAATCAACAACAAACCAACAAATTTTGAGCAGGGACAGACAGGTCTAGAAGAACGCGGTCAGGCTGCAGAAGTACAAAGTGCAATAAGCCCTGATCAGAACCAGTTAGGTCTAGGAAAATACATTCAAGAAGAAGATCACGAGAATCTCAAGCATGAAGACATAAATCCTGAACAAGGTCAGTTACTGGAAACTCACAGTGGAGCAGCTGAAGAGAAACCAATAAAACCTGAAAAAGAACAAATAGAAGAAGAAACTGAAATCGAAGAAAAACAAATTGTGCCACAACTTGAAAATAAAAGAATTTCTGAAGAAGAAATAAAAAGTGAAGAGACAGTACAAACAAAGAAGGTCAGAAAAGGTGATCGTTGGCCTAGTGTCATTAAAAGCATAAAATACCACATAACAACCAGAAGTGAAGATCCAGAACAAGTAAATGAAGTGACAAGCCTAACGGGACAAACAAGTGGAATTGAAAAACGAAAAAGCAAAAGACTGAAACTTGTGAACAACAAATTTAAAGGTCCTGATTGGACTTATATCATCCTTGAAGACTACGAGAGCTCAGAGTCAAGTGAGAGTGGTGACGAAGGAACAAGTGCGGAACTGACTTATGAGAAAGAAATAAAACCACCTTGATAACGTAAAAAGACTTGAATTAAAGATAAGAAGAGAAATCTTCCTTGTCAAAAATGCCTGACGATAGAGTTTCTGGGAGACCGAAACAGAAATGTTGTAAAAGATGCTGTGCTATATGTATATGTAGTCTGGTAGTGGTGCTTATAGTATGGTTAGTTGTGATCGTAGCAATTCCTTACCTTCTGATAATGGATAAAAAGATTAACAACGAAAGGGAAGGACAGAGAACTTGAAAAGTAATAGAGTAGAACTAAAAGCAGAAGATGAACCAGAGTTTCATCATGAAGTAACGGATAACGACACTAGTTTGAATGTTTTCACAAAATTATTGTTTCAATATGTAGATACCATGGAAGTTAGTAATTGTTATGTCTGTATGAAGTTACCCGAATCAGTAGCAGATGGGTTAACATATCATCATTTGCCATTAACTTATGGCATATCATGTAGTGTATTGGCTAGTTTATTTTATAAAACAGGGAGACTTCAGTATTACTATTCAAATATAGATGTGATATTTTCTGAGGTTCCGATTCGAAGGAATATGAACCCAGTGCTTAGTAGTCAAGACGTACAGTTTATGGGAGAATTTTTCGTAACAATGAAATCGATAGATATAACACATGCACATAGAAGCAATCTAACATGTTCGTTATATGAAGAAGAAAAGATATTTTTGAATTTAGTAGAAAATAGAAGACAAGATTTCCAAAAAGAAAGCATCGGAGCATAAGGCTCATCTGCCACCTTGGGCTGAGAAAGAGGGTAGTTACACACCTGGCAAGGCTCAAGCTGCTATGGTTCTGGATTTTGTAAAGACAGGGAAAATTTGTCTACATAGGTTAAAGACTGATTATAACAATGTTTTCATCGGTACCAGTGAATGTGAACATAATTTCTTAATTCTTGGAGGTTGGGGACTAAAAGGAGGAACAGATTCAGTTTTTCCTGGAATCTATTATGTGTGTGGGAATAAGGCTTACTTTAGGCTTCCTGCACGGTGGTATGGAAGTTGTTATTTTGGAATAGTATTTCCAAAGATATACCACGTAAAAAGAAACACTGGGAGCAATGAAAATAGTAGTGAATTAACACGTAGTAAAAGAGCTAGTTTTTCTGAAATTGTAGGTGATATATGTGGTGCATTGATACCTTCAGTGGGAATAATTCTGAACTCAAGGAAAATATGTAAATTATCTACAGTAGTTGATCGTTTATCAACGGACACTGCTGGAGGATTTCTAATGATTAATGCGGAGATGGTTGCGATTAGATCTATGGTTATGCAGAATCGACTTGCTCTTGATATAATATTAGCAAAAGAGGGCGGAGTCTGTAAATTATTGAAGACGAAACACTGTTGCACTTACATACCTGTCAAAAGTGCAGAAATTGGAACATATATACAGAATATAACCAAACTTGAGAATGAACTAAAACCACTGGAAGTTGATAGTGTATGGGAAAGATTGACAAATAGTATTACGTCAATTGTTACCTGGTTTGCTAATATAGGGAAAGGACTTATAGGTCAAATATTAGTACCCTTAGCAGGGATAGCAATAATAGTAATGTCAATAATAATATGGTGCAAATGTTGTAGAAAGAATGAGACGTATAGAGTGACAGGAAAAGGAAAGAAACGAAAGTTTGATGAAATTGAACTGGAAAATCTGAAAAGCGAATTATACAAGAAACTGAAAGGAGACGATAAAAATTGAAAGTGTAAAAATGAAGCTGAGACAATTTTATGCTAAAAGTTGGCATCTGGTTGTGGGTAGTATTTGATGGCTCAGAAACGCCATCAGAGAGGGGATTGATGGAGCAAGGACTCACAATCAGACTTGCTCGTAAGCAATCTTCTCACAGTATTAACTATTAATCTTTGTAATGTCTATACTAACAAATGCACCCATGAACATTATACGAGTGAAGCTTGCCTATGTGTTTAAACTAACAAATAACGCTTGTCTAATCTAAAATGGCCGCTAAAGCGCGGGAATTTCATTGCGCATGTGTCAACCATATCACGTGGTAGGACGTCTTTCTTTGCTTGGAGGGAAACTTTTGCTTCTGCGCAGTGTGTATTAAAATGGCTGCTTAATGTTTTCACGCGCTACAGCTTGCTCATATGTTGCAATTAAACTGTGGTATTCTAACGCTATTAATGCAGGATAGAATTTTAATTAAACGGGAATAGAGTAGACATAGTGGGTATACAGTGAAACCATTTATTTTGTGATTTTAATATTTTCTTCTTTGACTTTTATTAGTTCATAAATGAGCCTGGGTTGGTTGAACTGCAGCTCGAGAGACATTGATTCTGCACATGCGCCCTGAAAGGCTGACCAGAGAATGCGATGAAGTCAACTTGGAAGCCCCCAAGGTCGCGAAGCCTGGTTCACAAGTTCATCCGAAATGTACCTGCACTCGATACAAATGTATATAAAATGTGTTGCTGAATCAATGGGAAACGGGTGGGAAATAAAGCAAATGTATTAATTGTGATGGGCGGTATTTTAAAACAATGGGCTTAAAGAAATTGAACTAAATTGACATGGTGTGAAGATCAACCCCCTGTCCCCATCCAATCAGAAGTAGTGGGCGCATAATTTTGCAACATTAAGGGGAGGTACATGGGCATAGAAGGGTATAATAGATATAGAATTAGTTAATTAGTTAGCTCCAGCATTAGGCGATGCAGAGAAGCACAAGCAGAGAACGAGACCAGGCTTTGGCGCTCGACGAGCTGATCGATTGCAGACTGAACCGCTGTCCAGAGAGGTCCTGAGGTGGGGGCGGCGGATTCCATTAGAAGGAAGATTCGGGAGAATTCGAGGAGAAGCGAAGTATCAGAGAGGGGAACGACGCAGGCGTCGTTGATAGAGAGGTCACCTGTCCTGTCCTGAACCTGGAGGAGGTCTTTGCTCTTCATCCTTCCAGGAACCTATCTGTCCAACTCCTTGGCCAAGGGGTTTGGTTCTCGCACCTTTAGGTAAATATAACCGCAACCTTTAGTTGTGCTGCTGTCTCTATCTTCTCCTTTCTGAGGGACCGTCATTGACCGATAATTGATTATTATGCTTCATCCTTGATATACGATTAAGTATCATGTGGTTCTGTATTTTACTCTGCTAAATCTTTAGATAAACATTTTAAAACCTCCTGACTCAGTGATTATTTCAGGATTATGAATTGTAATGAATGTCACTCATTTTAAACTTCCCAATTAGCAAAGGGTCCATTGGTAAGTCATTACTCTTCAATCAGAAAAGTAATTGGTAGCAGGGATTTGATAAAGAGTACAACTGACCCACCAGCGGAAATTGCTAGCGTAGTATGAATGTATGGGCCCAAGTGAGTATTTGGTGTATGAATGCTTGTTGCTAGTAACTCGCTGGATCACTACCTGGCGGACAAACTCAAACCAAGCCATTGGAAAATGCCGGAAGCACTGCTACTTGAACCCCTAACGTTTAAAATGGAAAGCATAGATGCCAACAGACCTGAATCAGGCAGGAGATTCATAATTTTTAATGGCTTTATTTTAACTCTCTCCTGCCAACAATTACCTGTGATTTAATATGTCAATGGGGACAATACATTTCCCTGATTATTATTTCAAAATTTCCCACCTTTGAGTTTGAAAATATTGGAATGTATGGAACAACTCATGGCAAAATCCTTCTCAGGAAGCTCGACCAGAATATGAAACTCTATACCTCCAACCCTACACACCACCACTTCAGCAGCCGCTTCATACCGGAGCTGAAAACCCTCTCCTTCAAAGAAATGTTTTTTGTGTAGTCTCAACAATGACCCTTACTGTGGGAACGACTACACATCTCCCTCATCTCGAGTTGGGCATCAGTAGTCAAGCTGCTGCCTACTCAATGCACATACTTCTTAGGAATATTTCACTCTATGCCTTTAGTTATGACTTGTAAGGTTAGGTACATACTACTCCGTAAAAGTGTATATTTTTATATAATCTAGTATCTTTGTAACAAACCTTGTTTAGAGTAAAGAGCTCTAGCACCTGTGGGTATTGTCCGCGCTATATAAAAATACATAAATAAATGAATAATGTTAATTGGGGTTGAGCGTCCACACCTCCATCATTTACTTCTCTGCAATCACCCAATGCGAGCACTAACTTCACTCTTAGGTAATTGTAATTGCATTTAAATAGTGCTTACTACCCCTGAAGAGGCGTCGTAGCACGCTACGTCAAAACACAAAAAGGATTAGTGGCGAATTAGTATAGGGAAATATGAAATTAATTTGAGCGGTGGACATGTTAGTCTGTTATTTGGGTTGAAAAGGATAGTGGAGGGATAGAAGTGGGAGGGATTTGCATTTATATAGCGCTTGGTGCCCCTGATGAGGCATCAAAGCGCTTTTCGACGAGTAGCAAGCTACTCCGGAACCCAAACGCATTAAACTTAAACAAGTGACCCGCTATGAATATTAATAAAGCCGTTTTAAAGTTGCTAAACTTTGTGTACAGTTACAAAACAGTACAATATGGTTTATTATAATTGCAATAACTAAAAGGCAACGTTTTCACCCGCGGAAATATGCCTTTTCTAGTGTGTTAGCGACAATTACCATTTCAAGGTGGCCGCCGAGCACCGGAGGTGAAAAGGTCGAAGTGCCATTACAACCACTTCTTGTCCTTCTTTCATGGTAATGCGCCACAAGCTGTAACTCCAGAAAGAGATGGAGAAAGTATTCTCCCGACAGAAAATATAAGCAGTAGCGGAGCGTAAGCCTACTCGGTCAAATCAATGAAAACGCTCAAATATCAATGAGAGACAAAACAGACTAAGATGAATTGCATCTCACCTTTGGTATAAATGGTAATTTCTAGTAGCAGAAAAACTTTGCGTTTCAGTAGTCCGTGTAACGGCCTTAGCAGTCCTCTATACATTGGTTTTTCATATTTCTATCGCGCCCTTACGTTTCCACTCTATCATGGCCGTCCTATTCGTGGCGCCAACATGCCCGCCCAGAGAAGCTGGTGCTGCCCCCAGCATGTCGCGCGACTTTTGCGTCCCCCACCTCGCGGGTTTCTGACTGTTCCCGTCACAACATGGCGACTCAGGTGGAAAAGGCAGTGGCGCGAGGTGCAGCAGCAGTGGAGAGCTTAAGCTTAGAGAGCGCAGAAGACGGCGCAGAGCAGGTAACTAAATTCGCCAGTCCTCCATAGGGGTGGCGTTAATCGGCCACTTAGTCCGTCTCATTTTAGGTCGTTTTCGTGCGTACGTAGTACCCCGGAGGAGGGGGATCACGGCACCTGCTGCGGATAAACCCCAGAGGGAAACTACTCTCGAGACTTAGCCACACGGGCTTACCATCATAGCACCTCCTTGTTCTGCGCATAGTGGGAGAGGTGGGGGCCTTGTTCCCAGTCTGCTGCGTGCTACCTTGTGCTATGTTGTGTAATATTTTGCCTGCCATGCATGCTGCGATGCCTCCAGTCTGGCGGGAGGCGCAGATCCGTCAGTTGCGCAGCTTGTCCCGCCAGGCATGGCGGCGCCGTGTTCTCATCCCAGAGTTTACGTTCATAGGAACCGGTGCTTTCACGCCTGTTTTTCATATGGGATTATTTTGACAGCTTGTGGAGCGAGGGATGAGCCTGTCACTACGTGGTTAATGCGGCCTCCTCCGAAAACAACCGGCTGCTTGCCTTGGAGGCAAGTCTCACACTCGAGAGCGCGCACTTTGTAGCAGCAGTCGCCACTGCTTCATTTTGATGCTTGGTGTTTAAAATGAAACTTCCCAACTGTATAAATCCCGTGCACACCAGATGGTAGCCTCCCTGTTAAAGTTATTGTTTTAGTGAAAGATGGCCAATGATAACGGGATGACTCGGGAGGAAGGCAGATTATAAAATAATATTTTATACAGAAACTGGTTACAAGTATGGAAAGCCCGTCAGGAGCCATGATGTGAATTATCACCGCTGCAGTAGCTTATACTTCCAACAGAAAGGGATATGTTACAGAGCATGAAACCGCAGCATTCCACAGTAGATTAGGACGGAGACAGGTCACAACGCATCTTTCGCCTAACAAAGGACACGAAAGCGAAGAAGCTGTACCACACCAATGAGCCAAAACGAATACATCCAACTGCCGTGATACAATATAAACCTGAAACATTGCACAGATAAATACTATTTTCTTACTGTATTTTGGTTTAGATAAATCGTAAAAGATGTTGAATATCAAGAAAAGAATCAAACGCTTTTAAGATGCCTGTCCAGCACCTTCTGAAATCCTGAAAACAACATCAGATAACTTGCCATATAATCCTCCATTCAGTGGACGGACTGCAAGCGCTTAGTTAGTAAGCGCATGTCGTTCTCCGATTGAATAACCACTTATAGTGATGTACTAAGATCTGTCTATGCTCAAAGTTGTACACTTCAAGACTACGGGGCAGATTTACAGTAACTGACGCATCTGCATAGATGCGTCAGTTTCCTTGCCCCAGTGCCAAATGTTCTTGCGCCACCATGGATGTTCTGTATTTATAATACAGTGCTCCATGGTGCAAGGATTAACAGATGCGTCAGAAATACTGACGCATCTGTTGGCACAAAAGTGACGCATTGCTGGAGTTGCTCATGAAAGTGACGCGACTCCAGCAATGTGCCACAACAGATAGGTGAGTCCCATACAAAAAGCCCTGCGTCATTCCTTACGCCTGGTCTGAGCAGGCGTAGGGATTTTGACGCAGTGAAGGCGTAGAGTGACGCAGTGAAATGTAAATTTCACTGCGTCAGTTCTACATCGCTTTTTGCAGGGGAACGCCCACCCTGCATACATTATAGCTGGCGCAGGTATAATGTGACGCAGGGCTTTACAACGTGGTGCATCTCCCTAGATGCGTCACGTAAATTGGCCGCATTGTTTGCGCCGCCGTTGCGTCAAAAAAGTGTTGCAAAGGAGGCGCAAGGAGCTTGTAAATCTGCCCCTACGTGTTCAAGAGTCTCACATTGTCTTACACACATTAAGTCTTGCTTTGTTCTGGGGGAAGCCATATAATTTGCTCGGCAATGCCTGCAAAAAAAGATGAATTTAAAACAGCTCTACCTTGTTCTCGGTTTAGGATTTGTTTTTGTTTTTATTGCAATATGAGCAGGGAACATATGTCAATACATTAATGTGATTCCTAGTGTCAGGTAGATCGTATCTTCATCCACAAATCATTAGAGTACAGCATTTTTTAGGACTTTCTTAAATTGATCTCTAGAGACTGAAAGAGTGAAGTACCTCAAAAATAAGCTCACTACATTGGCCTTGACCATTCTAGATATTTTAACCCACACATTTCCAAACGGAATGTAGACTGCTTGTACTGGCTGTTTTGCATATGTTATGCAAGTCAGTGCCCGAAGAAGTCTCGCCTTTGTCAATATCAGTGCCTCCTGTAATGGAACAGTTCTTTTCTGAATGACTTTTGTCTTTAGTGATACCAATGATTTCTTCTAAGATGAGGCTTCTGTTGAACGCATGCCCATTTATTCTGGGCAGATTTGCTGCTGTTTGGTTACAAAAGGGGCTACCTTAGAATTAAATGCCAGCACGACAGGCTGAACATTTTCTATTTTGGTGTTAAACTGTTACATTTTATTGGCCTACCCCCGCCTGTGGTTGATTTTGCTATGCACTTTCTGGCTATTAATACAAGTTTCCAGGTAAACCTATCATCCATGGTTAACTAATCCTAGATAATGTTATTCTTTAATCCTTTCTAGCCGATGATTTATTGTACACACTTTTCTTAACTTTGTTTTTCAAACTTTCTAATAGTCGTTATTTTCCTTTTACTGACATACACTTGAGCAGTTATCTTTACAGTAGACCTAATTTGAATGAACAGAAGCTAAAAGAAGCCTATAAAAGCAATACTATAAAATTCCAGGAGCTAAATAAACATGATCCCAGCCCCTAACTTAGATCATCACAAGCAAAACCATTCCTGGGTCTTGAAGTCATAGAGTAGAGAATTCAGTGGTATTCTACCAGCAATGCTCTCCATTTAAGCAACTGTGGAGGCAGTGCATGTTAGTGCGACCATCGCTCCCCACAGAAAACAATCGCTGTGCACACTACACTATTCAGTCATGACAGTGGGGGGAGGAGTCATCATTTGCAACTGTAACACAAATCACACTGCGCATACACGCTAAAAGGGGCTACCCCCCCCCCGCAGCTCAGCACAGTTCACTTAGCACTACTACATATGTAAGTGGCCATTGCTCCCCACTACAAAACTGCAAACATGTGGAGTCAGCACCTTCCACCATGCTCAGAGGCATCCGGTTAAGGGCACAGAGTAAGCATCTGTATAACAACATCAGTACTGCTAAACAACAAAGGTATTCTAAATTTCCAAAAATTACAAATCAACTCGTAGACATTTGAAAACATACCCAAACTCCTGAGGATGGAAGATACAATCTCAAAATTAAAAAATATGAGGGTGCTCTTCAGTGGCATAGGATTACACATTGAAGGTGTTGTTTCAAGTGCTTAATTTTAACTTGAGGGCACTTTCACTAGCAATGCACAGCTTCGTAAAAGTTTGTAAGTCAATAAAAGGTGCAGAAATCAGCAACATAGTCTTAAACTTCTTCAGAGCAAAAGTAAACTACAATAGTAATCCCTGTTCCTTAACAGGCTTGACATTCTCAAGGGAAAAGCTGGACCACTTAAACTCACAATCTCTTCCTATCAGAAATACAGTTCTGGCAGTAAAGTTCCTTTAATTTCAAAAGCCACATGTCAAATGGGAATGTATTTGTAGATGCTTGTTATCTACTTCTTGCACCTAATCTGCTTTGGTACTCCCCAGTCATGTTAAGTGTGAGTGCAGTGCTTGGAATTGTGCAATGTAGCAGCTCCCTCGGAAAGACTGAAGCAGATGGATGAAAGGTACTTAATGTACCTTGATACTAAATAAACCTACTTCAGCGTGTACTGCTGTATGTCTTGTACTTTCTATTAGGTACTACTAAAGAACTCTGGGAAGATTTGCCCACATTGTTGTGGCAAAGAAACATTCCTGCTGGTGGTCCGCCACGGTTTGCTATTTCAGCTACTACATGTGTATTTTTACGATTGAACGGGCTACCTCTACCGACTGAGTGTCTGGTGTATGTTTATGGTATTTCTGAAACCCAATTCACCTCAAAGCGTAAATGCCCGTTGTATAGTGGTACATTTGAACAGGGCAGCTTTGTCCAGGAAAAACACTGTTGCATGCTACCCTGTGCAAAAATATCCCGAAGGATGAGTTGCATAGGGGCGTCTGAGAAGCCATAAATGTATTATCTTGGTTACCTTACCTTATACCGGTGTGCGTCTTTCTGGTATATGATCTGGTGTCAGCATAGGTTCACATTTGAGTATGAAGTCAGACACCAAACGGTTAAATAATTCATTTTGAGTAAATAGTCCGCTCTCTCTAGTTTGTGGGGTGGTGTTGATGTGAGGAATGTTGCAGGCATTTGTGTCGTATGATATGGTCAGCATTTGAGCGGAGTGCAAGTATTTGTTTTCAACTCTGATAATTGGTGAGGTTTCAGTGCTTATTGGTACTCATTGTTCAGAGTATGCAAAAGCCACATTTGTCATCATGTTCCGCCGAAGAGATAGTAAGTGATCAATTCATGGTCAACAGTACTGTACCCAAAGTGATGGGTAAACTATGGCTTAAAAAAGTCCCAATTTAAGTGACGAGTTGGAGGAAGTAGGAGGGTGGACCCTTCAGTGTCTTGTGTAGGTGACGAGAGCAAGAGAGTTGAAGGTTCAAGTATTCTAGCAAAGAAAAACAAATACAAGGAAGTGAAGGACATTATCTGTGTAAATGAGTGAAGTGAAGTGAGATCAGGTAAGCTTTATTGCTGAAGTAATAAACAGTGAGTCAGAAAACAAGCAGCATATTTAAATCCGTTTGCCGTAAATATGAGGGCTGAGGAATCTGGTGAGGTTTTGCAGAGGCAGTGATAGACCAGAAGTCAGAATGATTGAGACGTTGAGTGAAGAAGTAGAGAAAGCAGTGCTGGCTGTTGAGGATACTGTTGATAGCTGTGAAGACCAAAAGAACACAAGTGGGGTAAGCATGATTATGATGGACTTTGGGTCTAAGCTCACATGGAAAGCTCAATTTGAGAAAAGCGACTAAGAACCAGGTTTAAGGAATGTTTTGTAGATGTTTGTGTAGATCTTGCAGCTGAAAACTAGTTCAAGAAGTGGAAGATTGAATGGAAAAGCTGTACCACTAGAAAGTGACGAGTTACTAGTGACCACATTAGACGAATTTGAGTAAGTGTTCAAAGGAAGGTTAGGATGCCTGAAAGCATGTATCTGCCATATTCAATAAAAAATATTGTATTCTTGTACTTCAAAAAGTAAAGAATATCCCGATAAGCACACAGGAAGAGGTATGGAAGCAATTAATTGTGTAGAAAAACGATTAAATCTTTTGAGGCTTGTGAATGGGCAAGTTGTATGGTTGGAGCATGAACATCTGCTAGTATCAGGTTAGGCTTAGGCTTAAGAAAGGGACAGATGTCTCAACTAAAATGGGTTCTGCATTACCGGATGTAGTTACCTTCACTACTCTTGATTTATCATGGACTTAACAACCAAGTCAGACTGTACCCCTAGTCAAAACAGTTTACTATGTTCATCACACTAGGATTCATGTTAGGCTTTTGCAGGATGCTGTATGGCTTGATGTCGGTGGCATCTGCATTCAAGAGTTTGATGTACCAATTATTTAGAGTTGTACATTGAATTTGAAAGTTGTACTTTGTGTGTCATTTTTTCCAAGGTAAGTTAATTGGGGGGAAAAGGTCTCTAGGGATATGAGGGTAGGGTAAGGTCCTACAGATAAAGGAGAAAACGTTTTGAACCCATAAATTGGATAAACGTTAATTCACGGTAAAACAGTAAATTACATGGGTCACAGAATCCGTTGAAGTGGAAGAAAGCCAAAGAAATCTTTAGTGGAAACAGTTTTGAGTACACAACAATCCAAGGACAAGTACCAAGTATATCATTTCTTAGACTAATTGGATAATATTTTTAATTAATTGAAAATGTGGCTGACTAGAAAAAGAAATATGTATGCTGACATGAGTGCTAAATGGGTTTGACAAAAAAAAAAAGAATGAGAACAGATGCTAGCAAGATAGGGTTGGGGACTGGATTTACCCAGACAAACAGCGCCATAGTCCTCACATGAAGACATCTAAAAGTAATTATTTGAGCTATAAGGTAATTGAAAAGAAGACTGCTGGTGTTTTAGGGATGAAACAAATCCCGTGAGATGCGTTTTGTTGTGCAAGTGGATCATAAGGACCAAAGACTAATCAAAGGAGTACTAAAGGTTAAAGGACTGAACACAATTTCTATGCATATTTGCAAATAGATCTCAACTCTTAACAGCCTATCTTGGAAGCTGGGTACATATGGGGAATAAAGCACAAGATGGCAAAGTGCCACCCAAGATTAGCCAATGAGGCTATTGAAGAAAATTAAGTGGAAGAAGAGATTGTTTATGGTGGCGTGGACTAAAGCGTCATTGTGAAAGTGGAATAGATGCAAGCCTTCAGTGAAGGCAAGTAGTTGGTGAAATGAGGATGGCCTCAACGGAAGAATAAGAATAACTAGTTATTGGTGTAGGTTAAGCCTGGGCAAAAAGTGATGCATTACAGGAAAGAGAGCAATACCTCTACCACCTGTAAAAGATAAAATACTTGAGGAAGCACACAACGATCTCTCGGACATTATACAGATAAAGATAAGTATTAGAGAAAGCTGTATTGACCTGTCGCAGACTTAAATATTTCGCGAAAAGCGAGAGAATGTCAGGAATGAAACACTGCTCCCAATATCTCTGTAGATAGCCTCCTCATAGCCCTTGATTCCCCCCTGACCCCCTTCCCCCAATGCTTGTGAATCCTCCAGGAAGGGACCATTACATCACTTTAGCAGCTCTAGCTCCTCTAGTAGCTTGCCTTTGATAATGCAGCACAGTGGTTTTTAACCTTCTGACTTCTGTGGACCCCCATTTAATCACAACAGGAACCCCCACAATTGGTACTGGAAACAAGGGGCCCCAGCCTAAGCATTTTCGCAAAACAATACACTAAAAATACTGACACAAGCATTCATCAAACAAATAATAAAAGTTATAATTTTAATGAGAAGGCTGGAGCTTTTCTAAGTTAAACTGAGGGCACTCAGCTTCCATACTATATTCTGTTTGATGCACTTGCACTGCTCCCACAGATCAATCCGAGGAAACTAACTTAATTTTTAGCCACCAGTTTAAAATTCCTTCACATTTACCAAACATCTTGACATGTTAATGTTTACATTTTGCTTCTTTATGTACAATGTATTGATCTGTTAATATTTAATTTTCTAAGTGGACCCCTTCAGTAGGTTATGTGGAACCCTGGCAGTCCCCCGACCACAGGTTAAGAACCACTGATCTAGCAGAATCCTTGAAGGTTCTGCCATGACTTCTAGGGTAGCCGCTAACCTTCAGTCCTGTAAATCAGGGCAAATTAGGGCTGCAATGTCACTCTTAAGTTGACTTGCTGGACAGAGTAACCGCTGCTGTTTTCCCCTCTGTAATGTTTGCCAGACACTGGTGGGGTCCTTCTTAACAGTTACATGGGTCTTGTTTGTGGTGTCCCAACACTTTTGGTGTTCTCTTGTCGACACTTGTCACATTGAAAGAGGTGCACTGGTAAAGACTCAGGAAGCAGACACACTGTTTATTTCAGGAATAGGTTACAAGCATGGGAAGTCCATCAGGAACTACTGATTGATAGCTCAGCCCCCGGGCGTAGCCAGTGCTTCCAACTGACTGGGATTGAGCAAAGTGTAGAACATAACCTTCCAATCCAGACTAGGAGGTAGACAGGCCATTACAGTTGTAAATCAGAGCAGTGTTGCTGGGAAAAGGTGATAAATAGGAGCCTGTGTTTGTCTACTATTCAGTAACATCCTGTAGTGCACAGGTGACCTGAGTCTTGGGAAAGACAGTAGCCTGTCATGTGCCTCATATGCAGTTTTCACAAGGCTTATCACCCTGGTACAGGGTGACTCACCACTCCACTGGGTGGGGGTACCTTGTATAGATAGTGACCACTTTATTTTAACAACCCCTTTCAATAGCCAATTCAATGAGGAAAACAGTACATTAGACCCGATGTACCTGCTGTTAAACGAAAACACCATGAATTCCCAATATTTGATTGGTTAACATTAATCTGGGCAAGCAGAACTAATTCAGTAGAGTAACAACTACTGTGGCACACAGGCATCCCTAGAGCGTTGGTCACTGTCCAGAAGTGCACTCCTTTTTGAGTCTTGACCTGGCCTGGTTATTTTATCGTCCCTTTTCTAACTAATGACAAATTAGCTTCATTAGGCCTTTCTTATAAAGCGACCTCTGGGGAAAAAAATGTGTAAATGGTCGCTAGTTACCCTGGAGGCTTTTACCGCCGAATTGGTGGGAATAAATAAACACTCCCATATTAGATACCTGCCCTCAGACCGCCAATAAACAAATATCCTCTTGGATAAGTGGGGCGTTGAACACTCTGGCCCCCATGAAGCCAGGGAATAACGCACAGCAGAATCCAACGGCCAAATGGTTTAATTTAGAACTTTCGAATCAAAAGAGGGACTGTAAAAAGTTAGAACGCCTCTGGAGAAAAGGCTATAAGTTGGAGGACAAAGCCACCTATCTAAAAGCACTAAAAAATTATCAGAAACAGATTTAAAAAAAATGTGCACTAATTCTACACGCTCAAAATTGAAGCTTCGAAGGGGTCATCCAGAGAGATCTTTCAGATTGTTAAAAACCTCTCCTCTCTTGAATGAGTCACTCCTTCCACCCATCCTCTATTGACGGAGGTAATTTAGTGGCCCGTTATTTTTCTAAAAAAATGATACATTTTATGCCTCCTTTCCTGAAACTAATAGGAATTTTAAGTTTAGTCCCCCGAAGAGAGACTTCCACCAGAAAATCTGTTTAGTTTTAAAAAGCCAACACTGTTGGAGACTCTGGGTCTTCTTTCTGCAATGAAATCTGGCTCCCACACGGATCCTATGCCCCCAAATATGTTGTTACAGGTTATAGCCCTTGCTGTTTGCAATCTTCTTGATCTGCCATTCACTACGGGTATAGTCCCATAGGACTGGAAGCACGCTATGGTGGTCCCCCTACTTAAGAAACCATCATTGGATCCCTCCCAGAAAACCTGAGACCTGTCTCTCTACTCCCTCTAAAATGGCAGAGAAATTTCTCAATTCTCAGTTGACTAAGTACCTTGAAGAAAAGAATCTGTTACATGACTCAGTCAGGTTTTAGATCCATGTACAGTACTTAGGCGGCTCTACTTTTAGCGTCCGAATCTGTGAGAATGACAGCAGATGAGGGTAAGACAGCGGCCTTGATACTGTTGGATTAGAGTGCCGCGTTCAATACAGTTTCCCATGGACTTCTTTTAGAACGCCTATGGGAACTTGGAGGGAGGGGAGCGACCTCTAATGGATCACTAATTTTTTTACAAGATCGCTCCTTTCAGGTTATCCAGCTGTCATACAAATCTGAGATTCGCCCCCTGCGGCATGGAGTACCTCAGGAATCGGCCCTGAGTCCAACTCTGTTTAACGTGTACATACGCCCACTGGTGGATGTTGTGGAGCATCACGAGGTACAAATGGTATCTTATGCTGAAGATACTCCGCTAATCATCACTCTGACCCAGGACGAAGAGGAGGCGGCTCCTAAATTTAGAGCATGCTTGGTGGATCTGGCAAAATGGATGATTTCCAGTTGTATGCAACTAAACGCAGGAAAAACCGATATTCTTGTGGTTGGGAAACAATCCTCCATCTGGTCCTCGGTGTGGTGGCATCCGGAATTGGGACAGGTTCTGGTCCCCAAACCTAAAATAAAAAATCTGGCGTTTTGGTTTGATACTGCGTTGACCTTTGACCACCAGGTTTCTACGTTGTTTGGCACTTGGTTTGCCATCTTGCTGATGCTTCGCAACATCTTAGAACTGCTGCCAGAGTCAGCCAAGAAATCAGTTATCCAGGCGCTGATAGTGTCTCGTATGTATTACTGCAAAGTTCTGTATCTTGGGGTTTCCAAGGGCAGGTTAAGAATGTTGCAGAGGGTGCAGAACACAGCGACCCATATGTTGCTTAAAATTTCGAAGCGCTCCTGTCTGGGCTCTGCCCTAATAAAACTACACTGGCTCCCTATGTAGGACAGAGTGGCTTTTAAAGCCTAATGTTTCTGTCACAGAATCCTAAATAGTAAGGGTGCGCAGTTCCTGTATTCTTTTATTAAAGCTTACCGGCCTACATGGAATCTTAGATCATCTAGCACTGCTAAAGTGAGGATTCCCAAAGAGCACAGAGCATGCTTAGGTGGTAGATCGTTCTGTCTGCTGGCAGCTAAAATGTGGAATCTTCTTCCCCTGGATTTGAGGATGCAGCCAGCTGAAGGGCTGTTTCGTAGGGATCTAAAAACGTGGTTCTTCAGGCAATCCTTAAGCATGGAAAGATAATGGTTTTATTCTGTGAATCTGTGATGAAAGGTGAGGAGAAAACCTAGCGCGGGACACTCCGGTAGGAGTAACCAGGCGCTTTATGAGCTTTTAACATTCACATTCGGGATTGCTTGCATCCGTGTCTTTGAAGGTGGACGTGTGTGTATTGGGTCTTGGTTGAGGGTATAATGAGAGGAAATGGCCTAGTACTGGCAGTCATAGGATTCCAGCAACAGCAAGTAAACATGTTGAATACTGTTTCATGGGTGTACTAAACTGAGTATCTGCTTGGACCATTCAATATAATCATATGGATTGGCCATCTGTATAGCAATAGTGTAGCATTAATGACTCCCCTCGGTCTCCTCCTGTGCACCAAAATGGTATTCAAACCTTAATTGTTAGTCGCAGGGTTAATAATAGCAAACAGGCACAACTCTGCATGCATGCTCTCTGTTTGCTTGGTTACTCTCCTTTGATGGGGACCTGGTGGGAAATGGAGTGAGAGGTATCGGATAACCTGTGGCTGTCTCCTCCATCAGAGCCTGTGGCTCCTGTCATGCAGTTCTCCTATGACCTGATCTCCCAGCTTTGACTACCATCCATGTGGGTCGTTCTCTGGAGAGAACAGTGAAACATGCTTCTCTCCCACATAGAGTACCTGAGCTTTGACACTCCTCCCAATGACGGTGGGTGCACAGTTGCTGGGAGACTACTCTTGCATCTCGCATGGAGCTAACACACTAGATCAACTAGATCAATGGGCTACAGCTAATCAATATTTTTTGCTGTTTCTGTGCATAATTTCAAAACAATGCCTGGCTGCTTATGATTTCTCAGTGCTACCAATCCCTCGATCTTCCTCAGACCTGAGCAGACATTGGTGCTGCTTAACGTGTTTGCTCTAACTTTGGGCTTCGACTGAAATTAGCTCACAGACGATGCTCCAGAGGACATAAGGACTCTATTTTCCAGGGCGCCCTCTCCGTTGCTTGGAGAAGTGTGCAATAGACCTCTCCCTCGGGTCAGAGAACGGGCACTGTCGGAAGGCTGAGTAACTTGAAAGTAACAAGCATTTGCAATGCAATAGGTCTCGCTTTCACGCGAGTTTGAGCTATTGACATTGCAAATAACAATGCCTTTTATTTTTGTTTTCGTTTTAAAAACATAAATAGAAGGCATTGTCATTTACAATGCCAATAGCTTAAACTCGCTTAAATGCGAGACCTATTGCATTGCAAATGCTTGAGAGGGAGGGGGGGAGTGAGAGAGAAAGAGGAAGGGAGTGAGAGAGAAAGAGGAAGGGAGTGAGAGAGAAAGAGGGAGAGTGTGAGAGAGAGAAAGGGAGAGAGAGAAATAGTGAGGCAGAGAGAGAGAAAGAAGGAATAAGAAAGAACAAGAAAGAAAGAGAGAAAGAAAGAAGCAACAGGGAAGAAAGAAAGAACGAAAGAAAGAAAGATGAGACCAAGAAGGAAAGATAAGATGGGGAAGAAACAAAAAACAGAAAAGAAAGAAAGAAGGAACAGGGAAGAAAAAAAGAAAGAAAGAAAACAAGAGTGACAGAGTAAATACAAGAGGGGAAATTTTAGGCTAGAGCGAGAGAAAGAGTGTGAGAGAATCAAGTCAAGAGAATTTTTAAAAAAAGCTCCAAGTAGATTGCGGAACTGAAGGTGTGAGAAAGAAAAGGAGAGCGCGTGACGGCAACAGAGGAAAAACAGTGAGAAGTACAAAAGAAAATAAGAACTAGAGTGTAAGGGAGTGTTTGAAAGACCATGAGGCAGTGCAGAAGAGTGAGCGCACATAAGTACTAGACATTCCTATAGTCAGAGACAGGGTATAAAAGAAAGAACGTCAGTGTGAGGGGAGGGGGTTGAAGGCAAGAGGGAGAGAATATTAGCAGAGAACATGCGAAGAAGGGTAAAAGAGAAAAAGTAGTAGTGGATACAGTGCATAACTTATGCACCAGGAAGAGAGCAGGACAGCCCCGCCGTCCGTCCACATGTAACATCACATGTTCAATGGGTTTCATGCCTTGGAGGCGTCTACCTAAACCGCCTGCCTCCAGTCTGACCTCGGGAAGTACTTTCTGTCTCACCTTCACTATCTAGCTTTCACCGGCTATGTCTCTTATGCAGCATAAGAGACATAGCCGGTGAAAGCTAGATAGTGAAGGTGTGAGAGTACGCGAGGGAGTGAGAACTTATCATACTGAAAAATGAAAGGGAGAGGCAAGAGCGGAGAGAGAACTAGGATGGGGAGGGAACTAGAACGGGGAAGAAGGGAGAGGCGAAAGAGGGACGAAGAGCGCGCGAGGGCAATGGAGAGGAGATTAACACAGAGCGAAGGAAAGAAAGGGAGAGGGGTTCTAAAGAGCAGGGAGAAAAATACTCTACTCCCTCTTGGCACCTCTCCCCCTTCCCTCTCAATGCGACCTCCTCGCTCACCACTCACTGGACGGTCTCCGCGGGGAGGGCTGTGCTATTCTCTTCCAAAGCCGCTTAGTCACTAAAAAATGGTCTGTGCAGGGTGGGAAGCGGGCGCATCTCTCCTTTGGCAGCAGGAGCAGGGCCCTCGTGCACGGGGCGGTTCAGTGTCCCCTCAGGGCCCGGATCGGTTCCCTCTAACACCGGTGTGGGGAGGAGCTGCCTCTGAGGGAAAAGGGATGTCTGCAGCCCTTAAGCAATCACGGGCAGGGGGACCAGCGTGCATATGGAGGAGGTGCGTGAATGTGTGTAATTCCCGTGTTTACCGTTGGAAGCAGGGTGGCCCAGGGCACGGTTCTAGGCGCTACACCTCCCTGGGGAGTCCAAATGCTGGGCACGCACTGACCGTTTACAGGACTTGTTTGGTCCTGATAAGTACTGGTATTCTCCCATTAAAAATATATGTGAAGAAGTGCAGGCACTAAATGTGTAGATGACTGGTTTGGTCTTAATAAGTGCTGTAGTCTCCCATTCAATATATTTGAGAAGTGCAGGCATTTACCGTATACAGGACTTGTTTGGTCCTAATAAGTACTGGTACTGTCCCAGGTGCTGCAGCAGAGGCGCAACAAGAGCCAAATTTTGGGTGGGACAATAGCAGTGAATGGCGGGGTATAAGGGGGGAAGGAAGGGGGTTCTGGGATCAAAGCTGCTGACTTTGGAGCAGAGAAATAAGGTTTGATTTCGGCGTGGCCAAACATCCTGTCATCCTGGGCCGATTATTAATCTCCCAGAATACTCACACAGAGGAATTTGGCCGGGGGTGACGCAACGGGGGAGGGGGGGTGCCACAAGAAACGTTTTTCAAGGTCGGAGGCGGGCTAGAGGGAGACAAGCGCGTGATTGGGAGCGGTGAGAGTGGAGGGGCATGGAGGCCCTTGTTTCGATGGCTTAGGGAGGGGCAGCAAAGGGTATAATTACAAGGGTAAGGCGGGGGAACCAGGCGGCGCAGGAGTACGTTTTTAGCAGATAACAATGGAGTTGGTCGGTTAGGGTACATTTCCCCCACGTGCCTGTAATTATGGTGGGGGTGGGGTACTCAGATGAAGCGATGCAGTAGTGCAAGCTTCGCTAACATTTAAGAGTAAAAACGCAAGCGTAGTGCAAGCTTCAGTTACACTTAATAGTTAAAGTGCAGGCAGTAGAGCACGCTTCGATAACACCGGACAGACAAGACCGAGGCAGAGCCACACGCTTGGAAGGAGAGGTCCACGGGGACAGGGGATGAATTTTGTTGAGTGTGGCTCATTTGCATCTCCCTTGTTTTTGGGTGTACATCCAACATTCCATTGTGGGACACGTGGGGTAATAGGAGTCCACGCTGTTTTCGTCGTTCCGAGGCCAGCTGCAGGAAGTGCTGTGTTCCTTATGAATGACGGCGGGGCCTACGGTAGCGCTTGGCTGGCCTGCCACGGGGGGCGGGAGGCGCTGTCTGGCGGTACGAAGGGCGTTTATACAATGCCCCGGGTGCCACCTTGCGGGCACAGCAGCAGCGCGAATGCGGGATTGCATTGCCCCCCGCTAAAGGTTCATATGGCAGCGGGAGTGGAGCAATATGCGGGGGGAGACGGTGGATGATGTGTGAGGATAGTAGAGCTGGGGTGTTGGTTCTGGGGCTGGCTTGGTGGTGGTTTGAAGGTATCCGGGATTACTGTGTACACACGGATGAAAGACATAAGCTCCCGCGAGGACGTTCCTTAGCCCAACATCCCCTAGGTTTAACAAGCTCTCCAAACAGTGCTTGTTTGTTACCGCCCTGTCTCCTTTTGGGACGGCCCATCCGGACTGGATCTTACGGCTTGTTTATCTAACACTCCTCCTAAAGATAAGAAATTGCTTTGCAACAGCCGCAAAGCAGACGAGCCAGTCCGGATGGGCCGTCCCAAAAGGCGAAAGGGCGGTAACAAAGAAGTCTCATTTTCAATGGAAGGCCACCATTTACCATAAACGATGACGCCTGCCAATGAAAATGAGGGGCGGGGCTTCAAGCCCTCTTCTCAAAGTCCTCCTTCACAATAAATCTCGCCGAGCGAGCAGCGCATGCGCTGCAACGCTAGGCGAGACCTAAAAAAGGCGTGTTGTCTAGGTGCACGTTCTAATGCTCCCTTTTGGCATATGTTGGCCTTAGGTAATCTTGAACATTTGCTTACATCGCAGATTATTGAATTGACTAGATATATTGACCAGATGTCTCTTTGTGACCAAAGCACCATGTTTTGAGCCCTGGGTTTTCAATACGTGTGATTTAGTCATGTTAGTCCAAATGAAGACACCCCAGAGTAGATCTCCCAGAATGCCTTCATTAGTTAAATGAAAGCTCAGGACTGAAAACCTGGAGT
Organism: Calotriton arnoldi; assembly: GCA_963921515.1. Taxonomy (NCBI): domain Eukaryota; kingdom Metazoa; phylum Chordata; class Amphibia; order Caudata; family Salamandridae; genus Calotriton; species Calotriton arnoldi. The sequence goes on from CAWUFW010003385.1 coordinate 181,943, forward strand.
AGTCTGATCATTCGATACACGCCAATATGATTGTTCTTCTCTGAAAGTTGTCAGAACCTTTCTTTATTTCAAGTTTCATAAAGAGCAGTTCCTCACCTGTAATGTGTGCATCCTTTCCACCGAATGTATTTCTGGTGCACCTGTTTCACACTGCCAGTAGTGGTCCCTTAAATCTCTTTCCTTCCTGAATTGCCATCTTCACACTTAGTGCTCCAGGCGAGACCAAACACGTCTTACACAATTGTAGCACCATTCTTGTTTTACTAGTTAGATGAACAAAACCCAAGATTCCTTGCTCATTTAGTTTTCGGCAAACTACTCTCAACTTTTCTATTTTCTAGCTGTACACTTTATGGCATTGTATATTTGTTGTGCAAGTTTTTAAAAATGTTTTTAATTACCCAAACTGTTACTTACAAAGAAACTTAAAAAACACACGAACCAACAAGGAACCAATGAAGTTGATATTTCAGAGAGAGATTCTCAACTTTCTGAATTGTGCTGTAACTTCAGAGGTATTAGTGCAAAATCCTACATTTCTTGAGGCACATAAATGAAAAAGAATGTGTGATTTGGTCAAAATAATATGGTTGAAAGGTAACCAAGGATAGATGTCAAACATAAAAGCCATTAATTGCAGCCAGACATTTAGTATAATGTTATTTCCATTTTTTGGGGGGGGAAAAGTTTAAAATCGACTTCTTTTGAAGTCTTGGAAGTAGTCCTGCCTTGTATTTCAAGGGTAGTACAATGCACCTTAATGTAGCAAATGGAAAAGTGCACTGGAATACTTCAAATAAAGAAAAGTTAAGACTTGTTAATCAACACTTTACAGTTTACCGCGAACAGGGATCTAATCTCTGCGCCTACTTTTGAGAGGGATATGTAGGCCTTGGTGGCAGAAAGCTCTTTTCCTCCATTTAGCCGTAATTTATAAATTGCAAACACAGCAATTTTGATCTTTCTCAAAGGGAAGAAGGAAAATGATGAAATTGCTTAAAAGAATGTAAACAAGATTGAAGGCAACCTTAAAAAAAACATGTCTGATGAGATCTAATAGATCTACAGGAAGCTGCTGTTAATAAAAACTCCAGAAGGTTCTGGCACATAATTAACACATCCACTGGGAGCAGTATTAGGCCCAAAATTAGTTCAATTCCAAGTAGTGAGTGGTCCTCGTATATTTAGAATCTTTACTCAGCTAACCACCCTGTTGATCAGGATCTACTTCCCCTGTCGCTTACCTCCTCTGAAGGGGGAAATTTAGTAGCTCCTTCGAAGGTCCAGATTAAAGAGATTATACATAATGCAAGGCCCTTGGGAGTCGGGGGTCCAGACCAAATTCCATTTACTATTATAACATTGGAAGCAGACTGCTGGTCAGATTATTTGGCAGCTCTTTTTAATTACTTTTAGCAGTTTAGATCAGTTCAATCCTCATGGAGGGTAGTAACATCTTACTACTACATAAGAAGGGCTCCACTGTTCTCCCTAATAACTAAAGGCAAATAACACTCCTCAATTCGATAGGGAGAATTTTTGCCAAGTCCCTTTTAGATCATCTTCAATATTGGATGGGCGCTAATAATATACCATTGGAGAAGCTGGTTTCAAATCTAACAGTTCAACCTTAGATAATATTACAGCTCTCCAATTGATCCTGGACAAATATGTGATGTCACGTAACATGCCTGTCTATGCCACATTTATTGATTTCTCCACGGCTTTGACCATGTAGATCGCTCTACTCTTTGGCGAAAGCTTAGACATTTAAAAATTCCTGAGCATCTGCCTAATCCTATTATTGCACTTTATTCTTTTACCTGGTGCCATGTACTGCTTGGGGGCGACTGTGGGTTATCACCTAAAATACTGACGAACAACGGTCTTAAGGCTGCCTGTTAGCCCCTTTATTATTTTCCCTCTATATCTTTGATTTACTAATGGTTTTGACTGCATTGGGTGGGGATGCCCTGAAGTTAGGTCACAGTAATATAGCCTCATTGCTCTGTGCAGACGACATTGCGATTTTGGACCTACCTCCAAGGGGGCTTCAGAGTCGTTTTGATTGTCTGCAGAACTTTGCTGATGGTCATTATTTAAAAATTAATATCAATAAGAGTAAAGTGAAGATTTTTGTGTTTATGGAGGAAGACATCGTAAACATTTTAAGTGGCTTTTAGTGTAGGAAATTTTCTCTCTATGTAGTTCACCAAATTAGGTACGCTGTGCAGAGAGCCTAGGCGACCGTTATCAGTTTACAGAGGCACAAATAACAATCCTAAATGCTCTCTTTTGTGGTAGTGTGGGCGAGCAGTTTAGATTTCTCAGACGGTAGTGCTAAGCATTAGTTGTAATAACGGAGGCAATAAATGAAACCCACCCAAAGAATAAATCCGAGACCAAGTTGGAAAAATAACACTTATTCTTATATACATTCCGATGCCAAGAACTTTGTAGACAGGTAAGTACTTTTTAAAATATCAGATTTCACAGGTAAGTAAAATAGTCACTTAAATGCGTCTTTACGTGTCAATTCTTTTGTATGGGAAAAGAGGCAAATATAGCGTACAGTTATTTGCATTCGGTTTCCAGGGGTCCCCTTCAGGACTTACTGTGGCAGGGAGCCCAGGTTTAAAGAACCACCAGCAGTTAGTAGTTACCTGCTCTGGAGCGTCCGGTTGCAGAGGTGGTGGTCGGGATGGTAGCTGTGCGCGCTATGCTGGGGGAGGGGGTGCACCTAGAAACAGGCTGCACAGCGGGACTTGGGGATAAGTCTGGAAGCTCCTAACAAGGGGCTCGGATTGTGAGGGCCCTAGGAGCAAGCAAGCACAGTCAGTTGTTGGGAGCCAGTGCTGGCGCACTCGGGTGCAGAGTGGTTAAATCCGCTGGGCTTGAGCGTCACAGGCATTCACGATTGTCGGTTGAGGGTGCAAAAATTAGGACAGCTGGGCGATTCTGGAAGTGGACCTTGGTGGTGCTTACGTCCCACGACGGATGCTCAGTCTTGGAATCGTTTAAGTCTGGATTGGACTCAGACAGGCTATGGTTGTTGCAAGGGGTACAGTGTTGGTGCTGTGCGGCTCTGGTTGGTCCTGGTGTTTTCTCACTTAGTGGGGAGGCGGATCTGACCTCCTGGAGCATGGCGCCCTCCTCTTGGACAGCTGCAGCGTCGGTAGAACTGGGGAGCTGCAGTACGTTTAACCGGACTCTGCGGTTTTGGTGCCTGCAGACTGCAGGGGAGTAGCTACTCAACTCGAGTGGAGTTCTTGGGCGGTTTGCGAAGCACTGGCAGTCCACTGGGGTTCTTGGTGACTGCACAGCAGCAGGACTAGTCGGCTTCTCCACGATTGTCGAGACTGGTGCAGGTAGGCAGGGTTTGGTGGCAAAAGTCCACAGCAGGTCTTAAGTTCTCGTGTCAACGGCTCTTTGTAATCTTCTGTGTCTGTCGAATCTGAGTTCCTGGCATCTGGGATACCACCGAAATTCTTAATTTAGGGGCTTTAAGGGGAGTGACAGGTAGTAGCCAATGGACTACTTACCTTGAGGACGACTACACCCCCTATATGACCACTTCCTCTGGGAAGTGGGCATAAACGTGACCCAGTGAACCTAATTCCACCAAAAACAAAGATCGTGGAATTCTCCTTTTTGTGTTCACATAAGGTAGCCCACCTTAGGGGTGGTACATATGACCACTTCCTCTGGGAAGTGGGCATAACTGTGACCCAGTGAACCGAATTCCACCAAAAAACAAGATGGTGGAATTCTCCTTTTTGTGTTCGCATCAGATAGCCCACCTTCGGGGTGGTACTAGCCTGAGGGTAAACGCACCTCCTGACTAGCTAATTTTCCCACCTGTCCTGGAGCCAAATGGGCCCGGGGCAGGGGGGAAGCCTGGTCGCATATCAAAAGCGGTCGAGGTCTTTGAAGCCTCCCACCTTGATATGCTGATCACTAGTCATCCTGCTTGGAGGAGGCGACAATCTGATCTGGCCAGAGCATTAATTGTTTCTGACATCAGAGCGCGGGCTCTCACCTCTAGGGGGTCAGAAACTAGTTTGTGGTGGTAGGCTGGTAAAAACCAGTCAGCCAGTGCCCTTTGGGTGCATGTCCTAGTAAACCCATTACTGGGACCAGCATGGGCCTACTAAAACAAGGTTTTTGATATCAAACACCATTCGTTTCAGTGAAGCCATCATGTGGCTGGGGAACCCGCAATGACTGGTGTCCAGCACATGCATTCTAAAATAGCTTCCCTGTTCACTTGTACTGTCCAGTAATTGAACTAGACAACACATGGGCATATCAGCTCATGCAGCTATGTCCTCACTTGTAATATAATGCACCCTGCCTTAGGGCTGTAAGGCCTGCTGTAGGGTTGACTTACAAAGATTTAGTGGGCATGGCACTCGGTGTATGCCATGTTGTGTTTTTTGGAGCGCACCATTTTACGCAGCCTGCATTGGCAGTCTGTATGAGTTTGGTGCTGGGTCCCTTGGAGTTGTGCAATACATGCTGCAGCTCTAAGGAGACCTCTTTTATACCCATGCCCTAGGTACCAGGAGTCCCATTTACTAAGGACTTAAGAGGTACTAAAGGCCTGGCCCACTGGCATTGGGGACCTGGTTAGCAGGAACTCAGATCACGTCAGTCAAATATGCATCAGATACCAGGCAAAAAATGGGGATGACCATGTCAAAAAGGGGCACTTTTCTACAATTAGGTACTCAGGACTTGGAATGTGTTGATTCATATCCGTATTTGGGCAAAATATTTTCTGCCAATCTTTCTGTGAATTATCACATTTCGCACTTATCTTGGAAAGTGATGCCACATACTAACGCACTCCTATCAATTTATAAGGCTCTAGGCCCTAGACACTTTACATGGGAGATGATGTGGCGCAGCAGCCAGAGCTGCTGACTCAGGAGCTGGGGATCTGGGTTCGAATCTCTGTGTCAGCGCAACATCCTGCGATTCTGGGCAAATCACTTAAATCTCCCAGTGCCCATGCACAGCCCCAGGAAAACCTCACCGGTGATAAGCTGTGCTATATAAATCAACAAACTTTAACATTTATTGTCTGTGTGTAATGCAAAAATGAAATCGTGGATTTGAAATTTTGGAACTTTCTCCATAAAATAGAGGGGAAAATGCTCCGTAAAATTTGTAACTTATATACTCTCTCACCAAGAAATGGGGCTTCTGAGCATTTATGTCATGGGGCTGGCCACCGTCCTTTGATGGGGCCATAGCCTTTTGCTTAGTATAAATAATTCCTTTAGAAGCCTACTCTGTTCAGAAGCATTTGACCAATGTAGGTCCACCAATTCGTTTCTTAAGAATTTAAATAAAGCACTACAGCACTTTAGTATGAACAAGTCTGGGCTTATGGCAATGTCTTGCTTAGCACTTAAGAACTTTCTAAAACATAGCATTAAGATTACTTCAAGGGATTTAGATATGCTTGTTTGTATAGGAAAGAGAAGAGGGAGGTAATTATCTCTACTTGTCCTGGCGCTCACTGTAGTACTTGGAGCATGGTATTTGTCGTTTTTTTACTATTGTTTTGATTGACTATTTTGCCATTAAATATTATTATAGGTGCATCGTTGGGCATTGCACCAGAATTTAGATTGCTTAATCTCTGTGGGGTTTCCATAGAAACTTTAAAGCATGTTTTTTGTGTGCCCCGCATTGTATATTAAGTCTATATTTGTTGAGACCATTGTTTTTGAAATACGAAGTACACTCGGCGAAAGATGTCATGCAACTTTGATTTAATCCAGTGAATGAAATGTGTTGTAAACTTTTTACATTTTTTAAATGCTTTTTAGATTTATATTGATTATGTAATTTGTATTCTATATAAAGTGGATTTTATCATAGATCTGTATCTTATAAATACATAAAATTGACTTCTTGTGAATACGCTAATTACAAGCGGCTTAATACCGATAAAAATGTTGACAATAGTGGTTTAGTGCACTTCGATACTAGGGTTATATGCTTTGTAGCTAAGTTTCTCACTTATTATGGTTGTGGGCTAGAATATTAACTTATCTAAAGCTTATCACTTTAAGCCAGTGGTTACCAATTACATGTGTATGTCGTGGATCTAAGGTTTAATCTTGGCAATGTTAGCAAATCTGTTTCTTTATACAGCCTGGAAGGATGCAGTCAAATCAATATTGAAATCAGTTTGGGTTTAACACCTTGACCGCGGCGCGAATTCCGCCCCGGTGCTGGTGATTTATTGAGTGGGTGGGGTTCGGACGGCCGGGGGCCGTCCTCCGCACAAGCCCACTGTGACGTCGGATGGCCAGGGGCCGTCCGCATCGAAGGGGTTAACACTTTGCTTTGCAGGTTTAGGGAACAAAGTGCACTACTTAGTGCACTTAATTTGTTGCAGTTTCGATTCGCCATCTCCAAGTTGGGCTTTTTTTTAAATATCATTGAGAGACAGTTTGTGGCCAATCCATGTGAACAGATACACCTGTGCTTTCTAGTTATAAAGTTAAATTGTGATTATTCTGTACACACACTGCATGCGAAGATGAGGATTCATCTGTGGGGGGTCACAAGTGAGGGGAGCTCAGTAGAACAGTGTTGTCTCTAGATCACTGTAGTTTTGTTTAGTAAGAAAGTGAAGCCAGTCCACAGCACCTTCCACAATGTAGGTCTGTCTAGCAGCACTGTGGAAGTGTGTGTATGTATATATATATATCCAATTTCGAAACTTCGTATGAACGCGCTCTCAGAGAGGAAAGACACTGTATCAATGAATCACCGCTGTTTATTCACAACGCGTTTCGCCTGACAACAGGCTTGATCACGTGAAAAGAAAACCATGTCGGCACATTAAATGGACAGAGTAATGAACACAAAGAGGCACACTGATGTCAACGTGCGGCAGACATCTTGTGTAAGTAAAGAGGCCACAAAGTAAAGTAATTCCTGAATGCGAGCGCTCCGCTCTAAACAGATCCCCACCAAGAGTGTGACAGTCAATCAGAGCGCGTTGATAGCTAAACATCAAAGTTAATGTTAATGTTATGCCCTCTTGTATTTGTGTCAGTTACATCAAACTACACCAATATCAACATTGCACATTGACTAATGTTATGTTATTAGTCAGCATTTCAAAAAGTATAATCATCATATATACAATATACTGATCAAATCCCCTCTGCATGTAAGGCAGCAAAAATGACAGTCGCACTACATGTGGCCCGAGGCCAGTGCTGGCAGTGCCAAGTGGTCAAATATACAACCATGTAGATCACAGGGTAAAAGGCAAACTGGGGAAAACATAGAAGAAATACTCAATGTTCAAAGTCCCAATAGAATATAGTTCAAATACTCTCACCACAATTGCCGACATGAGTCAAAGTGCTCCAGTGCCATAAAGAAGGGAGAAAGGGTAGGTGGCCCGTGCAAGTGAATGTTGGTGGATGAGCCCTTCCTTTCCTCCTGAAAAATACAAAGAAAACAAATAGTTAAAATATGGTACACATCATATCAATTGCTGATGGCACAGAAAATTCAAAATCATGGGACAACATGAAGAGGAATTAAAAATGCGTTATTAAATATATCCAGCAGCGCATGTTTATACTCAGCCAGTGAGAATGAATACCTTCACAGCTGAATATCAGCAAAAGGAGAAAAGAAGAAAACAGGGATGTCACTACATAAAGCAACAGAGGACTGCATAATGGTCTGTACATGACATGATGGTATCATTCTTTGAGATGTACTGCCATTTCTTCTTCCTGGTTCAGCCTCCCGGGAACTTAGTTTGGAAATCTATAATGTACCTGGATTCTCTTTGTCTCAGATGTAAAACTCTGTGCCACTCCTAGGATTGCGATCAACTCGTTCTAGAATGATATAACTCAAATCTCTTGTGCTGGAAAATGCTTATCTCTGAAGTGACGTGCCACTGGATACTTGGGGTCAGTTGGTAATAGCTCTACAGTGTTCGAGAATGCGTTTCTTCGCCATACAAGTTGTGCTACCTATATACCATAGTTTGCAAGTGCATTCTATGACATATATCACACATGTAGAACTGCATGTGAGAACTGACTCAGTTCTCTACTGACTCCATTGTAACTCACCTGATTATGAAATCTGCTGTTGTTACAAGCCTTACAATGACCGCAAGGGTAAAACCCTTGAGGCCTTGCAAGTTATTGCTGGGGTACTTTGTAATGTCACTGTGTATAAGCATGTCCCTGATGTTCCTGCCCCTACGATAAGTGATGTTGGGTCTGTCCGGATGCCTGCCTACAATATTGTCGGTTTGAGGATACCCCAGTTCTTAGTGACAATACGTTTGATGTTGTTGGCATCCGAGGAGTAGGTTAAAATCAATCTAGAGATGTCATCATCGGTACTTTCAGACACACATTTGTCTGCAAGTGTGGATGTCCGTTCTATCTGCCTAGCTCTTTCAATGGCTTTTTGAGCACCCAGTTGGGATATCCTCTCTTTGAAACGTTCAGATATATTCTTGCATTCTACAAGGTAACTGTCCTCAGTGTTGCAGTTTCTCTTCGCCCTCAACAGTTCCCGCATGGAATACTCCATTTTAGAGTCTCGGGGTGGCTGCTGAGGGCATGAAGAATACTGTTCCCTGCCGTCAATTTCTATGTAGGGTGGTGTGTATTTTATTGTCCTTAACCTCAAGTTTCACATCAAGGTATACTGCTTCTGTCCTGCTAATGTTGCCGCTGAGGACGCATATTGAGTTTATTGGCATTGAGTTTGTTGATAAACTCTAATGCCTGCTCTCTGATCCCTTCCAAACAATAAAGATCGTCGATGTAACGTAGCCACATCGACACATGTTTTAGATCCTGCTGGAAAACTGGATCGGTCCACATGCTCTGCTCCAACCTCCCATAAGAGATTCGCGAAGCTGGGAGCAAAGCACGAACCCATCGCAGTACCAGTCACCTGTCTGAACAGGGTACCATAGAACAAAAAATATTGTTGTTCAAACAGTATGTTATCATGTCAAGAAGCATCTGCGTGTGTTCACGTAGCCTTATCGGTCTTTGGCCAGAAATAGCTTGCATGCCTCTAAACCATGTTGGTGATCAATGATGGTGTAGAGGCTATGCACATCCAAGGTAATGAGAAGGAAATCAGTCTCCCATGTAAGGTTCTCGATTTTACTGAGAAAATCTTTGGTATCTCTAATGTAGCTGGCTAGGTTGGTCACATGTTCCTCAGGAAAAATCAATATATTTAGAGATATGCTCAGCTACACTGCCTCTAGAGGACACTATGGGCCTACCAGGCGGTTTCTCCAGTCCTTGTGTATTTTGGGGAGAAGGTATAACACCGGGAGGATTGGGTAATCTCGCTTGAGATACCTAAACTCCTCCCAAGTGAGTATACCCTTGTCTTTCCAAACCGTGAGAAGGTCCCAGATGGTAGTGATACTGGTATAGTATGTGTCAAAATCGGTGGGTTCGTAGTAGTTCCTATCTGTCAATTGTCTGTCCCTTCACTGATGTATTGCTCACGGGATAGGATGACAATATTGCCCCCTTTGTCCGCCGGACGGATGACGATAGTCTCATCATCCATTAGAGATTTGAGTCCCTGCCTCTGTTTGTGAGTGAGATTGAACTCCCTATGGGTATATGAACTCTTACTATTGTGTCTGTGTCTTGCTTCATTAAGCGCTTTACTAGTACATTCATAAAATGTGTCGATGCTGTCATGAGGTAATACTGGCACAAAGGTGGACTTCACTTTAAAGTTAGTGTTAGCAGATGCATCAGTGGCAATATCAAGTTCCACAAGGGTTTGTGTCAGCCCCTGTTCATTCCCATCATTGTCCTGAGCCAAGTCATGCAGTACATTAAGTAACTCCATATCCCCAATGTTAAGATCGCTCTCACTGTTATCATTGGTATAACCTGCTCTAACGGCATCGCCAAAGTTAGTCCCTTTAAGTTGATGCCATTTTTTTAATTTTAGTTTGCGTATGTATTTAAACAAATCTATCCTAACATCTGTGTAGTTAGAAGGGTGAGAGGGACTAAAAGAAAGACCAAGGCATAGAGTTCTCTTCTCCGTGGCACTAATATCTCTCCCTGATAAGTTAATGATGGTTTTATTCACCGTTACTTCATCCATTAATAGGCTCTTCTGGCGCGTGTCTTGCTTCCCATTGCGCCTCGTCCCCTGCCTCGTCGGGCGAGAATTAGACAACGATGGCAAAAGAGGCAGGGGACGAGGCGCAATGGGAAGCAAGACACGCGCCAGAAGAGCCTATTAATGGATGAAGTAACGGTGAATAAAACCATCATTAACTTATCAGGGAGAGATATTAGTGCCACGGAGAAGAGAACTCTATGCCTTGGTCTTTCTTTTTGTCCCTCTCACCCCTCTAACTACACAGATGTTAGGATAGATTTGTTTAAATACGTACGCAAACTAAAATTAAAAAAATGGCATCAACTTAAAGGGACTAACTTTGGCGATGCCGTTAGAGCAGGTTATACCAATGATAACAGTGAGAGCGATCTTAACATTGGGGATATGGAGTTACTTAATGTACTGCATGACTTGGCTCAGGATAATGATGGGAATGAACAGGGGCTGACACAAACCCTTGTGGAACTTGATATTGCCACTGATGCATCTGCTAACACTAACTTTAAAGTGAAGTCCACCTTTGTGCCAGTATTACCTCATGACAGCATCGACACATTTTATGAATGTACTAGTAAAGCGCTTAATGAAGCAAGACACAGACACAATAGTAAGAGTTCATATACCCATAGGGAGTTCAATCTCACTCACAAACAGAGGCAGGGACTCAAATCTCTAATGGATGATGAGACTATCGTCATCCGTCCGGCGGACAAAAGGGGCAATATTGTCATCCTATCCCGCGAACAATACATCAGTGAAGGGGACAGACAATTGACAGATAGGAACTACTACGAACCCACCAATTTTGACACATACTATACCAGTATCACTACCATCTGGGACCTTCTCACGGTTTGGAAAGACACGGGTATACTCACTTGGGAGGAGTTTGGGTATCTCAAACGAGATTACCCAATCCTCCCGGTGTTATACCTTCTCCCCAAAATACACAAGGACTCGGAGAAACCGCCTGGTAGGCCCATAGTGTCCTCTAGAGGCAGTGTGGCTGAGCATATCTCTAAATATATTGATTTTTTCCTGAGGGAACATGTGACCAACCTAGCCAGCTACATTAGAGATACCAAAGATTTTCTCAGTAAAATCGAGAACCTTACATGGGAGACTGATTTCCTTCTCATTACCTTGGATGTGCATAGCCTCTACACCATCATTGATCACCAACATGGTTTAGAGGCATGCAAGCTATTTCTGGCCAAAAGACCGATAAGGCTACGTGAACACACGCAGATGCTTCTTGACATGATAACATACTGTTTGAACAACAATATTTTTTTGTTCAATGGTACCCTGTTCAGACAGGTGACTGGTACTGCGATGGGTTCGTGCTTTGCTCCCAGCTTCGCGAATCTCTTTATGGGAGGTTGGGAGCAGAGCATGTGGACCGATCCAGTTTTCCAGCAGGATCTAAAACATGTGTCGATGTGGCTACGTTACATCGACGATCTTTTTATTGTTTGGAAGGGATCAGAGGAGCAGGCATTAGAGTTTATCAACAAACTCAATGCCAATAAACTCAATATCGTCCTCAGCGGCAACATTAGCAGGACAGAAGCAGTATACCTTGATGTGAAACTTGAGGTTAAGGACAATAAAATACACACCACCCTACATAGGAAATTGACGGCAGGGAACAGTATTCTTCATGCCCTCAGCAGCCACCCCGAGACTCTAAAATGGAGTATTCCATACGGGGAACTGTTGAGGGCGAAGAGAAACTGCAACACTGAGGACAGTTACCTTGTAGAATGCAAGAATATATCTGAACGTTTCAAAGAGAGGGGATATCCCAACTGGGTGCTCAAAAAAGCCATTGAAAGAGCTAGGCAGATAGGACGGACATCCACACTTGCAGACAAATGTGTGTCTGAAAGTACCGATGATGACATCTCTAGATTGATTTTAACCTACTCCTCGGATGCCAACAACATCAAACGTATTGTCACTAAGAACTGGGGTATCCTCAAAACCGACAATATTGTAGGCAGGGGCATCCCGGACAGACCCAACATCACTTATCGTAGGGGCAGGAACATCAGGGACATGCTTATACACAGTGACATTACAAAGTACCCCAGCAATAACTTGCAAGGCCTCAAGGGTTTTTACCCTTGCGGTCATTGTAAGGCTTGTAACAACAGCAGATTTCATAATCAGGTGAGTTACAATGGAGTCAGTAGAGAACTGAGTCAGTTTCTCACATGCAGTTCTACATGTGTGATATATGTCATAGAATGCACTTGCAAACTATGGTATATAGGTAGCACAACTTGTATGGCGAAGAAACGCATTCTCGAACACTGTAGAGCTATTACCAACTTTGACCCCAAGTATCCAGTGGCACGTCACTTCAGAGATGAGCATTTTTCCAACACAAGAGATTTGAGTTATATCATTCTAGAACGGGTTGATCGCAATCCTAGGGGGTGGCAATAGAGTTCTACATCTGAGACAAAGGGAATCCAGGTACATTATAGATTTCCAAACTAAGTTCCCGGGAGGGCTGAACCAGGAAGAAGAAATGGCAGTACATCTCAAAGAATGATACCATCATGTCATGTACAGACCATTATGCAGTCCTCTGTTGCTTTATGTAGTGACATCCCTGTTTTCTTCTTTTTCTCCTTTTGCTGATATTCAGCTGTGAAGGTATTCATTCTCACTGGCTGAGTATAAACATGCGCTGCTGGATATATTTTAATAACGCATTTTTAATTCCTCTTCATGTTGTCCCATGATTTTGAATTTTCTGTGCCATCAGCAATTGATATGATGTGTACCATATTTTAACTATTTGTTTTCTTTTTGTATTTTTTCAGGAGGAAAGGAAGGGGCTCATCCACCAACATTCACTTGCACGGGCCACCTACCCTTTCTCCCTTCTTTATGGCACTGGAGCACTTTGACTCATGTCGGCAATTGTGGTGAGAGTATTTGAACTATATTCTATTGGGACTTTGAACATTGAGTATTTCTTCTATGTTTTCCCCCAGTTTGCCTTTTTTACCCTGTGATCTACATGGTTGTATATTTGACCACTTGGCACTTGCCAGCACTGGCCTCGGGCCACATGTAGTGCGACTGTCATTTTTGCTGCCTTACATGCAGAGGGGATTTGATCAGTATATTGTATATATGATGATTATACTTTTTGAAATGCTGACTAATAACATAACATTAGTCAATGTGCAATGTTGATATTGGTGTAGTTTGATGTAACTGACACAAATACAAAGAGGGCATAACATTAACATTAACTTTGATGTTTAGCTATCAACGCGCTCTGATTGACTGTCACACTCTTGGTGGGGATCTGTTTAGAAGCTGACGCGCTCGCATTCAGGAATTACTTTACTTTGTGGCCTCTTTACTTACACAAGATGTCTGCCGCACGTTGACATCAGTGTGCCTCTTTTGTGTTCATTACTCTGTCCATTTAATGTGCCGACATGGTTTTCTTTTTCACGTGATCAAGCCTGTTGTCAGGCGAAACGCGTTGTGAATAAACAGCGGTGATTCATTGATACAGTGTCTTTCCTCTCTGAGAGCGCGTTCATACGAAGTTTCGAAATTGATATTGACGCCGGTGTGCTCCGCCGACACACGCGCCACTCTCCATGGGTCCCCGGTGATTCAGAAGGAGCGCTGAATAGATTGATATATATATATATATATATATATCTATCTATATATATCTCCAAAAGGCTGCTTCTCGCCTCCCGCAGGTATTTCTTCAGCAAAGCAGACACGGACCCACAATTGAGTGCTTAAAGTTGCGATTTAATGTCGCCCATTACGCGTTTCAGTCCGGAATTTCTCTGGTTTTGTACGAGTGAAATGTCCAACTAACTATAACGTCCCTGAAACCTGTGGTTTTTTCAGTGAATTTCAAAGGTTTTTTAAATGCTAATTTCTAACTATAACGTCCCTGAAACCTATGGTTTTTTCAGTGAATTTCAAAGGTTTTTTTAAATGCCAATTTCTAACTATGCCTACAGAGGTAGGACATGTGCAGAAAGAGGAAGAAAGGCGCAGAAAGAAGCAAGAGAAATGCAGAAAGAGGCAATAGAAGTCCAGAAAGACGAAGAAAGGTGCAGAAAGAAGCAAGAGATGTGCACAAAGAACCAACAGAGGAGCAGAAAGAGGCCTTGTTGCAAAGTCATCCTGTGCCCCCAACTTTTTGCTGACGGGTACTGGTGGTAACTGACTCTGACTAACCAGGCCCGGAGCCAGTGCTATGCTGAAAGACACTTAGAATACAGTGAAAATGCTTACATACACTAGGGTACACTACGGGTTGGGGTACCCCTGTGATTCCTATGACCTCCCCTGTATGGCCCTAGTACATAATAGGGCAGGGGGATTAAAACTACCTCTAACTAAGAGGTGCCGAAGGAGGCAAGAGAGGTGCCGAAGGAGGCAAGAGAGGTGCCGAAGGAGGCAAGAGAGGTGCCGAAGGAGGCAAGAGAGGTGCCGAAGGAGGCAAGAGAGGTGCCGAAGGAGGCAAGAGAGGTGCCGAAGGAGGCAAGAGAGGTGCCGAAGGAGGCAAGAGAGGTGCCGAAGGAGGCAAGAGAGGTGCCGAAGGAGGCAAGAGAGGTGTCGAAGGAGGCAAGAGAGGTGTCGAAGGAGGCAAGAGAGGTGTCGAAGGAGGCAAGAGAGGTGCGCCGAAAGGGGCAGGAGTGGTACAGAAAGAGGCAGGAGGGGTACAGAAAGAGGCAGGAGGGGTACAGAAAGAGGCAGGAGGGGTACAGAAAGAGGCAGGAGGGGTACAGAAAGAAGGAAGAGAAGTGCAGAAAGAAGTAACAGAGGTGCTGAAAGAGGCGCAAAGGGTGCAGAAAGAGCAAGCGAAGTGCAGAAAGAGCAAGCGAAGTGCAGAAAGAGGCAACAGAGGTACAGAAAGAGGCAAGAGGTGCAGAAAGAGAAAAGGGGGGTGCAGAAAGAGGCAAGAGATCTGCAAAAAAAGCAACAGACGTGCTGAAAGAGGCAATTGAGGTGCAGAAAGAAGCAAGAGAAGTGCAGAAAGAGGCAATGGAAGTGCAGAAAGAAGCAGCAGAGGTGCAGAAAGAGACAACAGGGGTGCAGAAAGAAGCAAATGAGGTGCAGAAAGAGGCAACAGACGTGCAGAAAGAGGGAAGAGAACTGCAAAAAAAGGCAAGAAAAGTACAGAAAGGGGTACATAAGGAGACAACGGGTGCAGAAAGAAGCAAGACGGGTGCAGAAAGAAGCATGGAAAGTGCAGAATAAATCAACAGGGGTGCATAAAGAGGCAAGAAAAGTGTAGAAAGGAGCAAGTGAGGTGCAGAAACAGACAAGAGAAGTGCACAAAGAGGCAAGAGAATTGCTGAAAGAAGCAACAGAGGTGTAGAAAGAAGCAAGTGAGATGCAAAAACAGGCAGGAAAGGTACAGAATGAGGGAAGACGAGTGCAGAAAAAGACAACAGGGATGCAGAAAGAAGCAAATGAGGTGCAGAAAGAGGCAACAGACGTGCAGAAAGAGGGAAGAGGTGTAGAAAAAGGCTAGAAAAGTGAAGAAAGAGGCAAAAGAGGTACTTCAAGAGACAACGGGTGCAGAAAGAAGCATGGAAAGTGCAGAATGAAGCAACAGGGGTGCAGAAAGAGGCAAGTGAGATGCAAAAACAGACAGGAAAGGTACAGAAAGAGGGAAGACTAGTGCAGAAAGAGGCAACAGACGTGCAGAAAGAGGGAAGAGAAGTGCAGAAAGTACAAGAGATTTGCAAAATGAGGTCAAGAGAAGTGCAGAAAAAGAAAGAAACGTGCAGAAAGAGTCAAGAGAGGCGCAGAGGAAAGCAAGAGTGGCTTGCACACCATTAGTACCAATTTAACACCCACATTTAGCAATAAGTAACAGGTGACCATTCTAGGTTTGCAAAGGGCCTTCCACCACGCTGTAACACTTGTCGCTGCATTTTTGGTAACGTTTGACTCATTTCAGCTAGAAACAAGGCTTTTTTTGTTCAAATCTGCAGATTAGGGTGCAGATGATGAATTATGTGGCTAATGCAGAAAATGTATAATTGTGCGAAAGTCGGTGCAGCCAAACAGTCACATAATTCCAGTGGCCCTGCTCATACCTCCTCAGTGATTCCATCTTTTTTGTCTCACTGAGTTCATAGTTGAGCTTCCATGGAAACGAGGAAGACTAAACCTGAGGTTACCACTCCACAACACAGACTACCCTACCACATAATTACTCTCCATAACACACAATCCCACTCTACATAATTCCTATACACTAAATACCACATACTTTCTATCCACATAATTTCACTGCACAACATACCACATAATTCCACTACACACAACGTACATCCACTCCAAAAACATTTGTAAAAAACTTTTGCATTTACGCCAATAGCTCTAATTCTCGCAAATGCGAAACCTATTACATTGCAAACACTTCGTTAACTAGTAATTGCGTTTGCAGAGTGGTGGAGAAAAAGGGTACTGGGCCTCCGACCAGCGTTAAGGAATTCCGGTGCGTAGGGCTTACAGGAGGTACCAGTAGGGCTTCTTGGCCACCCAAAGTCCCTCAGGAGTAAATTGGACTTCATCCCCCATCCCGTAGTCTGCCAGGAGGCGCGTTTGCAGAATGGTGGAGAAAGGGGGGCATGGCCTCCGAAGACGTCTTAGCAATCCCACTGTGCGAGACTTACTGGAGGTAACAAGAGGGGTAGTTGGCCCCAAGGACATCCTTGGGGGCCAATTACCTCTCCTATTGCCTCCAGTAAGTCCCACACAGCAGCATTGCTAAGTTCGAAGAGCAGGCCACGCCCCCTTTGCCCACCACTCTACAAACGCGCTCCCTGGCGCGCTCTTGGATGGGGATTGAAGTCCCCTTCGCTGCTGGGGGTCCTTTAGGGGTCAACTAGCCTACCTCTTACCTCCACTAAGCCCCACACAGTGGGATTGCTGAGAGGTGGACAAAGGCCACGCCACCTTTCTCCACCACTCTGCAAACGCCCCCCCTGGCGCTTTCTAAGTTGGGGGATTAAGTCCCCTTGAATACTGAGGGTCCCTGGGGGCCAACTAGCCCACCAGGTACCTCCAGTAAGCGCCACACAGCTGGATTGCAGAGAGGTGGTCTGAGGCCACGCCCTCTTTACACCACTCTGCAACGTGCCTCTTGGCGCACTGCTGCTCGGGGATGAAGTCCACTTGTGTCCTGAGGTCCCCAGGACACAAGAGGACCTCATCGCCCCACCACCAGTGCGCCAAGAGGCACGTTTGCAGAGTGGTGTAAAAAGGGGCATGGCCTCGGACCACCTCTCTGCAATCCAGCTGTGGCGCTTACTGGAGCCCGTGCTTCATTTTTTTAATAAAAATTTCTCGGCAGGATTCGCGCACCCAGCGCGAATTCTGCCGTTTAAAAAAAAAAAAAAAAAAATGCTTTTTGGGGCGGACCCCCTCCGCATCCTAGGGGGTCAGGGTGTTTCTACCCTGACCCCTTTTTCAACCTGTTTTCACTCTTTTTCTTGTGACTCGGTTACCGAGTCACAAGATGACTGCCAACACTTCCTGGTTTGGAGTGTTGGCAGCCAATCAGAGTGAAGCTCGTGCCCGGGAGGAGTCGCGACTCCTCGGTGCTCAGATATCGAAAGTTTTTTCTTTTTTTAATTTCTCAGGAACTACTGGACGGATTTACACTATTTAAAAAAAATAAAAAAAAGATCGCTTTCTGTACCAAGAAGTACCTTTTTGCCAAATTTGGTGTAATTCCGTTCAGCAGTTCGGGCTGTAGCCTGTAATAAAATTTCCTATGGAAATTAACATGGGGAAAACGTGTTTTGGGCCCCCCTTGTTTCTCAGCCCCCGCTTGACGAATCACCCCGAAACTTTCAAGACAGGAGCTGACCTCAATGAACCATTTTTTGGGAAAGTTTCTCAAGGATTCGTCAAACGGCGCCAAAGATATTGGCAAAAGAAAAACGCTTTTTGAATAGGAACGAGGTCCTAACTAGAACTACCTACTGGCGACTGCCAG
This sequence comes from Calotriton arnoldi, assembly GCA_963921515.1. Classification (NCBI taxonomy): domain Eukaryota; kingdom Metazoa; phylum Chordata; class Amphibia; order Caudata; family Salamandridae; genus Calotriton; species Calotriton arnoldi. Next base: position 200,145 of record CAWUFW010003385.1, read on the forward strand.
TAGGTGATATATATATATATATATATATATATATATATATATATATATATATATATATATATATATATATATATATATATATATATATATTCCAGCACATTAGAGCCATAAAGAATAGAGATGTCACATACCCAGTCGCACGACACTTCGAAGAACTTCACGAATCTGATCCATTAAAATACTTTTTAATAGACTCTGTACCACCCATTAAAAGGGGTGGGGACAGGGAAAAGCAGTTACGCAAGCTGGAAACAAGGTACATCCTAGACCTCGATTCCAAGCAACCGGGGGGTCTCAACGTAACAGAGGATTTATACACCTGTTTATAAACATTTTAATAGAGGTGTGAATCATTAGTTGCCAGCAGGTATTGAAACCGGGATTAAAGGGTAAAACTTTCATCAGACAGGAAGTATGCCGTATACCCCTTCCAAAATAAAATTTATCATAGTTTTAAGGTATCATCAGTCAGTAATTTTAACACACTATTTTTCATTCAATCACAATTTTAGGTAAAGGGACACACAATTTTAATATTTAATATTTAAGCACCTTGCACTTTTTGAACAGTCAATAGGTTTATATAGTAAATGTTTACAGACTAGGATAGCAAATTTGCACATTATGTATGGTATGACTACACTTAGGGTCATGGGAAGGGAGGATTAAATGAGAAAAAATATCTTATGAATCCCGATCATATTGTTGTTTTATGTGTTTTAGGGCTTTTTATAATGTTATATTGTGTTATAAAATTTTAGTAAAAGTATTTATACTACAATTTTAACTCAATCATTATATAGCGGAATGTGGAAAATAAATTAAGTGATTCAGTTTGCCTATAATTACAACGCAATATGAAAATAGATAAATAGTAAATTAAGACAAACAATTGATTCCCATATGTGTAAAAAGTCTGTTTTTGTTATCTATGACTGAGAGAATTATATGCACTTGGCACTTTAAGGAAGCAATGGAAAAAAGACATAAAAAGATGGTAGCATTACTGTGGGCGCGTCATGTGATCAAGGCCCTCCGGGGCTGAAACGCGTTGTGGCCGGCAACTGCTGAAAGGAAACAATAAAGCACAATTTTGCACGAAATTTGGTGTCCGTGCTTCTATCTCGGCGAGGGAAACAAGCCAGTGAGGTGTGGAGGAAATTGGCGCATATATATATATATATATATATATATATATATATATATATATATATATATTCACTGAAAAAACCATAGGTTTCAGGCCGTTATAGTTAGAAATTAGCATTTAAAAAACCTTAGAAATTCACTGGAAAAACCATAGGTTTTAGGGAAAGTTATAGTTAGTTGGACATTTCACTCGTACAAAACCAGAGAAATTCCCCCGTTATAGTTAGTTCAGCTAACTATAACTCGTGCCCCCGCAATGCACTGCTGATGACGTCACATATGACATCACTGATGACATCATCTAGTGACTGTTTCTGTAAAGTTTAAATATGTTTAATATATATATAGGGAAAGGCGTATTGAAGAATGAGTGGGTGTATAAGTGTCTGAATGGATGATTTAGTAGGTGTGTGACTGACTCTAAGTGAGTGATTAAATGTATCTTACTGAATGCACGGGTTAGTGACTAAACTGTGTGAATGTCTGTCTGTTGGTGTGTAAGCGGCTGCATGGGTTTGTGAATAGCTACATGAGTGTTTATATGGGTTATTGATTGGTTGTCTGAGTATCTGTATGGATGCCTGAGTGTTTGTATGGGTGGGGTGTGTGTGTGACTGTGCATAGATGTGTTAGTGGGTGATTCACTGGGTGCATGGTTGTGTGGGTGTGTGAGTGTGTGTATGGGTGTGTTAGTGAGTGAATGTATATCTCAGTGGTACATGTGTGAGTAACTACATATGTGAAAGGCAGTATATATGTGTGTTGGAATATATAAATAGCTATAAGTGAGAGTGTGTGATTATGAGAGTGACTGTATGGATGAGTGTGTGCTTGTATCAGTGATTGTATAAGAGCGTAAGAATGTCCTAGTATTTGTATGAGTAAGTGAGCTGGTGTGTGTATAACTGTATAGGTGAGTAAATGGGAGTGTGATTAATTATTTGCATGACTGACTAGGTGTGTGAGTACCTCTATGGATGAGTGGTGGTGTGTGTGTGTGTCTATATAGGCGTATGAGTGCATATGATAGTCCTGTACTGAGTGATTGTAAGTATGAGTGACTGTACGGGTGAGTGAGTGGATATGTGTTTAGACCTAAGAATCAGTGAGTGGGTATGTAGTTATTGCTGCTGGAGTGTCTATGGTTTTGAGAATGGCAGTCTGTTATTTAGAGTTGGTGTATCAATGGTTACATTAGGGTGTGAGAAGATGCATCAAATTATCACATGGATGATGTCATCAGTGATGTCATTTGAGATGTCATCAGTGATGTCACTGACCATGTCATGAGTGATGTCATATGTGACGTCATCAGCAGTGCATTGCGGGGGCGCGAGTTATAGTTAGGTGAACTAACTATAACGGGGGAATTTCTCTGGTTTTGTACGAGTGAAATGTCCAACTAACTATAACTTTCCCTAAAACCTATGGTTTTTCCAGTGAATTTCTAAGGTTTTTTAAATGCTAATTTCTAACTATAACGTGCCTGAAACCTATGGTTTTTTCAGTAAATTTCAAAGGTTTTTTAAACGCTAGTTTCTAACTATGCCTACAGAGGTAGGACATGTGAAGAAAGAAGAAGAAAAGCGCAGAAAGAAGGAAGACAAATGCAGAAAGAGGCAAAAGAAGTCCAGAAAGACGAAGAAAAGTGCAAGAAGAAGGAAGAGATGTGCAGAAAGAACCAACAGAGGAGTAGAAAGTACTCCTGTGCCCCCAACTTTTTGCTGATGGGTACTGGTGGTAACTGTCTCTGGTGGTAAAAGACACTTAGAATACAGTGAAAACACCTACATACACTAGGGAACCCTATGCGTTGGGGTACCCCTGTGATTAGCATGACCTCCTCTGTATTTGCCATGAGTTAGTGCCTGGGTCATTGGATGAGTACATGGGTACTGACTGGATGATTAGAGTACTGCAAGGAGAGTGGATGGTGAATTTATAAGTGCTTGTGTTTTGGCGGAGTGATTGGATAAGTACATGGTGCTCGCTGGTTGATTGGAGGAGTGCATGGGTAGTGACAGGGCGATGGCTGGACTGCATCAGTAGTGCTCATGGTAAGTTGGAGGATTAATTCCCCTTGAATCCTGAGGGTCCCTATTTGATAAAAGCCCTGGCGGTGGCGGTCCCCGGGGCTTGGGGGGCCTTGGAGGCCCCCCAAACATTAAAAAACAAGCCCCGGGAGGTGGTGGTCCCTGGTGCTGCGGGGGCCCCGCGGGCCCTGCATATATTTGTTGGCAATGCCCCCGGGACCTGGCCCACCCGGGGTCTCAATTAAATGAAGCGCGGTATCCCGCGCTTCATTTTTACATTTTGGCGGGATTCGCGACCCCAGCGCGAATTTCGCCAATTTTATTTTTAAAAAAATGCTTTTTTTGTCCCTGGGGGTCCTTGTGGGACCCCCTGAGCAGGCCTAGGGGGTCAGGGTGTTTCTACCCTGCCCCCTTTTCTTCTTTTTCACCTTTGTTTCCCTGTTTTCTTGTGACTCGGTTCTACCGAGTCACAAGATGGCTGCCAACACTTCCTGGTTTGGAGTGTTGGCAGCCAATTAAAATGAAGCTCGTGGTCGGGAGGGTTCGCGGATCCACCGCACCTCTAGATATCGATATTTGTTTTTTTACAATTTCTCAGCAACTACCGAACGGATTTACACCATTTTTAAAAAGGTCGCTTTCTGAGCCAAGCAGTTCTCAAATAGCGACAAAGCACTTTTGAATTATTTGTTATCTCTGTTTTTTTATCCAGTTGACCACTTGATTAAATGTTACGCTTAGGGGAGAAAATGTGGTGTTACCAAGTTGGAGTTTCTGCTTCAGCTCGTCATTCTGTGATACTGGTCAAATCACTTAATCTCCCCATGCCTACAACCAAAATGAGTTTGTCCTTGTATGATGTAACCAATGCTCATGTAAAGCACTCCAATATCTGACCAGCCTGCACTATATAAAACTGCAAAAAAACAAAGGATAAAAAGTGTTTTCCACACTTCTGTCATTGGGCTATACGTGGGCTACATCTGGGTGATATTTGTGCTACATTTGGGCTAATTTTTCTCTGGTGGCCATCTTGGGAGACTTCAATTACATTCATTAAACTTTATTCGATCTGATTTAGAAACATAGATCATAAAAGTGTACATAAAAACAGTAAATCCTTTTTCTTAATACAATACAGTGAGAATTAATTAAAACCAGTAGGTAAAAACGGGTGTTACAAAGCCCGGTTCAGAGCAACTTCAGGTTAACAGAATAGTAAAGTTCAATGTTTCACAAGATCAATCTCATGTATTTCGTGCAAAATACGCAATAAGGGGTCCAAGTAAGATGCAACGCTCCAATACCTGACCAGTCTGCACTATATAAAACTACAAAAAAACTAAAAATAAAAAGTGTTTTCCACACTTCTGTCATTGGGCTATATGTGGGCTACATGTGGGTGATATTTGTGCTACATGTGGGCTCTTTTTTCTCTGGTGGCCATCTTGGGATACTTATTTGTTATGAAGTTTCCTAATTTCCTCATTTACTGCAGTCTCCTCAGTAGGAAATGCTTTCAGTTTTTACTTTGATTCCATCAAGAAGGCATTCAGATGTGTCACACATTTGCCATAAATTCAGAATGTTAGCACTCTAGTTGCTCATTAGATCACTGTAGTAAAGCTACTGCTCACCAGGGAGTTAACTGGAAGTCTACTGCTGGTATTGAAAGTGATTGTTTCAGTCTGCATGTCAGAATTTTCTAATGAAATAGAAGAGGATTTGAGATCTCACTTAAAACATGCCCTAATTTTTCTTTCTGCAGAACTAACCATAATTTCTATGACAAAATGAACCCCCTCATTTTGTTCCTTTTTAAATTAAATGTTTTAAGTGTTACCAGTTTATTCCAATCAAGATGGCTTCAGGTGTGCCATAATTTTGTCATAAGTAAGACTGTTAGCGCTCTAGTTGTTCTTTAGAACACTCTGGGAAGCTGCAGTAGAACACAAAGGAATCAACTGACAGTCTCTGCCCTTGTTGGATGTACATGTTTTACTGAGAATGTCAGACTTCATTCTCACATGACTGAGAAAGATAATGTGAATTTACAGAAAATATGCTCTCATTTTAGCTTCTGGAGCACCTTCCAAACCTCTGGGGGACAAGCATGAGAAAATTGTTTTCTCTCAAACATGATAAATGAAATCCCAGCAGAAGGTTTTTCACAGGGTAAAATCACCCTAGAACACACCACAATTCCTAAAATTAGTATGGTACCATCAACAAATGAATTCTAATGTAACTAAAGTTTGTTATCACCCTTTATAGTTCTCCTTTTGGTGACCCTCAAAATCTTCTATTCACTACAATGCATTTCATTGGGGTGCTATCATGTATATTGGTCCCAAGATGGCTGCCAACACTTCTTGGATGAAGTGCTGACAGCCAATCAGATCTCACGATGACATGTGTGGTTAGGCTCCGCCCAGATATATATAGTTCTTTTTCCTTTAATATTTAAAAAACTACTGAACGGATTTACACCATTTTTGAAAAGGTCGCTTTCTGAGCCAAGCAGTACCTTTATGCCAAATTTGGGGTAAATCCGTTCAGTAGTTTCCGCTGTAGCCTTGCACAAAGTTCCCTATGGGAAATTGATTTTTTGACTCTTATTTTTTGAATTTCTCAGCAACTACTGAACGGATTTACACCATTTAAAAAAAAAAGGTCGCTTTCTGAACCAAGCGCTACCTTTTTCCCAAATTTGGTGTAATTCCGTTCAGCAGTTCGGGCTGTAGCAGTGTCTAAAAATTCCTATGGGAATTAACATGGAGAAAACACGTTTTTGGACCCCCCTTTTTTCTCGGCCCCCGCTCCGCCGTCGCCAGTAAATAGTTATAGTTAGGACCTATTTTCCATAGGAAATTCACAACATTCTATTTCCAATAACTTTGGCGCCGGTTGATGAATCTTAGCAAAATTTTCAAAACTCGTGGGGCGCTCCGGTCCGCTCGTATCCTGAAAGTTTCGGGGTGATTCGGCAAGCGGGGGCCGAGAAAAAAGGGGGGTCCCAAAACGTGTTTTCTCCGTGTTAATTCCCATAGGAAATTTTAGACACGGCTACAGCCCGAACTGCTGAACGGAATTGCACCAAATTTGGCAAAATTTGGCGTTCAGTAGTTGCTGAGAAATTCAAAAAATAAGAGTCAAAAAATCAATTTCCCATAGGGAACTTTGTGCAAGGCTACAGCGGAAACTACTGAACGGATTTACCCCATAAAGCATAAAGGTACTGCTTGGCTCAGAAAGCGACCTTTTAAAAAATGGTGTAAATCCGTTCAGTAGTTTTTTAAATATTAAAGAAAAAGAACTATATATATCTGGGCGGAGCCTAACCACACATGTCATCGTGAGATCTGATTGGCTGTCAGCACTTCATCCAAGAAGTGTTGGCAGCCATCTTGGGACCAATATACATGATAGCACCCCAATGAAATGCATTGTAGTGAATAGAAGATTTTGAGGGTCACCAAAAGGAGAACTATAAAGGGTGATAACAGACTTTAGTTACATTAGAATTCATTTGTTGATGGTACCATACTAATTTTAGGAATTGTGGTGTGTTCTGGGGTGATTTTACCCTGTGAAAAACCTTCTGCTGGGATTTCATGAATCATGTTTGAGAGAAAACAATTTTCTCATGCTTGTCCCACAGAGGTTTGGAAGGTGCTCCAGAAGCTAAAATGAGAGCATATTTTCTGTAAATTCACATTATCTTTCTCAGTCATGCGAGAATGAAGTCTGACATTCTCAGTAAAACATGTAAATTCAACAAGGGTAGAGACTGTCAGTTGATTCCTTTGTGTTCTACTGCAGCTTCCCAGAGTGTTCTTAAGAACAACTAGAGCGCTAACAGCCTTACCTATGACAAAAGTATGGCACACCTCAAGCCATCTTGATTGGAATAAACCGGTAACATTTAAAACATTTAATTTAAAAAGGAACAAAATGAGGGGGTTCATTTTGCCATAGAAATTATGGTTAGTGCTGTAGAAAGAAAAATTAGCACATGTTTTAAGTGAGATCTCAAATATCTTCCTGTTATATTTCAATAGGAGCAGCCTGTCAGTTGATTCCTTTGTGTTCTACTGCAGCTTCCCAGAGTGTTCTAAAGAACAACTAGAGCGCGAACAGTCTTACTTATGACAAAATTATGGCACACCTGAAGCCATCTTGATTGGAATAAACCGGTAACATTTAAAACATTTAATTTAAAAAGGAAAAAAATGAGGGGGTTCATTTTGCCATAGAAATTATGGTTAGTTCTGCAGAAAGAAAAATTAGGGCATGTTTTAAGTGAGATCTCAAATCCTCTTCTATTTCATTAGAAAATTCTGACATGCAGACTGAAACAATCACTTTCAATACCAGCAGTAGACTTCCAGTTAACTCCCTGGTGAGCAGTAGCTTTACTACAGTGATCTAATGAGCAACTAGAGTGCTAACATTCTGAATTTATGGCAAATGTGTGACACATCTGAATGCCTTCTTGATGGAATCAAAGTAAAAAACTGAAAGCATTTCCTACTGAGGAGACTGCAGTAAATGAGGAAATTAGGAAACTTCATAACAAAGAAGTATCCCAAGATGGCCACCAGAGAAAAAAGAGCCCAAATGTAGCACAAATATCACCCACATGTAGCCCACATATAGCCCAATGACAGAAGTGTAGAAAACACTTTTTATTTTTTGTAGTTTTATATAGTGCAGACTGGTCAGGTATTGGAGCATTGCATCTTACTTGGACCCCTTATTGCGTATTTTGCACGAAGTACATGAGATTGATCTTGCGAAACATTGAACTTTACTATTCTGTTAACCTGAAGTTGCTCTGAACCGGGCTTTGTAACACCCGTTTTTACCTACTGGTTTTAATTAATTCTCACTGTATTGTATTAAGAAAAAGGATTTACTGTTTTTATGTACACTTTTATGATCTATGTTTCTAAATCCGATCGAATAAAGTTTAATGAATGTAATTGAAGTCTCCCAAGATGGCCACCAGAGAAAAATGAGCCCAAATGTAGCACAAATATCACCCAGATGTAGCCCACGTATAGCCCAATGACAGAAGTGTGGAAAACACTTTTTATCCTTTGTTTTTTTGCAGTTTTATATACTGCAGGCTGGTCAGATATTGGAGTGCTTTACATGAGCATTGGTTGCATCATACAAGGACAAACTCATTTTGGTTGTAGGCATGGGGAGATTAAGTGATTTGACCAGAATGGCGAGCTGAAGCAGAAACTCCAACTTGGTAACACCACATTTTCTCCCCTAAGCGTAACATTTAATCAAGTGGTCAACTGGATAAAAAAACATAGAGATAACCAATAATTCAAAAGTGCTTTGTCGCTATTTGAGAACTGCTTGGCTCAGAAAGCGACCTTTTTAAAAATGGGGTAAATCCGTTCGGTAGTTGCTGAGAAATTGTAAAAAAACAAATATCGATATCTAGAGGCGCGGTGGATCCGCGAACCCTCCCGACCACGAGCTTCATTTTAATTGGCTGCCAACACTCCAAACCAGGAAGTGTTGGCAGTCTTCTGTGACTCGGTAGAACCGAGTCACAAGAAAACAGGGAAACAAAGGTGAAAAAGAAGAAAAGGGGCAGGGTAGAAACACCCTGACCCCCTAGGCCTGCTCAGGGGGTCCCACAAGGACCCCCAGGGACAAAAAAAGCATTTTTTTAAATAATATTGGCAAAGTTCGCGCTGGGGTCGCGAATCCCGCCGAAATGTAAAAAAAATGAAGCGCGGGATACCGCGCTTCATTTAATTGAGACACCCGGGTGGGCCAGGTCCCGGGGGCATTGCCAACAAATATATGCAGGGCCCGCTGGGGCTCCCGCAGCCCCGGGGACCGCCACCTCCCGGGGCTTGTTTTTTAATGTTTGGGGGCCTCCAAGGCCCCCAAGCCCCGGGGACCGCCACCGCCAGGGATTTTATCAAATAGGGACCCTCAGGATTCAAGGGGAATTAATCCTCCAACTTACCCTGAGCACTACTGATGCAGTCCAGCCATCGCCCTGTCACTACCCATGCACTCCTCCAATCAACCAGCGAGCACCATGTACTTATCCAATCACTCCGCCAAAACACAAGCACTTATAAATTCACCATCCACTCTCCTTGCAGTACTCTAATCATCCAGTCAGTACCCATGTACTCATCCAATGACCCAGGCACTAACTCATGGCAAATACAGAGTAGGTCATGCTAATCACAGGGGTACCCCAACGCATAGGGTTCCCTAGTGTATGTAGGTGTTTTCACTGTATTCTAAGTGTCTTTTACCACCAGAGACAGTCAGTTACCACCAGTACCCATCAGCAAAAAGTTGGGGGCACAGGAGTACTTTCTACTCCTCTGTTGGTTCTTTCTGCACAGCTCTTCCTTCTTCTTGCACTTTTCTTCGTCTTTCTGGACTTCTGTTGCCTCTTTCTGCATTTGTCTTCCTTCTTTCTGCGCTTTTCTTCTTCTTTCTTCACATGTCCTACCTCTGTAGGCATAGTTAGAAACTAGCATTTAAAAACCTTTGAAATTCACTGAAAAACCATAGGTTTCAGGCACGTTATAGTTAGAAATTAGCATTTAAAAAACCTTAGAAATTCACTGGAAAAACCATAGGTTTTAGGGAAAGTTATAGTTAGTTGGACATTTCACTCGTACAAAACCAGAGAAATTCCCCCGTTCTAGTTAGTTCAGCTAACTATAACTCGAGCCCCCGCAATGCACTGCTGATGACGTCACATATGACATCACTCATGACATGGTCAGTGACATCACTGATGACATCTCAAATGACATCACTGATGACATCATCCATGTGATCATTTGATGCATCTTCTCACACCCTAATGTAACCTTTGATACACCAACTCTAAATAACAGACTGCCATTCTCAAAACCATAGACACTCCAGCAGCAATAACTACATACCCACTCACTGATTCTTAGGTCTAAACACATATCCACTCACTCACCCGTACAGTCACTCATACTTACAATCACTCAGTACAGGACTATCATATGCACTCATACGCCTATATAGACACTCACACACCACCACTCATCCATAGAGGTACTCGCACACCTAGTCAGTCATGCAAATAATTAATCACACTCCCATTTACTCACCTATACAGTTATACACACACCAGCTCACTTACTCATACAAATACTAGGACATTCTTACGCTCTTATACAATCACTGATACAAGCACACACTCATCCATAGTCACTCTCATAATCACACTCTCTCACTTATAGCTATTTATATATTCCAACACACATATATACTGCCTTTCACATATGAGGTTACTCACACATGTACCACTGAGATATACATTCACTCACTAACACACCCATACTCACACACCCATACAGTCCATCACAGATGCACTCTTGAAACCATGCACCCAGTGAATCACCCACTCACACATCTATGCACAGAGTCACACACACCCCACCCACAGAAACACTCAGGCACCCATACAAATACTCAGACAACCAATCAACCCATATAGACACTCATGTAGCTATTCACAAACCCATGCAGCCGCTTACACACCAACAGACAGACGGATACAGACATTCACACAGTTTAGTCACTAACCCGTGCATTCAGTAAGATGCATTTAATCACTCACTTAGTCAGTCACACACCTACTAAATCATCCATTCAGACACTTATACACCCACTCATTCTTCAATACGCCTTTCCCTATCTATATTAAACATATTTAAACTTTACAGAAACAGTCACTAGATGATGTCACTAGATGATGTCACTAGATGATGTCACTAGATGATGTCACTAGATGATGTCACTAGATGATGTCACTAGATGTCACTAGATGATGTCACTAGATGTCACTAGATGTCACTAGATGATGTCACTAGATGATGTCACTAGATGATGTCACTAGATGATGTCACTAGATGATGTCACTAGATGTCACTAGATGTCACTAGATGTCATTTGAGATGTCATCAGTGATGTCATCAGTGATTTCACTGACCATGTCATGAGTGATGTCATGTGTGACGTCATCAGCAGTGCATTACGGGGGCGCGAGTTATAGTTATCTGAACTAACTATAACGGGGTAATTTCTCTGGTTTTGTACGAGTGAAATGTCCAACTAACTATAACTTTCCCTAAAACCTATGGTTTTTCAGTGAATTTCTAAGGTTTTTTAAATGCTAATTTCTAACTATAACGTGCCTGAAACCTATGGTTTTTTCAGTGTGTGTGTGTGTGTGTGTGTGTGTATATGTATATATGTGTGTATATATATATATATATATATATATATATATATATATATATATTCTATGGAAAGAGTGAACATGTTTACAAACACAGTAATTTTAGTGGTACGTGCACTTTATACATTGCTCTTAAACATGCAGAGTTGCATGCCCTAACTATGCTGTTGTAACTGAAAAAGTGTTTAGTGTTGCTCTCTGTAAATCTGAATGTACAAAGGTGAGGACTTTGGTTGCCAGATACCCAACATTGTTAATAACGTCACTTTCAAATGTAAGCAAAAGTCCACTTAGTTTTAAAGTAGGTGTGAACACAATTGTGAATTGATGTCTGTCAATTTCCTGAAAAGTTTTTTTTTTTTTAAACTTAGCTAATTTTACCAAATTTACAAAGTGTTTTTATAAACTGACGAGAGACCTGCTGATTCAGCTTTTGATGAGGTGGTGAACCTGTAGATTTACTTTTGCTGTAGAAACTTGTAAAATTTCAGGAAGTTAATCAGAAGCATTCTTGAAAAATATTAAAACATGTTATAATTTCATCAAATTGCGGGAAGATTAATTTTCAGCACTACAGCAGAACGAATTATACTTTAGCAAACCCCCCCCCAAATAAAAGTACAATTTTTGTTACATTTTGGCAGGCTTATTGTTAACTTTTTAAGGATACCCATATGTCCGATTTCACAATTATAATTCTGAGTACACTTTCTTCCCTCATAGAAGATAGACCTCTTTTACTTCTAGTGCCATCTTATTACTTTCTTGCATCCGACTGGCATGTCATCCCAGCTTACTTATCACAATTCATTCTAAGTATATATCTTCTAGCACTGTGGTGGGGTACCTCCATTTGCAGTTAGGTCAGAGAAAACATTTATTTTGTTAATCTGCCTGCTTTAGGCATCTCTACAGCTAATTTCTTCATAGACGCACCTAAACTTTGGAGTACCCATTATCTGCACACTTTGCTCATTAGCACTATTAAGATGGCTCTGAAAACCCTCATGCTTGTCTTAAGTTCCAAATTTTACTTTGATGGTGTCCTGTATAAAGGCGATTTAAGTTTGTATTGATCTGTGCATATTGATTTTATAACCACTATAGTAGTGCCTTTGTATGTCCAAAGAAATGTACCTTTTGGTGCTTTGCTAGGCAGGCAAATAAATTTGCAACTCTACTTATTAATTTTGAAATCTGCATTTCTTGTAGTAAGTGCACTTAAGTTGCCACCACCCTGTCTACCGATTTTGCTTATTAAATGTTGCTCTTCGAACTTGAAAATTAAATTCATTTAAAAACGTGTATAAATACTGGAGTTATTATAATGGGTGACTTTGTATAATTTTTTTAAACAACTCTCTGCTTGTGATGTAAATAATTTTTCTTTGGTGGTGCACTTGTGGATAAGGTAAATCAGTTTTCTGTTGAAGATGTACCATTTTTGTTTTCTTTCAGTTTGCAATGAGTGCAGTTGATAGTAATGGAGTATGTACCGACATCCTGAATGACTCTCGTCTGCTGGAGAACATGCATGCTAGTCCTGCAGCCGTTCTCCACTGTGAGGAAGTAGACCTTAAGATAGCAGAACATACAGTACCGTTGGAGGAAGACTCTGCAAAGAGAAATGAGTTGATTGTTTCAGCATGCTGTTCCCAAGAATCAAGAGAAGAGACTCCAGGTCGTGAAGAATCCCGCATTGATCCTCCTGATGGCCAACAAGATCCAGAAAATGACAAAAGTAAAGAAAAAACGTTAGGTAAGCTCTCTGCACTCTGTCTTTAGGTACTGTGTGAAATAAAGACATAAAGTAGATGTGCTTCAACAGAGTAGAAAATACTACAAGATTCTAATTCAGATTATGCTTTTTCGTGAGGGGCTGAAAGGTCGTTTTTATTTTTGTACATAATAGGTTTCCTTTATTGGCACCTATTGGTTTCCTGAGGAGACAGTGCTCAATATGTAAAAGTACATTTGAAGGTATGCTGGAAAGTTTGCAGTGGCCTACTTTGTGGATACAGATACAATACATTGTCTGTCGCCAAGCTTATTTCCTTGGATATTACCAGATGTTCTAATCTTTCCTCAGTTTTCAGTAGGGGTGCCGTAGATATCGGCATTACAGGCTGTGCTTACACTGAAAATTTAGTTGACCTGAGAAGGCTCAAAATAATTGCAGCAGAAATAAATGATTGTCCAGTCAAATACTTGCTTTTATGGAAAAAATGAGTCTTTATATATGAACACAAAGCAAAATATGACATGCACAAACAATACCCACAGTCCCCTAAGGACGGGCTCTTGTGTTTTATAGGTGGGTGCCAGAGTCCCTCTACTCTCTACTCTTTAGCGATAGTGATTATTCCTCATTCACCATTGGCGATGTTCAGGTTAAGCCCCACTAGTAATCGGAGTCTCAGGAGTCCCACTCTGACTCTTTATTAAAGTCAGAAGTGTTCTAGCGCCAAAGCACTATATAGCAGGCAAGTTCCTACTGGTGTTGTCTCGAACATAATCCATCTTAGCCACACCAGCATGATCTGAGGAACCAGAGACTCAAAGTGAGCCCCTTTCATCTGCGCAGGAGGGGCAGCAGTTCGGTGTTCTCAAGTTCCTGACAAGTGGTTCTGGGGAGACAGGCCAGCGGGTGAGGGGTTGTCATCAATGCTCTGCCGATGCTTGGTAAGTTCCTTGGGACCCCCCACTGGACCTCACTCTCTCCACCGCTGTCCTCTTCCTCACAGGGTACGCTGGTCTTGGGAATTAGGCGGGCACTGGTGCTCCGGGGGCAGGTGGTCTTGAAGTCCCTAGGTGATGTCCCTTCACCCAGCTGGGAGACTGGCACGCCTTGGCCCCCAGTCCTGGTCGCAGGCAGAACTCTTAGAGAGCTTCTCCTCCTTGCACAACCCTACTAGCTGCTTGACAGTTGACAATTTTGGGGACCTTGAACTCCCCTTATTGCCAATTTCCAGACACCAAATGCGATTTAGAGTCTGTCTTTTGAAGTTTATTGGGGGTCTGGTTCCTTTTGAAGTGCCCTCTTCCTCCAGAAAGCAGCCTGTCACAGCAGGGTTGACTCCAAATCTGATAGCCCCTACACACAGGCCATGGGAGTGACTAGAGGGTCACACCTGAATGTCAGCCACAGTGATATGTGTATTAAAAGGTTACCCCAGGACCTCAGCTCTACTCTTTATAATTCTATTATCTGCCCCCCATCTCCTTCCTGAGATGTGCTTAGGCTCTTTCCTTGTGACCTCTCTCTGAATCAAAGAGCACCCTTAGAAGTGTACTGAAGAGCCTGGCTTTCCCTTCCTATAGCGCGCCCCACCCAGTTCACAGGAATACAGTAATCCACAATTCTGTCTGAGGGGAATTCTTCTACCTCCTCATGTTCTTCCAGTTAGCCCTGGGGCTGCCAAAATGGAATCTAGAATCTTCCATGTATTTTATCGCACGTAGAACCAGAACATGCATATAACGTACACCTGCTGCACAGAATCACACTCTATCTGCATTGTATCATTTGCAGGCACACGTACACCCAGCATATGTATAACATTCTAAACTGATGTAGACCAAGGGTGAGTTAAGCACACAGCAGCAGAACATTAAATGAGTGAGCCTGTAGACCTCACATCAGTGACTCAGGTAAAAAGGCATGTTCACACCTACTGATCACTACATGGTATGCTGCTGCTGCCGCCACCACCACCACACTCGTGCTGCTAAACTCCTGGCAAAGGCAGTAGCCTTTCACATCTGAGGGTAGCGCTTTGGGCCCCTCTCCCGTTCCAAACAGACCGCAGTCTGTGAGACTGGGCTGTGTCATGGTGCACACGCATTATCTGTGTTTGCCCAGACATCCGTACAGTTGGGGCACCACCATACAATGGTCTTTTCCCTCCCAATAGATGCATTCTATGGAAGTGATAGGTCTTTATTGTATAATTTAAGGAGTAATAGTTTTCATAGATCATAGGTCAATTTGGGATGGAGTTTCAGATGTAATTATTCCTAGTGAATGACTAGGGCTCTGGCTTTCTTTTGGAAACCTGGCTGTTAAGAAAAGTGTGATTGCTCCTTGTGAGCCAAAAGTTTGTGATGGTCTAGTGTACTAGCTACATAAACCCTGTATTTGGCTAGTTTTATTGAGTCAGATACAGACCAGTCTGAATTTGATGCAGGCATCAAGAGTGGACAAAGCAGTATAATGTGAGAATTATGCGGTCACACTCTTGGCTTCTCTGAGAATATAGACAACAGCAACATAGGTTTCTTTGGGTTGAGTCTCAAAAAATGTAAACATAAAAATATTGCTTTACGCTTAAGTTTGTAGTAAATGTCTGAATTTTGTAATGTTTAAGGTGTGTTTCAGGACTACTTCTGTAAAGGTTTAACAACAGATTCCATTGAGTAGTTCTGGAATCCATTTGTAAATTTTCAGTATCTTGCATCATATTTTTGCAGGCCTAGATGTATCTTTTTAATTTAACCTTTTTATTACATTTTAACATGAGGCACATAATAAATGACTTTTAAAACCATTCAGGGCGCGTTAGTTTAAAGACAATCCTGAGATAAATGTCATGTACCACATGAGGTTAAGGAGTAGAAACATGAAAGGTTTCATATGTTTACAAGGACATCTGTGTGTTCTTCTGGTTTTCCTCCACTAGTTGACCAAAGTCCTTCTCTTATTGTAATATTAATGCAGTGAAAAGATCCACGATATTGGAAACCAGAGATTGGTAATGCCATGAAACACTGCTTCTACTCAACCGGTCAGTATTTACCTTGTCTTCTAATAGACAGATTAAACAGGGGAAGTCCAGTGTATCAGCCTGGCACCACTCTGGGCCATACCTTAAATATCTATTGAAAAGTGGGCAAAGTTCTACTAGCCCGGTGCAAGCTGTACCCACTGGACTGGCGTCCACCCAAGTCAGTACTTAAATTACACATTACACGTTTTGTGGGGAGCTAGTGATACTAAAAATACATTCACTACAAAAGCACACATCCAATTGATGACTCTTCATTAAGATTTATTCCATGCTTTTTGCCTTTTGGAAATTACAAACGTCTGTTTTTCAAAGGACAATATTCAACAAGTTTCCACCCCAAAACGTCACAAACAATGTTCAAAAGGCATATTTTAAAATTGTCACAAAGTTTCAATTAACTTTTGTGACACACAGTATTCACAGCAGTGTGTTTCCACAAATACTTTCAATTGACTCATTCATATTTTAAGATAATTTCAGCCAACAGTGTTTCGCGCCTGTACATGCTACTTCTTCAGGGCGATTAATAAATTATATTTTCTGTCTGTCTCCTTGAGTTGAATCGAATAGCCAAGCAGCAATAGATTAAAAGTGAATTTCCTTAAATATTTTCAGGTGCGTGCAGGTAACCGGTTACGAGTAATCTCCTTTCCAAAGGGATTGTTTCCAAAGTTTTGTCCCACTCAGAGCTACACCTTTACAGGACCACAAGAAATTCTTAATGTGAAGGCTTCTTCTATGTAGTGACACAAAAAATACTCCGTAATATTCTCCATAAATTTAAAGAAATCCTCTCTGATTAATGCAAAAACTTTGTCGCTCCTTTGCGCTCTCCAAACAAAATCATTCTCTAATCGCGTTAGCACTTCCCCATAACCGCACGTGATTAAAACCTAATTCAAGGCCGGCTCTACTGGTGCTCACTAGTTGGCCTAATGAAAAACGCCCATGCAACAGTGAGGTTTGCAGAGGCCCCACCTAGCGGTCAGTTCACACATATGCTTAGATTTTGACACTTTGGCTCTTTGGTTAGCCCAGCTTCTTTATGAAGTCTGTTTGCTTTTCCGAACACTCATTGCCGTTTGATAAATGAACCTACTGGTCCATTTCACTGTTTGAATATTAAAGAAGATCCTTTGATGGAGAAGGAAAAACTGCCTGCATGTAATCATTTATATCTACTTTGAATTCATAAGGAGCCCATCTGCCCCCTTGTTAAACCAGTGTCCAAATTCCCCTCTAATGAGACTCAGAACATGCTTAAATGAGCTGTAGCCTCTGCCTCTTCCTCACTTACAAGATTGATGTAGGCAGAGAGCTACACAGTTCTCCAACACCCTACAGACGACCTTGATGCTGTGCCTCTGGCTTTTCCTGCATTGGGATGCATGTTTCAGCACCTAGACCCGCTCAATTCTTAGCTTGGGCAGCCACCAGATACAGCCAGGTAGTCAAGGCTTCGCCTCTGACTCCATTGAGCAACCATCACAGGTAAAGGTAGCTTAGAATGAATATGCCAGTTTTTCTCGCGGCTGTCTGGTTGCTGCCATTTTGAAACTGCAGTACATCTGATGGGAGTCCTCTCTCTGCCTCCAGTCACCACTCCCGTGGCTCGGGTATGGAATCAAAAAGACTGTCAGCAAATGCGTTCTGTGCAAGCGAAGATGAGCAAATGAGCTCCATGTTAGTTCGATGCTATGATATGCACAGGATTTTGCCAGGGGCCGTTTGGAACCCTGTATTTTCTAGCTTGTCGGCCACCTTGCTAGCTGAATTGAATTGCAAATAACTTAAATTTAGTAAAGCATGTTTTTTAACAATGTAAATGTGTTTGGGAATCGACTAAAGGCCGAGACATTCCAGATGAACTAGGATCACTAGTAGCTTTTTCTTTCAGTCATGGTTAATGGTGTTATCCCAGATACTTTTGAAACTTCTCGGGACAGGACTGATCATGTTTCCAACTCAGTCTGTTTGTTTTTTTAATTTGTTTTTGGCTGCAGTCCTCTCTGCTGAGTTTTTGACAGATGCCGATTTCCTCCAATCATTCATAGCCCTGAGCCATTTACCATTGACAATTTTTGGCTGTACCGCCCCCTTTACGCACATTTGCTATATTGAAGGTTTTGTTTCAGTGTTTTAACAATCTTTCAAATATAAATTGTAAATCTAGCATGAGCTACTCTACACTGTTAATACGAAAGCCACTGCCCTGGGTGACCGGGGTTAGGATGAACAGAGCCTCTGTGGTTTACACGGTCTCTTGGCAGTTGGAAACTGCCTCTAGGAAGGTGGGGACTGTACACAGACGGTGAGTCAGACTCTCGCCGATGGAGATTCGCACAGGGACACATAAATGGACACTGGGCAACTGCTATAGGTAAACATGGGTCGGATATGGAGACATGCCCATTGAAAGGAAATTGATATTGAGGTTATGGACACAAAAAGACAATTCAGAGTTGCAGTTGAAGACCAGCATTGACAAAGACACCAGTGTGGCTGCTGTTCAGCATAGCTAAAATTTAGTGTTGCATCGTGAAGTGTTGTGTGGTGGGGGAGTCATGGGTGGAGGGTTGTGGGGGTATGGTGGAGGGTTGTGGGGATCAGGTGGGGTGGGGTTGAATGTCGTGGAGTGGTTGCGCACTGCCATTACAGACAACACCTTTTCAATTGAATATTACCATTACATTTGCCCAGACATACAGTTTTACTGATAAAACTATCGCAAACGATAATGTGTTGCAATAGGCATCACCTAGTGTGTTGATTTGTTTTGAGAGAATCAAAATATGTTTCCATCATACTTCAGAATTGCAAAAAAAAAGTGCATCATTTGTGCTTTCCCAATTCTGAAATATTTCTACAGTTCATTTACTGGCATTTAAAATTTGTTGTGTGCTAGAAACAAATAACACCCTCCCCACAACCAGCAAGATTGTCACATAAGTCCTCACTTTGCAGTCTGAGAAAGAATAGTAAACACCGCCCTACATCGGAAGACAGAGCCTAACATTTGACCTCTTTGAATGCACAGCATATGTGGCAAGATAAAAATACAATTTAAAGACCTGTCAATTGCTTATTCACTTCTGAACTCTGACAAGATTATTTTGGGGGTGCTTCAGCACCCCCTCACCCCCGTACTTCAAGCGCCTGTGGCATGGGCGTGAAATGGACTATAAGGATTGTTTAAGTTATGCTTTTAGTAAAGAGCACTGACCAAAATAAACAAGCTCGTCAACAGTACATTGTTCCTCACAGGCATGCAAGATTAGTGGAAAGATAAATAGAATCAGTCAAGCAGAAAGACAGTAGGCAGGAAACCTCTTCCAAGAAATAAAGTAAGTTTTCTGCTTCCTGAAGTAGCTTTCAAGGGACACAACTGTAAACACACACTCTTGTGGGGTGTCTCACGAAAAATAGAGTTCCCAGTAACGAGCACTCGTGGAAGAATGCAAGGAGCCAGTCAGAGAGGTGGGAAAATGGGCTATGCTCCACTGGAGGGAGAAAAACATTCTGGACAGCACTAAACCAATAAAGCCAGCAAATAGAAAGCAAGCTAATGTGAGTTACAAAACACAAACCAGTGGTAGTAATTGGAGGATTACATTCCTAGTGAAGCTTTCAGTTGTGCACTGTCTGATAGGCTTTGACCTAAAAGGATTTCATTGTCAGACCAAGGAGAAAGGCAACTGCTTCACATTAAATATACTTCTGTTGGCATCCGCATTTCATTTCTAAAGTGTGACATTACATACATTTTCAGATTTTTTGTAAATAGGCCTTTTAAAGGGATCTAGAGAAAGCACTCCATGAGGCTGAATGAAGTGCCGTGCAGCATCTATTGGTGGTGATTTTATTCCATTTTTATGCCAGTTTACATTCCAACAGAAAGCCTTTCTCAGTGTTAATATTCTATACTGGCTCATGAGACAGAGAATCCATCATTCGGTGGACTCTATTGCACTCTTTTCTAGCCAGCTATTATTCCATCTAGGTTAGCCACTAATATTTGACAGGTTTTTCAGTTGATGATGAATCCATTTTCTGATCTCATACAATATGTGTGTATCACCCACATCCACAAGGCAGGTGGTTCTCCTGCTTAACACTGGTGGTGCTGGGTTGGAAGAGCAAACAACTGCAAGGGAGCTAGGCCTGACAGACATATGAAAGCTAGTGAGGTGTGCGCAATACACTGTTTGGTTTTTCTCCATTGGTCACCTCATTTGTTTTTTGCTGATATTCCTTTGTATATGCCTGAATTTCATTTTGCTGCCTTTCATGACAACAATAATCTTTTTGTTCTTACCCATAGGCCTGAAGCACTGTCTATACACTTTGTGAGATATATATATTTTTCGCAACTTTTTATTAATCAGTGCTCAATCAACAGTACATTGATATTATAAAATACTGTTCAACATCAATCATTTGGCCGGAATGTACAGTAGTTACATCAGCAAACGATTAGCATAATCAGTCTGATCTCAGTAGTACAAAATCCTCCCCCAAACCCATATTTCTCTGAAATAGTTGTTCATTATGCACTGCATCCCCTAATCCGCTTCTATAAACCTCTGTACTCCTGCCAGCCCCCCCCCCCGACCTTCTCCCACTTACTCGGGCATCCTCTACTTAGATAGATTGTATGTTCGACTCGCCAGCACCAGTCAAGGTCAACCTCCCAGTCAGCCACGCTTGAGGAAGCGACCGCCTCCACCCGTGCTATATTGCACTTGGCCACCGCCGAAGCCAGTGCCAGCCAGATTCTTATACCTCGGCCAGGTTTCAGCATCAGAGATACGGAGCAGGTGCCATTTAGCTTCTGGAGGGACCTCCAGACCCACCACCTCAGCTGTTACCCATACTACTACCGCCCAGTATCTTTGGATCACTGGGCAGTCCCACAGCAGGTGGTAAAATGTCCCCTCCTGTCCACATTCCCGTTCACATAATGCATTTTCAGCCCTCCCTGTGCGATATAACAGTGGCCTGGTATAATAAGTTCTGTGCAGAATCTTCAGTTGTACCTGCCTAAAGCGAGATCTTATGGCCACCTCCCTTGGGCCCTGTATGGCCTCTACCCAGTCCTCATCATCCAGAGGGTCAAGATTTCTTTCCTAAGCTGCCTTCAATGGCCCCAGTGGATCCTGGGAGTTATTCACCAGTTTTTTGTAGACGGTTGAGATTGCCTTGTCAATGAAGGGGTCCGTCAACAGGCGGTCCTCAAGTGGGCTTGCTTCGGCCAACAACTCTCCCTCTCGGAGGTGACCCCGCAGTGCATGTCCAATCTGTAAATATCGGAGCCACTCTGTTTCCCCCAGTTCGTATTTCTGTTTGAGAGTTGCAAAGGAGACTTATGCCTGCCCCCTCCAGACCTCACCCAGCCTTTCCAGACCTATTAACTTCCATTTCGTGAAGCTGCGTAACTCCCCCACCCCATAAAGATACCTGTCCCAAAGTGGTGTCATCTGTCAATTTACCCTCCCAACCCAGAAATGTTCTGGCCTTCCTCCGCGTCCTTACCACTGTCTGTGTGTGGAAAGGCAAATCCTGCTCCATCTTTCTTCGATATGGGAGAGGAGAGTATCACTGTCGCCCATTGCCATTCTGTTAGCTCTAAGAGCTGTATCTTCTTGATCCCCAAATACCCCGTCGTTCACCATTACCAACTGGGCGGCCCAATAGTATTTCTTAATATCTGGCACTGCCGGTCCACCCTCATACAGTCCTCTCTGCAGCGTTTGTAAAGCTATAAGGAAAGTACCGCCGCTCCACAACAATAGTCTTAGTTCCGAGTTTATCTTTTAAAAACAGTCTTGTGGGATTCAGAATGGTGTGTTTTGTAAAATGTATAGCAGACGTGGAAGAGTCTTCACTTTAAAAATGGCCGCCCGACCGTTCAGCGTGAGTGGAAGTGTCCACCAATGTTGGGCATCTCTGCAGAATCGGTCCAGCTGCTTGGCAAGGTTCTTAGTGTAAAAGGCCTGTGTCTTCCTAGTCACGAACACTCCCAGGTACTTGAAACCAGCCATCTCGATTAGGACCCTACACCTAGATGTCAACTTTGGTACTCCCCCCACCAATGAGAACAATGGGGACTTTCCCCATTTGGTTTGGTACCCTGAATAGTTCCCAATGTGTGCAAAATCTGCAATATCCTATCAGTTGAGTGCATTGGCTTTCTGACAAAAGCAGGACATCGTCCCATGTAGAGTGAGATTCTTTCATCCCATTCTCTGGAATGCCCCATATGAGGGGGTCGTGTTAAACCCAGGCCGCTAGTGGCTCGAGGGCCAAGGCAAAAAGCATTGGGGACGGGGGACAGCCCTGCCTTGTACCATTTCGGAGGGCAAACACCCGGGATATCGAGTTAATAACCCGTACTCGTGCCAGAGGGCCTGAGTAAAGGAGGTTGATCCAACCAATAAACTAGGCCTGAAACCGAGACGTGTCAGTTCCGCAAATAAATATTAAACGCCAGTTTTGCGTCCAGGGACAGAAGTGCCTCTGGCTCTGTGAAAGAGGTTTCGGTCAGGTGCATGATCCCATATAATCTCCTCAGATTAGTCCTGTCCTTCTATGCGCCATAATTCCGAATTGATCCGGATGAATCATATATGCAATCACTGTTCGCAAACGAAGCGACCGGGCCTTGGCCAATACTTTTGTCTTCATAGTTAAGCAGCGATGTGGGTCTATACGACTTGCAGTCCCTCAGTGGCTTACCCTCTTTAGGGATTACTACTATAACAGCAGTTTTTTGGTCCTCCGGTAGACTACCGTCTTTCCTAGCCCCTGAAACATTTAAACAGCTCCATTGGTAGGCTGTTTGGCCCCACCGCCTTCCCTGACTGCAGGGTTCGCGCCTCTGTGCTCAGTTCCTCTACTGCCAAAGCTCCTTCTAACGTTCCCCGGTCTTCCTTTGTCAACTGGGGGAAAGTCGGGTCCCTCAGAAAGTCCTTACAGTCTTCACCTGACATCTCAGACGAAGAAGTATGTAGAGCCTAATAATATGTTGCGAACGCCTCGGCGATCACCCTTCCCGTAGTGTGCAGCTTCCCTTCCCCATCCAATATTTCTGGGACCCATCCTCGTCCGCGCTGTCGTCTTTCTAACAACGTTCGCAATCTACTAGCCTTGTCTCCCACATCGTATAAGCGATGTTGGGTGGTGAGTGCCTGAGCCCGAGCACTATTTTCCTTCAGCGTCCTCAGCTAGTGCTGTCGCAACCTCAACTGATGTTCCAGTGAGGCATGGCCTCGGATCACCGTTTTACGCACCTCCCATGTCACTGCAGTTGAACTCACTGATCTCCGGTTTTCTTGAAAAAATAACTCTGCCCGCTCTCTTGCTTGTTTTAAATTTCGTATCCTTTAAGAACCGTGGGTCAATTTTAGGGGTAGAACATGGTCCCTAACTGGACCATTGAACAATACTTCAACCGGTGAGTGGTCTGACACTCCTCACGCCACATAAATGGCTGCTCTGAAATCGCCCAAATGGTTGGTCTGTGTTATCAAATAATCTAAGCGAGCCAGGGTCCCATGTGCTGCCGACAAATACGTAAATTGCCTGGTCTCCGAATGCTGCTACCGCCAGTTGTCAGCCAGTCCTATAGCCAGCCCAAAGTCTTGCAGCGGGCCCGGCCTCCTCGAGGAAGCTACCCCCTCCCCAACATCCAATTGTAGGTTTTATCACATCATTCATGTCTCCTCCCAGAACCAATTCTCCAACTGGCAGTTCTAGGAGCAGGGGGCCTAACAGTGCTAACGAAGGCTCAGTTAGCTTAAGAGGTATATAGACTGAGCAGAGGTTAAGTCTGCCCCTCCCACTTTCCACTCACTGCTACGTTTCGTTCCAGAGAATCAGTTCATTTCTTTGTGGGGATAAAGGGCAGTGCTTTCTTGCATAAGACCACAACCCCCCTGGAACCAGCAGTGTATCCCGCATGCACCACCAATGTGTATCCAAATCTTTCTATCGCTTTACAATGGTTCCCTTTAAGGTGTGTTTCCTGCAGTAAAACAACATCAGGGGCTTGCCTCTTTATGAGCTGTAAAACCACTGTTCGCTTTATCTTACCAATGAGGCCATTGACATTCCATTATCAGATTTTTAAGGACTGCCGCTGCACCCCAGTCATTCAACCATTGAGTGGGATATTTTTATAATTGTGTGTCCCCAGACCGTGGGTTGTGATACCTCCGTCCCCGGGTCTGCCTCAAAATGCAACCTGTTACCGGCCCCTCTGTAATTGAGCACTTTCATTCCAAACATCCCCCCTCCCTGCAACCCTGCTAGATAGGTTCTCAACTCCCCACCATCCCAACCTTCAGTGCGCCTATCGCCCAAACAACATCTAATAACAATATAGGGGGTACTCTGGCTCTGCCGTCAATGACCCACGAAGATATGTATTATTATCCTTATATCCCGTCTCTCTATTATATATAATCCCGAGTTGTATTTAATTCAGCTGTTGACCTTAATGCCACACAGATAATATCTACATGTTCTCACACCCCATAGTTTCCACGCGCCAGCAATCTCCTAACTTCTAGGTCTCTGCCTGTAGTTCAACAGAAGCCATACAACTCCCAGTTCTGTGCTGCGGGGGGTCCAAAATGCCACGTCTTTCCTTCTGCTATCACCCGAAGCTTTGCAGGGAAGAGCATCATATATTTGAGACCATGCTCTTTCAGTTCTCTTTTCACCGCTTCAAAGCTACGTCTCTGGCGCTTGACCTGCAGAGTAAAATCAGGGTAGAAGCGAACCAATACGTTTTCGTAATGTAGATCTCCTATCGCCCTCACTGCTTGGAGAATTGCGTCCCTGTCACGATAATTAAAGATCCTTGCAATTGTTGTGCATGGAGAGGTACCTGACTTGGGTGGGGGTACTGGTGCCCAGTGTGCTCTCTCAACCGAGAAATTTCGACAGGCGCTTGGGGCGTAATGTATTAAGTAGGAAGTCTTCTAGGAAAAGGTCCACACTAGGGCCCTCGCAACTTGTGTGACCCCCCACCACTCTAGTGTTGTCCCTTCTTGGTCCTTTAGTTTTGCCGCCAGTGCAAGACCTGTTGTGACACACCTGTGTCTCCAGGCGTTTTGTGGTGGACTAGAGCTGGTCTGTATGGACTTACCCTGTTGTAACCTTCTCACTGAGTTTTTGGAGGTCTGTTCTTAATAGATTGACTTCAGTTGTCACTGTGTCGCTGTTGGGCTCCAACGTGCTCTTCAAGTCCCTTATTGATGTCATTATTGCCCCCAAGGAGGGTTCTTCGACTGCTGGCGACTCCACCACACTCCCTTCTGCTGCCATCTGTGTCATCTGGACTACATAATTGTCCATTTTGTTTGATTGGTGCATCACCGTTCCTTTGAGCTTCACCATTGCATTAGATTGGGCGTTGGCCTCCGTCCATGTGGAGCTGTCACCCACGTGAGCCTAGAGTGCACCAGCAAGCTGTTGTAGTTTATATTCGGCTGGGTACAATCCAGCTCAGATCATTGTTCCACCACCGTGTCCCAGACCAAAGCCGCCTCTGTTCTGCTGATCTGCCCTTATTTTGCCATGTCCCAGGTGGTCAACCACCCTTCTGTCACCTGGGGCCTATCTTTTCTCAGGGTCTCCGGGCCGAGCCTCGCAGTGTCCCAACCCCGGCCTCTCCCGGATGCTGGCGAGCAGGTGAAGGCGCAGAACGCGGCCCAGTTTTCGGAGCCTCTTCCGCTCACTCTTCAGTTTTTAATTTTGCGGGGGCGGGTCCACCGCGTCCTCACCCTCTTCTCTACCGGCACTTCCTCACTTCTCCCAGCGTTCATCGTACGCCACAGACTCCTCCCTGGCGGCACCTCGCGTCCTCCTCGACCTTGGGTCTGTCACATAAGCCACATCCATACTCGGTCACCACTGTCACGGCTGCTCTCTTTCGCAAGGATCTCGGTGAAGCAGGGTGTTGACTGTCTCCGTCCCACATTGAGGCCGGGACCTCCACTGCTCTGACTGCCGGTCGACCATGTGGGAAGCCAGGCCGCTCGGCCCCGGTCTTCACCAACTCCACTCCGGGGGGAGGGGTGACCAACGGTTTGTCTCCACTGGACCTCTGGGTGGCCCGTTGTACTTTTAATGTTCCTAGATGCCACAGGATTGCAGATTCTGTGCGGATGTTGAGGCTTATTCTAGCGTACGGAGCGGCGCTCCGCTAGTGTGCGGCCATCTCGGCGGATGCCACGCCCTTTTGTGAGATATTTATTCCTATAAACTATTTCCTGACTTCCCTTGTTCATGAAGACTGTGTGCCTCTCTCTTATTGATATCTGCAGGTTATCTTTATGAATGTCTCCATAGTGTACCATCCTGTGTGAGTATGAGTTTTGATATGCATATGTAAGTCGTATCCAAGGGTGGATTGTGTTGTACTAACCCCTGCCACCTGGTTACTTTTTCCCACTGTGAAACCCAAGCCTCTTGTGAGGTGTTTGTCTTGGTTCTTTGATGTTGTCGGACCTCTTGTGTTTTTAGGAGTTTGGTTGTTGGCAGAAGAAGTCTTCAGATTAGAGTATATGTAGACTAATTCCCATCCTGGCAGCAACAGGGTGTAGCTGGCAGCCCCAAAAGCTAGACTAGACTGCCTTCACCCCTTGTAAAGTCTTACTTTTCAGTGTTCACGGAGGTATGACTGAAGGAGTTGGGAGATACAAGTGTGTACATGTTGCTTAGTTACTCTTGAATCTAGTCTTTACTTTGCCTCCTCACCTCTCTTGTCTGCTTTAGTTCAGGTTTCCTCGAGTTAAAACACCCAGTACACTCTTTTGCGCCTAAGAGAGCGTATTTAAGTGTAAGCTGGTGGGTGCGTAAAATAATGAGCTGGGTTACTACAGCTTTAAAAGTTTTCATGGGATATATGTTGTGGGGGCTTCGCCTGCAGCTCCAGACACATCATAGACCTAGAGAAATGTGGGTGTGCATTGAACTGCCAGTATTTGCCGGAGTTGTGGTAATCAATAACCTATACTTTTGTGCACTGGTGAATAGGGTTGTCATATTTTTACTTCGTCAGTTAGGTCTAAACGTTTCTATCTTAGTTCCTGTTTAATTTTATGGACAAGTCCTAATTCTTTTGCCCCAGATTCGACCACAAGGTTTGGTGAATACGAGTAGTGAATTTAAGGACATATTTGTAATGAATAAACTATGGCTAAAGAAGGCTAATGTAAAATACTATAGAGAAACTGAATAGATCCCTTGCTGTATTCGAAGTCATTTGACTAAACCCAGTACTACCTCATACAAATTACCAGCAAATCTCCCTACAATTCTAGGGTGCCATCCATTAATCTCCCCTTTGTCCCCTGGGATTATGTTGATGTATCAATAGAATCTGTGTTATAAATGGAAGTGGTATGAATTGTAGTTAGATATATAGTTACACTTGTGCCATACAAAGCAGATTTTCTTTGGATGTACTTAACTAGTCTACAGTTTCAGATGACAGAAAACATGTAATTGGCTGTTTTTATTTTGAAGAATTAATTTAGACTGTGCTTTAGAATAGCTAAAAAAGTCGATGTGAATAATTTCTGTACCCCATGTTTATTAAAAAAGTTTTATATAGTGCGAACATGACCCGTGGGGGTATCGGAGCGCTTTACAAATGATCCAAAGGAAGAAACATGTAGCGCAAACAACAACATAATTGAGACCCGTACAGGATGTGGTAAATCCCCAGTAGAGGGAGGGACCACCTCCAGGACTAATCCGATAAATCAAAACACGATCGTAGCAGGCGAGTAATATGGGTGTAGTCAACCTGCCATATCCGGTCCGGAGAGTAGAGTTCCTTGGTTCTAGGGCAGAAATGTGTTCATCAATAGTACTTTAACTTCCTTTTTGAATGACGCAGTTGAGGGATTCAGTCTGATTTCAGGAAGCGAGGAGTTCTACATTCTTGGGGTGATATCCGAGAAGGCTTGGTTGTAAATGTTTTTTTATAGAAATTCTGTGGTTTTAGATGTAAGGTGCTGGTAATTATAGAGGATCTGCAGCCGCCAGATATCTCCAGTTTTTGTGCAAGGTATCTCGGGGTGTTGAAGTGTAGGGCTTTATAGGTAATGCAGGCAGTTTTGTAACTGGATCCTTGCTTCCTATGGGAGTCAGTTTAGAGATTTCACATCTAGAGTGATGTGATTGTTTGTTTCTTTTAAATCCTGTGATGAGCCTTACAGCAGAGGTGAGAGGCTCTTAGAGGAGCCATCTTAGATATATGTAGGCCGCGGAGGGTTGCACTCCCATAGTCCAACCTAGAAATCACTAGGGCTTGCTTTGCGAACTTGAAGTCATTGAGGGGAAGGAAGGGGTTTATTTGTCTTAAGATGTTCATTTGGAAGTTTGCTCATTTGGTGGCAGCACTGATGTGCTTCTGCATGTTCAAGTTCTTGTCTAGAGTTATTCCCAGTGATCTTGCAAAATCTGTAATGCGTGTTAAATCGTAAAGAACTCTTAGTTGCTTCATCCATTCTTCGATATCGGGTGGGGCGATTAATTCAGTTTTGAGAGCGTTTAGTTTGAGGTGGTTGTATGCCAGCCAGTGTTGGGTTTTTTGTAGAGTTAATTTGAGGGACCTGATGTGGAGGAGGAGACTTTAAGGTACAATTAGGTGTCATTGGCGTATATGTGATAGTGGATGTTGGATCATTTCAGTTAAGGGCTCCATGAACAAATTTAAGAGTGGGTGAGAGCGTGGACCCCTGTGGTAACCCTTGTCTGACCGGTTGGACTTAGACAGGGACTGATTAACCTTGGATCCTTTAGTTCTATTGTGGAGAAACTAGGCAAATCAGTTAGGGCGGACCCCGATAACCCCATCCTATGTTCCAGTAAGTGTACTAGATTGTCATGCTTAAATGTATCGAAAGCTGGCGATTGGTCGAGCAGGATTAGATGGCAAGATTCATTCTGATCCAACATTTTTGATGCACGAGAATAGAACTGCGATTGTGACTGTTTCACTGAGAGGTTGTTAAGGTGTATGCAGGTGATACCCCCACCTGGTCTACTAGATCTATCTAATCTAATTATGTTGTGGCTAGGAGGGACTAATTTGTCAAGGATCGGTGCAGATTAATCATTTAGCCACATTTCAGTGAGGATTAAGCGGTCAACCCCTCATGTGCAAGGATGAGGTCAGCTATGTCCACCACAAGTCCTACGGTGATCTGTAATTGTGTAACATGCATTTCAGATAAGGTTTGGAGTTAGCTGGGGTAGTCTGTGTGAAGGCACCTCTTAAGGTTGTACTTATTTATGGCCCTGAAGTTGGGTTTAGGTTCTGTGTGTGGGTCTGCAGGAATTGTTTGGATTTGACCCAGATTATCTGTTTTACCAGAGTATGTTGACTTATGACTGGAGTAGGGAGTGAATATCCCCGTCGGTTAGAGGATCTTTCAGTTTAATGGGCCAAGTGGGGGGCATTGGGGTAGGGTAAAGTTCTATATCTCAGGTGAGGAGAGGTCGAGATTGGTGAGATCATGTTGGTTGGGGGGGCGTGGAAGCTTAGTGTGCTCGTGATTGTGACTATTCAACCTCAGAGTCCTGTTTGGCCACCGATTGTTGGCCAGCTCTGAGATGATGTATATTAGGCTTTTTAAGTCTGCATTAAGTTGTTGTAGGTCTTGTGTGATCTCATCAAGTCTGGATTCTAGTGAGGTGTGGAAACAAGTTGTTGAGCCTAGAAGCAGGGGGCAAGGAGATGGAGGTGTGTTCAAGACTGTGGTGTTGGAATATTGCTGGCCTGGGAGAGCCAATGGAGGGGAGGTTGAGTTGGAGATGGAGTTAATCTCGAGGGAAGGAAGTGGGGAGCTCGAGAGCTTGTTGAGTGGGACGACTGGAAGTCATATGGGTCATGTTCCTAGTTTGGTTTGGGCGTTCGGACTTCGGGAGTGTCGTTGATTGACCCATGGGGGGGCTCAGTGGTATAGTCTGAGTGAAGGTGTTACTTCCGTAGCTTTGTAACTCTGAGATAGCTGCTGTAGAGGTGTGTTGGAATGCAGTCTAGTTTGTTGATTGATGGAGGGGGACTCTGACCCGCCGGATGGTGGTGAAGTGTTAAATGTCGTGCATGTTAATCACAGAGGATGTGATGTTAAATCTACTGTATGGGTAGAGGCTGAAGTGGACTGCAGATTTATTTATTGTCTATATTTCGGGTGAGGGGGTTTGCCTCTTGCAGCATTATCCCAGTCGCAGTACCCTTGCTAAGGTTTCTTCTTCATTTTGAATTTACCTTCCAAGAAATAATTTACAAAAAATAACTGTTTACCCCAATCGGCCTCTGGTGCCAGAAAATATGTTCATGTACTATTAAAGCTCCTCAACCTCTACTGCATCAATTCTTCCAAACCCTTTGTCTATATAACAGTTACTGTTGATGACTGTGAAATTTTATTTAATGTTGAACAAATCACACTAGTTAATGTTTAAGTAATCTAACAAATGTTCTCACAATGCGAATAAGACCTATGAAGATTAAGGAGTCCATACCATGTCATATGGGTAGTCTATCCAGAAAATAAGACGCATTTTTTTATTGTTATCCTTGGCCATTTTAATTATAGGTCCTGATGAATATAGTTATTTTATTTGTAGTTTTATCTGGTGTGAACCATACCCATCAGGGAATCGAAGCATACCAGTGCTGATGGGTTTCTTGCCCTCCGCGGACTGGTGGCAAAGGAGAACGCCAGTTGGCGGCTCCAGATGGAGGACTCCTGTACCACCCAAGGCAAAGTGGGAGGCGTGATCTGGGTCTCCTTGACCTCTATTATTATACTGAGGAGTGGAAATCTGTTGGTCCCCTGTTGATTGGACCAGTGGCACCACACTGAATTCCTTTCACATCATGCCTCCCAAGGAGCAGAAATCTTAAAACGGGGACAAACTTGACTTTTTTCTTTAGAAATCCACCTTAACAAAGGTGTAGTCCGACACAATGGATGATGAAACCAATAGAAGAGCTGCTCATCTGACCCAGGGAGAGGTGGCCATAATGGACACATTGAAAAACATCCGTGACCAGGATAGACAAGAGGATAGTATAAATGGCGGCTTGCTTTGAGGATGTGGCATCAAGGATTGAAGGCACCAGAAACCAGAGTTGAAACACTCAAAAAGATTGACTACACTGGAGTCCTTGGGGCAGCCTTTTCAGGAAGAGGCACAGGAAAATGTCACTTTTGAAAGAACTGTTGTAATCATGGCACATATGGAGTTTGTCTGAGGTCGAGAGCCTAGATAACTGATTAAGAGCTAACAGGATCAGGCTGATGGGGTTACTGGCCTTGAAAGAAGGGGAAGATGTGCCAGACACGCCTGACTTTATTCATCAGAAGTACGTGAAATTGCAGCGGATCCTGAGCTAGTGATGCATAAACACACTAAACGTCCTACAAGAAGTTTGAGGTGAGAGTCAACAGTGGCTAGAGCCATCACCATGAAGCTGGGTTCTACTTTACAGAGAGAGTGTCACCATCACTTGTGCTGTGGCGTGATGAGCTCAAGTTCCAAGATTATGAAATGTTGCTTTTTCCAGAACTGAGTAAAGGGACCCAAAGAAAGGCAACAGGAGCTGCAGAACTTTGCGAAAGAGCTTCTGTGTCAGAACATTTCTACTTTACTGTGTCATCCTGCACAGCTACGTATTTAGGAGAGTGAGAGAGTTACTGTTTTCATACAGGTACAGGCAGCATGGGACCATTTTTTAACCTGTATGGGGAAGCCAGAGTGGCCGAGGCGCGGGCAAAGACGATATCTGACTGTACTGCCGAGAATGGTGTTGAGGTATAGCGTAATTGTCTCCCCTAATGTAGTGAGCACAAACTATGGTTCACCAATTTCATAGGCTTGTGTAGTTATTTTCCTGTGTTGCAATTCGCTTCCTGTTGTCTATGACAGAGATTGATGGGATCTTGCTTTATTACTTAACTGAACTGCACAGGGGAGAAGAGCCTGCTTTTTAATTGTGCAATAAGTAATTTCGAACTCTGGGTGGCATTCGTGTGTTGCTCAATAAACAAAAATGGGAAAACCTAAAATGCCCAACATTTTGGGTCACATCATGCTTCCCAGTTGTCCTTTGAGACAGTGTTCTTGTTAGTGCAGATGTAGATAATATTTAGTGAATAGGATTTAAAGTGTTCAATTTATTATGGTTTACCTTTTGAGAAGTTCAGTTTACTCAGCGTTTGTTTTCTTTTGTTTTGTTTTTGTAACATTCTCACTAAATAGGACTCGGGTTTTTAAGTGCACTGCAGTAGCCATCATATTTGTTACATCGATGATTACAGATCAGCTTCTACATATTTATTAATGGTCCTGACGTGCTCTTAATGTTTCATTTTGTATTGCAATGTTACAAAGTATTTTACTTCTGATAGCTTTAACTAAAATATAGCATTACACTATGGCTAGAAGTATCTGACATAAATCTAAGAGGCAAAGAATGGAAAGCAATCAGCAGAATATTTACAGAAGTTTAAGTTCCCTTATGATGTGTACCAGAAACGTGTGAAACCTGTTACTTTTTTAAAAAAAAACATTGCACTCCAGTCCACCATGGTACTAAAACTTGAGAAACTGCCTCAATTTGTAATTTCTTTAAGTCTTAAATTTGATGGTTTTCATAGGCCTACTTTTTGCTCATGACTGAGTTTCTGCTTCTTGTTTGTCTTCTGTAGTTGGGGATTACTCGATGAAAGTTTGACGATCTACAATAGTTTTTATCATGCACTTCCTGTCAGGACTGCACACTTTAGTACTCTAGTCAAACTTGTTTATTGTGTTGAACAACAGACTTTACCCGGAAAATGTGGTTGATTGATATGGTCCCTTTGTGTTGAACTCTTTTGGTTCTTGGACTAATGTTGAATGGAGATAAAAGTTCCCCGGACTACCCCCTACAAAAATATTAATTCTCTTGCTAGACCTATACAAGGACATTGGAATATGTTTTACGTTTGAGCGAGAGGCAAGATGGCGGCTGTGTGAGTGTTGTGGAAAGCTGCTCTCCCTGCCACGCTGATGTTAGTTTGATGGAGCGAGAAAAAGACATTAATCAAATGTGCTAAAAACGTTATTTAGCTACTTACAGTTACTTTGATGGATTTGCGGCTTTGAGTTATCACTGGACAAGGAGCTGATGAGGATACAGCTAATCGGTGCACTGACGGCTCGCGCTCTGAGGACGTTCTCCTCTGCGGTGACCGGTGTCAGAAGGAAAGTGCTCCGGAGGCTCAGAGAGGCGCATCGATACTTTGTTGCTACAGGAAGGCTGCCAGAGATCAGAGCGGTGGAAACTGGCTGCAACATTGTAACCACGGAGATCAGGCTGACGGGCTCTGACTACTGCACCATGCCGGCGAAAGTGAGGCCCGCGATGAAAGACATCGGCGCTCCCGCTGGAGCCAAAGGGACATCTACGACTCGGCGAACTACTACAGAGGAGAAAGGTCTGATCTCTAACCCTAACTCAAACAAAGGTGACATGCAATGGGTAGAACCACCCAAAGATGGGGGAAATAACGTGAGAGACGCTGGGGCACAGCGACTGAGTGAAACAGGTACCAGACCAAAACAACAAACTGTGCCCGGGATGTTTGCCGGCCGGGGGTCTGCAAATACCCGGGGGAAAAAAAACGGCAAAGGAAAAGGCTGCCTTCTGGTAAAAACAAGTACAGACAGTTCTAGGAAGGCCCTAAGGGGGGGGCAGCCCAATAATAGCAATCATAGCATAGGAGAGATTGCATTAGAGGCTCTAGAGGCTTTAGAGTTGGACAAATCTGTTATCGGATCTGCCCAGCCATCCATGGAAATGTCTGGAAAAAATCTATTGGACTCTGAGGAGGGGACGCCAAGAACCGAGGGCATTGCACAACAAGAAGGCTTGGATAAGGCTATTACCACGCAAGCTTTAGGTGAATTCCCCCTTGCACAGGCCTTAAAGTCACACCATGAGGCTAATGCTCAGGAGGATGATAAAATCCCAGCGACTCCAGACCTTGATAAATTTTACTCATTGACAGATGAATCTGAGCTATCTAATAGTGAGAAGGATGAAACAGGAGATGATTCGACTGGGGTGGATAGCGGCAGCCCACCCACGAAATTTGACACATTAAAGCGCGCACCTGTCCGTACTAAGAAGAGGAGCTCAAGAGGGTTAGACAAAGACAAGGGCTTCACCTCGGATTACAGTCAATCAAGTCAACTCAAATGGGATTACTCCGCCACCCACTTTGAAAGGGAATTCGAGGATGGGGTTAGGAACCCTGCGTTAGCTCCTGAACTCCTAGAAGAGAAAAAAAAAGTCAGCGCGGAATCTCTAATAGCACCCCCATCTATGGAGCTAATTTAGTCAACGTTAAAGCAAATGTAAACTGAGGCACGCTATGAACATAAGAGGGCTCATTTGGCTACCAAAAAACTTCAAGGTGCAGTGCGAAAAGTCAATAAGGCCTGCACGGAAATTTCAGAACGCACCACGGCGTTAGAAGAAAGAATTGTGCAACTTGAGGCCAGCACAGAGATAACGGGGCAACAGACATCGGTTAACGAAGGCAGGATGACCGATGTTCTTTGGAAGCTGGAGGACTTCGAAAATAGACAACGCCGGAACAACCTCCGGCTACTTGGAATTGCAGAAATTGCGGAAGGGGACGATATTCGTGGCTTCATATTGAGAGTACTTAAGGAGGCCTTTCCCGAGCTGGCTCACTGGAACTGGGAGCTTGAAGTGCAGAGGGTGCATCGTTTTCCTCTGATGCTGAAAAAGAGGACGGGACAAGCTGAGAAACCAAGGGCCATTCTTATATTTTTTGGCAACTTCCTCCTCCGACAAGCTATTTTCGAGAAAGCTAGGCCCAACGCACAGAGGGTGGGGGAAGGGCACTCCTTCTTTGTCCGACCTGATTTTTGTCATGCAACGGTGGAGAGGAGATGGAGACTCCGCTTGCTTATTACACCATTTCAAAAATTAGGCTGTGAAGTCTTTCTACAGAACCCTGCCAGACTTAAAGTTATATGTAACGGTACAACAAGAGTATTCTCGTCTGAGATTCAGGCTCAGGAGTTCTTGAAAGAACTCTCTAAGAAATAGGCTATGGTAGCAGGATAGCAAATGTGATTGAATATTTATCTGTTATGTTTTTCTTTTTATGTTTTGTCTTTTTTTTTCTCTTTTTCATTTGGGTTTTTTTTTTTTTTGTTGGCAGGGAGCGGCTAGGGGGCACAACACATGCAGGAGGCATCACAAGGGTCCTGGGACCTTTTTTGCCTTTTTGAAGGGGATGGGGAGGGGGGAGAGGGTGGGCTTGATAGAAACCAAAGGGAGTTAGGGTGGAATTTTTGCACAGGGTTAAGCACTTGGTCTTTTAGATGGGTATTGTTCGTACTGTACTGTCATTTGTTTTGGAATCGTAGCTTATGTCATAATGAGGAAACTTAGAATTGCATCCATTAATATATGTGGGCTGAACGATCCCCAAAAACGAAAGAGATGTAGTTACGATGTTCAATTTTTGAAGGCAGATATTTTATGTCTTCAAGAGACACATATTGAAGGCTGCAGGAAAGGAGTTTTAGAGATGGCAGGCTATCAATTTATTGCCTGCACGACACAAGAGACCCGGACAAGAGGGGTGGCAATACTGGCTAAAAGAGGCTTGGGCAGCTTTCCGCGTTCATCCGTAGATAGAATGGGGAGATGGGTAATTCTGCAAGTCAGCCTTGAAGATAAAATGTTCACTCTTTGCTCTGTATATGGATCAGTACTGGATGACCCGGTAATTTTTGATTGGTTGAAGGTTGAACTTGTCGGGTGGCCTCTTCCTCTGATATTATGCGGGGATCTGAATATTAACCTGAGTTGTCAGGTTGCCAACCATAGAGGAACGACGTACCAAGGTCGTAAACC
The DNA here is from genome assembly GCA_963921515.1 of Calotriton arnoldi. Taxonomy (NCBI): domain Eukaryota; kingdom Metazoa; phylum Chordata; class Amphibia; order Caudata; family Salamandridae; genus Calotriton; species Calotriton arnoldi. Next base: position 236,364 of record CAWUFW010003385.1, read on the forward strand.
CAAAGTTTTTAAATCACTCTCTCAACTTAAGTCATTGCATGGGCTAGCAGATGTATGGGCGGCAAAAAAGGAATCTGATCCAGGCTTTACATATTTTTCTGCACCTTATCAAGTGCATGCGAGATTGGATTATTTTCTTGTGTCACATGAGCTTTTACAAGGTTGTTTTATAAGCAAGTACCCCAAAGTTATGTCAGATCATAACCCTTTGTTGATTGAAATAGATATTGGACACCGATCCGCTCAGACACAATGGACATTTAACAGGGCTCTGTTAAGTGATGAAGGGTATATACAGCAATTGGAGGAATGGATCCCTAGGTTTTTGGACGAAAATCTTGGGAGCGCCAATATTGGTATAGTATGGGACACATTAAAGGCGGGGATCAGAGGAGAAACATCTAGGTATGGCTGGGAGGCGCAAAGGAAAGATAAAGCAGTTCTACAAATCTTGTATGAGGATCTGGGTAAGGCAGAAACTGAACTGATAGAGGTATTGTCTAGAGGGGTAGAATCAGAGGCAGCCCAACTTAAGATTACTCTTGCAAGATCGGCCATTACGGAAATCTCCCTTAAAAAATCGGCTGGCAAGTATATGGCTTGGAGGAGCAGGGTTTATGAGAATAGCGAGAGGGTGGGTCACTTACTAGCTTTACGAACGAGGGAAAAAACAGTACAAACACGGGTCAGGGAAATCAGAGATCCTATTGTAGGCATGGTAACTGAGTCCGATGCTATTCTCACTTCATTTAAAAAATGTTATCAAAAACTATATACTGATGATGTCCGGGTTGGGGACAAAGAAATAGAAGACTACCTAAGAGGGCAAGCTTTGGATCAGCTTTCTCAGGAAGAGAGAGCTAGCTTAGACAAGCCAATTACAATTGAGGAAGTAACTGAAGCTATAGATTCCCTTCCACCAGGCAAAGCGGCGGGAACCGATTTAATCCCGGGGGAATTTTACCAAAAATTTAAGACTCAGATTTCTGCATTTTTGTGGGATGTATTTTGTAGACCGCAATCAGATATGGTAGCCCCCGACTCATGGAAATGTGCCAATATTATAGTTTTTCTTAAAAAAGGAAAACCTGTTGAGGAACTGGGTTCGTACCGACCAATTACGTTGGTTAATAGTGATGTGAAAATTTATTCTAAAATTTTGGCAAACAGGCTAGCCGAAGTCATCAAGAAGTTAGTTTCCCCCTTTCAGCACGGGTTTGTCCCGGGTAGGGGCACGATTGAACATATTCGACGTATAATTACACTTTTTGACTATACAAGGGTTACAGGAGACCCTATGGCCGCAATACTACTCGATGCCGAGAAAGCGTTCGATAGGGTCTCCTGGCCCTTTTTATGGGCAATCATGGAAAGGAGAGGTTTGGGCAAAGGTTTTATTGGAGCCATCAGGTGTATGCATCAGGAACCTGTGGCTAGAATAGCCATGATGGGTTCTATATCTGATGTAATCAAAATTACTCGTGGTACACGGCAAGGGTGCCCCTGCTCCCTGCTATTATTTGCGTTGTATATAGATCCTTTAATTAGGAAAATCACAGAGAATAATAAGCTATAGGTTGTTCAGTCTATTGGCGGAGATACCAAGATCCTAGCATATGCTGATGATCTTGCGATAATAACAGCTAATCCATTGGAGGCTATTAAGGAGGTAGAAAGGGAGGCCATAGATTTTGGTAAAATTTCAGGGTATCATCTCAATGAGAATAAGACGTTGATTGTGAAAAACTCCAGAGTTGGCCTAAATGACACACGGGTAGTGGGAAAAGCCAGATATCTAGGGGTTGAGATCTCTGCCAAGATTGACGAAATTGTACAAATTAACCTGGAGCCATTACTACATAAAACTAAATCAGATTTCAACAGAATGAATTGTTTACACCTTACTCTTTTAGGAAGGTGTAACGTTATTAAGATGTTATTTTTGCCTAAAATTTTATACTTTTTCAGAGCTATCCCAGTCGAAATTAATAAGGCTTGGTTTTCTGCTTTTAATCGGGTAATATCGAAATTTCTATGGGCCGGAAAACGTCCCCGTAGAGCGCTAAAATACATGACCTTACCCAGAGATCGGGGTGGGTGGTCTGTTCCAAATCTTCAGATTTATTATTGGGCGTCAGCTCTACAACAGATGGCTGATTTATTGGGGAAAGAGATGGCGGCAACTGATGAAACATCTTACACCTCAATATATAGGTTAGTATTAGGGGCGGAGGCCCACGGTTGCCTCATGCGACATATCGATTTTGCCTATTTTAAGAGAGTGAAATTCAAAGTTATGTCGGGAGCATTTAAGATCTGGACGGCAGTTAGGAAGAAACTCAAAATAAATAGGATTCATAGATATACCCCTCTGGCTGATAACGATCTTCTGCCGGAAATTTTCCGAGACGGATATATGAGAACTTGGATGGATAGGGGTATAAAGCATATTGGTGATCTTATGGTGGACAATACGATGCATTCATTTGATGTTATCAAGAAGAAATTTGGGATTGAAAACAATCACCTCTTTAAATTTCTACAGATATGGGATTATTTATCTAAGAAGGCAATCCGGGGCCATAAAGTTCCCTTACTGGAAATGGCATTAGGGGTTCCATCACCAATTTCCAAATTCTGTAAACTCCTTAGTAATTTGATGGAGGACGATCTCATTAAACATACCAATCGTTGGCAGGATACGGTACATGCAGAGGTAGGGGAATGTGAGGATTCCTTAGCATTGAGCCAGACTGCATTTTTCTCGGCAAATCTACAAGTTCAATGCTTTAAAACTTGGTTGAATTTGTACATCACTCCAGCACGGATAGCCAAATGGGGTGGCTCCACAGGTATACACTGTTCTCGTTGCGGTTTCTGCGCCGCCGACAGTGTGCATATGTTTGCAACTTGTCCCCGATTAGCAACTCTGGTTAGCGAGGTGGGTAATTATATTAAGCTCATGTTGGGGTTTGAGGTGGATCTTACGCCTCAAGTAATTTTGCTGGGAGTAACCAATCAAGCACTGACTAATGCAAATCGGACATTGCTATTTGTAGCTATGGCGGTGTTTAGGCTCAGCCTGGCTACTGTCTGGTTAGATAAAGAACCTCCTTCTGTACACTGCTGGCTGGGGAAATTGTTAGCTACTTACCGCTGGGAGAAAGCGATATACATAAGAAGGGGTTTAAGAGCTAAAAAAAGGGGGCTCGATATCTGGTCACCAATTGGATTAATGAAACTACGTTGTGATATGATTTAATTTATTTATTTAAGCTTTAAAAAAAAAAAAAAAAGTACTAAGGGGAAAAAAAATGGTTATTTAATTCTTAGGTTTAGCGTACTGTAAGGCTTAACCCAAATTTGTATCCTTTGGTTTTGTGGGGAGGGTGGGGGGGGTAGTTCGGTAGGAGGATAAAAAGAGAAATAATGGATATTAATTGTATTTATTATAAGTTTTTGTATGTTTGGCTGTCTAAATAAAAATTTAAAAATAAAAAAAAAAGAGAGGGAGAGATGAGGCTTTTATAGATCGCTACATATACCCGAAGGTGTCTAGGTGTTACCTTCAAAACGATGGGATTTATATAAAATTAGCTAGGACTCACCCTCTAAAAAGCCAAGTCTTCAGACCCTTTCTGAATTTTAACAGATTGGTTTCTTTTTTAGAGTTGTTGGTAGGGAATTACAAATTCTAGTTGCGGTGAAGTGAAGCTTTTGCCACCCCCCATTTAACTTTACGCAATCTGGGAGTGACAACGTTCCCGCAGTCTGCTGACTTGAGTGGTCTACCCAGGTTATAAGGCTTCAAATAGTGTGACATATGCAGCGGACCAAGTCCATGCAATGATTTAAAAGCTATGCATAAGGCTTTGAATTGAATACGCTTAGCAACTGGCAGTCAGTGTAGTTGGATCAGGGCCTTGGAGGCGGAATCAAGTCTCGAAATCCACAGAAGAACTCGAGCTGTTGCGTTTTGTACCATCTGGAGCTTACGAATACTTCGCTTATTTGCAATAATAAATAATGCATTACAGTCGTCTAGCCTGGATGCAATTAGTGCAGTGACCACTGTTTTTCTCAAATCAAAAGGTATAAAAGGAAGTACCTTCCTCAGAACTTTGAGAATAAAGAAGCAAACGGAAGTGGTGTGATTGATCTGAGCTTCAAATGACAAATTGGTATCAAGAAGTACACCAAGAGTTTTTACTTTATTTGATGGGGTTGGCACGGGGCCCAGTTGGGAGGGCCACCAACTGTCTGTCCAGATGGAAGAGCTATTCCTGAAAAGAAGAGCTTCAATCTTAGATGAATTAAGTTTAAGACAATTGTCTAGCATCCAATTGCCTATATAACACATGCATTCATGGAATCTCACTGCCGTTGAGTTGGATGAACTATTAACTGACACAATTATCTGTGTGTCGTCTGCATAGGACACCAGAGCAAAGCCATAACTTTTGATTAATTTGGCCAGAGGAATGACATACAGGTTAAATAAAATCGGACTCAGGGAAGAACCCTGAGGTACTCCACAGGGAAGTGAGAAGGAAGTGGAGACGTATCTGATAGGAAGGAGCTCAGCAGGGAGAGCACTTTATCTCTGATCCCGATTAGCAATAGTCAGTCAACCAGCAGATCATGGTTGACTGTATCAAAGGCCGCTGATAGATCCAACAGGATCAGAGCCGCGCTCTCCCCACCATCCAAGGTTTGTCTGAGCTCTTCAGTGGCAATAATCAAGGCTTGCTCTATGCTATGATGGGCCCGAAGTCCATATTGAGAAGGATCAAGAATGGCATTGTTGATGAAGGTGGTTAATTCCAAATTGATGGCCTTTTCTATCATCTTTGAAGGGAAGTCTCAAAAGTGGCAGTATGGAAGCTTTTTTCCATTCAGTGGGAAAACTCCCCGACGCGAACATTAGATTAAAGATAGGCAAGAGAGAAGTGGCTATAATCTCTGGGGACAGATAAATAATTCTCGGAGGGCAAAGTTCTGTGGGAGATCCTAATTTTACTGATGATATCAGCTTTATAACCCAATCTAAGGTTAAGGTGGTAAACGACGAGAGCGTCGGCATTTCCGGGCTGCATTGAGCGGGAGATAAGGGGGATAATTTGCTCAGTTGAGACAGTGTCTGGGCCAAACGAATGTCCTGAAGCGTAAAAGTGTCACAGACCGATTTAACCTTATGCTGGAATGACATAGCTAGCGAGTTACAAAATTGCTAGCTAGCTCTTAGGTAATGCGGATCCGAAAGTTCCGAGAGACTTTTGCCCGTGGCGAATAAAACTTTTGGACAGCCATTAGCTGCTTCAATTTTTTCTTTAAAGTATGAGGCCTTTTCCTGCAAGATTAGACTTGAATGGACATTTTATATTCAGTTTTTGTGTGAGGATTATCATCTAATCTCCATTTAAGAAAGAAAAAAAAAAAAAGGAATATGTTTTACGTTTAGTGAATTCTCCAGCTATATGATTTGTTGTAGAGTTTGGGGCTAACAACTCCTTGGTGTTTTTTTTGTTCAACCTGAGTTATTCTGACCCAGAAGCGCTCTTTGCTGGACCTCCACTTAAAATGTTTACAAGGTCAGAACAAAGAAATCCTGGCATACCTTCGCAGATATTCTTCCAGATCTGGATCAGCAGTTGGGCAGGCAGTGTTATGGAACTTTTCCGACTAACATGAGCATCATTTCCGCTAACATTTATGACTTTGCTTAATAGTCATGTTTTAAGCATGTGAATGTTTTGAAAAAGTTGCTTAACCTCTAAATATAGTTCTCCAGTCCTTGTATCTTACATAGATTGTTATTCAGTTGGAAAAGAAGGTGCAATCCTTTAAATTTTCAGGATGCACTTCCTCTTACCTTTCAATTTAAAATTGTCTGAAAATCTGAGTTTTGCAATTCTCTAGGGCGATGTGAAATATACATACATGAAGAGGTTTCACGCCTGTTGCCCATCCCGACACATGTGCTGTCATCTAGAAAATAAAATAAGAGGAAACAATAAAAAAGGAAGGCTTAGAGGACGGGAGAACCACAGAAGACAGGCAAAGTGGTAATGCATGAGTGCATGCCGGTAAAAAAAACAAAGACTCAGTCATCAGGTGTGTCCGGAGACCCTGAAGAGAGCAAGAAGTAACAGATGCAGAAGAAAGGAGCGCAGACCAGGACACGGTAAACAGCCTAACTCTAACCACAGCCCGTACGCCACATTGCTTGTTGTGTGTAGATGAGGCGGCTTGGCATCAGTCCGCCTCCTCAGGTCCTGGACCCACCATGACCTCGTTGAAGGTCATGACTTCCCAGATCGGTTTTGAGTTGGTAGCACTTGATTTTCTTTTTTTTCCCTACCACTTTGGGGAAATCTTGTGCGTTCTCCTGACAAACAAAAAAGAGAGGTAGGAGAGGTGATGCTTGTGGGGTTTAAGATTGTATGTAGATTGCACCTGGAGGAAAAACTGCCCTTAATTGACGTACCAAGGAGAAATGGAAGGCTAATACATTAGATGACTAGTAAGAAGAACCCGAACCTATAAAAAGCTTTTATAATTTTATTTTTAGTTAGGATGTGAAAGACAGTAGTGTCAAAGAAATGAGAGACTCACATGGAAGTAGCCAGAGAACCGCGTAAGGCTAATATTCAAAGAAAGAATCAGAAAATGAAAGTCCCGGATACTTCTAAAGAAAGCAAGTGCTAATTTGTGTGTGTTTGGGGCATGAAAAACTTAAGACAGACACAAACATTTTTAAAAGGCAGAGCCAGAAGTATAGAGGTAGAAAAGACAAAGGACTAGAATTTTATGTAATAATTTTTGTAACTCCCTGTCCCCCAAAAGCCCCCGCCCACCCGATACCTGTTATTTTATGTCGCCAATTGCTACCAGGGCCCGAAACAGAACAGATCATAGAAGCAGAGAACCACCAGATAAATGCTATCTGAATACTAACTAGAGAGACCGCTTGAATTTTGGGCTTTCTGTAGACTAATTGAAATTTGTCTTTGAATAAACCTGCAAATCACAAACCCAATATTGGACTCTGGATCTTGATTTTTTTAACCCTTACCTCGCAGGCGATTAGAGCTTGGGCGCTCTCCAATCTATTGGCTCTCTGGGCTCATGCAGTGGGATATTAGTAGCTTCTACTTAGTAAACGGTTAAATAAGAGCATTCCATTGCAGCTGTTCTAACATTTCTGTGAGGAGATTTTACATATTGGTCAAAAGGTTGCCTTTGAAGAAGGCTGCAGTTGATTGGGAAGAGGAAGGTTAAAAAAAAAAAAATCTAATTGGCAAATTTTAACTATGTGTAGTTCTTCAGTAGTAGTCATTCCTTTTCTTCTTTGCCTGGGGTGGTTAAAACCTTAACTTGCCATGCAGCATACAAGAGATTGTGCAGGAACAAGGTGGAGCCAAATCTAGGATTCCAGTTCTCAATCGTTCTTTGTACTTTGATTTCAGATTGTTCAAAATACTGCCCACATAATATTGTGTTAAGTTTCAATATTTGATTGTCATTGTAAATTGGCACAACATAAACCTCTCCTCCAGTTCCTAAAATATTGTTTTAAATCCCTTAGGGAAAGAAGTCCTATTACTAATGCAGGCCTTGAACACACTGTGCAGTCCAGAGGAGAAGTTGGCAGCTCTCTGTAAAAAGTATGCTGACCTGGTAAGTATTCATGTGTAATTCATTACAAATTTGGTCGCCATATATTTCACCACAATTGTCTAGGCAGGTGCCTATCCAAGGAGACTTACAAATCATTAATGCGATTTTATCAAAACTGCACTGTTTTCATTATTTCTGTTTTAGTACAAATAAATTAAATCGTGTAGAAGAATTTTGAAAAACAATGCAAACATTGATTTCAACAGCACTTAATACAAAATTCTAGCAGTCAAGTAACAGGTACGTGTAAACTAAATGTTGCCAGCCATATTGCTTCTGGAGAGGTTGAAGTAAAGCAAGACAATTAATAGATCTCTGCTTACAGTAAAATATATTTCCAAACCCTGACCATACCCTTGAGTTACAAGGGACTAAAAGATATTCACAACAGTGAAACTTGGTTGATAGTTTATTGTGGCTCTGACCCTCGGGACAATGTTCTCTCTTGGATCCTCTTGAGCTACTCAACATCCTCCATAATACCTTCAACAGATCCTTTCTAGTCTTGGAAAAAGTCTTCCCTTCTCTAGGAAATATGAGCCTTGGAACACATTTTGGAAAATTTGCCTTAACAGCATGGTGGTCCTACAGGTTTCTCTGAAAACAGACGTCTTGCATAATCTCCTGGGAGGGTATCCTGGCGATGAGCAGCTGAGAGTATAGCCAAACTAAGGGCCTTGTGGGACTGCTCAAAGTCAGGCCTTCAGCATCTTGTGGAATTCAACAAGTGAGAAGGAGGCTCTTATGTGCAGCAAGCTGGCTGTAGAAATGTAGGCGTGTGCCATGACCTGGGAAATGTTTGTTGGTCTTTCACATTGCAGTAGTTTACATCCACAGATTGCTCAGCTGGATTTTGTTCATCATGTTCTTGCAGTTGGTCATTACTACGCATCTCATGGTTTGCTGTAGTCCGGTGGATTTGGAATTTCTGATACCAGTGGGTCTGCATGGGTGCATGCTTCAATTAAATGGGCACTATGCACACCGACAGAGAGGAAGTTATCATATTGGTCAAGTAATTTACCAGAGAGGAGATGTGCTTCATGCAACATACAAGAAAAGGTTACAACATGCAATACAAGGGTCCACTGGCAGATTATATGCATTGATCTTTGAGGTTGAAATGCTCATCCCCTACTCCAGAGCAGGGTTGAATGTGCTGAAGGGCAACTGCATTTTGATAGGGTGAATAAGGAGACCATTGAGGATTGTTTAAAATTGAAAAGCAGATCTTTACTTTTGGTTCAGACAATTCTCACAAGTCTTTTCAGTGTTGTCGAGCTAAGCATGAGTGTGTTTTGTGACTACTGGGTTGTGTTATTGAAATTGTCTTTTGTTTTTTTGGGATGGGAAGGAAAGAGTTTATATAAAAGAAGGGTGATCCAGTGCTGGGGCACCACTACCATGGTGATATAAATCCATGTTTATCTCTTGCAAGTCCAATTGTAGAGGCACCTTGATTGTTTAGGAAAACATCCAATAGTATACTATAAAATGCACACATTTACATCCTGAAATAAAATTCTTAGTATGCGTCATATATTGTGCAATCTTGAATTTATTTGTGTGTGCATAATGGTAATATTCATTCGAGCATTGCATAATCAGAAAATATCAGAATCTGCCAATTGGCTTCATACATGCAAATTATATTAATGACAATGCCAACACGTGTTTTGGGACCCTAGTTGCCTTTTCTAGGCAACAGAAAAAAATATATATTTAAAAGAATCTGTATTCACAATAAGAAAAAACATGTTATGCAACTCTAAAAATAAAATGTAAGTACAAGTAGTCGTCATATTTGCCAGTCCTGCATAGAACAATTTTCAATTAATTTAATTTCTCTAATAAAGTTTTAATGACGATGCAAGCTCCTCTGTTCATAAGTCTTTACAGACACTTTGAGTTTTGGTTTAAATTGTCAAAATGAATTCTTCAAACTTGGAACCCAAAGTTGTTCTTCGGATAACCTTATGCTCATCCTGTAAATGCACTTTTTCCGTGTTGGACTGCGACTTGTGCATTTGGTTTTTGAAGTTTCAGCACTGTCGTTTCAATCATTATAATTTGCAGGTGAACCATGTGTTGGTCGTACTGAGGCAGTGTTTGGGTGCCCTCATGTTTTTGTGGTGCTAACCTGTTTATTAGGGAGGCTACTTTCTGCCAGATATAGCCAATTAAGGAATTGAGTGTTTTACTTGGTGATTTATAAAGTTGTTAAATTTTGCTTTATTGAGATCTTTCAGATGTTGACTAGATATGATATTGTGGTAGATGTTTACTTGTGTGAGGCTTGCATCACAGGCTTGGGAGATGCAGAGCCATAAAGTATGGTCTAACCATTTCTACGGTTGGGTAAGAGTATTGGTAGGTTCACTTATGAGTTAATATTACATCAAGTGTGTGACTCACTGTCTTTGTATACCCATGGCAACATAGGTGAATGTTAGTATATTCATTTGTTATCTACTCCATAGTTATTCTGTTGCTGGGTCTATCTGCTGACATGTTGAAGCCACCCATCAGTGCAATTTTTGGTGCTAAATGTTAATCTTATAAAACCAGATTGTGGATTTAATCCAGGAATTTGAAGTTTCATCTTGATGGAGAACATATTGATGAATAATGGAGTTGTATGTTAATTGTGCATCTTGCGTCCATTATGAACATGGTGATGTAAGGTTGACATCTTCTTCTCTCCGTACCTCCTTTTTTGGCTTCTATTACTATGGATCATTACAAAACCTGCAGGGGATAAGATTGTTAAAAATAATAAATGATTCTCAAACCATTCTTTGTGCCTTCATTATAACTCAATCTAGATAGAACATCCAAGTATTAACTGAGAGAGCGAGAAATCCCTATAGGGTAGGATAAATTAGATGTGAGTTGGAAAAACTATTAAGGTAAAAGCATAATCGGACATTTTATGTAATTATGAGCACCTCCTGTGCCAGTAACAAGTGAGACTCCCTATTCAAGTGCCATTCCCTGTGAGGCGCATCCTCAGAAGTCAAGCAAAGCTACAGGTGATAAATCTGGATAGTTGAAGGGTTCCGGTAGCACAATAGTCCTCTTTACTGCTGTACTTGTCTCATTCTATCAAAATCTTGTCTATCCAGTTAAGTGGCTGTAGCTTATTTTATTGCATAAAGACAGAAACATGATAACTATCAGGAATTCATTTGTCAACTTTCACTTCAACATAATTTTGGGGCATATAACTGACATAGGACAGATAAGACCTATGATAGATATAACAACATAGCCAAATCGCCATTTTGCTATTTGATTGAAAGTCCTCTATAATCCCACAATAGATCAGGTGCTGCAGCGATACATAATAGACATCATGACAGACAAATTGCTGAGCTTTATTGAATGCCTGTCTTACCCGTTCCTCATTAAGGAAGATATTCCAATTGTTCACAGCAAGGGCTTATTCCGTACAGCTCCTGTATCTTCTAATCCAAGGTCTTTAGGGAAGCCCAATCCTGTCACCCTAGTCATAATGGAGGCCACAGTATTCAAAGGATTTGCTTTCTTTTCTGTCCCACCTAAAGAGACGTATGAAATTCCACTATAGGTGGTTAGTTGGTAGACTACACATCCTCTGACTTCACTGGATTCAAACTACACATTCTAGTTGCTCTTGTTGGTTTGCAAGATCTTTGTTCTGCAGCTGCCCTAATCAAGGCCAGCTTTGTCACAGTAATTATCACAGGAAATTGGTGGAGCTTGCTGCAGGAACCTCCCAGTAACCTTTTTGTGGGAAAGATTTGATACAGCCCATTATATAAATTTATGGGTGCTGAAGGCAGACTTCCCTAGCCTTGCAGGCTTTCCTTCCAGATGTCAAGTTAAAGGTGTTTATTTTTTTGGCAAGTTTTGTTGTATGCTGCGTGTAGCCCTTCTGGTTATTCCAGAGCACTCTGTAGGAAAAAAGAGGTCACTGGCGTAGAGGGAAATCTAGTCATTGTGGGCAAATCCCAATTTAAGTCATGAGAGTTTAGGTCAATTATAGGCAAACCGGAAAAGTTTTGTTTTAGGTTGTTCCAAACAAAGTCTTACTGCTGAGTTCAGCGATTTGCTGGAGATTTGTGTGCAGTGCTCCTCATCAATGGGCTGCAAGCTTCTGTTGGGCTCCAGTCCCATTAGGCAATATGTAAAGTGCAGAAGATTTTGAATTTAATCCTTATCTCCACCATGAGCGCTGTCAGAGCTGGCATTATATGGTCCCTCCTCCACTGTTAGAAATGGGGCTTATGGTTGGCTAGAGTATGCATCTAAGCCAGGCAGAACCCACAACTCTAGTCAGGGCAAGTAAGTTGGACACCAAAGATAGCCTGTGCTTACCCTCTGGTAGCTTGGCAAAAAGCAGTCCGGCTTATCAGAGGCAATGTCTAAAGCATTTGCGCAACACACTCGCACAGAAACACAATGAATATACCACAAAAGAGACTCCACGCAGAATTATATAAAAAATATAGGCTATATTGTGCATATAACAGAGTCCAAAACGACATGAATCATAACTATTTTTGCATACTATGCAAATCCTGAGTCTGTAGTCATTATCCTGACAATGCAGGAATCAAAATGACACACCATAACATCAGAGCATGAAACGCAGCAGTTGGGTTAGAGCAAGAAACCACATGAGTCTTCATAGCACCAGAAAACCATAAATACTTTGTAGGTAAGGCAGACTTGTGTAGAGACACACCCATAGAATTCACAACTAAACATGACCACACAGGGCCCAGCGCACCTGCGCTCCTATTAGCAGGATTATGGTAGATTTCTGAGTCTCACTGACACAAGTGTATTTAGGTGTAAAATGTAGGCTGCAGGAACTTGTGCTTGCCTACTGTGTGTATTATGGTAGTTTTAGTAACTTCCCTAAACGAGTGCCTCCGGCGAGGTCTCACCCCCAAGACTGCAGTCAATCCCTCTGTACAAGATTCTGATAGGGCAGCTGGCCACAATCGCGCGATACAGCTAGTGAAGGCGTGGGGGGGGGCGGGTATATCTCCTTTTGGGACCTTTCTATCCCGGCTGATGTGGGCAATCAACTAGGCGTTGCTGCGCGAGGCTCAGCAGGCCCAGGGGACCTACAGGACTCCTCTTTGAGGTGCCGTACCTTCTTGCACTCAGGCGGTCCACCCATTGCTGGGATCCTGCTCACTCCTGAGAAACAGAGTGCCTGGCCGAGCGGGAGTCCTCTCAGCGGTTGGAGCAGCTTCCCTGTAGGCGGCGGCATGGCCTTTCTGGGGTGCGAGAAGGAACAGGGAATTCCTTCTGAGGCACAGTGGCTTCTCTATTGACAGGGCCCTGCTGGGGTGTCTTGAACAGCCGGCAAACAATGATCCTTTCCAGCAGAGGGATGTTGCCTCAACAAGGCGCACCCCTGTCAGCGGGCATATGTCGCAGTCGCCCCAGTTTGGGGGGGGGAGTATTGCACACAACAAAGGCTCCGCTAGGCAAAAGTGCTCAACAGGTGCTGATCTTGTCCAGGAGTAAAAACCGAAGCGCCTACCACACTCTACTTTGTGGTAAAAGATAAATGAAGCGCTTGCAATGCACTAGTTTAGAGTGTTCCTCTTTTATAGGGGAAGCGCTCTCCACACGCACTCTTCTTGGAAAGTGGGGAAGTACTCCACATGCTGGCAGTAGATTCCAAATGGCAAGAATTGCGGTGGGGGCTGGGGGACAAGCCGCCCAGTCCATGGAGAGCACTGAGGGTGCACAGGGCAGGTAGGCAGGCAGCAGGCCAGCACATATGATAGATTTGCAAAGAGGCAGTCCTTTCCCCAGCCCAACAGGCAGCAGACCAGCACAACAAGCAAGTAGTCCAAATGGCGGTTCCCCCTGGCAGCACAACAGTCCTCTGGGGCAGTATGTAGAGCCAGCAGCGTCTGGTTACAAGTCTAACGCAGTGTCTTAAAATCATGGGGTCAGATCCCCTGTACTTATGCTCCAAAATGTCTTTGTTCAAGAGGTGACTTAAAAGAAACCTTAGAAGTGCATGCCACTTCCTTTAAACCCCGGCCCTGGCTCCAGACATCCCTGGGGGGTAAATTAGCCCTTTGTGTGAGGGCAGGACACAGCCCTATACAAATGTAAATTGTGAACGCTCCTCTCTCTCAGCCCAGGAAGACCATCAGTATGCAGATGTAACCCTGTCGCACCCAACCCTTCCTGTGTAATGACTATCTGGAAAGAATGCACAAAGTGTAGCTGTCACCCAGGCCCAGACGTGGATTGGAGTCAGGCTGCAAAGCACAAAGAGTCATAAGCACAGCAAAATGCCCACTTTCTAAAAGTGGAATTTCTAAAATTGTAATGTAAAATCCACCTACACCAGTAAGCAGAATGTATCACTATTCTAAACATACCAAAAATTGGCAACGCTACTCCTTTCAGAGCAGGAATTACCACTTAAACGCATATAAGGGAATTCCCAGTGCTAGCATATAAGAGGAGTAGGCCTCACAGTAGTGAGGAACAAAATATGCTGTTTGTCACTGCTAGGACATGCAACACATTAAAGGCCCATGTCCTAACGTTAACTTACACAGCAGCCTGCCCATAGGCCTACCTAGAGCCTACCTTAGGGGCAACATATATGGAGTAAAATGGGAGTTAAAGGCTTGGCAAGTAGATTTAAATGCCAAGTCAAAGTGCCAGTAAACTGCGCAGGCAGTCTGTTTAGTGGCAGGCCTGAAACAGAATTGATAGGCTACGTCAGTGGGTGTCACAAGCAGTGGTGCAGGCCCACTGGTAGCATTTAATTTAGAGGCCCTGGGTATATGGGATACCACTGTACAAGGGACTTACAAGTAGATTAAATATGCCAAACATGTGTAAACCAATCATACCATGTTTAAAGGAGAGAGCACATGCACTTTAGCACCGGTTCGCAGTGGTAAAGTGCCCATAGCCCTAAAGCCAACATAAAGGTCAGAAAAATAGGAGGAAGAAGGCAAAGGGTTTGGGGGATAACCTTGCTAAAAGGGCCAGGTTCAACAAGACCTATTCTGAAATCTTGTTTTTGGAGCCTCGGCAGCCTGTTGTGCTTGAGAGACCAATGTAAATGAAATTACAGTAGTCAAGATGTGCCATCACTATGACTCTTGTCAGTTCAACTTTGTAGTCTGTGTAGAGAAGCGGAAGAAGTCTCCATAGTAGGGAGATGCGTAATTTGATGCTTTTGGCAGTGCATGTACTTGGGAGTTTGTAGTCAAGCAATACTTTCAAGTTTCTCTTTTGCAGTTGTGCCTATATTGGGGGTCAGTGGAATGGGAGTTGATCCAAGAAAACTCTTCAGAAACGCCTGGCCATAGTCTTGGCTTAATATAGAATGCTTACTTTCATCTTTCATTCGGTATATGGTTATGCTCTTCTTGTTAGATTGCCCTTTTTCCTGCTTAAAGTGGATTTGCGTGTCCTCAACATCCAACTATAGAGTGATCTTGTAATGATCTATCTGTGTTAAGAAGCCTGTATAAATGTTAAATAGGAAGAATAACCAGGAAGGAGCCCTATGCAACGTTACAAGTATTTTGTGAGAGAAAGATTTATGGGTCATGTTCTAATAGGTTGGCTACGATTGGTTACGAAGGACATTATCCACTCCATGGCAGTTCCGGAGTTCATTTAATTCTTCAATCCAAACAGTAAAACATTGTGTTCCAGTGTATCACAGGCTGCTGATAGATGGGGAGAAGAGTTGGCCTAACGGCTAGAGCGGTCGACCTCGAATCTGGGGAACTGGGTTCGACTCTCGGCAATGACGCTGAACATCCTGTGATTCTGGGCAAATCACTTAAATCTCCCTGTGCCTAACAAAAATGAATGTTCCTCATGTAACGCAACTGGTGCTATGTAAAGCGCTCTGATACCAAATACCTTCGGGTCAAGTTTGCGCTATATAAAACTCTGTAAAATCAAACAAATCAGAGTATGAAAGCAGAGTTGTTTTTAGGTCTCGCTTGAGCCAGCGCATGCGCTTCTCTGGCGAGAGTTTTAGTAAGCGGGTTTTGGAAGTGCAAACAGCAGTGGCTTTTGCTGGCGACCAGCTTGCGTTCACGCGAGCGTGCACGCGCGATCAGGCGCCATATGGCTTCCCTCGCCATCTGGCTTCCCTCGCGATTACTTTCACGGCCGCGCGGCCAATGCTTGTTCTGGTAGTGTTAGAAAGCACGAACACGAGCGCTTTACAAGAGCACCAATTACATTACATTATATACATGTTTTTCTTTTTTCAATTAGCGTGGGCCCATTACATGAGAGCCTGTTGATGCTTGCCACCCCATCTTAGCTGCTTGCCGCTCCCCCACTTCCATCTCTCACGACATGCTTCTTGAATGAGCTGCAGACACTGTGTGGTCCTGGGAACATATTCATATTTCTGTGGCGTTTCTTAACAGCAGCTGTGAATAAGTTCCTGTTTTCCGCTTTTTCTCACTCTTGCCAGCCGCAACAGCAATGTTGTATACCACGAAATTCAGCACTTTACAAGAGCACCAATTACATTCATTTTTTTTTTTATTAGGCATGGGGACATTACATGAGAGAGACTGGATGCGTGTCACCCTGTCCAAGCTGCCTACCACTCCCCCACCCCCTGTATCCCACAATATGGTGCATAAAAGCGCTGCAGACACTTTATCTCTCTCTCCCTTGTCCCTTCACCATTCCTCTTTCTTTCTACCTACAGGGTATTACGTTTCCGGTCTTACCGGGTCTTTTCTTTCCCAGCCACGGTTCTCAGCTGCACGCCTCTAAGGAAGCGTAAGCAGTGCACTCTGTGCCTCACTGCGAGAAGCAGATGCTGCAATAAACGCACCTTGATCCTGCTCTGCACACTCCCGCACGTGCCTACACCACCTCTCTGACCAGAATGACAAATATCAACTCGCATATGCGTCTCTACTCTCCTTCGGCAGCATCAGACATGTCACCTTTTCCTTCAAATCCCAAATGTGTCTTATCTTTCAGTCTGGAGATCTGCTTTCTCTGGTCGTGGCATGCTACCCTGGGGAGTTCCTTTGCTCGCTGTTTTGTGTCAAGGTGTGTGAGTTTGGTGTCTCTGCGTGCCTTTGATTTCCTCGGGCATTGTTCAAGCATGCTGCGGCTGTCGGCGCTTCCTCTGTGCAAAGCGTAGTTTTGAGATGTGAGGCACGCGCGCTGTTGGCCGTTGTGTTATTTATTAGTTGGGTGTCACGGGTCAGCTGGCAGACGGCATCCTCACAGATCATTACATTTTAATACCCCCTCTCTGTCCCTTTTGCTCTTAACATCGAATGGTGAGGTGGATAACTCGGGCAGGAGATGAGAGAGAGAGAGGATATAGCAATTATACGATTAGTATTTAGGACAGATTTAGGAGCGCCCCCTCCCTTTTCACCGTCTGAGAAATGTTGTTTCTGAGATTAAGTGGCTTGTCTAAAATCACACATGGAGTAGGGCGTAGAAACATAACTTTAGCTCGTGCCTCTTGAGGCCAATTTATGGCCATAATTATGTGTTGGAAATGTTCATTTTATTTAGGTTTTGGTCAAAAGTTTCACTTCACTACAATTGACATAAGAACTCCTTTACTCTTTTGAGTTTTGCTTTGCCATTTCGTTTATTATAGTATGCTACTTTCTAATACATCTTAGAATCTAGAGAGAAAATTGCCACCTGAAATGTGGTGTTTTCACATATTTATCATCACAAAATATTGCCAGTTTTAGAACATACAACAGTGTAACATATGGGAAACCTGTAATTCTAATGTGAAAACAAGCATTAGCAAAGCAAGTAGGTCTGGCTCTTTATATTTAAAGTGTATCTTTTCCAGTTAGGGTGCGGTTGTGGTTGTGTGGCAAGTTAGGTGGAAGAGTGAGCCAACAATTGTGTGTGTGTGTGCATGAATGTGAGAATGAGTGAGAGCATGACTAAATGAGTGAGTGCATGCATGGATGGAGAGCTGGATAAAAGGTTCAAAGAATGAGCGCATGGATGGATGCTGACAGATTGACAGAGATTAACAGTCTTAGAGCTGCATGCCTCAGACAGGGTAAAACAGTAACATCTGCCTACCCAGGCCAGAGTCAAGTGTAGTAGCCTCAACTGGGAACACTCCAGTCAAGCGGAAGGGCAAAATAAACAAGCATTGGCAAAGCCAATAGGTATCGCCTTTGGGACCTTTTAAGTGTTTAGCCATGCAACAGTTGATGTTGTTGCACCAAGGATATTGTGCTGCATAACTAAATACTTATAAGGTCCCAAAGGCAAGACCTATTGGCTATGCCAATGCTTGTTATTTAAGTTTTCATGTCCTTCAACTGTTGTGCGAGAGAGGTGAGTTATAGTTTGCCAGCTCCTTGGGTCTTGTGTTAGTTGTTCATCTTTAAAATTCCATGTCTGTTACTCGTCAAAGAGAGGAGGCACCCATTCTTAATTACCTTCCTTTCTGATGGCAGGTGATCTTCATATATATATTGAAGTGCTGCCTGGCCTTGTATGCCTTACTTCCGGTGGTCAAGTTGTTAGTTATAAACCCTGAAAATACCGCCCATTTCTCAACCCCTTCCAATCTGATGGATATTGATGGATCTTCAAGAGTGGATCTTTTCCTGGGATATCATCCACGTCTCTCACAGTTTAGGTTTGCTCTAGCCAGAAAGCAGACTGCCAAAGCTGGCGTCTACACTTGTACCTCAATTAGGAATTCAATAGGGCAAGAATTGATTGATTTTTTAAAACTTATTTTTGAGCATTTTGAAAGCAGTATCGTCATCTCAACAGTGCAGACCATTGAGTCGTAGCGACAATAATGCTGATGTAACAGTGCACAAGATGTTTACATTTCTTAACAAAGGGTAAACAGGAGCAGTGCATGTAAGTACATGTGAACAGATGCAGCAAGGAATGAACAGAAGAGTATGAGGAAGCAACACAAGCTCGCACACTGCAGACGCATAAGAAGCGTCCAAGATCTTTCCACACATATACGGGTGTCCGTCGTCGCGAGTGGTACAAAGTGAGCACCAGTATTGCAGGTGAATGGCGGAACCAGGGGGAGGAGGAAGAAGTGGGGGGGGGGGGAAGGCGAAGGGTCATGCCTGCAACTCATGCAGTCAGTGTGTCAGGAGGAGCATCACTGGCAAACTGTGAGTCGAGGGTGCTGGTCTAAGAAGTGGGTTCTGCACTGATAGATGGAGGTGGCTGGTCAGTCGAGAGTGGTATGGTGGCATCTACCCCAGATTTGAAGGCTTCAAGTAGAAGCCCTGGTGGTATTGCCCTACCATGGTTGGGGCAAGGTTGGCTGTGATGAAGCATGTCTCATTTTGTGAGTGAGGCTTCCTCTTCCAATAAGATTGTGCTTTCTTCTCCTCTTGGGCTTACCCCTATCCACGCCAGAATGTTGGTAATTTAAGTATCAGTGATTTGTACTATAACACTGATAAAAAATAGCATTGCAGAAGCCACCATACCTTTGTGTTTTTGGTTTAAGCAGGGTGTCCCATTGGTGCGAAATTGGATATTTCTGGAGGCCTTGTAGCTCATCCGACTGTAAGGCTGGTCCCTCAGCCGTTGCCCACACCTCCACCAACCGAGCCCAAGCAGGTGGCCGAGGAGGGGGCCCTCGAATTCCAAGAAAGTGATTCCCCCTCTTAGCCAAGAGAAGTGCTAGGTTGAGAATTCTGGCAACAGCTTTGTTTTTCTTGGTACGCTTAAATAGACCAAGGGCGCAAACACCCCAAGTAAATAGCAAGGGGACCCCAGTGGTGTGGGAGGGAGACCTGGTAGATGAGAATGGGGGTGCTGCAAGGCGGGACCTCATGTTAAGGATACTAAAAGTGAAGGAGCCCAATATTGCAAAGGCAAGTCTACATATGTCAGAAAGGGTGAGTGACAGGAGCCACCTAGCGCAGGGAGCTGCGGTCTAAGGGGGGGGCAGTATATCGCATATGTCGACAAAAGATGCACAGCAGGAGAAAGAGGGGGACTGTAGCAGAAAAGATGTGCGCTTGGTGCACAGAGACAGGCAAACAGGAGGTGTTTACCATAAGGAGTGCTAGCCCACTTGCTAACGTGTAGTAGGCCTGTGGAGGTGTAGTGAATGCGAGCAACTCAGTATTGTAAGTGGGGGTAGAAAGCAGACTATAGGGGGGGGAGAGGGAGGAGGAGGGTGGTCAAGAGTCGGAGGCTGTCGTTTGCCATCTGTAGCGTGGCTTGATCAAGCTTAGTAAAGGAGAGCAGGACCGTGACAAGCCGCTGTCTCCCTTCGAGGAGCGTTGGTGACTAGCGTCCAAGTCTGTGTCTTGGTCAGCAGCATGGATGGACGCCGCAGCTTCAAGGGCCAGCTTCCTCTTGTGGATCACCTGCGCCAAGTCAGGAGAACGCGGTGATCGTCGCTGCAGGGATGCCCCACGACGGTTGCACCGGACTCGCAGGACAGAGTAGCCCTGTCTGAGGCGGGTGGCGAGGGTGCCGTGACGCCAGTGGCATATCTGTCCGCCCAGTCCCAGACTGCTGTTGGTTCAGTGAAGAAGTAGGATTTTCCATCGAGAACCACTTGTAGGTGTGGTGGGAATAGCAAAGAGTACTATAGGCGAAGCTCTTGCAGTTTATGCTTGCCATGTTGGAATGTAGCTCTCTGGCACTGCACCACTAGTGTGTAGTCCGGGAACAGCATCACACGGTGATTGTCCACTATCAGGGGGCCGTCGGCGCGAGAAGCGCGGATTGTAGCGTCTGTCTTTGAAGTGTAGGAGCTTGAGGACCTCCGGGCACGGGGTGGACCCTGGCAGAGGTCGACGAGCTGGCACCCTCTGCACACTGTCAATTGAAACCTAAGAAAATTGAAATTAAGACCTCCGACCCTCGGTCTAGGTCCACTCTCTCCCTGCAGCTCCGCTGTGCCGTCTCTTGCCTCCAGACCCCGACCTCCTCCTTGGGAGGTTCGAGGCTGCTGCCCGCTCCTGCGCCTGCTGCCCGCTCCAACTGGGACCAGACTGCCTGAAACCACCGTAACCTTTCTCAGCCGTTTTTTTTTTCTTAATTTTTTCCTGTTGTGCCACTGTTATTGTGCCCATCTGTGTCTTGCTCTAATTCCACCACTGTTTTTATTTTCTCGTGCCTGCCTGTTCCTTTCGCCGCTGCGGCCCCTCCCCCCCCCGGAATTCCCCCGCTCCCGCCTCTCCTCCCTCCCACCTCCCCTACTTAATGGCGGCCGCGCGCAGCGGGCGCGCCGCTAGAGCGCCGAAGGCAAGCCCGTCTGCGCCTGACCTCAGCCAGCGCCAGGAACCCTGGACCTCCCACTACCCATCGCTACGACACCACCACCCTCTTCGCACTCGACCCTGGAAGACTTCGAGAATGCCAACAGGCCTCGTCGAACACGACCCACGGCCAGTTCTCCTGCCCCCACTGCCGCCAGACCCTCACCGCCACCCCGGCCTCCAACACTGCCGACGCCAGCACCAGTGACACCCTAAAATGCATCCTCTTCAATGTACGCTCCGTACACAAACACGCCATGGAAATCTGGAACCTACTCGACTCTCTCTCGCCCGACATCGCCTTCTTCACAGAGACCTGGACCAACGCATCCTCCGCCCCTGACATCAGCACCGCCATCCCAGACAGATACAAGATCCAGAGGAAAGACCGCCCCAACCACCCAGGAACGGGCCTCGCCATCACCCACAAGAGCACCCTCCGCCTCCACACCTCCACCGAAACCTTCCCCTCCGCCGAACACCTGCACTTCCAGATCCAGACCACCCCCAAAGCCACACTCTGAGGAACTCTCATCTACAGACCCCCCCGGCCCCCGAACACCCTTCGCCACCACCATCACCAACTTCATCGCACCCCACGCCATCGCCTCAACAAGCTAAATACTCACTAGAGACCTGAACTTCCACCTCGACCCCAACTCCACTATCCTTCGTGACAACCTCGCCAGCATCGGACTTAAACAACTCGTCAACACACCGACCCACAGAGCAGGACACACCCTCGACCCCATCTTCGCGGCAGGAAACAGCGTCCAATTCAGCCACACAACGCAGCCGCCATGGACCGACCACCACTGCGTACACTTCGCCATCAACAAACCCAAGGCACCCAAACCAGCCCCAAGCCCACCTCGAAGGAACTGGAGCAAGGTTACCGACGAGCACATTAACTCCACCCTCACCCGAGACAACCACACCTGGGCACCCGACGCAAACGACGCAGCCAGAGAACTCCACACCTGGATCTCCAACTGCGCAGACGAGCTCGCCCGCTACGCAACCCTGACAGACAACGCCCCAGGACAGCCGCCTGGTTCACCACTGCTCTCCAAGAAGCCAGACGCACCTGCAGACGCCTGGAGAACAACTGGAGAAACACCAAGACAACCGAAAACCACACCACCTACAAGGACGCCATGACGGACTACCACAACCAAATCAGAGCCACCAAGAGGAACTTCATCCACAACAAAATCCTGGCCAACTCCACCAACTCAAAGGAACTTTTCAGTGTCATTCAAGAATTCACCAACCCACGCAGCGAAGCCACAGACATCACCCCATCCCAAGACCTCTGCGACAAGCTTGGAACCTATTTCCACCTCAAGATCAAAAACCTCTACGACAACTTCATCGACCATCCACCAGGCGCCACAGACGGTCCCCCGCCCCCCAGAAACACCAGCCAGCCCACCATCTCCAACTGGACACCGATCACGGCCGAAGACACCGCCTCGACCATGAAAAGCATCCACTCGGGGGCTCCCACCAACCCCTTCCCCCCTCACATCTACCACAGAGCCGCGGCCGCCATCGCACCCGAACTACAACGCACCATCAACACCACCTTCAAAACAGGCACCTTCCCAGACGACTGGAAGCGCGCTGAAGTCAGACCCCTGCTCAAGAAGCCCACAGCTGACCCCACCGACCTCAAGAACTAACGGCCCATCTCGCTCCTCCCCTTCGCAGCCAAAGTTGCAGAGAAAACAGTCAACAGGAAACTGACACGATTAATTGAAGAGAATGCCGTCCTCGACCCGTCCCAATCCGGATTCCGAAGCAACCACAGCACAGAAACCGCCCTACGCGCCACCACAGACGACATCCGCACCCTCCTGGACCAAGGCCACTCCACAGCCCTCATCCTACTCGACCTATCAGCGGCCTTCGACACCGTCTCCCACCGCACACTAGTCGCCAGACTACACGACGCAGGCATACAACAGCCCTGGACTGGATCCGATCATTCCTCACCGGAAGAAGCCAAAGGATCAGACTCCCACCCTTCCTCTCCGACCCCACAAAAATCACCTGCGGAGTTCCACAGGGTTCATCACTGAGCCCCACCCTCTTCAATATCTACATGGCCCCCCTCGCAGCCATCGTCCGACAACACGGCCTCAACATCGTATCCTACGCCGACTACACCCAGCTCATCCTCTCCCTCACCAAAGACCCCACCACTGCCAAACTCAACTTCCAGAAAGGAATGCAAGACGTCGCAGTCTGGATGACCAACAGCTGCCTGAAGCTCAACGCCGAGAAGACAGAAGTCCTCGTCACCGGTACCACCCCTTCTGCATGGGACAGCACCTGGTGGCCGACCGCCCTCGGAAGCCCACCTACCCCCTCAGACCACGCCAAGAACCTCGTCATCGTACTCGACTCATCACTCACCATGAACCGACAGGTCAACGCCGTCACCTCCAGCTGCTTCAACACCCTCTGCATCCTCCGGAAGACCTTCAAGTGGATCCCCCCGGAGTCAAGGAAGACAGTCACCCACGCACTCATCACCAGCAGACTGGACTATGGAAACGCACTCTACTCCGGCATCAACAAGTCCCTACTCCGCAAACTCCAGACAGTATAGAACACCGCCGCCAGACTCGTCCTCGGCATCCCCCGACACGAACACATCAGCCAACACCTACGAAGTCTCCACTGGCTCCCCGTGGAGAAAAGAGTCCCTTTCAAAATCCTCACTCACGCCTACAAATGCCTACACAACAACGGACCTAAATACCTCAACGACAGAATCAACTTCCACGTACCCAAAAGAAACCTCCGATCTTCCAACCTCGCCCTGGCCGAAACCCCACGCATCCACAGAGCCAGAGCAGGCGGAAGATCCTTCTCTCACATTGCAGCCAAGACCTGGAACGAGCTACCGGCAGACATCAGACGCGCCCCCTCCCTGGACACCTTCAGGAAGACCCTCAAGACCTGGCTTTAAGGCTAAACAGATCTGCGGACCCCCCCCCCCTCAGTGCCTTGAGACCCTCACGGGTGAGTAGCGCGCTTACAATTCCCTGATTGATTGATTGATTGAAAAGAAGGCCGATAAGACATCGGATGGTGTGAAGGATCGGAGCCAGTCTTTCATGTAGGCCTCGGTGTTTTGTCCCTCCACATTTCAGAAAGGCCCACAACACGAAGGTTGCTCCTGTGCAAGCTTCACTCTGCATTATCCGCTCAAGCCTCCAGTAGCTTAACACTGTGCTGTAGCGATTGCAAACTCTTGTGAGTGACTGTTTACGCCGGCTGGAGGTCAGCTATCTCGTACTCGGTACCAGCCACTCTGTCCACTAGTTTTCTGTGTCCGTCACGGAGGATATTGAAGTCCACTGCCAGAGAGCGAATCTTGTTTTCCATGGAGACATGTGACATCTTGATTGCCTCAAGGACTATATCTAGCTTGTCCTCAGCAGGCAGCTGTGGCGCACTCCCGGGAGGGTAAGTCCCTATCTCTGCAGTTGCGTAGTCTCCAGTGCGCGTAGTCTGGGAAGATACAGCAGATCGAAGGCACCCCATCGCAGAGGGTCCAAGCTCTACTCAGGCAGGCGGAACCAGGAGCGCACCTGAAGGTGTTCCTGTCAAATGAACATCCCCCTTCCCTGCCACTGACAATGGATCCCCGCAGAGCAGCTGAGTCAGCTCTTCACGAGTCATGGCAGTCCTCTGGCCAAGCTGTGCGTAGGCACACCTGTGTAGCAGTTGGCCCAACAGGGGAAGGAGTCTCAAGTTCACGGTAGCCAACCCACAGACAAGGGTCGCGCATCAGCTCACTATGGCAGTGGTTCCCAAAACTTTTTTAGCCCGCGGCTCCCTTGGCCGTGGTTCCCCACTGTTACTTTTTTTCCTGAGGGTGAGGGGGATAATAAGCCCGGCCTCAGGAGAAGCTAATGAAGGTATTATAATCATATACGCCGGGTGTTTCGTGTTACTAAGGCGGTGCCTCTAATAAAATATTCCTAGTTACACTTCTTTGCCCATGCGTTTTTTAGAGAACCCTCTCAGACTTTTCTTATCCCACTTACAGTACTAGATAGCACGCCTATGCATGTAGGCCCCATTGCCAACGTGTTTCTGCGCTTGAAGAATATTTGTATGCACTTCCATTTCTACCCATGTCATACTTTACAACACACCTGTCTCAGCAGGGTGACTCATGATTTTTTTAAACAAAATACAGCTTTATTTTAGCTGTCTCCTCCCTAAAATTGCCCCCAATTCAATGCAAGCAAAATACATTCCTCAGATTTTATTTTTTTTAATATATAAACTTCTTTCTTGCTTTCAAATACTGGCATTATGCCATATATGGTGTTTTACTTCCCTGTGCTCATGGAGAGAGCAGGCCTGTCTGGAAATGTATGTGCACTGGAAGAAATGTGAACTGGAAGCTACCTATGGTACGTGTCAATACTTAATAGCACTTCGGGCCTGAATGCGACTTGTGGTGGAGCGGGCGTCATGCCACCGCCGCGCCCCTGTACCGCCAAGAGTCACTGTCGCCACCCGCCAGATTACATGCAATTTTGTGGTCTGGTGGGCGGTGTGGCGGTCCTGTGGCAGTGCTGTTTAAAGGCTCATTGTGAGCGTTAAACAGCACCCCCACCGGACCGCCAGTGCACTTCCTGCACAGTAAGGAATGCACCATGTTGTGCATTTCTTTCCATGCAGGAACTGTGGGTGCAAAACTGTTGTGCCCTCCCGTGCACAGGGGCAAGAGGGCCCCCCTTTCTTTCCTCACCGCCAGCAGTTACATGGAGAAAGAACCTCCATGACACTGCTAGCGGTGAAGAAAGTCGTAATATGCTTGGCGGTGCCTCAGGGCACCACCAAGCATATTGCAGCCCTCAGACCGCCATGGGACCGCCAGGGAACCGGCAGTTGCGGTGGTGCAATCTCAGCCCGACCGCCAAAGTCCTAATAGGGCAGTTAGACTGCTGGTGCAACGGTGACTGGACTGCCACCACCGCGCCCTTGCGAGTCTGGCAGTTCTCGGACCGCCGGACTCGAAATCAGGCACTTAGTGTGTTTGAGAGATTTGAGAGACAGGACAGCTTGACTATCCTGACAACTTGCATTGGTGTAAAATGCATTTGGAAAAAAACTAAACTATCAACGTGTCTAACAAAATTAATCAGGATTCTTCTGCTTACTTTGGGAGTGTTGGAACGTGGGGATCCAGTGAAATATGGAGGCAATCTCACTTGACATGCCTACTTTTCCAGCTTTAGGTATGTCACTTGCAAATCATCAAGATCATGTGTTTAAGTCTAATTAGTTTAACTGAAGCCAAAAAACCCTTCAACATTAAATACATGAAAGTGCTTGGTGCACGGCTTCCCTGGCTAGTTTTCACGGCGCGCAGATTAGGAACCACTGATGTAAGGTATCACAGGTAGAGCATAGGCCAAAGTAACCTCATCAATATAAAGTAACTTCATCCTTTTAGTGTTCTCTGCAGTAGCCTCATCTTTTCTTTGTACTTTTCTTATCTCACCATTAACTTTCTGTTGTGTTACATCTATCTTGTTACATTAATCTTCCTGTTTTCTAACCACCCGGCCTCCTATCCAACCTGTGCCCTGTTTTACTCATGACCTACTGCTCTTTCTTTCTCTTTATTGAGGAAAATACCTTAATTCCTCTACTCTTGCTCCCCCCCAATTTCCATTTTGTGAATGTTTCCTTCTTGCTCCTTCTAGTCTGCTCCTCTTCTCTCAATCGTCTCTTGCTATCCTCCTTCATATGAACTTCTCGTCACCCTTCTTTTCAGTCCATCCATTTAGTCTTAAAATGTGTTTAACTTCTTTCATTTCAAAACTGCCCGCATTTGTCCCTCTCTGGTTTGCTATTTCTGCCACTGCAGCAGCTCCCTATCCAGAGCTCTCCTCTGTCTTGCCTCCTGCTGTCTGCCAGACGCAGATCTGCTAACTGTCTGCAGCACTGTGAGCAGTGGCCTGTTCGGAGAGTGAAGCGAATTGATATCACAGGGCCCTTGGCACTATGAACATCCTTCAGTCGTAGCTCTTTAGTAATACTCCTTTAGAACCGAACTTAATTTTACTACATTTGCACTTAAAAGTTACAGCTTTCTTACCAAAGGTTCATCGAGGCAGACCATTATGGTTTAATGGAAAGTGTTATCTACTGACTCACAACCTTCATGAGGATTAACCAGTACCTTACAATGCTAATGGTGCATTAAAAGTGTCAAGAGTCCAAAATTAAGGCGTGGTTTTGGCAGCGCTATTCATATCATAGTTTAGCGTAGCTTCTGAAGGTGGAGTGTATTTGTCCGCTAATAAAAAATAAAAAAATGATGTTGAAAGTAAATAAAGGACACTTAATCTACAGCAAACCTTTAATCTCAAGTTTCAATATTATGAACAAGGTGGATTGCACACAAATGTAATCCTTTAAGGAGCACTGTCAAACCTTTGTCTGACAACACTGGCTCAAGAGCTAGGAAAATGTGCATTATGAAACCGTTTTTTAGGTCTCGCGCCTAGCGTTGCAGTGCGTAGCACTGCTCGCGCAGCGCGAGACCTCTAGAAAGGGCTTCTGAAAACGACCTACACGCTCGTGCGTGTGGTTTTGTTTTCAGAAGCCCACATTGGCTGGAGCGTCCGTTTTTTTTAGGGGGGGGCACGCGATTGGTCAAAGGCGGGCGCATGTCCCGCCTTTGCCGCGCCCATTCCCGACGGTGGCCAGAACGCGCAGCAGCGCGCGTTCGTCTGCTGCCGCTGCCGTGCTCCCTCCCCCGCTCCTCTGTGGTGCGCGCGCACCAGTGTTTAATTTAAAATTTCAATCGCTCTTTTAGTGCACGATTTTATATCGCCTACGGATGCTTCAGAATGAAATCAAAGTGTAATAAAGTGGACATATACTATTTTGAAGAACATCGTAGCCTACACCTAGATACATACTTCCAGGTTATGACGTGATTTATCTGCTCTTGTCTCGTCGTTGACCGAAAAGAAAAACTGTTGAGGAGCATTCAGGGGAATGAAAAGAAAGATATTAGTTTAAACGCTCGTTTTTTATGACTCTTTATCGTGTGGCAAAATGTGTTTTAAACGGGTGTCTGTCACACGAGAGAATACGTGACCATGGAAATAAAAGAAAGAATGCATTTATTGCATTGGGCCGTGGACGGAACGCGAGAGAGCTTTTGAGAAACGTGCACGCCAAACAGACTTTACTTGTTATAACAGTGCGACATACGGCCATACTGCGCTTTCACTTTCATATAGCCGAGTCCTGTATGTCTTTCCAGCTTTGCTCCGTCCCAGACTCACATGACACCCATCTCTCCCCGCCCCCACTACTCCGCTTCAGAAGCCAGGAGCAGCAGTGCAGGAAAAAGAGTGGGATCATCTTTTAATAATTATTTTTTAACCTCGCGCCATACATGCCTTTCACTTTTCTACTGGCTTCCAGCATTGCTGCGTCCTGTACTCGCGTCACCCCTCCCCCACCCAACTACTCAGCAGCAGAAGCCAGGAGCAGCGGTGCAGGAAGAAGGGCAGTCTGCAACGGCAAGCAAGGTAAATCACAGGCATCCTCTCTAAATGTTTAAATACCTTTCGACTAAAAAATAATTGCCGTAATGAGCGAAGGCGGTCTTATGCAGACACCCCAGGGCTCCAGAGAGGCTGTAGCTGTGGACAAGGCAGAACGTTGTATTTTCGCTCCCCTCTGCGATGTCAGTCCGTGTATTCAATCTTCACTGTTAGAAATTATTCAGAGTGCAGTCTGTACGCATGCATTTAAATAATAAATGCCCTTTAAATGCAGCGTGTTCGTGTACAACATAACAGCCCTCATGTTGCTCTGCAGAGCTTTGCCATTGTTAGGGCCACGAGGCTTATGTGACACAATTAACTACATCATACTTTTAACAAGTATTTTGTCTGTCTTATTCTCTCACTTCCAACCTGAATGAAAGCTTTGGTTGTGTACGTGCGCACACGCCTGCTAGGTTTGCAGTGGCTTGTGTGGTCGAGCTGCGCTTCTGTGTGTTAAAGTTTGTTTAACACCACCAACCCACAGGGCAGGGAGCTGGCTTGTATTGCAGCCTGTGCACTTCTTTTGCCATTGCCCGGTGGAAGAGTATCAAAGTGACGTCATACTCATACTGAACCGACAGGGCAGTCTGGTTTTTATTATTCAATTTCGAAAGTCGGTCCTGGGGGAATCAGAAAGCAGATGCTGTACTTGGTCTACGGCAAGCAGGCAAGTGGATGTTGCCATAAAGACCAGATGCCTGTTTTTAAGGTTTTTAAGTCGTTCAATTGTGAAAATGCAAACCTAAGAAAATTGCTGAGTTCTAATGTCGTAACCTGACATTCCTCGAGGTGACGTCCCACTGCTCAGCCTGACAAACTGCCTTCTCGTCTTCTCTGTGACTGCATAAGTTCTGCATTTGCTGTCAGCTAGGTAGGTGTGTATGTTTAGTGGGAGAGGTCGTGCCTTCATACGCGTGCAGTTGTAATATTAATATTACATTTCAAAAGCACCACTCTCCCGTCACACGTGCAGCGGAAGAGCAAGTCACCACTCTGCTCTGCCAGCACTCTTCAATGAGGACCGACTGGGGGTGTGAATTTTCATGCCTAAAATATCAGGGACTGGTTCTATCCCATTGCTCTTATTGACCGTGCTGGTGAAGAGAGACTGTACATTTTTTTAATCGCATTATCAGTCTGCTGGCCCATCCATCTCCCTCCACCCCCTTTCACCCACCTCATCTGTACATGTCTGACTCTTGACAGGTAACCACAAAATGCCTACAATGGATCAGTATAATGTGACGGTGAACAAAAGTTCAATATTTTTTTTTATATATATCTGTATTTATTTTCGAAGAAGAGCGACAGTTTGAAAGTACATTGTACAGCAATACACTTATAACAAATCACACTGACCCACAGCATGACGTTCACTCAGGTGAAGAAGGGCGGCCAGTATACAGCAGCTTAGAAAGCAGTGTGGTTTACCATATGCCCCTGTTCTTCCTCCATGCGGGGACTCTGTTACATTTAGAAGTTGCACACTGGTAAGGAGATACAGGAAGTGTGCAAGTAGAACTATTTTATTTAGGAACAAGTTACCGATATAAGATATCCACCAGCTGCTATAGATAAAACCAGCATTTGCAATGCAAAAGGTCTCGCAATTGTGAGATTTTGAGCTATTGGCATTGTAAATACCAATGCCTTTTATTTCTGTATTTTACAAACCTGCAAGCGGTGCGTAAACAGGCACTTTGTACTTGCAGTTGTTGCTTACGAGAAGCAACGCTGGCAGTAACTATGCCTCTTTTACTGCCAGCCTTCTTTTTCGTAAGCAAGGACTATAAGTACAAAGGGCGTGTTTATGCACCGCATACAGCTTTTCGAAACACATAAATAAAAGGCATTGTCGTTTACAATGGCAATATTTCAAACTCTTGCAAATGCAACACCAATAGCTCAAACTTTAATAATGCGAGACCTATTGCATTGCAAATGCTTGTTTAGTTTAAGTGACTGGGAGAGGTAGTGGTGACTCGAAGCATTTAGGCTTCACAAACAATCATTCTTTGCCTTTTTTTTTTTAGAGTTATAAAACAAGATGATTTAATAAGGATTCACCAAATGAAGATTCGTGTGACTTGCTTTCCTTTTTGTACCGTTTCTTTATTCGAATTAAAACGTGTATCCCCGAACATGTTACATAGACTACAGCAATACCACAGCGTGTCCCATCTGTGTTAAGAATGTCCATGGAAACAAGCTCACCTTGGACCTTCAGTGTGACTGGACCTTCAGTGTGACTGAGGAGGCAAGATGGTGGCTGTGTGACTGCTGCAGGAGCCGCTCGCCCTCACAACTAAAAGTTAATATGGACCTATAAGACGTATTGTTGGGAGAAAAACAATCGGATGAAGCAGTATAAAGGAATCGGAGCACTTCTGGCTCTTACGGCGAAAGAAATCTATCAAGGCATTGAAGGAACGAAGGAAAGAACGTACCTGCTGGTCCGAGACATTGTTCGGCTGTTGGCTCCCGTGGCGAGAAACTGGCTCTTATCGCTGCATGCCAGAATGCCCCCCAAACAAGCCAAACTTCCAAAGGAGGGCAGCGCGACTGGAGGAGCGCGAGGGCTGCTGCCTGCCCGGAAGACTATGGCTAATGGGAAAAGTGAGGACGCTGCTCACACCGCCGGCCGCGAGGAGGAGGAGACCAGCGGCAAAACAAAAACAAGTGAACAGCGTCCCGCCGAGTTGGTAACAAGACCTAAGCAACCCACGGTCCCTGGGATGTTCTCCGGCCGCGGACCTGGCGGGGGAAAGAAACTGACAGGCAAGGACGGAAGGAGCACTAAGGCTTTAAAGGAATCGGTGAGTGCTGCGGAACATTTGCTGCGAGGCGCTGTGAATAAGGACACGCTATCTCTAGAGACACCAAAGGGGACAGGCAATAAGACAAATAGCATGATCCCATTGCTAGACAGCGGGGCAGATCTGAGCCGGCTGGAGCTAATGAACCCGGCAATACAAGGAGTTTGATGCCGAGAACTCTCTAGACTTGAGTATTTCAAACAGTGCTTGCGTACATACTAAGGCAGCAGGGACCCCGGAGGGGGATAAATTCTATTCCCTAGCGGATGAATCGGAGATCTCTAATAGCAGCGAGAATGGGGGCACAGATCTGAAAATCACTGAAGAGGACACTGACAGTCCTGCTATAAAACCAAATACTCAAAAGCGGGCATCTGTTCTGAAAAAAAGAAAAAGCACAGGCGAGAAGAGTAGGGGCTCAGATTCAGATCATAGCCGACTGAGCCAGCTGAAATGGGACTACTCAACCACTCATTTCGTGGTGGAGGCTGGAGAGCTAGAGGACGTCTGAGTACTGCTCGAAGCTGCCAAGTTATTCTCAGGGCCTAAGTCTAACACAGAATCCCCCCCATCAATGGGGCTAATCTACTCTACGCTTAAACAGATGCAGGTAGGGGCGCGGCAAGAGCACAAGAGGGCTCATTTGGTGACGAAGGAACTGCAGGGAGCCATTCGAAAAGTTAACAAAGCATGCTCTGAGATCGCAGAGCGCACAACAGCATTGGAGGAACGGATCGTGGTACTTGAGGCAGGGGCCGAGGCTACGGGACAGCAAACCACTGCAAACAAAGCCAGAATGACAGATGTGTTATGGAAGCTGGAGGGTTTTGAAAACCGTCAGCGGCAGAATAACCTGAGACTCCTGGGCATTGAAGAAAAGGCGGAGGGGGATGACATTCGCGGATTTGTCCTTCGGCTGTTTAAGGGGGCATTCCCAGAAATGGCACATTGGAACTGGGACGCGGAGGTGCAGAGAGTACACCGATTTCCTCTGATGCTGAAAAAGAGAGGGGGGCAAAGCGATCAGAATGTTAAACCTAGGGCTATTCTTATCATCTTTGGCAAATTTCTTTTACGGCAGGCAGTCTTTGACGAAGCTAGACCCGAAGCCAGGCGTTCAGCAGAGGGACAGTCATTTTTCGTTAGGCCTGATTTTTGGCACACTACGGTGGAGAGGAGATGGAGGCTCCGTCAACTAATCACCCCCTTTCAGAAACTGGGCTGTGAGGTGTTTCTAATGAGCCCCGCACAGCTTAAGGTAATTTATAAGGGAACCTCCTGGGTGTTTTCCTCAGAAATACAAGCCCAAGAGTATCCGCAGGAAATTTCACGAAAATAGAGAAATGGCAGAGCTCCGGTCTCATTGAGGCAGGGTTCTAGGGGGGCGAAATAAATAGGTCTCCTCCGTTTCCGGGTGTGTTAGGATCTTCTTTTTGAAGGTTTTTTTGGGTTTCTTTTCTTTTGTTTTTGATTAAGTCTAGAGGTAGAGCGGCTAGTGGGCAACAGCATGATACAGGAGGCATCACCAGGGTCTTCGGACCTTTCTTGCCCAGTGAAGGGGTTGGGGGGGGGGGGGTGATCCAAAGGAGTTCTTATGGGCTAAATATACAATGAATAGAATGTTTGGGCACGATGGAAACCGCACACTTGGCTGAATGGGTAAATTAAGAATAGCCTCCATTAACATCTGTGGCTTAAATAATCCACAGAAAAGACGTAGGGTCAATGTGGATGTCCAATTTCTGAAGGCTGATATTGTGTGCTTTCAGGAGACACACGTCGGAGCAAGCATACGGGAGGTTGCAGAGCTGGCAGGTTTTCAACTGATTTCTAGCACTTCACAAGGGACACGGACAAGAGGGGTGGCAGTCATGGTACAAAAAGGGATAGCCAGATTTCCGCGGTCTAGCTCGGATAAAATGTGAAGATGGGTGATTACCCAATGTTGTATGGAGCATAGTATGTTTACCTTGTGCTCAATGTATGGCTCAGTACTTGATAACCTGGCGCTGTTTGAATGGCTGAATGTCGAATTAGTGGGATGGCCGCTCCCCTTAATAATTTGTGGAGATTTTAATATTCATATTAATTCTGAAAAGGATAAACAAGGGGTACGGGGGTACCAAGGCCGCAAACCCAAACTTTTTAAATCTTTATCACAGTTATGTGCGTTTCATGGGCTGTCAGACATCTGGGCGATGCAAGAACCCGGGGACCCGGGCTTTACCTACTTTTCTGCTCCACACCAAGTACATGCTAGGTTGGATTATTTTTATGTCTCCCAGGAACTAGTACAGTCATGCAAGATATATAAATACCCAGAGTCATGTCTGATCATAACCCCCTAGTATTGGAAGTGAAAATCCAAGCTAATCCTTCACCATTGGCGCGATGGACGTTCTATAGGGCTATGCTCAGTGATGAGGGTTTTATTCAACATATGAAGGTTTGGACCCCTAGGTTTATAGAGGAGAATAAAGGGAGTGCTAATATCGACGTAGTCTGGGATGCCCTCAAAGCTGGAATAAGAGGGGAGACATCGAGGTATGGCTGGGCGACCCAGAGGAAGGAGAAGAAGGTTCTGCAAAAGCTATACACGGAATTGCCGACGGCAGAAACGCAACTAATTGAGACGATTGCAGGAGGGGGCGATACGGATAAAGCGCAATCTAGAGTATTAGTGGGGAAATCCGCAATCATTGATATTTCAGCAAAAAAATCTGCGGGGAGATGTATAGCCTGGCGTAGCAAAGTATATGAAAACAATGAAAGGGTGGGTCATTTATTGGCTGTACGCACCAGGGAAAGGACAGTTCAGGGGGGCATTGCTGAAATTAGGGACCCGATTGATGGCCTAGTCTCTGAGCCTGCTGCAGTGCGCTCCTCGTTTCAGAGGTTTTACCAGCTGCTATATACCAAGGACACTCACAGTGAGGACAAAGTAATGGAGGAATATTTAACGGGCTTGCCAGGGGAACGACTATCCCTCGAGGAGAAAGATCTTAGAGGAACCTATAACGGAAGATGAGGTAAGGAGGGCAGTTGATTCACTTCCAGCAGGGAAAGCGGTTGGATCGGACTCAATCCCGGGTGAATTTTCCCCAAAATTTGCACCTTGCCTACATGAATTTATGAGGGAGATATTTTTAAGTGCACAATCAGGGGTTGGCCCCTGAATCCTGGAAGTCGGCCAACATAATGGTGTTCCCAAAGAAGGGCATACCCATTAACGAATTGGGATCCTATCGCCCGATCACGCTGGTTAACAGCAATATTAAGATTTGTGCTAAAATTCTAGCTAGCAGATTGGCTAAAGTAATTAAGAGGCTGGACTCTCCTGTCCAACATGGATTTGTCCCTGGTCGTGGTACTGTTGACCATATCCGGAGAACCATTGCTTTATTTGACTCCTCAAGGAACGCCGGAGACCCTATGGCGTTAATCCTGTTTGACGCAGAAAATGCCTTCGATAGGGTCTCCTGGCCTTTTTTGTGGGCGATTATGGAGAGGAAAGGTCTGGGTAGGGGTTTTATCAGCGCTGTACAAACCGTGTACCGGAATCCAGTTGCTCAAGTAGTGGCAATGGTTGGTATGTCTGATTTAATTAAGATTTTTCGAGGCACATGACGAGGGTGCCCCTGCTCCCCCTTGTTGTTTGCCCTCTATGTCAATCCTTTAATGAGGAAGATTGAGGGAAACAATGGTATTCTGGCCATGCATAGTAAGGGAGGGAACACAAAGATCTTAGCTTACGCGGACGACTTGGCAATAACTACCCCTAACCCGGGGGATGCCCTTACAGAAATCGAAAGGGAAGCAACCAACTTTGGATATATCTCAGGTTACCAGCTTAATCAAAGTAAGACGCAAATTGTGATGAATGGCATGGCACAATTAAATAATGATTGAGTAATCCCGAATGCCAGGTATCTTGGCGTGGAGATCACGGCAAACGTGGAGAAAATTGTTGAGCTAAATTTGGACCCAGTGCTCCGGAAATTCAAAACTGACTTTGCCAGATTGAACAATTTGAAACTTACTTTGATGGGTAGTAGTAATGTTATTAAAATGATTTTCTTACCAAAAATCTTATACTTCTTCAGAGCCATTCCCTTAGAGATTGACATTTCGTGGTTTAAAGCCTTAAACCAGCTGATCTCTAGGTTTTTATGGGTCGGTCAGCGCCCCTGAAGAACCCTAAAATTCATGACCCTCCCAAGAGACCGGGGAGGATGGGCCGTTCCCAACTTTCAATTATATTATTGGGCAGCATGTTGCAGCAGATGGCAGGACTATTGGCAGGGTAAAGAGCAGAGCTAGAGGAAGAGCCTTCTGTCTCCATATATGAATTAATATTAGGAACGGAGGCTAGAGGCTGTCTCATGCGCCATATTGACTTAGCTTATTTTAAGAGGGTTGGATTCAATATTTTAATTGGCGCTTTTAAGGTATGGACAGCAGTTCGGAAGATACTTGGACTGGGCAGGGTTCACTGATATACTCCTATGTATAACAATGACTTACTCCCAGCTATCTTTCATGATGGGTATATGAAGTATTGGGATGAGAGGGGATTGAAGAAAATCGGGGACTTGGTTGTAGAAGGGGGGATACATCCTTTTGATGCAATCAAGGATAAATACGGGATAGGGAACGGCCATTTTTTCAAGTATTTACAAATCAGAGACTTCTTGGCTAAAAAGTCAGGGGGAATAGCCGGTTTCTCCAGGATCCCTCCGTTGGATATATTGCTGAGGTTTCCACCTACACTGGCTACAGTATATAAATTGTTAAATAAGGAAATGGTGGACGATCTGGCGAAACACATGGACCGCTGGCAGGACCTTTTACAGGCTGGGACTGGAGAGAGTGAAGACTCGCTCCACTTGGCTCAAACAGCATTCATTGCGGCCAATCTTCAGGTACAGTGTTTTAAAACCTGGTTCAAACTATATATCACGCTGGCTCGGATATCCAAGTGGGGGGGGGGGTCTTCCCTGCCCACGATGTGGGTACTTTGCCACTGATGGCGTCCATGTGTTTGCGACCTGTCCCAAGTTTAATATTCTTAAAGCGGAGATTGCTAAACGTCTGAGAGAACAGTTGGGATTTGCGATTGATCTGACCCCCAGTTGATAGTCTTAGGTGAGAGTGATCTGGAAATGCCTTGGCCGACGCAGATATTCTTATTCACGGCTATGACCGTACTAAGACTTTGTCTGGCTACTTTCTGGCTAGACCCTGAGCCACCTTCTGGACACCAATGGTTGGGTAGACTTCTAGCGGTATACCGATGGGAGATGACGGTATATGAACGAAGGGAACATAGAGCCCGGAAAAGAGGCTCTGAAACCTGGGCCCCTATCAGGCTGTGGATTAACAAGATTGAGGGAGCTATCGAACCCAGTTCGGGATAAGAAGGATGGGTGCATGTTTGTTGTCTTTTTTTTTTTTTTCTTTCCTGTTTTATTATTAGTAAATTACGCTGTATGTATAGGTATGTGTTCTTTTTTGCCCAAATGTGTATGTTCTCTAAAAATTTGATCTCGACTTTAATTTTGATTTGGATCAAGGGAGGGGGTGGGACCTTGTAGGAAGGGTGAGAAGCTGTATTGTTTTTGTTTTGCGGAATGTATGTAAAAAGCAATAAAAAGAATCTTTAACAAAAAAAAAAGGAAACCAGCCCACCTGGCCCGGCCTCCCACCGAGTTATGCAGGATCAATAAGCCTGCCCATAAATACATAGGCACATACCCTTTGCTATCCCACAACTCATCACATGTATCCCTCACTATAGACCCATGTTAGTGTAGTATTATAGTACAATAGTTTGCACCAGGCCAATAGTTGTGGTCTCCCAGCTAGTCACCCATTTGTCCCCCCACCTGGATTGTGGCGGCCACCCAGTGAACTCTACTCAGCTTCACAAGGAGGAGGAGGAATTGCATACTGTAGTCATTTGAAAGCCTTAGGGTCTGGCTGAAACCGAGTACAATGTCTCATTGGGGGATGTGGTCTAATTCATAACAGAATTAGTATATTGCCCACTCCCATGCACAGTTCGTATGCAGCCAGTGACTGAGATATATTAGGTATCTCATTTGTGCTCTGCCTGGTCGAACGGCTAAGTAACATTGTGCCCACCACCATGCTGTATTGTGCATCTGTTCTCAAAGTCCTGCCCGTCCCAGCAATTTGGCAATCATGGTGAGTAAGCAGAAAGTGGGCGGATGGGGTAAAGTAGTAATGGAGTGTGCGCCCTAAGGGTCTATGAGGTGTAGAAACGACCCACAGACATTTTCGTTTCGTCTTTGGCTTCGTTCCACATAATCACAAGATCACTTCAAGGAGGACATGTTGAATCAAATGTATTTTGATATTTTTACTGGCATTGGCTACACCATAGATTTGTTTTATGTTTGAATGTTTCCTTTCATTCGGGCCAATCTTGCATAACATTTTCATAAGGTGGGTTGTCATGTAAGCATAAGCACAACTCGTTGCATGGTCTATTCTATACAATACACAAGTCCCAGACCTTTTACAGACTTCTTCGTTTCTGTGGTTCAGTTATAATAAGATTTGAAAAGAAACATTGTTTTTAATTCATTGCACGCATAATGTAAACTGACAGTGCACCCAGAGGTGACTTGGGTGCTAGTGCCCCTAAGATGCCTCTCCCTGGGCACAGGTGCCTCAGCAACTCCTCTTCGTTTACAGAGCATGTTTACTTAGAAAGGATACATATACCACCAGGTTCCTTCAGCACATTAAATCTTGATGTCAGTAGTTTGAACCGCAGGGCGCTTAAAGTAATGTTCCTGGGTGTTCGTTGCACTGCCTTCCAGGTGGCAGGTAGTTCTTCCTCACTGCCATCAAGTTATAACACCAGCAAGCTGAATACAGCTCTCAGAACAGTTCCAACACACATAAATTGGCATGTACACCAAATAAGGACACCCTTATGTCACTTATTTTCAGTGTTGAACCACCACCACCAATAAACAAGTCCTAGCATTCAGCATCATCCAACATCACTAACAAATACTCTTCTGGCCTACCATACTTAACCTCTTTAATTTAAGGGCTTCTGCTCTCTTTAGTGGCTGTGAAGAAGCACTGCATGCTGCTCCAAATGACACATGTTCTGACTTCTGGTAGCAGGTCTTCTGGGAAGCTTCTTCTGCCCTGTTCTCCACTGGTTGGGCTGTTTTGAGCAGCATACTACCCCACACAGCCTCACGTCGCAAAATATAACAAACTGGTTGTTAGGGCATTGACTAACAATCTAGCGATTCAGAGAGAGGTTCATGGTTTACTGTTCATTGTATGTGATTCCAAGGTGGATGCTTCCTATTGACCTGCAACTCTGTTTTAAATCTTCCTCACAAATGTGCCATGTCACTTCTCAAAACTTCTAAAATGGAAAAGCAAGGCATATAAGAATGGAAAAATTGAGAAATCTCCAGAGCACAAATTGCTTGTGGTTGAATTTGCTACAAGCAAGAGCATGACAAACTGTTACTCTGGCACTTAGAGAATATCTTGGGTAACCTTGCAAAAAAACAGGCCCACTTAAAACGCCTTTATTAGTTCTAGAGTGTACTGCCTTTAGCTGCTATATAAAATTCTCCTATCCTGGTTCAAGTAAACTTGTTTTACCTGCCAAGGAAGTACATTTGAGCTTAGGTCCCCATTAATTACCTACAGAATTTTCATCTGGTTAGATGAAAACATACTGTCAGATGCGTTTTGTGGACCGCAACATCTGCATTAGCGTTGAAGCCTTGATCCCTAACTAGCTTTCACATCCTGTTCCTTTCAAGCCTTTATTATCCAATAACCCTGTGTTGAATCCTTTACAGAGATGCATCTGTATAAACAATCAGATGTGGACAATCTGAATACTATGGATGAACACTACATTTTTTTGGGATGGCTTACTTGAATAAAATTTGGAAAGGTTAGCAAACATGCGCACTCTGTTCAGCCTGTGTACTCCATCAGACCCATTACTTTTAGTAGGCAGGTCAACTTCATGGATCTAAAATACACTATCCCATTGCGGTTACAATCCTTTTTTCAGTTTATCTCAAAACTCTGTTACTTTTATCCTCCATTGAATTGTCACATCTTAATGTATTTGTTTTTCTTTGTGGTCATCTCCAATTTTACAACCGTTGGACACATCAGCAGTTAAAAGGTTTGTTTCCTAGGGAATGCTGGCACTCTTTTGCTCTTGGACTTCTCTCTGTCACATACTGCTTTAGCTTTTTCAAATCATCTGTAAAAACAAGTGGATTTGCATTAATGGATGTAAAACCTAAATTCTGCTGCCTAGTAATATCCTTGCTCTTCATACCATTCCCTGCCTGCCAGTGTCTGGGGCAGAACTGAACTTCTGCCTAGACTGTCAAAAACGTAGTAGTTTCATTTCATCATAGCCTTCTGCGCATCTCGCAGATCACCAAGGTCTATTGCTAAACTCAGAGTGCTAAAGAAAATCCTACCCAATCATCATCCCCTCTCAAAATCTTCATCATCTGCACGGTTCATTCTGTTCCAATCCATATTAATCATATTCAGGTCTGCCTGTAACGAGCATTAATGAACTCTAGAACCTCCAAAATACAGACTTACCCCATCCACAACTAGTCCTTCTAAGCCATCATCAGACCATCTCTTAAATCCCTTCATTGGTTTTCCATGAGGGAAAATGTGCAGTTTAGATTGTGTCAATCTCACATCCGTTTTGGCAATCAGCATAACGATATAACCCCTCTGATTCAAGCTGTAATTGAAAATTAGAATCTTTTTATCCTCATTAACAGGGTACTTGTGGAGATATATTTCCCTATACCCTTCAGGAACAACGCCACACCTGTAAGACAATCTCCATTGGTCTGTGTTGCTCTTCTGAACCTGCCCTTCCGGAACTTCAAAAAAAAAAAAAAGAAATTCCTTACCAAGGCTAACCACGCTTCCTCACTCTGCACCTCTTGCCAAGCCTTAAAATTAAATTGGTGGCAGGTAGGTGCAACACCACAAATATGTTGATAACGGTTTGCCAAAGCACCACATTTCATTCATTGATTCATTCATGGAAATAAATCCACATATTTTACACTTTTTGCTATGGATCCTTCCAAATCTTAATTCAGTAGGGGTGAAACACGTGTCTGCTGTCGCTGCCAAATCAGGCTCTCACTCTGATGTTTCTAAATAAAATCAATCAAAAGTGCTCGGACATTTATTCCTGGAACACCTCAAATTTTCCTTAGGCACTGCCTGTTTTTCCAAAACTACAGTTAACCAGTGGACATTGGGGGTGTTGCCACTTGACAGGCAGTCCTACCTCTTACAGAATACGGGTCCTGTCCAGGTCACGCAACCTTAAGCCTCATCCCTGCTCCGGAATCATCTAATATTTTTAGTCAAATTGCTTATCCTCCATTCAGAATCCAGATATGGCGGTTGCGGGAAAAATCACAACTGTGTAGGCTATTAACGTCACAAGGGTGTGTTCACAGGAGAGGAATAAAACTACTGTGTACCATGAGCTTCTACTTTGACCATAATCAGTTGTGCACCTGCGTGACCTTTGTAAAACCGATTACCAATGACGTAATCTTTATTTGATAATTGTCTCGTGTCTTCAAGTAAATAAAAATATCCTATTATTCACTGGTAGTATGAGGTGCCACTTTACGTGACTCTGTTGAGGATATAACTTGCTTTGCTTAATGGGGAAGTGATTGTTGTGACTTTCTTCTTCAAACTTCAGCTGGAGGAAAGCAGAAACGTGCAGAAGCAGATGAAGATACTGCAGAAGAAACAAGCCCAAATTATGAAAGAAAAAGTGCACTTGCAGAGTGAAAACAGCAAAGCTATTCTAGCACGAAGCAAACTGGAATCCCTGTGCCGAGAGCTCCAACGTCACAACAAAACATTGAAGGTCAGTGTCTTGGCATTGACGCACTCTTTGCAATTACACATTAACTGTTTTATTTGCAATCGTTTCTCCATTTCGCCCAGCCATGCTTATTCCAATAGTGTTAGTTGAAGCAACAGTTCTAGCTAATTGAATCAGTAAGTCTATGACTTTTTGTTTTTCTGCGGGTTCCCTTTTGCTTAACGCATGAAAAATACTTTGCATTATGTGAGCTACTTATACACCCCCTGTACCGAAAATGCTCATTGTTGCATGCTCAAAATCGCTAAATTAGTTGTATTAACGAAAAGACTTTCGAAAGTGCTCTTATTTGCTCTCAGATTAACACAAAAAACTGTATTTTGCGCATAAATAATTTGCGAGTTTTTTTAATGCAAAAATTGACTTCCCATGCAAGTCAACAGGGTTTGCATTTCAGAAACGTTTCGCCCTGTGCTGGACTTTGGCAGATTAAGATGAAAATGCATGCATTGAGGCACAAAACCGCTCACAGAATTAAGTGATTTTAACGTTTTGTTTGAAAAAATAGAGGTGCATATTTTATAGTACCTACACAGTGTAGGTGTTTATCTATAAAGCAGTTGGGCAATAAATGATTTTACTAGTGAAAGTATTATATAATTAGTTTATCTCTTTACTTAGTTAAAAAAAAAAAAAGGAAACTAGAACAAGCCTTGGCAAAGCCAGTAGGTCTGGGTGTGGCAAGCTGGTGTGATGAATTAAATTAGTTTATTTTATTGCAAGCATATGCCATAAAAGTAAAAAGATGGAGGGATGCTCCAACGAAAGCATGGCCGGCGTATGCGTGCAATAACCTTTTTTAATTAAAACAAATATAATCATTGCATGTAAGTATAATAGAATAGTGTAGGAAGCTGGCGCTTTATATAGTGGACGAAAACGAGGTACACTGTGTAAAAGTCCAGGCACCCCTTATTTGTTTACAGAGGCAAAAATGATAACACTAAATGCTTTCTTTTGTGGTAGTGCAGTTTAGGCTTTATCGGAGGGTAGTGCTAAGCATTTGTTGTACACACAGAGAGGCAATACATGATACACACACTCAATCAATCAGAGACCAATTTAGGAAAATAAGTCGTATTTTTATTTAAATTTCAATACCAAGAACTTCATTTTCAAATAAGTACCTTTTTAAATATTGAATTTCACAGGTAAGTAAATAGTTCACTTTAATGTGTATTTACTCAGCAATGCTTTCCTAGGGAGAAAAGGCATCTATTGCATACATGCATTTAAGGTCAGTTTCTGGGGGTCTCCGTCTGGACTTAGGGTCATAGGAGGCCAAGGTCCAAAGTACCACCAGCACTTACTCGTTACCTGCCCTGGGGCGTTCGGGTGCAGATGCGCTGGTTGGGTTGGTAGCTTTGCGTGCTACACCGGTGGAAAGAAGGAGGGTCCACCTAGAAACCGGCTTCAGAGGGGGACTTGGAGACAAGTCCAGGAGCTCCCAGTGGGGGGGGGGGGGCTGGTCAGGTCGCATGGGTCTTGGGAACAAGGGATCACAGCTGGTTTGTCGGTGCTGGAGCACTCGGGTGCAGAGTGGATAGGTCGGCTGGTCTCTGTACGACCTTGGTCCTTGCTGTTGTCGGTCTCGCCGGTTGGCGGTGCCGAAATCAGGACTGCTAGGTCACTCTGGAATTGGGTCTCTGCAGTGTTGATGTCCCTCGACGGCTGCTCAGTCTTGGTGCTGTTAGAGTCCCAATTAGACTTAAACAGTCCCTGACTGCTGCAAGAGGTCTGGTACCCCGGGTATTGGTCCTGTGCGGCTCCAGTTGGTCGTGGTATCCTTTCACTTGGTGGGGGGGACAGATCTGACCTTCAGGAGCACAGGTACCTCTTCCTGGGGGGCTGCTACGTCGGGCTGGCCGGGGAGCAGCAACTCTGTAAGCTGTATGTATGGTGTTTGTAGATCGCATTGTGACCAGACTGTTATCATGGCGCTAAGGTCGCTAAAGTCCTGGTAGAGGGCAGAGAAAAAGGGGGAAGATAGCGGTTATCGGATCATTATTATTATGGGAAAAGCCAGTTCTTAAGAGCTTTTCTAAACTTTAGCAGGTCAGCCTGAGATCTTAAGTGGGGCTGGAGCTTATTCCAGACCTGAGCAGCTTTGATTGAGAAGGCTCATCCACCTTAATGCACCCTGCGGAATCTGTGTTCTTGGGCAAGGTTTGCTGTGGCTGAACGTAGCTGTCTTCCTAGGGCGTATTTCCTCAGTCTGGTCTGCAGTGGCTTTGGGCCCTTACTCTGACTGGCTTTAAAAAGAATACCGAACAATTTGAAGAGGATTCTCTGTTCGATGGGTAACCAATGAAGGTCCCTGGGGGGACTCGAGGCGAAGGATCTCCGAGGTCTGTTAAGAGTCAGTTTGGCTGTAGCAACCTGAACTCTGTGCAGTTTCTTAATCCGATAGTTAGGTGCTCCCAGGAGGAGGGCATTATAGTAATCCAATCTGCCAAGCACTACACACCGGCAATTAGAGATTTGGCTTGGACTGGTAGCATTGGAAAAAGCTTATTAAGACTTCGAAGGAGGTCAAAGCAAGCCCCTGCTACGCCATTGACGTTCTTTTCAAGAGAAAGATGGTCGCCTAGAATAACTCTGAGGTTCCGAACCTTCTCTGAAATACCGAGTGGAGTCCCTGTGGGGAAAGG
The DNA here is from genome assembly GCA_963921515.1 of Calotriton arnoldi. Taxonomy (NCBI): domain Eukaryota; kingdom Metazoa; phylum Chordata; class Amphibia; order Caudata; family Salamandridae; genus Calotriton; species Calotriton arnoldi. The sequence goes on from CAWUFW010003385.1 coordinate 280,374, forward strand.
CCAAAGATTGGAGGGCAGAGGCACCGGAATCTTACTGGGTGAGCAGCAGAGGAGCTGCCATTTAGTTTCAGCAAATTTGCACTCATCCAATTTGAAATGTCAGTTACACAGGCCTGAAAGTTGTTGGTAGTATCAGACTGATTTGTTATTGAGTGACCGAATCGGGGGAGTATCGTCTGCATAGTTGATTACAGTGATCTTATAGGTTTTGATAAGTGAGATCAATGGCTTGATATAGACATTAAACAAGATTGGATTGAGTGAAGAGCCCTGTGGGACTACATGTTGAATATTACTGAAACTAGAGCAGAAGGGAGATAAAGCCACGGCTTGGCAGCGGTCTTGTAGGTCTGACTTCAGCCATTTTGACACAAGACCACCAACACCTTCCGGGGTTAATCTAGTAAGCAGGGTGTGGTGGTTCACCATGTCAAAGGCCGTTGGCAGGTCGAGGAGGACTAGCACCACCACCTGGCCATTGTCCACTGTTAGACCTGGCACCATTGGCGTGGGTCTCCCTTCCATTTTTTCTGCTGTTGCCTCCTGTTTTTTTGCTGGTCTAGATGCTTTGGGCACTTTGCCACTGCTGTTCAGTGTCAAAGTGCAAGTGCTCCCTTTGTAAATTTGTGTTATGGATTAGCGATTCCATGATTGGCTATTTGATTTACTTGTCAGACCCTAGTACAGTGCACCATGTGTGCCCAGGGCCTGTAAATCAAATGCTGCTGGTGGGCTTGCAGCACTGATTGTGCCACCCACAGAAGCAGCTTGTAAAATGTGGCTCAGGCCTGCCATTGCAGAGCCTGTGTGCAGTCTGGGACTGCCATGTCTACTTGGCAAGTGCACACACTTGCCAGTCCCTAAACCTTCCCTTTTCTACATGTTAGTCACCCCTAAGGTAGGCCCAAGGTACCCCTATGCGTAGGGTGCATTGTATGTGAAAGGTAGGACATGCCCTGATGTGTGTGGCATGTCCTGATAGTGAAATACTGCCAATTTCGTTTTTCACTATTGCAAGGCTATCTAATCCCATAGGCCAGAATGGGGAGTTAGTTTATAACATCTTATAAACATAACTGACCCTAGAAACAAGATCGGAAAATAAAGTTTAGTATGCCTGAACTCAGAATGTGAAGATGCATCTTTTGGTGAGGGTGATTTTTACATTCTGTGTTTGAAAATACCACTTTTAGAAAGTGGATATTTCCTTGCCTAACCATCCAGTGTGCCTTAGCTAGGTTTGTGTATTGCATGTCTGGCTTTTGGATGACAGGGGGCTGGAGAGGGCTGTGGCTCCAGAAGTCTGATGAGTCAGGGCTGGGCTGAATAGACCTGGGTTGCATTTGGAGTAGGGGGAGGAGATTTCCTTTTCACCTGAATGGGCCTGGTCTGCCTTCAACAATGCTGTCTCCACCTCCTGCCAGGAAGCTGCACCAGTGAGGACAGAACTGGTTTTGTCTGGGTACAGACACTCTCTGCCTTCAGAGAACAAAGGATTTGTGTGTATAACAAGTGGGGCCCAGACCTTTAGATCACTTCTGGGAATCAAGAGGAACCTTTGCCAAGGAGAAGAGCCGGAGAAGCTGCGGAGGAATACTGCCCTCTGTGCTGTTTGCTGTCTGGGGTTGGCCTGCAGTGGCTGCTTGCTGCCAAGGAAAGGAGAAAAAGGACTTTGCTGTTTGCTTTGTCACCTGCTTGAAGAAAAGATCTCCAAGGGCTTGAAACTGAGCTTGCCTCCTGTTCTGAAGGCTCAGGGACACAGACTTCATCCCTTCTGTCTCCCTGCATCTGGAACTGCTGTTTCAGCTGCTACAGAAGGAAATTGCAACACCGACGCCGGCGAGCGACGCCGTAACCTGCACCGAAGCCGTGGGCACCGCTCGTGAAGAGCACGACGCACCGCCCCGACTTGCACCGTAGGCCCGATGCCTGCGGACGCCGTGCCGCATCGACTCCGAAGCCGTCAACTAGGCCGCTGCCTGCACCGGAGCCGAGGACACCGCTCGTGACGTCCACGACGCACCGTCCCGACTCGCACCGCAGCCCCGACTTCACCGACGTGGTGCTTCATCAACACTGAGCCGAACCTCGACGTGAGCGACTCCCGAAGCCATCGACACCGCACCGTCGTAAGGAACCGACGCCTCGCCGCCATTCGTGATGTCACCTCCCTGACACAGTAAGGAACCGACGTCTCACCTCCCCTGCGCTGCAGTAAGGAACCGAGGCATCACCTCCCCTGGGGTCGTAAGGAACCGGCGCCAACGAAGCATCACCTCCCCGACGCCGTGCACCGTCTTTGCTTTCATCGAATTCCAGGTACTGTTCTTTGTGGGTCAGCTTGACTCCGGGCCCGACGCCGCGCACCTCGCAGTCGGCGCCATACTTTGGGATTTTCATCTGTCACAACGTCGTAATAACTCCAGGTGGAGTTATTTGTTGCTAGAGACTGTATTTAAGTGAATAACCTATTTTTAAGGATATTTTTGCTACTATACTGTGGATTTTTGTCGTTTGGTCTTGTTTTAAGTTTAGATAAAGGTTACTTATTTTTCTAAACTGGTGTGGTGTCCATTTGTAGTGTTTTCACTGTTACTGTATGTGTTCACAAACTCTTTACACACTGCCTCTGAGATGAGTCTGTCTGCTCGTGCCAAGCTACCAAGGGGCATAGCAGGGGTTATTTTAGGAGTGTATCCCCCTTACCCTGACTAGAAGCAAGGGTCCCTATTTGGACAAAGGTACCTACCTCTGCCAACTAGAGACCCCCATTTCTAACATCCACCATCCTTCGAATTTCATCAGTGGCACATAGAAAGGCAGTCTCAGTGCCGTGGCCTGGCCTAAAGTCAAATTGCACATCCTCTAACAGTAAGTGGTCCTCCAAATGATGGGAAAGGATTTTACTGATGTATCATTCTAAGATCTTTATTGGGAATGGGAGGAGGGCAATTGGCCTGTAATTAGCTAAGATTGTAGGGTCGGCTGAAGCTTTTTTCATCAGTGGCTTGACTGTAGCCTTTTTCCAGCATGTGGGAACCACACCTGATTCAAGGGACTGGTTACAAAGTTGCAACGGTGGAGGCAGTAACTTGTCCTCCTATTTTGTTCCATTGATTGGGAGGAAGAGGGTCCAATGGAGATCTGGACCTGATGGATGTGAACAGTGTGAAAGCCTTCCTTGGACATTAAATCAAAACTGTCCAACCTAGCTATTTCATGAGGCTGTGACTTTTCGTTTCTGAGATTCAGGAATTGCATTGTTGGGTGGAATGGTGTCAAGCGTCAGTAATTCCATTCAAAGGAGGCATCTCCGACTCGTGAGAGCTGTTAATCTTTTAAGATCATCCTGATCTTATCCTCAAAGAAGACTGCTAAATCATCGCACAGCATCTGTGAATGTGTTATGTCTTGCCTCAGACAGGACGGATTTGAAAGGTCACGAAAAGTGTCAGATCTTTTCTTGCATTATTTGAGGCAGCTGAGACTAAACTGCAGCAATAATCGGCTTTTGCTTTCCTGACTGTTTTTATAGTCATTTAAAGCAATCTACCCCGCCACTTTCTTTCAAGCTGCCTACAGATTAATTTAGCCTCCTTTAAAGTCACGTTGTACCAAGGTGCAGATAGGTGTGTGCAATTATTTTTTATTTTTTTTATTAACACAAAAAGGAAGTGCATCACATGACCGCTATTTTGACGTACGAAGGTGCAAGGTTTTTGACCGTAAATCTGTTTATCCAGTATGGCTGTCATTTCGCGCTCAAAGATTTTACAATTGTTCTCTATAGAGTTAGAGGAGTTAAAGGCCTTTGAGAAGTCTAAGGCGGGCCCTGAATGAGAACTAATAGGTTTGTACCAAGCCCTACTTTTCTTTATGGTTGTTGCGGCACTCTTTAGGCAGTCCGCACTACCGGTATGTAGGTAAAAGGTGATAAGTGAGTGGTTTGTCCAGCAGAGGGGAATAATCTCCTCTACTAGTACCAATCCTTCTGGGCAGAGGATAAGATCCAGAGTATGACCACCTAGGTGGGTGGGGCCTTGCACCTGTTGGTGAAGACTAATAATTTCGCGGGAGCTCTTCAGATCCTTATAGGCCGGGCATAGGTCCCCCTCGGCCCAGAGATTAAAATCTCCTAACATAAAACATTTAGAGTGGGCCAGGACCGTATTAGATTTGATGTCGAGAAAGGAGGAAAGAAGTGAGGCCGGGGAGTCCCGGGGCCTGTAACAGAGTGCCCTGACACATGCATTGCCCTTCAACTCCTTAAGAAGGAAACCTAGCGATTCGATTCCTACAACCCCGTCGATAGGGAAAGTGGAGAAGTTCAATTTATCCTTCTATAAAATGCCTGTACAACCACCTTTCCTATTAGGCAGAGGTTTGTGAAATGCCTTAAATCCGTAAGGACTGTCTCTGTCGAGTTCGACTGCTGATTCAGGAGTGGTCCAGGTCTCAATGATGAAAATAACATCATACAGGCCAGAGTCGAGCAGTAGATTGATTTCCTCTGCATGCCTTGTCAAGGATCTGGCGTTTAGCAGACCACATTTCAGGGAACTAGAAGGTCCATCACCACAGGGATTGCTTTTAGGTGTGCATACTGGATTAACTATAGCGGCAGAGGGCTGTAGGGGACACTGCTTACCTATTTGTAGAAGTTGATTTTGAGTGTAGCTAATCCTAGCGTGGTGGGGGAGATTTCCACTGGCAGTATGACTGTGGCTGACCGTGGTTGGAGTGCGGAAAGGCGTAGGTGGGCTTGCCTTTGGCGAAACTGGACTCTGCTTCTTCGGTGCCTGCGGATTGCAGGGGAGTAGCTCCTCTACTCCAAGAGAGATTGCTGGCAATTTGCGATGGGCTGGCAGTCTACCTGGGTTCTTGGTAGTTGCTCAGCTGCAGGACGAGTTACTTGGTTGCGATTGTCGAGACTGGTGCAGGCAGGGTTTGGTGCCAAAAGTCCACAGCAGTCTTCAGTTCTCGCTTTTTCACGTCTATTCTTTGTCCTCTTGATCTGTAGAAATCTGAATTCCTGGCATCAGGGGTGCCCCTAAATACTCAAATTAGGGGCGTTAAGGGGAGTGACGGGTAGCAGCCAATGGGCTACTTACCTTTAGGGTGACTACACCCTTTTTATGACCACTTCCTGTGGGAAGTATGCGTAACCCTGACCCAGATTCCACCAAAAATTAAGATTGTGGAATTCTCCTTTTCGTGTTCACATCAGGCAGCCCACCTCAGGGGTGTAACTAGCCTGACGGGACACGCCTCCTGACTAGCTACTTTTCCCGCCTGTCCTAGTGCCAAATGGCTACAGGGCAGAGGGTGGCATCTCCCAAGTCTGGGGGAAGCCGGGGTCGAATATAAAAGGCGTCCAAGGCCTTTGAAGCCTCCTGACTTGATAAGCTGATTACTTAGCCATCCTGCTTGAAGCAGTTGCCAGCACCTCTGGCCGGAGCAGGCATTGTTTCTGCCCTCAGAGTGTGGGCTCTCACCTGCAGGGTGTCAGAAACGGGTCTATGCTGGCAGGCTGGGCTGCACCAGTATGCCAATACAGTAGTAGTCGGTAGGTTTTCAGGGGGGCACCTCTAAGGTGCCCTCTGGGTGCATGTATTAATAAATCTATCACTGGAATCAGTGTGGGTTTATTGAAGGGAGACGTTTGATACCAAACAACTTGGGTTTCAGTGAAGCCATCATGTAGCTGGAGAACTCTTAATTACCAGTGTCCAACACCTGTACTTAAAATGGCTTCCCTGTTCACTTGTGATATCTGAGAATGGACTTATAGTCTTTATAGTGTGAACCAGCCATTTTGAGCTCCTCAGTGGGCCCTAGTACAAATTATGATTTCGGTTTCACAAGATGTTGTTGGTGCAGCCTTTGCTCTTCCTGCATTTCTTTGCTGTAAGCAGCTATTTAGAGTCCCAGGGTAAACAGGGCTCTGCAAAACTGTTACCCTCTTTAATTTGGAGAGGCCTACATCCAACTGCCAGATATAAAATGCAGGTGGTCCCTCCATTTTGACTTCATTTACACCACAGTCTTTCCTTGCTATTTTCATATATGAAAATTGCAGCGACTCTATGCAGAAGTCAAATTATATATTTGAAGAACACGTTGAAGTAAGGGGAATAGCGTGATAAAAACTACAGGAACAAAGAAATAGTGTAAAAAAAAAAAACAATTGGCAGAAGAAATGAAAGAAATTGCTGAAATAAAGCACACTCTTCTATTGGTTTAATTATATTTTTATTAGTAACTCTTCAGGAGTTAAAATATCTACTAAAAAGGATTGGGTTCAAAACATCAAACATTTGAAAAACCACAAAAGTACCAAAAATGAATGATCCCTATTAGTCTTGCCCTCTTTGTGGAATGTCAACATGAAAATAACTCTAGACCTTGTGGAACAAATAAATCCGATGTTAAAAAAGAATTTAATAAGACAAAATTCATATTACACAGGACTCTTTTAGGAGCCTTGACATTCTTTTACATATAAGTGTCACAGGTCTGGTTTCTGCGAAAAATTATTAAAAAAATAAATTAAAAAAAAACACTACAGGTAAGGATTTCCAGCAAGGGCCCATGTGTGTCAAATCTGATAGCTGGAACGCATTATTGATATCTTATAACCAATAACTCTGCTTCCATTTACTTGACACTGTCAAGGAAAACGGAGAATTGTTTACGAATTTATAGAACTTTGATACTGAGTAGACTGTCTAAATTGCCTGAAGGACCCTATTTTTTGTGTGTGTGTATAAAAGCCTCTGGTGGGAGATTTGATGTTTGTAGTGAGCATTGCACCCTCCAAGGAACCACATTGTAGTTGCCCTGAGATTCATGTTGCTGTGGTTCATGAACACCACCCCAGTTGTTCTACAATAGTATCTTGGGCATGCCAGCTACAATAGAAATTGCATGGAGTCCTTCCGTTATGCTCCTTTCAGTAAGGACAGTAAAAAAGGCAAGGACTCATCCGGGGACTTGAATTCGGAGAGTTCCCAGCGCTTTCATGACTCGCCCACCATCATCACTGCAGCAAGATTAAAAGTAGTCTCTCATTCCCGCAGTGGAACAACAGACTCTTTCAAGCAGCAGAGGAGGCGAGGACACACCAGGGGACTTCAAATACTAGTGTACATGGCACTAAAAGTAATCCTCATTCCTGAAGTGCAGGATGCACTTGGTCCTAGGCTTGGCAAGTCAGACGCTGGAAGAAGCTGCTCAAGCCCATTCTCTTGAGTCCCTTGGCTACAATTTAGGCACCTTCATCTCCACCACCAATCCCCCCGCAAAATATCTGATACATACCTCACATCATTCAATGGCTAGAGCCTTCAAGCCTGTTCAGAATCCTACATTCAGCCCCGAAGAGTAAATACCTATAGCTGCCCATGCTGTAAAGATAAATTAAATGAGTAGCACTAATAATCTGCAGAACAGCTGAGTTCTGCAATTGCCCATGCAGGCTGCACCTGATGTAATGGTATTGACCAGTGTGCTTTTTGAAAACATGATCAGAATAACCTATTTTGTTCAATTAAATAATACGACGATGCACTGGTAATGCATAACATTGGGAGGGCAAAAGTTAAATCTGACTAAGTCTGCGTGGTGAGACGTGTGGTTGACTGGACAATTCAACCAAATCTGTGACTGGGCATTGAATTGCCAAATTTACTGTGTGCATTATTTAACTCTGTAAATCAAGGATGTGTGCTCTGTTTCGAATATGAAAGCTGTCCTGTTAGGCTTTTTGTACAGACCCCCATGTTCCTTCTCTTTTTTTTTTTTTAACCTTTATTTATAGTATTCAATGATGGGCTTTACATTGAACAAGTTTGCCAACAAAGGAAAATAAGAAAAAAAACTTTTGCAGCAGTTACATACAAGACGATTCACCCCATGTTCCTTCTGTGCTATGCCCAAATGTAAAGGAATTAGACCTAGTGCAAGTGTTTGTTTTGCACCTGTATGTTTTTCTGTTGAAACGAATTTAGACCATGTGAGTCTTCAGAAGATATTGAGTGACTACAGTTAGGCAGTGTTCCACCAGCTTTGTTTTAAAATGTTCATTAAGTCTGTCTCGGGATGATAAAAAACGTTCTCTCCGTCAAGAACTAGACTTTGGAGAAAGCTTTCGAATTCTCAGAAGTTATATTCAATAATTTTAGAATGCGGACCCATTTGTTGAAATCCAGGAAATTATTCGATTTATATATATATTGCGGTATATGTTTAACCTCTGTGCTTCCTTGGGTAACAATCCTTTAAAAGATAAGACGTCCATGTACAAAAGCTAGTGTATTTTTACAATTACATATGGTGCTGGAGTAAGAGGGTTTGCCAACACTACATTCCAAAATAAATTTCGCATATATGCTTGCTAGCTTTTTCTTAAAGTACTACCCCTTTTTATGCCATGGAGAATCTGGAATTGAGAATCTAGAAAATCTGGACTAAGATGCCTGGGGGAATGAAATCAAGTGGATCACCTATTTGCCATATATTTCTGCCTGGTTTGATTTTCTACTCTGTGACATCACAGAATTGTTTTTAAATTCAATGACTTTGGAGCCTCAAACAAATTAAGCTGGTTAAAAACCAGTGACGTATTCCTTGATAAGGAACAATTCAGGCTGTATGAGACTCTGTATGAGACTCTGTGGACTATCACGAGGACAAGCAAGCTCTGGGTTAAAAACACTTTTTTAACCTCATAAATGTTTATTGATGGAGTCGGCAGAATTTGTCAGACCCACTTTAAGGATTTTTCATGGTTGTTAAAACCATAATGGGCATAGACCTTCACCTAGAACTGGTACAAAACGTTTGATTGAAATTTGTCAACAAATTAGAGAGTTGGCATTATGGAACACAAGTTAACTTTTTCCAGGATATGAACTTTCTCTGACTTTTTTCCTTTTGTGCCTTTGAATGAATCTATAGCTCAGATCAAACTAAAATGCACTTTGTTTTTTGTAAATTTTTATAAATCTCCACATATGAAATACCTCAAACTATTTTGAAACAGGAGTAGTTAAGAAGATAAAGACAACCTGTTTTATTTCTCCAGTGCTTCGTGCTTCCAAGGCTTGCTCTGCTGAGGCTTTTTTTTTTTTTAAATAAAGTTGTTAAAATGAGAAGTCACTGATTAAGCTCTGTTTACAGAATTTCTAAATGTTTTCTTTTGTTTATTTTTATGATGCATACTGTGCTTGAATACATTTCTATGTATGTGTTATAGTAAGTCAGAAGTACATTTATTTGATTATGATGATATATAATCACTTAACCAATGTTAAAAGGACAGTAAAAGGTGTGGACCACATCTCCAGCTCGATTACAGGTACTTTATAATGTAGAAAATCATAAGATTATTTAGACCACTTGCCTGGGCCTCTGGATGCTAGTCTCATGTGGAGGATATTCACTAGGTACATCTGAAATGATTGTCAAGAGCTCTGCGTTATACTGATGTTAGAAACGTTCAGCACACAGGCCGCAGTGCAGTATTTTCCTATATGTGAGGCTATTTTCCTGTAGATAGTTCCCTTTCATAATTTAGTAGGTATGTATATAGGGCATGGTCAGCAGTTCAGTTCCATCTGCTTTTAAACGCTTTTTTAATTTTCCAGTAAGTTTTTTTTATGCGTTTGTTTTAATAGAGGTTCCTTTAAAATAATTTGCCATTATTTTTTTTTATTAATTCTTTTTAAAAACCAGTTGTGAATCGACATTCCAAGTTACAGAGAGAGGGCAGTGCAGAATTGGATACACAAATATAGTCATTAATGATAGGGCATACAAATGGTACATAATGAGTTACAACAGTTACGGCGTGGACGGTTCTTCAAATGTGGGGATAGTTGGTGGGACACATATATTACCCTGATAGACATTCCATTTGCTCCATATAGAGGACCATTTTTTAGGGCACCCACGTGCAACGTATACAGTTTTTTCTCTGTCCATACACCAGTCCATGTCGGACTTCCAAGCCTCAATTCCAGGCACTACCCCAGCTCCCCACAACTGAGCGATATTTCGTTTAGACACCATTAGGCCCAGCGTGACCCATGTTTTGTCTTTGCTATTCAAGTCAGTGGGTTCCCAGATGTTTAAAAGGCATCTTTTAGCTTCAGGTCTAATGTCGGACTCAAGTACCTCTCTAAGACAGTCATGTATATCCTTCCAATAATTCTGGACGCATCCGCATTCCCATATTATGTGCCTATATGGCCACACTGTCTCCTACACTTCCCCTCGTCTACTCTTCCCATACCAACGAGACGAGGCCCAGAGATGTAAACTCTATGGAGGATCTTGAGCTGAACCAGGCGCAATCTAGAAGAGATCGCAACATCTCTCTGGGAAGCCACTGCCTCTTGCCATTCCTGATCATCGATCTCTAACCCATCTCCTTCCCAGTGCTCCCTGAGCGGTCCGAGGGGATCCGACGTGTTATTAATCAATTTTTTGTAAGTCAGGGATATTACTTTTGTTGGCAAATAACCATCAAGCAACCTATCCTCCAAAGATGAGGATTCCGGGGGAGAGGCACCTTTTGATAGATTTGACATGAGCGCATGTCGCACTTGCAAATACCTAAAGTACTCTGTGTCTGCTAGCTCGTACTCCTTTTGCAGTGAAGCGAATGGCACCACTTCACCCTTTACCCATAGGTCTCCAATCTTGGATATCCCAATTAGATCCCACTTGTCAAACCCCTTTGAGGTCCTCGGGGTGCCCAACTGTTCTGTGTCCCACAGAGGAGTAGCTAGCGTGAGTTTCTGGTCCCACCCCAAGCTTCTGTTGGCTGCGTGCCAGACCTGTGCAGAGTGTTTAGTCGGTCCTGTTAAGGAAAACTTTTGGGGCCTAGTGTATAGAGCCATGTTATAGTTACCACCCGGCAGTAGCCATTTGTCCATTCTGTATCCCGGGTCATCCCCTTGGCGGTAAGTACGATTGATTGATCGCAGCTAGGTGGGCGGCCCAATAGTATTTTTTAACATCTGGAAGTCCAATCCCCCCCCATCATACCAACTGAAGACTAGGTTTTGCAAAGCTATGCGGGGTCTGCCGTCCCAGAGCAACTCCCTCTGCAGGCCCTCTATCTCCTTAAAATATCTAGCTGGGACCAGATCCGGGGAGTTCTGCAATGCATATAGAAAACGTGGTAACGCCATCATTTTGAACAGCGCTGCCCTACACAGCAGAGAGAGTGGGAGTGCTTTCCAGTTTGCAACATCTCGCTTCAGTCTCTGCAGGGGGGGGGAAGCAGATTACGTTCATATCGGGTTTTGGGGTCTGTGGTGATGAAGATTCCCAGATATTGGAAGCCCACCGTTGCTACTTGAATAGGGCATCCCCTAGGCGGGGGAGGAGGATCTCCACAAAGGACATACAGCAAGGACTTGCCCCAATTAATTGTGTACCCCGAATATTTACCAAAATTTGTAAAAATATTGAGCACTCTATAGAGTGACTCTTTAGGGGAGGCAAGGTACAGGAGGATATCGTCCGCATATAAAGAGATGCGGTCTTCCCATGCTTCTGTCCACTTAAGCCCCTGAATTATTGGGTCTTTGCAGATCCATGCCGCCAATGGCTCCAGGGAGAGAGCGAAAAGCAAGGGTGAAAGCGGACAGCCCTGTAGGGTCCCGCGACCCAGTGCAAATACATCCGACTTCTTATTGTTGACCACCACCTGAGCCAAGGGTTCTGTGTAAAGGAGCCGCACCCACTCAAAGCCGGGTCCGAAACCCAACTTTGCCAGAACAGCAAATAGGTATGGCCACTCGATAGTATCGAACGCCATTGTGGCGTCTAACGATACCACCATTGCAGCTTCCCGGACCGTGTCCAGTCTTCCCAACACACCGTGCAGTCTTCTACGGTTTAATGCGGTGTTTCGATGGGGCATAAAGCCAGATTGTCAGGGTGTACCAAATTATTTATTACTTGGGCCAGGCGACTCGCCAACAATTTGGCTAGAATTTTGGGTTCTGCGTTTAATGAGGAAATGGGCCGGTAGGATGAACACCTGTCCTTTGGTTTACCCTCTTTATGTATAGGAACCAGCGTTGCTACTCTCTGGTCCAGGGGAAATAGTCCCACCTCCCGGCACTCCTCAAACATGGCCCGTAGGTGCTGGGCTATTTTATCTGGTTGTAACTTGTACAGTTCGATGGGTAGACCATTAGGGCCCAAAGCCTTGCCGGATTGGAGATTTCTGATCGCCTGCGCAATTCATCATTTGTGAAGTCACTATCTAGTATGTCCCTTTCTTCTGTGGACAGGGTGGGCAGCTGTATGTCTGAAAGCAGAGCCCAGGAATCCTCTTCCGATAAGGCTGAGCTTGTCCGATATATGGAACAATAATGCTCAGCAAACTCGTTAGCAATTGCTTTAATTTGCCATTATTAAGGTTTACTAAAAAAAAAAATCAGAGAATAGTTACTTCGAAAATATTTTCATGCATCCCATACTTCACGTAGACAAAAGCTATTCTGACCTTGTAAGTTTAATGAAGCTAATTGAGATTGGGAACTGTTGTCCCATACTGCACGTGGACAAAAGCTATTCAGACCTTCTAAGTTTAATGAAGCTGATTGGGATTGGGACTGTTGTCCCATACTGCATGTAGACAAAAGCTATTCAGACCTTGTAAGTTTAATGAAGCTAATTGTGATTGGGAACTGTTGTTCAAGGTAACAGTAACTTCATGAATGTTCAGTATAAATTAAAGTGGCATTTTGTGTTTACCATGAATTGCATAACTCCTAATTGCTTTTCCTTCAAAGGAAGAAAATCTACAGCAAGCACGTGATGATGAAGAGCGGCGAAAAGAGGCAAGCGCACATTTCCAGATGACCTTAAATGAGATAAAAACTCAAATGGAGCAGCACGATGTATACAACGCTAAACTGCGTCAAGAAAACATTGAGTTGGGTGAAAAGCTAAAAAAATTGATTGAGCAGTATTCTTTGCGTGAAGAGGTAAGACCTATACAATAATCTCATGTAAATTAATTAGCATACTAATGAGAACAGGTACAGTTTAATTGGAAGACCTATATGGCTGAAATGGTTTCAGAAGTCCTCAAACCTTGCTTGCGCACAGTTAGTCTTTGTTCATCATTGAGAACTTTGTAGAACAAAACATTTTTCAGATTCATACTTCTAACTGCAGGTTCCTCATCTTAGACTATCTCCTAGCAGCCAGACTGGATCCGACGAATTTTGTAGCAGTGCTTCTGCGTGCCACTAGGTGGCATCTTACAGCTCCACTTTGGCTCCTTAATGCCCCAGAGTGATGAAGCTCAGCTGATGTCTGTTCCCTTCTTTCTTCGCTTTCTGACATGGACCCGTAGCTCAGCTCCAGACTGTTGTTTTTTTCTCAACAACTCCAAAAATTGCATGGGTTTGGGACATGGCTCGAAATTAGTGTGACAAATGCGTTCAACAGTGATTTGAAACTAGGAGGCGCAGTTGTATGTTGCCAAACACAAGTAGTAACTGCTGCCTTTGCGCAGATCTCACTCCCAGTCGCGGGCCCAGTGCAGTCCCAGTCACACTAGGCCATTATCTGACTGCTTCACTTCCTCCTTGAAGTCCCTCTGTTTAGTCCAAGTGTAATCATAAAACCGAGAAGCAGGACTGGAAACCATCCCGCCACTCTGTCTCCAAAGAAAAGGTGCAAGGGCATCAAGATGTCAATACCACCCCATCAAGGTCACCGGCAATAGAGCAGATTCCTCAGTTGGTCTCAGTGCACCCAGAGTTTCCTAGTCCATTGTCAACCCGACACACATAGAGGCCTTTAAAGAGTTCATGATGCTAATTTTGAGTATGCCATTGGTGCACTTTTGAGTCCCACTACTGCAGGGGCCTCCAGTCAGTTTACTGCTGGCGAGTCCCTCGCTGGATGTCTAGTCCCTCAGGATCTGTTACCGGGCCAGTCATGACTCCAGTACAGACTTCCACTCCGGCCCAAGATCCATATGGTGGACTCCACCTACACTGGGGGATGATCCAGTGCTGACACCGATGTCCGATCCTGAACCAATGGCAGCTAGATTTAGATTGGTATATCACTGTGAGATTACAAAAGCACGACTTGATTTTTACCCTTTACTTATTCTGCATTACAGCTATCAGCAGAGACTTCATTATTTTTTTTGGCTCTGATTTTGATCCTGTGCCAGAGCAGGGTGCACCCCAGGATATTGATGATGGTGAGGAGATTGGCCTGCTCCCCCATCACACGGATGATTCCTTATACTGCCGCTGATACAAAGCTTGCTCGCCACGTGGGCCACCGATGGAGGAAAGTAGCTCATTTGCCATGGTGGTTTGGAGGGCTCCTGCGGTACTAGAATAACATCTGCCCTCCATTGAGACTAAGACAAATGTTTTGACAGAAATATCTTTAAACTGGGCCTGCAACCTCTGAGCCTTTGCTCCCATTTAATGATACCCTCGCAGATGCCTTCACTGCTACTTGGTTGGCATAATGTTCTTACCTGCTCAGACGTCCCAGATGGACGCCTGGTGATCCAGGCTTTCTCACCAAGCGCTCTGCCCCGGAGAGTCTTATTGTAAAGGCCTCCTAAAGAATCCAAAAGAATTGATGACTTCGGCAAATGTATGTTTTCCTTTAACAGCTTGACACTGCACTTTGTAAACACAGTCTGTCTGTTGGGCTGATGCACACATACCCTTCAGGAGATGGCCAGCTAGATCTTGTAGATGATCCTGGAGGATCTAAGGGTCTCTTTGATTCAGACTATACAGGACAGCCAGTATGCAGCCAAGTATGTTATCTGTGCAGGTTTAGATTTCACTTACTGCATTGTAAGGGCAGCTTGTACCAGTGTTGTCTTTGATACGCATACCTGGATAAGGTCCACTGAATTTTCCGGTGATATTCAGTCATCGCTAATGGACTTTTTTTGATGGGTCTCTCCTTCTTGTGGAGAAAGAAGACTCCACTTCGAAACAATTTAAAGACCACATAGCTTACAGTCCTCTCTTTGGGGCTCATGAACCCTGCTTAGCAATTCCTGCACCGGTTCTGGAGATTTAGAGGCTATTTTAGAGGGCTTGTGTATGGGCATAGACAACCTTCCCAGCTGGTAATGAAGCAGATGGCTCAGTCCTTTAGAGGCTGCGGATACACATCCGGCAGGCAATGCATTTTTTTTAAAACATATTTTTATTGACATTTTATATGTTTGTTACATTTACACAAGCAATATATTTGCAACACTTTTCAGTATTATTCTCTGTTAACTTTTAGACAGTGGTACATATGGCTCTGCTCTGGGGTATGGCATTGTGTCACTTATCTTGCACTTTCGTTTACTGTCTACCGCTTTTTACACGCCCACCAGCCCCCAATCTTAGTACATTTACAATTTACGTAACCACCGTCTACTGTTCTTCCCTGCCTTGTCTCGGTAGGCAATTCAAGTCACTACCCAGGATTCAGGGAATGTCCTCATCAATGTCATTCTCATATGCATAACCATTAATAATTCAACCAGTAAGAAAAAAGAAAGCAAAGAAAAGAAACGGAAAAAAAGGGATAAAAAGGAACCCTAATAAAATCCGGCATGCAGAGGGGGCCTAAGTACCATCTGGTTCTAAGGATGTATTCAGCGATCCTGTCAAATACATGTTATATTCTGTGTAATGTGTGGGTTCTCCCGGGGGGAGGGGGGGGGGGCTTCATTTCCCCATCCATTCACTCCACTCTCACACGTACCCTCTGTCCATCCGGCAGGCAATGCATGGGGCTAGTTAGGGCATCAGTCCTCCAATTCCTCGTCCCCTGCTACAATGGCCAGCAAACTGCTTTAGTTTGCGCATGCCGAACCAATAGGTGGCAAGATCCAGCACTCCCTCGCAGGTTGGCGATCTGTCACCTCTGAGGATGGGCTTGCAGATTGTTCACACAGGCTGCATCCTACCATTTTTCTCCTCCCCACCCAATATTCCTCTCATGTCAGAACGAATTTCAACAGAGCATCTTTACATAATGCTACAGGAAGTAGGCCTACTGCTTTCCAAGGCTGTCATAGAGTGCGTACCGGAATCGGAGAAAGGTGGGGGTTGTTGTTCACGCTATGTCCTCATCCCCAAAAAGGACAGGGGCTAAGGCCTATCTTGGACCTCCGACCCCTGAACACCTTTCTGTGGAAGGACAAATTCAAAATGCTCACATTGGCTCAGATCCTATCTACCCTGGACCTGGGAAAACTGGATGGTGTACGGGCATTTTCATAAAAGCGTCCTGCAGTCCACACAGGCTTTTCTTGCTGTTCCAGGTGGGCCAGGAGCATTTTCAGTTTGCTGCGCTCCACTTAGGCCTCACCAGTGCCCCTCTAGTGTTCACAGAAGTAATGGCGATGGTCACTGTCCCTCTTCTGAGGTTGAGTTCTGCATTCCCATAGCTCGACAACTGCCCACTGAAGGTGGGCTCACCGCAGTCAGTCTTGGACAGCCTCCAGATGATGGGAGAGTCTTTGACAATATGGAGTTTCCCCATAAACAAGCCAAAGTCGCATTTTCTCTTAGAAGCTTCCATTTATTGTGGTGTACCTGGACATGGCATTTCCTCCGCAACAACTCCAGGACATTTATTTATGATACTGATGTACGAGGTTGGTACTGTTTACAGGTCAGGATAATTTTAAGGTTTCTTAGCCTCGTACATCATTGTCAACTGCGTCAGGTGGCTCGTGCAAGCCTTGCAGTGGAAACTGAAATTCCAAGTAGGCCCAGCTTCAAGACTGCCTTTCCAACACCATCCGGGTCTCGAGGGAGACTGCGCAAGATCTGTAGTGGTGGTTGACGATTACAATAACACCATCCGGGTCTCGAGGGAGACTGCGCAAGATCTTTTTTTATTTTTTTATTTTTTTTATTTTATTGCTTTTCATAATGTCTCATACAGTGTGCAGCTAAAGAAAAAAACACAGCATTCGATACAACCATATGCAAAGAGAATCAGAAGAACAGCACGTGACTACAAATGAATCTTACATGTGAGCAAGTGTAACAGACTGACATTAATACCTGTAGCATGTGGCACATACATTCACAGGGACTCAGTGTCCAGGGTAGCTGGTCGGGCAACTGAACGCAAGTACACCAACAGAGGCTCCCAGATTTCCCTGGGCCTGGAGGATGATGGTAGTTCCTCCGCATATAAGACTAGATTATCTCGGCAATATACCAAATCCCTAAGCCATTGTTCCACTGTAGGGCTCAGCGCACTATCCCATACCAACGCCACTCGGCGCTTGGCAATAAGCAGCGCCACTTTCGTCAGCCTACCCGTGACACCTTTTAGGAAGGGAACAAGACCAAGCAAGCATATGTGTGGGGAGCACTGCAATTCAGCCCCAACAATTTTTGATAACGTGGTAATCACCGCAGCCCAGTATTCCGACACCCGCCTACAGGTCCAAGCCAGATGCCAGAAATCCACCCCCAAAGCCCCGCATCGCTTGCAAGCATCCGTGTCTCGAAGCCCATATGTAAAAAGTTTATGCGGAGTATAGTAAACTTGATGAAGATATTTAAAGTGTATGATACGCAAGTTCCCATTGGGGGTGAGGGCGCTGGTGAGCTGGCAGCAGTGCTCCCAGTCCTTCTGCGTAAGTGGTGGGTCGAGATATTCATTCCATTTGCTAAGGCTTCTATCACAAGAGAGGGGCCTGTCTTCCTTGGCAGCGCGGTAGAGTTTAGTGACTAGTTTGTCGGGTGGGGGCGAGGAGCAGTGTGCGCAGTGCCAGCGCCTCCGGTGGTTCCATCGGGAATGTGGGGTAGTGAATCTGCAACGCCTTTTTCAGCCTATGCATGTAAAAGACGAAGAGCGGTGTCTTATTCTGAATATAGTCCGTGTCAGAATGAGCTAAAAAGGTACCGCCAGGATATAGATCTTGTAGCTTATCTATGCATACCTGCGCCAGTGTACGCAGAGCCCCCCGTTCATGTGTTACCGATATGTCCGAGTGGTGAGCCAACGGTAATAGCGGAGAGTATAAGGTTAGTTTACCTGCCTCACGGCCCAGTGCCTGCCAGGCGGCAATCGTCGAGTTAATAGTGCTAAAGGTGTTGCGGGGCGTAGGCCTACGGTCGTGTGTTAATAGAGAACTCAATGGGAGGGGATGTGCATCCCAGTGTTCCACAGCCACATGTGGGACAAAAGCATTAGAGGTGAACCAGAAATGCGGGTATTGTGCATGTGCACAAAGGTAGTAGAGATAAAAATCGGGTACACTGAAACCCCCGCATCTGTAATCCAGTGTTAGAGTCTTCCAGCTCACCCGTGCCTGCCGGCCACCCCAGACTAGGCGAAGCAGCAGAGTGCGCAGAGTTTAAAAAAAAAAAATTGCGTGCGTTTAAGCGGTATATTACTGAAAAAATATAAAAATGTAGGCAATACTACCATTTTGATCAATGCAATGCGGTCTGCAAGAGAGAGTGGGAGTTTTACCCATCTATCCACTTGTTGTTCCAGCATCGCCGTGGCAGTCCCATAATTCTCACGGATAACGACCTCTGGGTTCCGGTGGACCCACCCCCCCAAATATTTAACCGAATCCGTGGCCCACAAAAGGGGAAATTCAAGTTCATGTGGAAGAGTGCTCTCCGTCAGTGGCATCACGACAGATTTGGACCAGTTAATGTGGAGGCCAGAAAAGCGAGCGAAACGGATATATTCACGCAGAACTGGCGCTAGGTAAGTGCGGGGTTCACGTATAAAAAGCAGCATATCATCTGCGTAAAGAGAGATGTTGACCGGCCGATGAAAAAAATTAAGAGCTGCATGCTTGTGGGCTTGCCTAATAAGGCATGCTTAGGGGTTCCAGTGTCAGGGCAAATAACATCGGTGAAAGGGGGCATCCCTGTCGGGTGCCCCTAGTGATTTTTATTGGGTCAGAAGTATAGCCCTCTATCCGGATGCGCTCTGTGGGACTTGCATAAAGGAGACGCACCCAATTAATAAAGAGAGGTGAAAAACCCATCCGCTGCAACACATAAAAAAGGTAACCCCATTCAATTGAATCAAATGCCTTTGCGGCGTCAGGCATGACTGCCGCCGCCGGCAAATCAGGATTGAGAGTGTGAAGCATAGCAAACAGTGTCCGGAGGTTATGGGAGGTAGAGCGCTCCGGAATAAAACCAGATTGATCTGGTAGGACCAATTTTTGCATAAGTGGCTGTAGGCGAGTGGCCAGGATCTTCGCCAGGATTTTTACATCTGTATTAATAAGCGATAGAGGCCGGTATGATTCACAATTAGTGGGGGATTTATCTTTTTTGAGTAGTGTGATAAGTGCCTCGCGGAGAGACGGTGGTAATCTACCCAGATCGTACGCTTCAGCATACATTTCTATTAAAAACGGGGTGAGTTCCTCCGCATACGTTTTGTAAAATTCGCAGGGAAACCCGTCGGGGCCCGGAGCTTTCTTGTTAGGCAAAGCATTGATCGCCATTCGAATGTCTTCCACCGTGATTGGCTGATTAAGGTAGTCCCTCTGACCATCTGACAGCCATGCCAAGGCTATCTGCGATAGATATTCATCAAGGGCGGCAACGTCAGTCTCACCTTGGGAAGTGTATAATTTTGCATAAAATTGCCGGAATTGGTCTGTAATGTCGGATACAGTGTAGTGTTCTTGGCCCTCAGCATCAGTGATCTTAGTAATGACCTCCCTCTCCATGCGGTATTTAATTTTAGTAGCTAAATGGTGTCCCGGCCTACCACCCTCACCATAAGCCCGAGCTACGTGGCGCTTGGAAATATCTCATCTCGTCCTCTGCCAATTTCCCATGCTCTAGTATAGCGTCTTTAATCGAAGCTAGGGTCGACTCACAAGGTGCCGCTTCATAATCCTGCTCCAATTTTTTCAATGCTGTCTCCACCTTAGCCAACTGACCTCGAAGGTCTTTTAATATACCAGCTGTCGTGCCTATACAAGTGCCGCGAATGGTGGCTTTAAATCCCTCCCAGAGTACCCCAGCACTATCCACAGACCCTTTGTTGTGTGCAAAGTATTGTGGGATGGCCTCACGAATCGTCTCCATGTAGGTAGGGTCCAAAAGCGCTTCAGGCCTAAATCGCCACGTGAAGGCCCTAGGGACAGTTTGCGGGATAGAAAGGGTGAGGCGGACAGGACAATGATCCGACAGTGTACGCGGCAGCCCCACCACCTCCGTTGCCCAGCCCGCTGCCCCCTCACTCACTAGCCAGTAGTCGAGGCGGGACCAACTGCCATGCACTGTGGAAATATGTGTGCCCTCCAAAGTGTCAGGATGTCTATGGCGCCAGATATCCAGCAATCCCAGGTCCGCCATTCCATCATTGATCGCACGAGCTGCCACAGGAGAATGACCCTCCCTGCCGCTGGATTTATCTTTAGTTGGATCTAGATGTGTGTTTAGGTTCCCCGCCCCAGAGAACTACAGCATCCGGGAGCCCACGTAGAACAGCAAAAATACACTCATAGTGCCGGGTCATCTGTGTTAGGACCATAAGTATTGACAATAGTAACGAGTGTGCCCATCAACTTCCCATGTAGAACAACATAGCGCCCTGCAGTGTCAGCATGAGTGTGGATTACAGTAAAGGGGATGCCTTTTTTGACGAGGATGAGAACCCCACGGCTATAGGAGGAATAGGAAGAGGCAAGCCGGTATCCAGCCCAGCGACACCCGACCAGCATGTCAGTTGTTTGTGTCAGGTGCGTTTCTTGTATAAGGGCAATGCCATGACGGTCCAAATGCGCCAATACCTGACGGATCTTTCTTGGTGTATTAAGCCCCCGTACATTCCATGTTAAACAAGAGATGGACATCACATTACTATGGATAATTGCACCAAGTTATCCCTAAAACATAAAGTGCCCCAGCTGTCCTCACCACGCAAGAGAGCGAGATTATGTTTGTTTCATAGTGCACACATGCATCCTGTAATGGAGCTAGAAAAGAGTCAGTCACGTGAACAACCCCTACATCACCCCCCCTCCCACCAGCACCCCCCACCCACTTCAGCGGCCCCAACATGCTAAAGCCTTCCCAAACCCCCAGTAACAATTCCCAAGCATAACGCCAAGGGAGTAACCAGTCGCGGGGATTACCCATAAAGGGGGCGCCTGAGCACAATATCCCTCCCAATGTGAAAGGAGGTGGCCAAGCCATCATGATAGCACCCACTGGCCAACTGTGAAGGTTGCATCACCTAAAAGGAAAAAGGCCATCAGCGCAGAGCAAACAGATTCAGAATCATCATTGTCTTCATTATATCAATACATGTCAAATAGCAACAGCACTGGTGCTAGAGTTCAGTGCGGTAAATGTATCTGAAAAAACGTCAACCCAGCCAGGAGAGCAACACAAGAAACTAAGTCTACATTCACACATGCAGTCTACCAGCGTCACTGCTCATCTGGTGTTTCACTAGGGCCCCCGTTATCATCTCCTGTTACAGATTTGGAGGATCAACTGCGTTTTTCAATGTTCTTGGCATAATCCATCGCCGACTTCGGGCAGGTGAAAATCTTATGCTTTCCATTGTCTCCTATACGCAATCTTGCGGGATACAGCATGGCGTACGGTATCTTTGCTGCCATGAGGAGCTTCTTTACGGGTTGATACTCTCTCCGAGCCTCCTGAACCGCCACCGTGAAGTCAGGGTAGAAGGCAAGGTCATTCCCTTGATGCGTGATGGAGCCCTTCTCGCGAGCCAGCCGGAGCACAGTGTCACGGTCTCTATAATTTAACAGACAGGCAATGATAGGGCGCGGCGGCGCACCCGGAGGCGGGCGGGCAGCCAGAGAACGGTGAGCCCGTTCCACGATCAGGACCTGGGACAACTGCTCCGCCCCGAAGATCTCACGAAGAAGATTTTCTACGTACATTTCCAGGCGGCCCGTGTTCGTGGACTCCGGTAGGCCCGTAATGCGCAAATTATTGCGACGCGACCTAGCTTCCAAGTCTTCATTACGGGCCTATATAACTGCCAGCACCTTTTCCATGGACGTCGCCTTTGCATGGACTTGTTGCAAACCGTCCTCCGCGTCTGAGATTCGTGTCTCCGCCTCCCCCAGGCGCTGCGCATGTTTGTCCAGCTTCGCGGACATATGATCCATGCATAAGTTCAGATGGTCAATATTTCCATCTATGGATTGGAGACTAGCCTGGACCGCAAGGAGTGTTTTGTCAATGTTAGTGAGACGGTCAGTGGGAACGTCCGCCTCAGAGTCAGAGGCTGCATGTTGAGAGGCACGGCTGGTCTTGCGTGGTTCAAACGTGAGACGCGGCTGACCGCGTTCGGATTTGCCCATGTTGTCGCATCAGTCTGTGATAGTCGGAGCCAAGCCCGGACAGAAAAATAAAAAAAAGGAATGGAGACCCCCTCAACCAGACAGGATGACCCTGGAATGTGAAGATATGTCAAGAGGAAGGAGGCACCAGAGTTGTGCGGGGAGGCCACGAATCGCCACCAATGTCACCAGCCCGGCACGTACCCAGGAAAGATGCCAGTCAAACAACGATGTCCAGAGCAAGAAAGGTGTAGACCCTGCAGGTTAGTGGCACAGCCGCCCAGGGGGGAGAGCACTGCAGCGTGGTTAGTTGAGAAAAATGAGGCAGTAGTGTCCATCCGATCAGAAGCAGGCCAGCAATGGGTCTTAGGCGAGAGCCAGGCAAGACAGCAAGGACTCAAGGACAGGAGCAGCGACAGCAGGGGGGCGCAACCCCGCACAACACCGCCACCACAAAGACGAGGGGGATGGCAGCGAGTTAGACCCTCGACTGAGCAGCACCGCACAGCGCCCCACCGCAGGGGTGAACGGACGCTGCAGCGCCACCGGGTCGAATCTCCGTAAGAGCCACAGCGCCTCAAGGATCGGAAGCTCCAGAGATAGCCTGGAATGCAGGTACGCCTCCAGCGCGAGGCCCGCCGGTCGCATACTATCCGCTCAGTAATGGTGGCGCCGCCCGCCTCTACACGATGGAGCCGCGGCAGACCAGGAGCAGACGGCGTCCGCAGGTGCTCCGCAGGAGATCACTCCGTGCAGCCATGGAAGTCGCACCCCTCAGCAGGAAGATATGACCTCGGCGCTGACACCCGGGGGCCGCAAACCCGCCCCCCAGCACTAACCCGCAGGCAGCCCCACAGAGACCCGATCGCCGGTTACAGTCGGAGGAGGGCAGCGCAGCCACCTGCACACCCACACCGGCAGGCTGCAGCGCCGGGACCAGAGAGCAGCCCACCCACCCAGCGCTATTCTAACGCTGAGAGGAGCTCACCGACCCCCAGCCCGCACCACGCAGACCCCCTGACACAGGCCGAGCAACGCAGCGCCCCCCACACCAACCACAGCTCAGCACCGGCACCCACGCGGCCTACCTCTGGTCACGCTGCGAGGCTGATCCCGGCCCGCCACGTTGCCGCCACAGGCCCAGGGCTTCACTCGGCTGCAGCTGGCGTCCAGGTCGTCTCCGCAGTTGCCGGCAAAAAGTGTTCCGCACGAACTCCCAGGGCAGTATCAGCTGGTACAGCAGCAAACCGAGCCAGATGGTGAAGGATATTAAGAGGATTATGGGCTCGGCCGGCGGAGCTGCTCTACAGAGCGGCCATCTTGCCGTGCGCCCTCTAGCGCCCCCCCGGAGACTGCACAAGATCTGTAGTGGTGGTTGACGATTACATTTTGTCCTGCAGCAGGCCACTCTTGCTGCCCGACACAGAGCTGACACTGGTGAAGGGCGCAGCAATGCTCAGAAGTGCGCTGATTTTACCGGATATTACACCGCAGATGTCCGATGCTATTGTTTGATGTCCGATGCTATTGTTTGATGTGTAGCCTGTTTCTTCGGATGAGAGCACAGATGCCCAAGTAGGGCAAGTTGCTTTAAGGAGTCGCTTTGCTTAAATATCATACCTTGTTTATCACTTCCCGCGTAGGTTTTGGGGGGGATGAGCTAGCTTTTCCGTTCAATTCTTATTATCATCAATGGGGGGCCCCTAAGCGAGAAGGAATGGTTTCTTACCTGTAATCCTAGTTCTCTCTCTGGGGAAATCATAAGCAACCCTCCCTCTTCCTCGATGGAATAACTTGGTAAACAGACACCTGGAGGTCAAGCTAAGACACTGGAGGTCAGGGTGCCGGAAAGGTGCAGTATTCTATTCTCATTGTTTCAGTGCTACAGTCTTTACAGTTAAATTGCCCTATCCTTCCCTATCATTCACTTGAAAAGAAAACATATCTGAAGGATGTCTTAAAAAGTCACTTTTGCTTGTATCCAGTGGCTTTTTAAAGGCTGTATTTTTTCCATCTTTAACATAAATTTATGGAATTGGCAGTATAGCCTGTCTTAAAGCTGCAGAAACTTTACTTTTGTGTCACATGTATCTCCTGGGCTTTCCAAAGAAAGACAAAGATACTGGGAAAAAAAGTGATTTTGAAAGAAGTGCCCTGGGTTCCCCGCACATGGGTGATTTCAATGGATCTTTCCCTGAGCAAGAACTAGGATTACAAGTAAGAAACCATTTCATGTTTTGTTGCCAGAAAATACTATTTAACACTGTTCTAGGTAATTCTCATGCCACATGTTAAACATATCAAAGAAGATTCAGTCTAGATTAATTTTACGCAGGTTACTTTATAAAATTGGCCACCCTTCTTAGTTTTGTTTATGTCACATTTACTAGTCTACTGGACATTATTTTTCTAAGGCAGCATGATG
The DNA here is from genome assembly GCA_963921515.1 of Calotriton arnoldi. NCBI lineage: Eukaryota > Metazoa > Chordata > Amphibia > Caudata > Salamandridae > Calotriton > Calotriton arnoldi. The sequence continues at coordinate 305,150 of CAWUFW010003385.1, forward strand.
GTGTATAGCATGATGTCATCATAAGCCATGCACACAGTGCGTTTTCCTGAGCAGTTAATGATAACTGGGAAATATCCTGCATGGGCAAATTCTCTTGTGCACCACTCGTGCTCCAGGGACACAATACAGCACTCCAGTTGGGTAATCAAATTACTTTCTTGGGCACTTGACTGTCTCAAAGTGGGGTTTGTGTGTTGTGGGTGCATGGGCTATCAAGGATTTATTTTGTGAGGTGGAGAGAGTTAGAAACTCATGTATTGTGAAACAGATCAAATTTTATATTTTGATGGACGTTTTCATGCGGACAGTTTGATATTTCTTTTGCCTTCAACAAAAATGTTTCCCAGAGAAAATGGTCAGCTGAAATGTATGATTTTATCGATTAACGAAAATTGTCTATATATATTTGCATAATTAAAAACGTGTGCTTTATGAATAAGGACTTTTAGCTGAAATGGTGACAGAAATAGATGATGCAAAACCAGATGAATAGCATTGCTTGTAAGTGGTGACCTATAAATATAATTGTGCACACCACAGTAAAGAACATAGGAAGTAAAAGAATAAAAAAAAGTTACAATCTACGTATCAAGTACACTTTCAGTCCTCTTGCTGTACTGCAATATATAGTTTTTTTTAATTTATTTTTATTTTGCTCTGTTCTTTACATATATCTATTTAGAAATATTCTTTAAATATTTGGTTACCTCTGCACTTGAAAGCGTCTTGCATGTTAAATTTCAAATATGTTAATTGAATATTTGTGTGAATATTCATAATGCTAAATTATGCTAATGTACTCTCTGCCCATAGCATATTGACAAAGTGTTTAAGCACAAGGAGTTGCAGCAGCAGCTTATTGATGCCAAACTTCAGCAGACAACACATTTGATGAGAGAGGCTGAAGAGAAACATCAGCGGGAAAGGGAATTTGTGAGTACATTTTAAGACATAACCTGTTTTACTTCAGTGACCTTGTTAAACCCTCGGTCTGTGCATCGGGGAGGGGTTGAGGAATTTATTACTAGGCCTGCACACAAGTCTGGGCAGCGCTCAGAAAAAACACTGTACAGTGTAGCCCAACAGAGTTGATGGGTGGTGGCCTGTTGTCTCAAAGGAGTCAAGAGAACGAAAGTAAAATTATGAATCTGGGTAGGGTAAAATGAAACGAGGGGAAAAAAAATAATAAAGGATGGGAGGGAAGACGGGTGAAGGAAGCCAAGGAAGTAAAAGATGAAGGAAAGAAAAACATCAAGGTAGTAGGCAGAAAGAACAAAGTAAGGAAATACAACAAGAAAAGGAAGGCGAATGAGGGACGTATGGGAAGAAAGATGACTGTCAGGCAGCAGTGAACTGCTACAGTTAACTGGGACCCTGGTGTTGGAGGAAATGCGAGCTGGGTGCCAACCTTCACCCCTCATTCAAGGGTGGTACTTGATTAGCGCAGCACACCTGACTGTGAGTGGATACATAGCGTGTGAACAAAGTAGGCTGTATTGTGAAGCTCAGTGGGCGGGGCTAAAGGATCTCGCCATTGAAAGAGTACTTATTTGGGTCTAATGTGCTAACCAGATCCATCTGCACAGACCACATGAACATGCTGACTGTAAATTAAGAAGCTTGTAGGATGATGCTTCCTTGAAATAAAAATACACTTATCAGCAAGCTATTATAAAGAAAGAAATGAGGTAAGAACAAGAAAGCGTGAAAAAACAGTGAGAAGAAAGGAAGGCATTTTAAGAAACGACAGTGTGAATACAGAAAAATAAGAAATTCAGAGAACAGTGAATATAAAGATAGTAAGAAATTGTTACATATTGGTTGTACGCCTTATTCTGCATCACAAAGATCTTAATTGAAGTCATAAATGTTAGAGTAATTTCCAGTTGTGTGCGGAGACCCCAGAATACTTTCAGCCAACACATTTTCCCAAATGTAAACTCCTGTAGCAATTCCAAAGCTACATTGCATCTAAATCCTAGAATGCTGCCAAAAGGCGTGTTGAATGAGGGTAAAAGCAGGTTTTATAAGGCATATTGACATAGTGCATCAAAGATTGCCTTTGGCCTTTAGAAGCTTAGATGTTTCCAATCCCAGAAGGTGCTATGCCAGTTGTTTCCTCTCAGCTAGTTCTTTCTGATGGCTCTGAAGTGGTAAGTTCAAGAACCCATGTTCAACTGTATTCATCCATATAGCTGAGAAACGCTGAGGAGAAACGTGTTTGTTGCATTGAAGATCACTATGATGCAGAACAAGGTCTACAAGTAACCATTTTTTCTGCATCGTTGGATTTTCATTGATAGTCATAAATGTTAGAATAATATAGCAAGCAGACCCCTCCAAGAGCGAATTTTGTTCACCAAGGATGAATGCCAGGCTCTCTGAAGAAAAATGTATACTTGTCTTAAGCAGATAGAATTTCGTGAGTAGCTTGAGCTACTATCCAGTCAGCCCTTGTCAGAAACAAGTCTTAAGTGCTTTGTAAATGTGTTGACCGATTACTAGGTGGCCGCCTTACAAATCTCAGCTAATAGAATATTTTTTAACCATGTTGTAGTGGCTACTTTGCCTCTTGTAGAATGTTCTTTAGGCTTTATAGGAATAGGTTTATTTTCCAGTAGGTAATAGTTACAATTCAGGATCCATCGGAATTGGATTGTTTCGATGAGCCGAACCTGTCTTGATTGGATGGTAGTTCATAAAACTTAATCAGTTTAGCCTTGTTTGAGTAAAACTGTCCTGACCTCCCATAAATGTAAGGAAGTTCAGCTTAATAGATGGATAACTAAAGAAAACAGGAAGGATTATAATTTAGTTAATATGAGATTCTTGGACTATATTTGGAAGAAAGGATTAGTGCCTTCTTATTACTACCCACAAGAATGTAAAACTGTATACGGTTCATTAGCTGAGGGAGGCTGTAATTTACTGACCCTATGAAAATAATGGCAACTACAAAGGCTGCCTTCCAAAATAGATGTTGCAGTGAAGCCCTATGGGTTTGAATGGATGGTCCTATTGTCTCTAGTCTGTGTGCTTAGGTTGTGTTTAGAGCTACTACAGTTGATGAGCTTGCCAACCAGATAGTCAAGGATGCCAGTCGTGATGGCTTTGTAGATTATTCATCTAGATTTCAAGAAGGCGCGGATTAGCAAGTGGATGTAGTGAAACTCCATTAGCGATGGGTGTTGTGCCACTATCTCCAGGCTATTGATGAGGCCTACTTCAGTGTGTAGTTTGTCCTTATGAGGGAGTAGTATACAGTCTGAGAAGCAGTGGAACACTGCATTGCCACCACCCTAATGCAATTGTGTGAAGTCTTAAACTGCATTTCTGAGGCCTTTCTAGTATGGATTGTTTCAATTCATTCTTTGGTTCTGTGCTCTTTGAGGGTGTATCAGAGTGACTCGGCATTGGGTGAAAGTTGAGGTGTGGTTCTGGCCATGTTAATAGTGTTGAGACTGCTTTGGACTTGTTGCCTGATGTACTTGGCCAATTCTGTTTTGGTAGATCTGAAAGAAACACGTTAGTTATAGATTCCTTACCTTAGAATTACCCCCAGGCGTCAGACTGGATCCAGAAAGTTTTTTTGTCAGCAGTACCTCTGCGCGTCGGAAGGTGGCGTCGGCTGTGTCAGTCGTTGGCGTCGTGGTCGCTGGGATGACGTCGCGGTAGCTACTTAGACGCCGCCCTCGCGCGCTGACGTCAGTTCTTTATTTTTCCGCGCCAGCCAGCGCAGATCCGGAGAGAGCGGTATCTCCAGTCATTTTTTGACTGACTTTTTGTCGACTTTTGTCGACGTCTTTTTTGAGTCTACGACTCCTGGTGCACGAGGGATGCCCGGATTCAAGGCATGCGGTTCCTGTACCTGACTGATGTCGGTTACAAATCCGCACCGCGTGTGCCTCTTTTGCTTGGAGCGCGACCACGACCCCAAGTCGTGCTCAGACTGCCTGTCCATGGCTGCGAAGGCTTTGCGGGAGCGGTCCCGAAAGCTGCTTCAGCGCCGGCAGTCGGCTCCGCGCCGTTCAAGGTTGCAAGGGACCGGTCGCGGAGCCATCACCACTCGTCCAAGTCATCGAAGTCTTCGCACTCTGGGTCGGGTAAGTCGAAGCACAAAAAGAAGTCGAAGAAGCATCGTCGCTCTTCGACTTCTCCCCGTCGGTCTGCTGACCCGACGAGGGATGCGGGCGGTGCCCCTCCCGCGGCTCCGCGCATGGAGCCTGAAGAGTCGACTCCGGGCTTCCCTCCCTTCCCGAGACCCGGAGCGACTCCTGCCCAGCTTCATAAATTGTACGAGGCGATGCATGCCACCTTCGGGCAACCCGAACCCGCCGGCGCGCCTTCGGGCCCCGCGGACTCAGTTGGGGGCCCTAGGCCTTCTCCGCCGTCGGCTCCAGCGCCGCAGGCCCCCCATGGATCCAGGCCTGGATCCGGAACGGTGTCGGTTGACCTTATTACACCTCCACCGGCGCCGCTTCCTCCGGCGCCGCAACTGACGCCGGTCGTGTCCTCGGCCGGCGTCGACCCCGGCCTCCATCCCGATGTGGACCCGGCGCCGAGAGTGGTTTTTGTGCCCCTGTTCACTCCTGGGGTCCCTTTTCAGCCAGATTGGCAACCTGAGGATGAGGAGGAGCACTGGGAGGGGTCAGGTGACCCTTTAACTGATCAGCTAGGATCTGAACAGGACTGGAGAGAGGAACTGGGGTTTGCCAGTGGTCTTGACACCTCCCCTGACCTTGGCATGCTGTCTCCTCCTACCGTGGCTACGGAGGAGGGAGCATCATACACAGTGGTGTTGTGTAGGGCGTCCGAGGCTCTCAACCTCAAGCTTCCTACGGTGGCGGTCAGGACTAACCACCTGACAGAGGTGATTCAGCCGGCTGCGAGCTCTTTGGAGCCCCTGCTGCCGTTTAATGAGGCCCTTACCGACGTCCTTTTGGGCACATGGTCCAGGCCCAACACGGGGGCTCCTGTGGACAGGATGATTGCCCGACGCCACCGCCCGGCTCCGGGCGACCCCACTTTCCTCTCCCAACACCCCACCCCGGAGAGCTTGGTGGTCCAAGCCTCCACTTCCAAGAGCGCATTCCCTACCGCTCCACCGGAAAGGGAATCCAAGAAGCTGGATCATCTTGGGAAGAAGATTTTCTCTTCCGCCAGCTTGGGACTGCGGTCGGTAAACACTGCATGTCTATTGGGCCGTTCTTCCCACTCTGTGTGGGATACGGTTGCGCAGGTGCTGCCTCAGTGTCCGGAGGAGGCCCGAACAGTGCTCTCCCAGGCTATCGCCGCCGGGAGAGATGCAGCGAAGTTTACCATCCGTTGTGGGCTGGATACCGCCGACTCTGTAGGCAGGACAATTTCCACGTCTGTAGCCCTTCGTCGCTACGCCTGGATGAGATCGACTGGCTTTTCGGGGGATGTCCAGAACACCCTCATGGACATGCCCTTTGATGGCCGTCGCCTTTTTGGCGACAAAGCGGACAACGCTTTAGAGCGTTTCAAGGACTCACGGGCTACGGCCAAGTCCTTGGGCTTCTCCAGCCGCCCAGTGCAGTCTGCTTTTCGCCCCTTTCGTGGCTACGGAAGGGGTGCCCCACTATGTCCCGCCCAGAGCCACAGGCCGCAGCAAGTTTTCCAACCTTCGCGCGGCCGGGGACGTGGGAACCACCGTCGGGGTTCAGGGGGCCAGCGGGCGGGCCGGCCAGTCCACCAACCCCCCCTCTGCAGCAGCCTCTAAACCCTCCTAGTCCGACCTTTCAGGCCCATCCAACGCCAGTGGGCGGCAGGATTCGCCATCACCTCCCCCACTGGCGTACCATCACGTCGGACAGGTGGGTTTTGCAGATAGTCTGAAGGGGCTACTCCCTCCCCTTCGAGGCTACCCCTCCAGCCATGCCGCCTCAATACCACCACATGTCGGAGGATCACCTGGCACTTCTCCAACAGGAAGTTTTGGCTCTCTTGGCCAAGTGAACCATAGAGCGCGTTCCTGCCCCAGAAGTAGGTCGTGGTTGTTATTCCCACTACTTTATGGTACCAAAGAAGGACAAGGGCCTGCGTCCTATCTTGGATATCAGGAATGTCAACTGCTTCCTCCGGAAGGAGAAGTTCAAGATGTTGACGCTCGCTCAGGTCTTGTCTGCCCTCGGCCCTGGAGACTGGATGGTAGCGTTGGACTTGCAGGCCGCTTATTTTCACATCCCCGTCCTGCCGGCCCACCGGCGTTACCTGCGGTTCACGGTAGGCCACGAGCATTTTCAGTTTACCGTGCTCCCCTTTGGCCTTACCGGTGCACCTCAGGTGTTCACGAAAGTGATGGCGGTGGTCACAGCTCATCTGCGCAGATCAGGGGTTCCAGTCTTCCCCCTATCTCGATGACTGGCTGTTGAAGGCGGGCTATCCCCAGGCAGTCGTCTCCCACATCCAGACTACGGCCGACCTCCTGCACTCGCTGGGGTTCTCCATCAATGTGCCGAAGTCGCACCCGATTCCCTCTCAGAAGCTCCTCTTCATCGGAGCGGTTCTGGACACGACGCGGTTTCGGGTTTATCCTCCCGAACAGCGAGTCCGGGATATTCGGGCTATGATTCCGATCTTTCAGCCTCTATCCTGGGTTTCGGTCCGGATGACCCTGAGGCTGCTGGGCCTCCTGCATCCTGCTGGTCGATCATGCCAGGTGGCATATACGGGCTCTGCAGTGGGACCTGAAGTTCCAGTGGGCGCAGCATCAGGGGAATCTGTCCGATTGCGTCCAGATCTCGGAGGGCACTGCTCAACAGTTGCAGTGGTGGCTCACGAACCAGGATTGGGTCAAGGGCAGATCCCTCTCCCTTCCCCAACCAGAGCACACAGTGGTGACAGACGCATCCCTTCTGGGATGGGGTGGCCACATGGGAGAGGCGGAGATCAGAGGCCTCTGGTCTCCGGCGGAGTCCGAGCTCCACATCAACCTTCTGGACCTTCGGGCGATTCGTCTTGCACTCAAAGCATTCCTTCCCTCTGTCCAGGGAAGAGTAGTGCAGGTGTTCACGGACAACACCACCGCCGTGTGGTACTGCAACAAACAGGGCGGGTGGGGTTGTGGACCCTATGTCAGGAGGCCCTCCGCCTCTGGACATGGCTGGAACATCAGGGCATATCCCTGGTGGTTCAACACCTGGCAGGTTCCCTGAACGCCAACCAGGGCGGACGAACTCAGCCGCAGGTGCATGATGGATCACGAATGGCCTCTTCACTCGGAGGTGGTGCAAGGTCTCTTTCGACAGTGGGGAGAGCCTTGGTTAGATCTATTCGCCACCGAAGAGAACGCACAATGTCAGCAATTCTGCGCGTTGGAATTTCCAAGGCGGCACTCGCTAGGCGACGCTTTTCGTGCGAGTGGAGTTGCGGTCTGTTGTACGCCTTTCCGCCTATACCACTTCTGCCCAGAATGCTGAAGAAGATCCGGCGCGACCGGGCCCAAGTCAACCTTGTGGCTCCGGATTGGGCACGAAGAGTCTGGTATCCCGAACTGCTCAACATGGCCATCGATCCTCCGCCGCGTCTGCCTCTTCGGGAGGATCTTCTGTCGCAGCAACAGGGGACGGTCCTCCACCCGAACCTGTCCAGCCTCCACCTCCTTGCGTGGAGATTGAGCGGCGGCAGCTGACGTCTTTTGACCTGCCTCCCGAAGTTTGCGATGTAATCTTGGCAGCCAGGCGCCCCTCCACTAAGTCGGTATACGCCTGCCGGTGCAACAAGTTTGTGGCATGGTGCACAGCAAAGGCTGTGGATCCCCTTTCTGCCCCTCTTTCTGAGGTTCTCTTGTTTCTCCTGTCTTTAGCCCAGCAGGGCTCTGCTCTGGGCACTATTAAGGGCTATCTTTCGGCCATCTCTGCCTTCCTTCGGCTTCCAGATCAGCCTTCTCTTTTCAAGTCCCAGGTGGTTAATCGTTTCTTGAAAGGCATAACTCATCTCTTTCCTCCTATTCCCTTCGTTATGCCTCAGTGGGACTTGAATCTAGTCTTAACCTATTTAATGTGCGCTCCCTTTGAGCCGCTTCACATCTGTCCTTTGAGGCTTCTGATGCTTAAAACTGCTTTCCTGGTAGCCATCACATCTGCCAGAAGAGTGAGTGAGCTCCAGGCTCTTTCCTCCAAGCCTCCTTTCCTGTCTGATAATCCGGACAAGGTAGTTCTCAGGACTCGTCCATCCTTCCTGCCTAAGGTTGTCACTGCCTTTCACATCGGGCAGACCATCACTTTGACCACCTTCTTTCCGCATCCTTCAAAAGAGGAAGAGAGGCTCCACCGTCTGGACCCAAAACGTGCGCTTTCGTTCTATCTGGATCGCACAAAGCAGTTCCGGGTGGATGACCAACTCTTTGTTGGCTACGTGGGCGCCAAGAAAGGTCGGGCCGTACACAAGCGAACCATTTCTCGTTGGGTCGTTTTGTGTATCAAAACATGCTATTCTCTGGCTAAAAAGGAGCCTCCTGTGGGGCTAAGCTCCCATTCCACCAGGGCGACGGCAGCCACTACTGCCTTAGGACGAGGAGTTCCTCTACATGACATCTGTCAGGCAGCTACGTGTGCATCACTGCACACGTTTACGAAACACTACTGTCTGAACAGCCAAGTCCGGAGAGACGGCTTCTTTGGCCGTTCTGTTCTCCAGGACTTTCTGGTGTGATCTTGGTTCGGAGACCCACCACCAGGGTTGGTATTGCTGGGGTATCTATTCTAAGGTAAGGAATCTATAACTAACGTGTTTCTTTCAGATGAACAAGTTACTTACCTTCGGTAACAATATATCTATAAGAAACATTAGTTAGTTATAGATTCCTTACCGCCCCACCCATCCTCCCCGTTCTGCGAACTGATTTCTAGGGTTAAGGATATCCATTCAGGGCCCTAGTTTTGTGCACCAGTGGTCCGTGTCTTGCATGGCTCTGCGTTTCTGGCGCGGAAAGTCGTGTACAGAACTGACGTCCGCGCGCCAGGGCGGCGTCTAAGTAGCTACCGCGACGTCATCCCGGCGACCACGACGACGGACGCGGAGCCGACCGACGACACGCAGAGGTACTGCTGACGAAAAAACTTTCCGGATCCAGTCTGACACCTGGGGTTAATTCTAAGGTAAGGAATCTATAACTAACTAATGTTTCTTACAGATATATCGTTACCGAAGGTAAGTAACTTGTTCGATTAAGCTTCAGATGTTGGATACCCAGGATTTGATAAGGTCCTGGCGGTCATTGAGGGGCCTGGTTTGGATGTCTGTAGCAGAGAATACTTTCATGTATAGTTGTGTGCAATTGGCACACTGGTGAATTTTGATGCTGTTGTCACTGAGTAGTGTCCCATGGGCTCCATGTAACAGTTGAAGATGAAAGTGGACAAAGTAGAACTCTGAAGGCTCCACAGGTGATGGGGATCTTGTGGGCCTAGGTGGTGCCTATGTGAACAGACTGGTGTTATTTGGATAAGTAGTAGGAGAACCTCTGAAGGGGTTCTGTTAGCATGAGTGTATATCATTAGAGGGAGAAAAAACATAGGCAGGTGCAAAGACCAAGGAAAACCAGTAAACCACTCAGCGTCGGCAAAGAGCAGAAATTGGGAATTTGGTGCACTAATGTTGATAAACCTCTTGTGTAAAAACTGATTTTTGGTTAAACAATTTTTTCTGAAATGCATTGTATTTTTAATGTGACCACTCAGTCAAGTAATAGGAAAATCATTTTTTTTTTTAAGAATCTCAAAATACCCTCCTTGATCTCATGGAGTCTGTATATCCTTCTCCCATCGATTAATACATTCGTAAATATATGATCAATCGAAATAAGAATGCTTCGTAAGCATTTGAAACATTGCAACATGATCATTCCATAGTAGTTGTATATTTCAAGGAGCAGGGCCATTTTGGGAGGTAACAGAAAATAGATTGATTGCTTCCTGGTGGTGCCCTTTGATTTCTGATCTTAAATTGCTAAAACGTTAATGGAATTTGGGCCTCATTATTTTCTATTTTTCACAGCTGCTGAATGAAGCCACAGAATCCAGGCATAAATGTGAGCAAATGAAGCAACAGGAAGCACAACTAAAGCAGCAGGTATAGAAAAGAATGCAGTCGCTTCAAAACGAGTTTGCTCCTTAATGTATATAATGCAGATCTGAAGACTCTCTGAAATTGAACTTTCTTGTGTCTTGATAAGACCTCAAACACCATATTTAGTTAACAGTCTGTATAGGTCTCGCCTAGGCATTGCTTGCGCTGTCTCTTTGAGACATGCTGTATTCAGGTATGGACCTGAAGCTCCGTCCATTTTTGTGCCCACCTTTTCAATTGGCTCATGTTACTGTCCTTTCTAAATAGTTGCTTTTGATTTGTCGATTTGTCCATAGGCTTAGTAATCCCCCCCCCCCGCCCCCTTAGTACCACCTTGTCTCCTTTTGTAACCTCCCCCTCTTACTGTGTTACTCAGTATCTTTTAATTACAGCCTCAAGCACTATTTTCTTAAATGGTTTTCTCCTGCCTGCAACAGGAAAAAAAAAGTGCTTGAGGCTGTAATGCTTTTTTAAATGTATTTATTAATTTAACAAGCGTGGCACGCTCCAATAATCGCAGCCATGCTTTTATTTTTTTTGCAGCACCGAACTCCACACGTCATTTTTTTCTGTTTACACCCCCATGCCTTTTATTTTTTGCTTACGTCCTTTGAAAACAATGACGGCACCCGCTTTACGCAGCAACCAGCGTTTGGCTAATTATCTGAAAGAGACACGTTAGTGACAGATTCCTTACCTTAGAATATCCCCAGGCGTCAGGCTGGATCCGGAAAGTTTTTTGCGTAGCAGTACCCTTGCGCGTCGGTAGGCGGCGTCGTGCGGCTCCGCGTCCGTCGTCGGCGTCGTGATCGCTGGGATGACGTCGCGGGCAGTACTTAGGCGCCGCCCCTGCGCGCTGACGTCAGTTCTTCTTTTTCCGCGCCAGTAAGCGCAGATCCGGGAAGAGCAGTGCCCTAGTCACTTTTTGACTATCTTTTTGGTGAATTTTTCACTGTTTCTTCAACGAGTCTTCACGACTCCTAAGGTGTCGTAGGGATGCCCGGCTTTAAGCCCTGCGAGGAATGTGGTCGCATGATGTCGATCACGGACCCGCACCTCGAGTGTCTCTCTTGTCTCGGCCGAGACCACGACACGAAGTCGTGTCCTGACTGCCGGAAACTTCATCCTAAGGCTTTGCGAGAGCGGTCTCGAAAGCTCCTTGAAGTCCGGCATTCGGCTCCGCGCCGCACCAAGCCCCGGTCCCGGGAGAGGTCGAGGGGCCGGACGCGGAGTCCCCGCCGTTCGTCGGATTCAAAGTCTTCGCGCTCCTCCGGTAAGTCGAAGCACAAGAAGTCTAAGCGGCGTCATCGCTCTAAGACTTCGCCTCGCCGGTCTCGCGACTCGGCTGAGGTCCCTGTCGGCACCGTCCCCGCCCCGCGGCCCCGGACGTGCCTGTCGAGTTACCCCCGCAGTACCCGCCCTACCCGGGCTCGGGGGCGACTCAGGCCGATATACAGGAATTCCTGTCGGCCATGGCCCGCCTCTTCGGGCCTCAAGGTCCCTCCGGTGCGCCTCCGGGCCCCGCGGGCCCTGATGGGGTTGCTCCGGCGTCGCCGTCGACTCCGGTCCCGGCGTCGCCTGTCCCACCAGCCTTCGTCCCGGCCTCTGCTCCGGTCCCGGCCTCGACCCCGGCTCCGGTGGTGCCGCAACCCCCATCGACGCCGGTTGACCTAACCACGCCTCCGCCGACGCCGATGTCCCCGGTGCCGTTTCCGACGCCGTCCGGGGCTCCGGGCGGCGTCGTCCCCCGGTTCTCTCCGGGTCCGGACATGGAGCCGGAACGGCGTCGCCCGACGCCGTATCCGGCGCCGATGAGACCTTGGGTCCCTGATGTCCCTCCTCCTCCATATTTTCAACCTGAGGAGGACCAGGAGAGCTGGGAGGGGTCTGACGACCCTCTCACACAACAGTGCGAGTTTGACCCGGACTGGGTTGAGGAACTTGGGGATGCCAGTGGTCTGGATACCTCCCCTGACTCTGGCATGCTGTCTCCTCCCGTGGCAACGGAGGAGGGGGCTAATTTTGCAACTGTGTTGCGTAGAGCTGCTGGAGCCTTGAATCTCCAGTTGCCTACAGTGGTCGTCAGGTCTAACATCCTGACTGAAGTGCTTCAGCCGGCGGCCTCCTCTTCGGAGACTGTGCTGCCGTTCAACGAGGCACTGACTGACGTTCTTTGGGTGCCTGGTCCAAACCCACCACAGGGGCTCCTGTGGATAGGAACGTGGCCCGACGCCATCGCCCTGCTCCGGGCGACCCCTGTTTCTCTCCCAACACCCCACCCCTGAGAGCTTGGTTGTCCAAGCCTCTGCCTCCCAAACCGCCTTCCCTACCGCCCCTCCGGATAGGGAATCCAAGCGCCTGGATCACTTTGGGAAGAAGGCTTTCTCTTCCTCCAGTGCTGGCTTGCGGTCTGTTAATACCGCTTGCCTCTTGGGCCGATACACCCACTCCCTGTGGGATTCGGTGGCAACTGTTTTGCCGCAGTGTTCTGAGGAGGTCCAGACACTGCTTACCCGCGCCATTGCGGAAGGGCGTGATGCGGCTAAATATACCATCCGCTGTGGCCTTGATACCGCCGACTCGCTGGGCAGATCGCTTGCAACGACGGTGGCGCTGCGTCGCCACGCCTGGCTGAGAACCACTGGTTTTTCGGGAGATGTCCAGAATACACTCATGGACATGCCCTTTGATGGTGTCGGTCTTTTTGGTTCGAAGGCAGACCATGCGCTGGAGCGTTTCAAGGACTCTCGGGCTACTGCTAAGTCCCTGGGCCTTGCTGTTGTGCGCCCTCCGCTCACGTCTGCTTTTCGCCCCTTTCGTGGCCACGGAAGGGGCGCCCAGTCACGTCCGCAGCCCGGCCAACGGCCCGCGCAGCAAGCGCCTTCGCGTGGCCGAGGACGTGGATACCGCCGTGGCGGTTCGGGCAACCAGCGTGCGGGTCAGGCCACCACCTCCAACCCGTCCGCGGCCTCCAAGCCCTCCTAGTCCCTCCTTTCAGGTGCACAGTACGCCAGTCGGGGCAGGGTCCGCCATCACCTTCACCTCTGGCGTCCCATCACCTCGGACAGGTGGGTCTTGGACATTGTCCGAAGGGGCTACTCCCTCCCCTTCGAGACCACCCCCAGCCATGCCACCTCAATTCCACCGCATGTCAGGGGATCACTTGGCGCTTCTACAGAAGGAAGTCACGGCCCTCTTGGCCAAGAGGGCCATCGAGCATGTTCCGACCCCAGAAGTAGGGCGTGGTTGCTACTCCCACTACTTTCTGGTGCCCAAAAGGACAAGGAGGACATGCGTCCTATCTTGGACCTCCGGAACGTCAATCGCTTCCTCCGGAAGGAGAAGTTCAAGATGCTCACCCTAGCTCAGGTCTTGACTGCCCTCGACCCCGGAGACTGGTTGGTAGCGTTGGACTTGCAGGACGCCTATTTCCACATCCCCGTCCTGCCGGCCCACCGGCGTTACCTTCGGTTCACGGTAGGCCTCGAGCATTTTCAGTTCACCGTGCTCCCCTTTGGCCTTACTAGTGCCCCTCGGGTGTTCACGAAAGTGATGGCGGTGGTCGCAGCTCATCTGCGCCGGGCAGGGGTTTCAGTCTTCCCCTACCTCGACGACTGGCTGCTGAAGGCGGGCTCGTCCCAGGCAGTCGTCTCCCACCTCCAGACTACGGCCGAACTCCTGCACTCGCTGGGGTTCTCCATCAATGTGCCGAAGTCGCATCTGATTCCTTCTCCACAGCTCCTTTTCATCGGAGCAGTTCTGGACACGACGCAGTTTTGGGCCTATCCTCCCGAACGGCGAGTCCGGGATATTCAGGCTATGATTCCGATCTTTCAGCCTTTATCCTGGGTTTCGGTACGGATGACCCTGAGGCTGCTGGGCCTCATGCATCCTGCTGGTCGATCATGCCAGATGGCATATGCGGGCTCTGCAGTGGGACCTGAAGTTCCAGTGGGCGCAGCACCGGGGCAACCTGTCCGATCACGTCCAGATCTCGGAGGGGACTGCAATACAGTTGCAGTGGTGGCTCTCGAACCGGCAATGGGTCATGGGCAGATCCCTCTCCCTTCCCCAGCCAGAGCACACATTTGTGACGGACGCGTCCCTTCTGGGATGGGGCGGTCACATGGGAGAGGCGGAGATCAGAGGCCTCTGGTCTCTGGTCTCCGGCGGAGTCCCGGCTCCATATCAACCTTCTGGAGCTCCGGGCGATCCGACTTGCACTCAAGGCATTCCTTCCCTCTGTCAAAGGGAAGGTGGTGCAGGTGTTCACAGACAACACCACCGCCATGTGGTACTGCAACAAACAAGGCGGGGTGGGGTCGTGGACCCTTTGTCAGGAGGCTCTGCGCCTCTGGACATGGCTGGAACATCAGGGTATGTTCCTGGTGGTTCAACACCTGGCAGGTTCCCTGAACGCCAGGGCGGACGAACTCAGCCGCAGGTGCATGATGGATCACGAATGGCGTCTTCACTCGGAAGTGGCGCAAGGACTCTTTCTACAGTGGGGAGAGCCTTGGTTAGATCTATTCGCCACCGAAGAGAACGCGCAATGTCATCAGTTCTGCGCGTTGGAATTTCCAAGGCGGCACTCGCTCGGCGACGCTTTTCGTCACGAGTGGAGTTGCGGTCTATTGTACGCCTTTCCGCCTATACCACTTCTACCCAGAGTGTTGAAGAAGATTCGGCACGACCGGGCCCAAGTCATTCTTGTGGCTCCGGACTGGGCTCGAAGAGTTTGGTATCCCGAGCTACTCAATATGAGCGTAGATCCCCCGATCCGTCTGCCTCTTCGGGAGGATCTTCTGTCGCAGCAGCAGGGGACGGTCCTCCACCCGAACCTGTCCAGTCTACACCTGCTTGCGTGGAGATTGAGCGGCGGCAGTTGATTCCTTTCGACTTGCCTCCCGAAGTTTGTGATGTGATTCTGGCAGCCAGGTGTCCCTCCACTAAGGTGGTATACGCCTGCAGGTGGAACAAATTTGTGGCATGGTGCACAGCAAAGGCTGTGAATCCCCTTTCTGCCCCTCTTTCTGAGGTCCTTCTGTTCCTTCTCTCTCTGGCCCAACAGGGTTCTGCCCTGGGTACCATCATGGGTTATCTTTGTGCTATCTCGGCCTTCCTCAGGCTCCCTGATCAGCCCTCCCTTTTCAAGTCCCCTGTTGTTAACAGGTTCTTAAAAGGCATTACTCACCTCTTCCCTCCTGTTCCGTTTGTGATGCCTCAGTGGGACTTGAACTTGGTTCTTACCTTTTTAATGTGCGCTCCCTTTGAGCCTCTACATAACTGTCCTCTTCGTCTTCTGACTCTGAAGACAGCCTTTCTGGTGGCCATCACCTCCGCTCGGCGGGTGAGTGAGCTCCAGGCTCTATCTTGCAAACCTCCCTTTCTGTCTGTTCATCCAGACAAGGTTGTTCTTCGGACGCGTCCGTCCTTCTTGCCAAAGGTGGTTACTGCTTTCCACATTGGGCAGACCATCACTTTGCCCACCTTCTTTCCGCCTCCGCATCCTTCTAGAGAGGAAGAGAGCTCCACCGTCTGGACCCAAAACGTGCGCTCTCCTTCTATATCGACCACACAAAACACTTCCGGGTGGATGACCAGCTCTTTGTTGGCTACGTGGGCGCCAAAAAGGTCGGGCGGTGCACAAGAGGACCATCTCCCGCTGGGTTACCTTGTGCATCAAAACCTGCTATTCTTTGGCTAAGAAGGAGCCTCCTGTTGGGCTGCGTGCCCATTCCACCAGGGCAACGGCTGCTACCACGGCCTTGGGCCGCGGTGTTCCGCTGCCGGTTATCTGTCAGGCAGCTACGTGGGCCTCGCTGCACACGTTTACAAAGCATTACTGCCTTGACAGTCAGGTCCGGAGGGACGGCTTCTTTGGCCGTTCTGTCCTCCAGGACTTCCTTGTCTGATCTTTGTTCGCAGAACCACCACCGGGGTTGGTATTGCTGGGGTATCTATTCTAAGGTAAGGAATCTGTCACTAACGTGTCTCTTTCAGATGCACAAGTTACTAACTTGTGTAACGATATATCTGTAAGAGACAGTAGTTAGTGACAGATTCCTTACCGCCCACCCATCCTCCCCGTTCTGCGAACTGATTTCTAGGGTTAAGGACATCCCTTTCAGGGCCCTAGTATTTTTCAGACACCTATGTCAGCTTCTTGCATGGCTCTGCGTTCCTGGCGCGGAAAGTCGTGTACAGAACTGACGTCAGCGCGCAGGGGCGGCGCCTAAGTACTGCCCGCGACGTCATCCCGGCGATCACGACGCCGACGACGGACGCGGAGCCGCACGACGCCGCTTACCGACGCGCAAGGGTACTGCTACGCAAAAAACTTTCCGGATCCAGCCTGACGCCTGGGGATATTCTAAGGTAAGGAATCTGTCACTAACTACTGTCTCTTACAGATATATCGTTACACAAGTTAGTAACTTGTGCATCACTGCTCATACAGCAAACTCGTGGCGGCACCAGCACTGTGTTTTCAGTAACTTACTGCTATTTAAAAAACAAAAGCAAATTATTGTTTCTGGTAATAAAGGCTGCTATGGGCTCGCTGTCCTTCCTTCTCAGGCCACCTTTACCGAAGCTCAGCGCAGCTCAGTAGGAGACAGGCAGCTAGCTTTCACCGGAGATAGAAGGGGACGTGCGCCTCAGCCTAGTGCTGACTCCAGCAGCGCACTTCTGTGTTCCTAGGCGTGTACTCTGCCTCTCCCAAGCATGCAGCCTGCTTGCTCTCCCTGTTCTTCGGTTGGAGCGAGGGGGCCGGTATCCACCCATGCCCCAGCTGACGTTTGCACCCGCTGCAGGCAGGAGAAAGTCATTACGTTAAAAACAAAAAAGTCACTGGAACCTTATTACTGCCCGCCTTTTACAGGTACGTGCGATGGTTATGTTTTTTAACTGAAAGCATATGCTGGAGAAATAAAACATGTTGCCACTAAAGGTATGAAAATTCCTTAAAAAACAAAAAAAAGGAAGCATGTGCTCTTTGAATTGCACAAAATGTGTATTTATATACTTTTGGATGCCTCACGTCTTTTACTTTATCACCACGGGGCCTGCTTCAGGGACGTCGCAGTACTGTGAAATAAAATAAACAAAACGGCAACTCCACAAGTCACTGCTGAACACGCTGCTCTTAGCTGACAACGCCTTTGCTCTGCACTGAAGGTGCTACAGTTACTGCTCCCCACTAAGTGTTGAGCAATACATTCAGTATTTAAAAAAAAAAAAAAAAGCTTTGTGATTCTTCTTCGCCTATGGCATGAGAGGGAAGGGCGTCGCTTCTCCCTCCTCTTGTGGTACCTTTTTAAATGTACTTGGGTGCCCAGCTTACGATTCGGTTTGAGCCCAAGGCAGTTGGGCTTATCGTTGGCACAATTACAGCGGACTTACACATTGTTTATCAATTGAAAATTAAAACCAGGTTTAAATTTACTTCCAGCATCCATGCTTAGCTTGGAATTCCGCATGACTGTTCTTAAACTCACATGGCAGGGTTTGTTCCGAATAAGAGACAAAAAATCTTTTTCACCACGTGCACATTTGGAGTCAAAAATTTCGGAGCCCTGAGCTGGTTTATGGAGATCCACGTGTAGTAGTTAACTATTTAGCTGCATCACATTGTCCACTAGTCCGAATACCAGCTATTCATGACCCAATAACGTTATTGTAAAATGTACTGCTTAAATGTTCTAAATAAGTTGGTCATACTTTGGCTCCCAAGTGTGAATGAGTAGCATTTCCTTTTTGGCAGTTTTGTAGTTTTCCCTGTTCTATTTTACTTCGCTTTTAAAACATCACATTCTTCGTTGAAAGTCTAGTGCTGGCACAGCTTTTGATGAAGTAGAAGTGATTTTAATGCATCATGTTGGATTGTTTATAGCTCCCACCAGCCAATCGATCGATCATAGCATTTCTAAGGCGCGCATTAGCCACAACCAGATTTCTTGGTGCCGGTCTTGGGTGTGATCTTAGAATAGGTGCAGTTTCAGTCCAAATCTGACGCAGGAAAAAAGGCTAATTGTCTTAAATGTCCCAGCAGGGAAGACCAAGGAAGTGAACCTAAAACTACTGCACCTACCCTAGAGTTGAGGTTAACTAGAGTGGTGCACATGCAATTTTCATCTTTAATATACAGTGAGTACATCAATGAGATTACTCGGGTACACTGGAGCTAAATTATGGCACAGTTTGTACATTCACCTTCATCCCCCCACCCCCTGCGCCAACCGCCCAAGCTTGAATTGTATATACTCCTGAACTATAAGCTTCATCACCTTGTGAGAAATGTTATTTCAGGCCAACTATAAGTCCAACTGCTGCATTTTGGGGGATTCGCAAATTTGGGTGATTTGGTGAAAAGACTTCCTTTGTATAGTCCATTACAATATTTCTAAACTGATATTACCTGAAGCCCTATGCACTTCCTTTGTGTTTGCTTGAACATAGGGCAGGAAAGGATTTAAGATTATTCAGATGATGGAAATAACTCCAATCATCTTCCACTGCAGTACGCAGTCTCAGGAACTCAACAATTAACCCCAAATTATTTACTTTAATTAGAAGTGCTGGTTCTTGATTTAAAAAATGTTAAGATGACTTTCGATTTGTTGCTTACAAGAAGCAAGGTTTGCAGTATTTGCGCCTCTTTTACTGCCAGCCTTGCTTCTCGTAAGCAAGGACTATAAGCATAAAGTGCGTGTTTACGCACCGCTTGCAGGTTTTCAAAACACATAAATAAAAGGCATTGTCGTTTACAATGCCAATAGCTCAAACTCTCGCAAATGTTAGACCTATCTCATTGCAAATGCTTGTTTTTAAGCTTTAGTCTAAGGCTTGAGGTGAAAAACGGCTCACTTAAGGCTGAAAACCAGTAATTGCTTCTTTTGTTGTATAAATCACTACCACTGGAGAGGAACTTCGGGGGGGGCGGGTTGCTTTTTTTTTTTTTTTGTAACCGACTTTCACCCACATATTTCTATATAGCATACTTCATCATCCTGCCCTTATCCGGTTTAGTTGTCTAAACCGGGTGGGCTCCACCTTCTCTTGAGGTGAGCTGTTTTATTTGATTCAGGAGCTGAATCTCAGTACTGGAAACAGATTAAAAAGACTACACGTGTTCTTCAGAGAACTGAGGTAAACCTCTATATAAAATTTCCTCTCCCTCTGCTTTGATTAAATTTCGTTTTTGTATAGTCAGGCACCAGTCTTGATTTTATATTCTGCTTTGCTGTGAGAGGGCATAGGGATGTCTGTCGCTCACAAATGTGTACTCCCTCCAGTGATTTATTGAATGCATAAGATAGATATAGTAACTTTCAAACAGAGCAATCCTCTCCAAATGGGCACTAGATTAAAGGTATGGTAAACAAGATCACCCTCTAAGGGTCTAGATTCCTATCCCAGTACACTTTAATGTATTGTTAAGAAAAAAAATCTTTGCTTCTGATAGAAACTTGTAGCTGCAGATTCCATATCTTTTGAATATTCTCCAGGCGTCAGACTGGATCCGGAAACTTTTCAGCAGCACTTACCTCTACTTGGCAGTAGGCGATGCTGTGCGGCCTGCAGTGACCTTCTTTTGCCTCACACATGACATGCAGGCCTATCTAGGAGCTACTTCCGAGTGCTGACATCAGTTTGTTTCTTTCCGCACCACCAGACATGGATCCGGAGCTCGCTTTCATCTCTCAAAGACCTCTACTTCAGATATTTTGTTAAAAGATTATCAGTTTGCAAGGGAGTGTCACCCCCAAAAACAACAAGTTTTAAGTCCTATGGGGACTGTTGCAAATAACTGTCTGTGACCGATCTCCATCGGGTGTTCCTGGGGTGGAGTCATGACTCTAAGGCTTGCAGCAACTGCGTGCCAGTGATCCCAAAAGGCATCCGAGACCACAAGGCGAAACTCTACATTGCCAAACATAAGAAGGCCTAGCGACAAGACTGATTAAAGTCCTGATTCAAGTCTAAGGTTTAGTTCTGTTCCCACTCCAGAGGTTGCCAAATCCACTCCTGAAGCCTGATTTCATCGGGATCTAAATCATCTTGTAAAGTCAAGACCAAGCATCAGCAATTGTAGCTGGACCTCCTCTTACCACTCACATTTACCTGAGACGGCGCAGGCCTCGACTTCGCACCTGAGCTCGTAACTGGAGTTTCTGGGCCAGCCACCACTCCTAAAAAGATTAGAGTCCTGTTAGGCTGTGCACCCACTCTTCGGTTCCTTGCCAACTCACTCTGGTGCTCCTTTGGGCCCCAAGGAGCAAAGAGGCACTCCCTCTAGATTAATCAGGCAGGTTTGCCCTCAGTGCCAATGACACTCTCCATGCCCATCATGATGCCTCCGGTACTGGTTCCGACCCCTCCACTGGTGCTGTGTTCCACGCCAGTTCCTGGAACTTCAGTGCCGAATCCATTGACGCCGGACGAGGATATACCTAAAGTACTGTTCAACTCGGTCTCTCCACCGGTTCGACCTCTGGCAAAACCGCACCCATCAGCTGTTAAGGGGCCACTGCTTCAATTGCCGCATCCACAACTGAGAACACACACCTTGCCCAAGTCAGTGCTGAGAAGGGAGGGCAGTGATTAAGAAGCGATGAGTTCGCTCAGCTCTATACTGAGGATAAATAATATGATTGCTTGCAGGGGGCCAGAGGTCTCTTTACCTCTCCGGAATCAGGTCTTCTCTCACCCCCTGGGCCAGCCACCAAAGAATCTGCCTCCTACGCCATGGTAATACATAGGGAGGCTGAAGTCCTTGACCTCAAGCTCCCCACCTTGGAGGTTAAAACTAGTGTGCTGACGAAAGTCCTCCAGTCGGTGCAAACATCTTCTGAGCCTCTTCTGCCATTTAATGAGATACTAACGGATAGCTTTTTGGGTGCCTTGGCCAAGCCTTGCTCTTGTTCCAAAGTCAACAGGCAAACAGCGAGACGCCATCGCCTTGCCCCAGATGACCCTATGTTCTTGTGTCAGCACCCTTCCCCCGAAAGTGTAGTTGTGTAAACATTCACAAGCAGGTCTAACCCCAACATTATCTCAACTAATCCTGTCATGGAGAATCCATGTGAGTGGAGACCTTTGGGAAGCAAGTTTTCTCTTCCACCAGCCTGGTTCTCCATTCACTGACTGCCAGGTGTCTCCTGGGATGCTGTTCTCATGCCCTGTGGAACTTGGTAGCTCAAGTCCTCACCAGTGCCTCTGAAAATCTCTGACCTGTCCTTGCCCAGGCCATCCAGAACGGTCTGGATACAGCCAAGTTTACAATTCGTTGTTGCTTGGACACCACTGATTCCATCGGGCGGGCTATTGACACCAGTCTTTCTATCTGGCACAATGCTTAGCTGTGCTCCACTGTTTTTTCAGGTGATGTCCAGTAGTCCCTCATGGACATGATGTTCAATGGGACTCGCCTGTTGGGGAAAAAGTCAGATTCCGCTCTCAAGCAGAGTAGGGCCACAGCTTGCTCTCTAGGCGTGTCTGCCCCACCTCATCAACCGCACCAGACCTCCGCTTCTTTTGCAGCTTCAGCAGAGGTACCCCATACCGCCAGCCAATTGAACCACAGCAGGGCACCCAGCAGTTTTGCGGTTGCTGCCATGGTGGCCCCTGCCCCCACTGCCAAGGTCAACGGGGCACCCAGTCACCACTCCCCTGACCCTGCAGCACTACCTGCCAAACCTTTTTAGCGTGCCCTTCAGAGCACAGCCATCCGATGGGAGGCAGGATCAGAAGATTCTTGTCGGGTTGGCAGGCTATAACATAAGACAGGTGGGTCCTGCTAATTGTTTAGAAGGGCCATGCCCTCCTCTCCCTTCCCTTCCAGCACCGCCGAACCTTCTACCGTCACTCCAACATGTGAGTGAGAACCACCTTTCTGTCTTGCAGCAGAAAGTGCAAGCCCTTTTGGCCAAGGGGGCTATTGAGAGTGCCTGTGCTAGAAGTAGGTTGTGGTTGCTATTCCCTCTGCTTTCTGGTGCCCAAGAAGAACCAAAGCCTTTATCCTATTTTAGACCTGCACCCCCTCAACGCCTTCATCTGGAAGGAGAAATTAAAAATGCTCACACTGGCCAAGGTGTTGTCTGCCATCGACCCTGGGGGACCGTAAGGTAGCTTTACACCTGCAGGGCTCCTACTTCCATATACCCTGCCTGCAAACCCATTGTTGCTACCTGTGGCTCATGGTGAGTCAGGAGCATTTTTAGTTTGCTGTGCTCCCCTTTGGTCTAACCAGTGCCCCTTGCATGTTCACAAAAGTGATGGCAGTGGTCGCAGCACACCTTTGCAGATCAGGGGTGCCAGTGTTCCCCTTCCTTGACGACTGGTTGTTGAAGGTGGGTTCGCCCTAGGTTGTCTTTGGCCACCTCCAGACTACGGCGAACCTGCTGTCCTCTTTCGGAGTCACTATCACCATGCCAAAGTCACATCTGACTCCTCCTAGGACGCTCCCCTTCATCAGAGCCGTTCTGGACATGGTTCGGTTTCCTGCCTTTCGCCTGAGATAGCGAGTCCGGGTGATTCATGGTATGATCTCGATCTTTCAGCCTCTGTCATGGATTTCAGTGAGGTAGACTCTGAGGCTGCTGGGACTGATGGCCTTCTGCATCCGGTTGTAAGAGTATGCCAGGTGGCATATGTGGGCTCTGCAGTGGGACCTGAATTTTAAGTGGGCCCAGCATCAAGGGGATATCTCCCATCACTTCCAGATTCCTGACAAGACTGCAAAAGACATGCAGTGGTGGTTACTGGACGTGATTAGGTCAGTAGCAGACCTCTCTTCCTTCCCCACCCAGAGCCAAAGGTAAGGAATCTGCGGCTAGATCATGTCTCTACCAGATAAGGTGTTACCGAAGGTAAGTAACATGTTCTTTAGAATGGTCATAAAATGGAATTTGACCTTTGCACTGTAGTAAAATATCCATACCATACTATACGCAATAGGAGTATGAAATTGATGAATCATTTAATAATATCACATATTTTAAAGCAGGAGGTCCAAGATGAGAACGGAAGCCTTGGGCTTAATGTTGATGGACTCTGCTACTAGTTTCAAATGTTTTTAACCCACTCAAGATGGTGTGAATTTCAGTAGTGACTTTTACAAGTGCCTTTAAAAAAATTGGATTTGGAGGAGTGTGCCTTGAAGTGTAGTACAATGTGGAATCTACAGAGATACCCTGAAGTACAGAATAGAAGTGAAGACTGCCCTGGTTGTGTTAATCAACTTGCTTTACCTGTATTTTACAGTTTCATTCTGTTTTTTTACTTATAAATTTTGTCATTATAACTGTGACATAGTTTCTTATGATAGGTACTAAACAAAAATCAAGAAATGTGTGGCACATTCAGTAGTATGAGCCATAGGATTTTGCTGCATAATAAAACACGTTGGGTTTGGCTACATAGAAATACACAGAAATGCTAACTGCCACTAGGGCTCAAAAACGTAACTGCAGATGTGTGTTCTGTCTACACTTTTCAATCATCTTAAGATTAATTCATAATCGAGTATTTGACAACATGATTGTAAAAAGGTAGTTGGTGCTATTTGTTTTATTAACATGTATGCCAGATGTTTAATGTCAAGCACATAATGTGTCTAATGTTCCCTTTTTGCCCCAACAGCTATCTCTGTACATGGACAAATTTGAAGAATTCCAGACTACAATGGCAAAAAGCAATGAACTTTTTACCACCTTCAGACAAGAAATGGAAAAGGTATTGGCATAAAATATTTGTTTGAAAATGACTAGGCCAATAAACCTCCTGTTTTGTTCCAGCAGATGACAGTTTATTTTTGTAAAATGTATTGCAGTATGCTCACACAGTTATAAAATTTATAAGCAGTGCTTTTGATTTTCATTCAGTTAAATTGGAACAATTGCTCTAAATTGCAGTCTCTATTACAATATAGTGGGCTGTTGACAAACTCGCTTAGGTGTGTGTAGAAAGCTACCAAGCTTCGATCTACCCTGCCATCCACAACAAAACATTGTCCACTTGTCTGTAATTACATGTATCCAAAGTTGTGTGTTCAGAAGGGCTGGATGTTTTTTTTGGATGGAAAATTGCCCACACCATCGTGTTGATACGAGATTACATCAAATAAGGAACATAGGGGAGGTTTTACTTTTGGTGGGGGGAGTTTGGGATTGTGAAAATGGAAATGAGTTATGTAGTGTATACTTCTCACTGTAGATTCCTAATCTATATCCCACGTATCCAGCTGGCTTGTGAAGTTTCAATTCTGTGGTCGAACTCCGGGGTTGAATTACCTGGTGTTGCTATCACCAACCATGCTCTGGCTTCAGAAAGGCATCACCGATTCTTATTCTGTTGCACTTTAGATACAGTGAGTCCAAACAGTGCTGATATTTCCCTTTTTTTTTTTTTTTTTATCTTCCTTTATCATTATCTCTGGATTACAATGACCACAACTCGGGCCTGTGAATCCAGTCATAGCATGTATCTTAAGGTCCTCATGTAGTGGAGGTGGGGAGGGCATGGTCTTTCCGATCCTGTGTTGACCACAGAAACACACATCACTCTTTCAATCCCTTGCAAGCCGTTCCAAGTTGCTACAGAGTTGTTTTCCAAGGACAAGAAGTACGAGTGGACGCTCTATATGTAATCTTTATAGCACCACAAAAGAAAGTACCACTCAAAGTACTCTGGCTTCAAAACTCCTTTCACGTTGAGCTCAAACTAGCATGGAAGTAGACGGTCTTCCAAGGCACTGAACCTTCTTTTGTGTTCTTTAGACTATATGTAATGTCTGCTTTTCCTTTTGCTAGTCTTCTTTTCATGTGGTGTCACCCCAGTTGCAAGGGCATGCTCTTTCAGCAATGGCATCAGTCATGCCACTAGTAGGTACTGGTGACTCGACCTGTGCCACTGACTCCCACAATGACATCCGAACCCCCATGCCTTTTGCTAGCTCCGTCTTGTTCCCAATGCTTTAACTCCTTTTTTGTTTCCCAAGCATGGACTCCTCTATCATACGTCACACAGCTATTCTTTAGTCTTCTCTGTTTGCGACAGGTACACATTTGTATTGCTGATGCTCAAACTGTTTGTGCTGCCCCTGCGCTTGGACTCTTTCTTTTTTAATGTAATTTTTTTTAATAAGGGGTTTTGGGGGTGAAGAGGCCTCCCTAAGCTCTGACTCGTCAGCACTACTTTTATGTTTCGGCTTGATTACCCGTACCCTCAATTCTGTAGCTCAGCATGACTCACCTAGCAATCCAGGATGAAAAAAGATGTTTAGGACTAAACCATTGCGTATGTTAAACTCCATTGCTGAGTAAGTGTAAGATACCTGCTTTTCCAACCTTGATGATTCCAGTCAGGATAAGAGAATTTGTTCCCACCTTTGGCCACATGCATGTTTGTTTCTGAATTTCCACAATAAAGAAAGAAATGATCTTCACTCTAATGCTTTTCCATGTCCATAATTTGGGCCCTTTTGCTTTTCAGAAACCTTCACAAAAGTGAAAATGCTCTGTGGCCTTTGATGTATACCTATCCCCAAAGTACACTTATAATTCATGGAAACTGCAGCCTGTCTGCTAGATCAATTCACTAGATTTGTGCCTCTTACGTAAGCTGATCGGGGCTCCGTTACCCCATAGGCAGACTGAAATGAACGAGAAAACGCATTTTGTTTTTTTTGCTTTGCCAATGCTAGTTTTATTTCAACAGCAGCAAGGTCCCACCAGCCCCTATTCACTCATGCAAGTGTGCTGCTCAACAGGCACAGGCTGCTAAGTCACCTCACATGACACACTGACGGTGACAACATGCATGCCCACATGTTATCAATATATATATTTTTAGTTTCATAAACCAAAAAGAACGTATACGTCTCTGGATTATCTGTTATTCCTCATTGCAGTTATCAGCCATATACAAGCAATACTGGTAAGGTAAATTTTGAGCACAGTGTAGCTTCGATGTTGGTCCACTGCATTTAGAGTTAAAAAATGCTGCACATATAGGCATGTATTGAACAGTTAAATAACTCGTGTTATCCAGTATTCGATCTTTCATATAGATTCACATGCTTGAATCATTCCCCGTTATCAAAGTGGGAGTTCCTACTGAGCCATAGGAAAGCAGTATGCAATAGTATCATAGGCTATACTGGCAATAGAAGGTTAGTTTAATAGCCTATCTATGTCCTTTTTAAAAAACAACCAAACTTGAACTATGACCAATCAGGCGACAGCACCCTCTAGAACATTTCCAAACAGTGACTCCACTCCCAGATTTTCTTCCACACATCATGGAAGGGATTCTCCCTGAGCTCTACTTAGTTTTCTTCAGCTCTTTGGAAAATTTCACCATGTCTGATTCTTCATAAAAAATTACATTTCAGATCCTGCAGATCTTGTGGGAAGAAGAGAATACATGTGGACGACCCACATAAAGATTGCCTCTTTTGCCTTTATCCCCAACATACAGTGAAGGATTGCAAGGTATGTCGTACTTCATCAAAAGCACTGCAAGACAGAGAAGCCAAGCTTTTATTATGGCTCCAGACTTCAAAAAATACCTCTTCAGGCAATGAGAGAGACACTTTTGCTAAGCCTCCTAAAAGGGGAAGGTCCCAGCACCATGGGATCTCTGAAGACAACAGAAAAGCAAAAGCACAAAAGACTTCCATCATGGGTCTTTTAAAATCATTCAGAAAAAGGAGAAAACACAAAAATGCTCCTCAAAAAGTGCTTCCTCAGAGCCTACCACACCTACCACTAAGTCTTCAGAGTGCCCGCCTACCGCTCCAGAACAGTTGAGACAAAACCAAAAAAGGTACTGTCCACGAATACTTCTCCGTCGTCGACGAGTGCTACATTGACAATCACCACTGTTTCTTCCTCTACACCATCAACGACACTGACTAAGTCCACTTCAGCCATCAATGCATCCATTCCGTCAACTAATCTCTCGTCGTCGACGACGACTACAAAGACAACTTCACCGTTGACAATCCTAACGTCTATGCTAATATCCCCATCGACGCTAACATCGCAGTCAACGCCAACATCACCGCCGACGATCTAGTTAACCCCACCGTTGACGAAACCGGCGTCCTCCACTAGATAGTCGACGACACCGTCCATGGAATTATCGTTGTTGAAACCTTCGATGACGATGATACAAGTATCAAAAACTCTTCTGGGGCCTCATGACTTATCCCCCCAGGAAAGCGTCTCCTTATCCTCCCTGCCATTTGCTTAATGATTTGGCTAATTCATAAGATGAGGGGCCATAGGGAGACGCGAATAGCACGGCTGAGTTACAAGTCAAGTATCAGGAGGATGAAGATGAGGAAGAGCAATCTTACTATGGACATTATTATTCACACTTCAAACATCCTCATTTCCATGCTCCAGAGCATCAGCCTACTCCATCTGAAGTACGAGTACCTTTTTTGTTGGTGAAAGATCTGCAGGCGATTCTGCAGGACTACCGCAAAAGGTTCCCTGACCCTGCTCACGAGCCACACTCTCACCCCCCTCCGCCGACTCATCTCATCAACTCCAAAGCCTATGCCACCTCCTGCAACACCAAGGATGACACCTGCCTCTAATATCACTCCGCTGCCCAGGGATGATCCATCATCATCATCTTCTGACGATGACAGTGAAGAGGGTGAGATTCATGATACCCATCCACCTCATGATGAGTGGGATGACTATATCATACCTACTCCGTCACCACCAGCACCACACCCCTCAGATTCCTCACCTGAAGACATCAGGGGTTTCCACAATTTGATGGAAAGGACTGCAGCACGATTTGAATTGCCTAGGTCTGTGAAGCAATCAGATTGCTTCCTGTATAACTTTAAGGAGCAAGTACGCAAGTCTGTTCAAGCCATCCCAATAATAGATCATATTTGGGAAGAGTCTGTCAAGCCAAAAAAAAAACTCTGGCATCTGTGGCAGCTGTTAGTACCACATGTTGATCAGTACAAGGCACCTGACTATTCTCCTGCCTGCCTTATAGGACATCCCAAAGTAGATTTGGTGGTCTCACAAGCGGCACAGCATTGTTCCAAGAATCCTACCACTTCAATTCACAAATTGGGCCTCATATTAAACCTTCAAAAGTCATCTCCTATCCCGCGTCAACAGATAGCATTTCTAGGCTCTATCCTCGATACAACACCAGGCTTTTCTCTCCCTAGAGGCAGTAGAAGCTAGTGCAATTAGCTCTCAAAATTTCCAGAAAAAGGTCTGCTTCAGTAAGTCTGTACAAATCATTACTAGGGCTGATCTCATGTACAATCAATTTCGTGCCCCTAGCACGCCTGAAGATGAGATCTTTACAAGAGAAGCTACAACTCCAATGGATACAAACAGAGGTGTTGTTCGACCTTCTAAATATCACGCCAAAAATGGTCCGAGCTCTCAGCTGGTGGACCCACATATCATACATTTCCAAGGGCCTCCCATTTCTACCATTGATACTGGACTTCATCATAACGGATGCCTCCCTAGAAGGTTGTGGTGGACATCTTCAGGATCTACAAATCCAGGGCAAGTGGTCTGCATCCTAGAGGTCAAAGCCATTTTCCTCCCTCACCAAGCTTTCCTGCTTCGCCTACAGGGATCGTCGGTGCTGATATGTACAGACAACACGATCAGCATGTAAACAAACAAGGAGGAACGAGGTCCCTCGCTCTCTCCCTAGAAGCGCAGAACCTTTGGCACTGGCTAATGGTTCACCCTCAAGGCGGAGCAGGTTTCAGGAACAAGTAATACTTTAGCGAACACGCTCAGCAGAACCTTAGAAAGTTGCCATAAATGGGTGCTAGACCAACAGGAGTTGGACAAAAGTTTTCACCTTTGGGGCAAACCGCATCTGGACTTCTTTGCCATCAGCCACAACATCAAATGCAGTTTTTACGCCAGTCGGCACCTGTAGGAAGCTGGCTCTGTATATACTATACCAAAGTAAGGTATAGTGTGCACAGAGTCCAGTGGATCCCCAAAGGTAGGCTGAGGCTAAAGTAGATAATACCTTACTCTCTATTTGTGGTAGTGTGGGCGAGCAGTAAGGCTTTATCAGAGGGTAGTGTTGAGCATTTATTGTACACACGTAGGCAAGAAATGATGTCACACACTCAAAGACTGAACTCTTACCAGTTTTGTTCGTATAAAAATATTTAGTTGTATTTTTATTTTTAGAACCAAGCCAGGCCTGGTACAGGTAAGTGAATCATACTTTGCAAGATTTATGCAGTGAATCACAGTTGAATGCAGGTTAAAATGCAGTTGGTTCGCTTACAGGTAAGTCAACAGTCAAAATTACTTTACAGTTACTTTTGAGATTACTTTGTACGTTACTTTTCAGATTGCTTTTCAAAGTTTCTTTTTCTACTCTATGCGATATGCCTAAATATCACACTGGGACATTTCCTAGAGAAAAGGTAAGTAATTCAGTTTTTGTACATTTGCAGTTTCTTAGGGTCTCATACAAGCCAACTCCACACCTAAAAGATTTTTCACAGAAAAGCTGTCAATGCAGTCCTATGAGAGAAAACAGTGTTATTGGTTTATCGGTAAGTACTTAGGTTTTGGAGTTGGTATTCTGGGGTTAGAACCAGGGTTCTCCCAGGGTCGAGGATGCACTCTCAAAGCACCCTCAGCGACACTAAGGCGGCCGGGTGCAGAGTGCTGAGGCCCAATGTTATCCAATGAGGGATAGGGGGCCTCTGGTCGGTGGCTGCTCATGAGCAGGCCGCAAGGTTGTGGGAGCAAAGCTCCTGGACTTAAGCTCAGGGCAAAGGGGGATCGAGTTTAGCACACAAGGTGCACTCACAGCGGCACAGGGGCAGCCGGGTGCAGGGTGCTGTTTTGGCGTCAGGTGCCCTGTTGTTTTCAATGGGAGTTGCCGGTTTTGGATTTTGGCGGCAGGCTCGGTCCAGGAAGACTTCCTAGATGAACTAGCAGCTGGGCAGGTAAGTTGGAGGGCTCGGACGTAGGTGCACCTTGGGTTCTCTTCTCCAGGGCGGTTGGATGCAGGGGTGTCTTTTGAGGTCGGATTTCACCTTCCTGGGCCACTCGAGGTTGGGGGGGAAAGGGTTCTCCGTATAGAGGCTGAAGGTGACGTCGGGGAGTCCTGAAGGGGTCAACCCATGGTGGACTCGGACTCTGGAGTGCTGGGGGACCTTCCTGGGACCGGTGGGCCACCCGGATTCGGGCCGTAGGTGTTGGTGCAGTGGTGGTTCCAGGCATTGGTTTTCTTTGTCCTCAACAGGCTCAGAGTCTGTCTTGGGAGTTTCTTTTGAACAGTGCTGCTGTTCAAAGGAGATTCGGTCTTTGTTGAAGGCAGTCAGTCCTCCCAGGGGTTCTGGAGGTCGCTGGCTGTAGGACAATGCAGTTTTCAGAGATCCTGCACCAAAAGTTGCAGACGGGCCTGTAGGGCTCGGGCCAAGTCAGTTCTTCCCTGCAGTCTCCTCTGCTGGGCGTCTTCTTTCGTCCTTCTTAGTTTGCAGGAATCTGTCTTCTTGGTTCAAGGCTGCCACCTAAATACTGTATTTAGGGGGCGTTTTAGGGGTCTCTAGGTCAGTAGCCAATGGGCTACTGACTTTAGGGTAACTACACCCTTGGTGTGCTCACCCCACATGGGGGAGTGGGCACAATCCCTAATCCTGTTTGGACAGTGCCTGCCATCTGCAAGATGGCGGGCACTGAAGGGTGGGCTTCACCTCTCCTCCCCCACCTGAGGGGTGGGGTTGGCAGAGGTGGGCACACCTTCTGAGCTGTGCTAATTTTTCCCGCCTGTCTTCCTGCTGAAAGGAGGGGAGACTGGAAGGGGGCCTGCTCCTGATCTGGGCTCAGGTAGCGAAGGCTCCCACCCCAGGGGTCCAGAAACATGCCTCGTGGTGCCAGGCTGGTGTGTACCAGTCCGGGAACCCACCAGAGGCTGGTCGTTTTTCAGGGGGCATCTTTAAGATGCCCTCTGAGTGCATTGTATAATAAATCCCACACTGGCATCAGTATGGGTTTATTATGCTGAGAAGTTTGCTACCAAACCTTCCAGAAATCAGTAAAGCCATTATGGTGCTGTGGAGTTCGTAATGACAAACTCCCAGACCATATGCTCATGCAACTGTACCCTCACCAGTGGTATAATGCACCCGGCTAGAGGGGTGTCTTACCTATACCATATGCAGTGGGTTGCAGGCATGGCACACAGGAATGTGTAAATATCAAAGAGAGAGAGAGAGGAATAAGATATAGACTAGTTCACTTCCCCAAGGAATTGTAGCAATAATCAATAGGAGCTAACTATATGAATAAGAGAACTCTTATGGTGTATGTCAGAGAAAACAATTCTGTTTTATATGAAGGCCCTCACCCACCAACCTAGTTGGTGGCATGCTTCATCATCGGGCCCCACCCGACGGCACCGAGTGTACCTCGGGTGTGCTGCAACGTCTGCTTACAGCGGAGCGGATTGTGTGAGGTGAGTATGCAGTGATAGGTGTCGTGAATGTGAAAATAAAAAACTGTCCAATGAGTCCCAGGGTCCACAGGGGAGTTTTATTCATGGGCTCATGGCAGTATTTAAAAACAAGGCTACGGATGTAGTCTGGGGCTAATTATCGCCCCCTACATCCAGTGGGATCAACTAGTTTCAGCCAGGCCTTATGGTAAAACTGGCTTTCATCAGGACCGTATGTGTGTAGTGAATTAAAAGGAGTCTACAGAGTATGTACAGGCTCCTATGTGACGCACACGCTAAGGTGCGAGAAATGTAAGAGGATGGTTTCCTCTGTAGTCGTACCTGTAGAATAAGGACGAACAAACATGGGAAAAACATAGAAAACAAACATACATCAAGAGTAAGAAATAAGTGGCACCAACTGAAACACACAAATTGCAACTCTACAAACGCAATATATCTAATTGAATGCCCATGCAAACTCCGCTATATCGGCATGACTACAAGGAAAGTAAGGACAAGAATTGTGGAGCACCGTAGCACCATTCGGTGCAAAAAATCAAACAGCAAACTGATGGATCACTACCTGGAAAAAGGGCACACCCCCAATGACATATCATGGACAATAATAGAACATATACCATACCATAACACCAATAACGACAAATTCCTCCTCTCTAAAGAACAGCGTTGGATATATCGCCTTTTGACCCATACCCAAGGATTAAATGACAATATTCCCTGGAACAGTCTTAATAACTGAAACTAAACAAGTCCAAGCCCTTTATTAAACAAAGAACCTAGGGCCACTGATATGGCCCTTTATGTGGATATAAACACTCTTGCTCAACCAAAAGATATGACCTGAAACAACCTCTATTAATGCACCTTGTCTCAATAACTCGTGGGCAACATGACCACGTACCTTTAGAGGTGTTACATCTAGTCAGCGTGAGATTACACGCAATGCTCAACAGTTGATGCCCCAGTCTCTTACACCTAATTAGTCTGTTTTCCCTTTCTATACTGAGCTCACTTAGACCAACCAGCCACGTGTTAATTTATTAGCAACAGTTGTTCTAAACACATAACATTTTGCTCTTCAATAAACTGCTGATTGAAACAATTATCACATTCTATAGTGAAGCTACTGATGACACTACACACACGTGCAGTCTGTTGTCTGTCTTTACTCTTTCCCCAGACGCTAGTCGCGCTGGAGAGGAAATCGACTGCAGCTGCGGCACCTGACAGGTATTTAAACCCTGCCAAAACCATTACGAACATCGACGGAGTTCCTGTTATGACCAAGTAGGTGGAGTTGCGGGTTCTGAGCTGTGACGAAGTAAGTAGGGAAATGGGGGATACCGCTGCTAATCTGTGGGGCGTATACGTGTGACCACTAGGGGTCACATCCCTCCTTAATCATTTCCCTTCTTAACCATCACCAGAGTGTGACTGTAAGCCGGACCCCCTCCAGGGACTCATGGAGTCAGCCTCTTAGACTATAAGAGTAAGCCTTTCTGTTTTCCGTGTTTACGTGCACTAATGTCACTATTTACTGATATTGACTGTTCCGAAGTGATAGCACGGTAACGCATAATTACAAAACGACAACTGAGCATCACATGCCGACACATACCGCATTATTCCGATTTAAGGCACGACGATATTAAGTCACATCGAATATTATAGTGCCTTATCGTATTTCTTACTCTTGATGTATGTTTGTTTTCTATGTTTTTCCTATGTTTGTTCGTCCATATTCTACAGGTAGGACTATAGAGGAAACCATCCTCTTACATTTCTCGCACCATAGCGTGTGCGTCACATAGGAGCCTGTACATACTCTGTAGACTCCTTTTAATTCACTACACACATACGGTCCTGATGAAAGCCAGTTTTACCATAAGGCCTGGCTGAAACTAGTTGACCCCACTGGATGTAGGGGGCGATAATTACCCCCAGACTACATCCGTAGCCTTGTTAGGTCTCGCCTGAGCCAGCGCATGTGCTGCTCGCTCTGGCGAGACATGTAGTGAGTGGGCTTTAAAAAGCCCGACCACAGCTTTTTGGCTGGCATAGAGCGTGCGGTTACACGCACAATGACGAGCGGAGGCGCCATCTGGCTTTCCTCTCTCGTCATGGTGCGCGCACACCACTCGCCAGACGTGCCTCCTTTTTTTTTTTTTTTTTTTTTTTTTACTTGCAGCGCGAGCGCGCGCTTGTTTTATGTATCTGCTGTTTGTCTGCTGCATATCTTGCTCTTCTGCCCTTGTGTCTACACCCTTCAGCATGTATCAGTGTCTGGATGTTTTTATCAGTATAATTGGCAGCCCGTTATCTGCCTTACAATGCCTGTCAGTCTGTCTCTGTTTATGTTTCACTATCTTCTTATCTCTGTGCGTATTTCGAACTCTTGCTGCTGCTTTCTGATTCTCTCCTTCTTTACCGTTCTATGTGTCACATTGTGTTCTTGATTGTTCCTTTCTCTCTCTTCTTCCTTCTCTCCTCTCAATTGACGGTTATCTGCCTTATCTCTCCCCGTTTGACCTTCTCTGCCCTATGACGATAGAAAGTAGCATAAGGAACACCACTTGGGTACAGTGCATGGACTTCCATGAACACGGGGGTGGGGGCGGCGTCTCTATTACATAGAGAGACTGTCGCTTCCCTTACACAGAAGGCACCAGGCTTCCCCTGAACACCAAAGATTGGGGGGGGGGGCGCTTTATCCAAGCTGCAGCTCGCCCCTTGGATCCCTGTGTTCACTTTTGCAATGCAAGAGCCGTGCCAAGAGTAAACAGGGAGGGTCTGCTTCACGTCAATGCGCAACATGGAAATGCTCTTGTTTTTTTGCAGATTTATATAGCGCAAACTCGACCCGACGGTATTGGAGCGCTTTACATGAGAGCTAGTTGCATTGTACAAGGATGCATTTTAAGGAGCAGATGTAAATTGCAAATACATGTGATGCATACACACAGAGCCCTGTCTCATTTGCACTATTTTGAATAATCTCACAGGCTTCCCTATATTTGCAGCGCACGGTGCTCCTCCCCTTACTGAGTTTGTGCAACAAAAATATACCAGTACATGGAAAAATTATTAATGATGTGATTACCAGTCAACGTAAATTTATCCAGTGATGCATCTTAATTTCTAGCAATGTACTTTTGATATTAATTCTGATTAACTAGTCTTTTTTTTAAACAGTTTTGTTTTGGACAAACACATATTGATCTCGATATTAGAGAAAGGTATACAGTCACCCAGTTAGTGCACCGAGGGATCCACATAGCGTTTCATTACTTTTCGTACAGTTGTATGTTTTTACGCAAGACGCCGGCGATTTTAAATCAAAAGGATAGCTGTTATACTTAAGGTAGCTCGGTGGGTTTGTGCTTTTGGTACAGAAATTCGTACCTCAACCGACAGGTCACTGATCCGAATTTCGGACAGGCCCACTCTGACTATCATCTGTCAGGGGTTGAAAAAATGAGTTTTATTAGATTAGACAACAGCGCCAGCAAGTTCTACTGAAAATATTGCTTTAAATCGGTTTAACACTACTTCTAGACTTATAACTACTTCCTGCATGCTTTTAATTACTGATACATTTTCAGAACCACACGATGAAAGAGTAGAAAGCTTTTTAATGTTCTATATTAATATTTCCTGGAGGTTTTCTCACTTTTTTATGCACTCACGGTTGTCGGACTGGGTGGTGTAATTTTATTATATGTTCACACTAGGCTGGATAACACGTCCATTAGCTGCGCTCCCAAGCCGTGTCAACAGCCCCATTATCTTAAAATAAACAAATCCCTTCAGTTAGATTAATGCACGCTTCTCCTCTGCGAGGAAGTGGGGGCGCGCTAAGGTCTGTTTACCCTTACAGTGCAAAGTAAATGTGTTTTGGAAAGGAAACCTCTGGCCGTGCCGAACACATATGTATGCATGTTCTCTCTCTCTCTGTCCGTCTCCTCCATTTCGCACGACAGGCTACCCATGTATCTGTCTGTCGGCATGTCTGTCTAGCTTGTCTTTTCATTCCTATTTCCAGTGCTTTTATAGGTGGGTGCAGGCAGTGCTTTAAATGGGCCGGTGCTGTCCAGTACGCAGTACCAGCACTTTTTTATTTTGAGAGGGGGAGTACCTGCACTTTAAGAAACACGTAATACTTTTATTTGGAGAGTACCGGCACTTCTCAGAACCAAGCAGGCACTCTGTTACAGAGAACCTGCACTTCTATTTTTCCACTTCAAGCACTGGGGGCAGGTGCAATAACCATTTATTTTGGATTGCCGCAGCCAGTGTTGTTATCACCATTTAATTGGGCACAGCGCCAAGAGACAACTATATACTATTTGCGCGCTTTATAAGTAAGAATAACATCACACGGTATTCATCTTTTTGTTTCTCCCCTTTTCTGTCTTGAATGTCTCACTCACACAGACCCCGTGACTTTCTGACTTACCTGTTAGCCTTGCACTATGAATGCTTCATGGCAGAAAGCAGCATTTTCTAGAGCTGCGACTCTGGTAAAGTTTTAGCATGTCTTCCCCATGCGAATGATCTCTTGGCGCTAAGACATCACACGACAAACCCACTGGGTGTCCCACTACTACTTCTTTGATTCTGTGACAGCTGTGACGTAATATTTCTGTGAGTGCTAATTTACAAAACAGACTTGAAGAGATGCACAGATCTGTGCTGTGATGGTTTGTTGCCTTTGATTATCAGTGCTCAGGTCCCTGTTTCATAAAGGTGTTCTGCACACTGTAATGGGTCAGCTAAGCCTAAGTGTGGCCATCTCCCAAATAAACAAGTAGGAACCGGGTGCACTGCATACCTACGCAGACTTAAGCTCATACCCTACGGGCAGCTGTGTAACCTCATGTCAACGCTGTAAAGCAAGCACTGACAAAGCTAATAGGTCTGGTGTTGGCTGTGGATCTTTTGCCTTTACCAATGCTTAATTTGTGAATGAGTGTTTGAGGTCGAGCCTATTAGACAGCACACATGCTCAAGTGGTCAAGAGCTTCTTCTACCTCAAGCTCACAGCTGTACTCAACTGCTGCTATGTAAAAAAAATATTGTAAACAATTAAGCAATTCATCAAACCCTGTTTGGTACAGCCGGATACCACAGTGCCCATCCATTTCTGGTGCTATGCAGCAGTTTTAAGATCTAAGAGTTTCTTGCTGGGACAATGACAGCACCAATACACTACTAATCATCACTCTGTTGAACGTGTGACAATTCCAGGCCCCCAAAGCTATAACAAGCATTTGCAATGCAATAGATCTCCCATTTATGCGAGTTTAAGCTACTGGCATTGTAAATGACAATGCCTTTTATTTGTTTTAAAAACCAAAACATAAATGAAAGGCATTGTCATTTACAATGCCAATAGCTCGAACTCGTGTAAATGCGAGACCTATTGCATTGCAAATGCTTGTTTTTAAATACTGCCATGAGCCCATGAATAAAACTCCCCTGTGGACCCTGGGACTCATTGGACAGTTTTTTATTTTCACATTCACGACACCTATCACTGCATACTCACCTCACACAATCCGCTCCGCTGTAAGCAGACGTTGCAGCACACCCGAGGCACACTCGGTGCCGTCGGGTGGGGCCCGATGATGAAGCATGCCACCAACTAGGTTGGTGGGTGAGGGCCTTCATATAAAACAGAATTGTTTTCTCTGACATACACCATAAGAGTTATCTTATTCATATAGTTAGCTCCTATTGATTATTGCTACACAGGAATGTGTGCCATGTCGACTCTTCACGTTTCTCTGCACCAAAACACGCAGCCTGCAATGGCTGTGTGTGTGTTAAGGTACAGGACCTCTAAGGGTGGCACAATATGTGCTGCAGCCCTTGGAGGCCTTCCCTGGTCACAGTGCCCTTGGTACCCATGGTACCTTTTACAAGGGACTTGCATGTGGCAGGAGAGGTGCCAATTGGGGGTGCAAAGGTACAGTTTTGGGAAATAACACAGGCCCTGGGAACCTGATTGGTAGGGACCCAGGGCACATCAAGTCAAAGTGCATCAGAAATCTGGCAAAAGTAGGGGGGTATACTGCAACAGAAACCTAGCTTCCTACAGCACCCCCTCCCGGGATCATGGGGGAATGTCTTTTTGATAAGTTGGTCCGGGATATATGTGTACGCTTTCCTCCCACCTATCCCCATGATTCTGAGGGTTCCCAGCAAAAATGAAAGTGGAAGGATGTTGCTTGATCCTAATAGCTCCCTGGTGGCCCCGGCAGTATTGGTTTACCGAGCTCCTCCTTCTGTCGGAGTCCAAGCCGGTTCATCTGCGGACCAAACCAACGCTCTTGACAATGAACCAGGGCCAAGTTCTGCACCTAGAGCTACACTCTCTACAATTATATGCATGGCTCCTGAATTCCAGAACATAAACATTCCACAGGAATGCAGGCATATTCTACAAAGTGCAAGAGCAGACTCAACCAATAGATCCTACAGACTAAAGTGAAACAGATTCTGTTTATGGTGTCAACAACGCAACTTACACCCACTAGATGCACCACCGGAACAAATCTTACCATATCTTCTCTCGCGCCTGTTCAAGTCTGGTGCATGCATTTGTTAGGGTACATCTTGCAGCATTATCCAGATATAGGCATTCCTCTCAGATTCCTTCGTTGTGCTCAACAAGGATAATAGAAAAATTTATGAAAGGACTTTTCCAAGTGTTCCCCCCCAACCACCGGAGTGGCATCTTAACATTGTTCGTTCCCAACTCATCAAACCACCTTTTGAACCGATTCAAAAGTCAGGCCTCAAATTCCTTACCTGAAAGGTAGCCACTCTTCTTGCGCTTACATCTCCAAGAAGAGTGAATGAGATTTAGGCATTCACAATCCAAGAGCCTTTTCTCCGATTCACGGGCGACACTTAGCCTTTGGACTAACCCAAAGTTTATACCTAAAGTGCCCGCACAGTTTCATCTTAATCAGTTATTTTACAAAGCTTTGTTCCTAATTTGACTATGCCAGCAGTGCAGTCTCTGCATACATTGGACATAAAGAGATGTATTAAGGTTTACTTGTATTGTACCAAACAGTTCCGCAAGTTACAACAGCTCTTCGTTGCCTGTGGTCAGGCCCCTTTCATCTAATGTGAAGGCTTGCTCTGCAAGAGCAGTCTCCACTACAACCGCCTTGTTCGCGGGCGTTCCTTTAGAGAAGATTTGTTGTGCTGCATTGTGGAAGAGATTTCAAATTTTCATGCAGCATTGTCTTGATTCAGTACAGCGCAGTGATGCAGCGGTTGGACAGGCAGTGCTACGACATCTATTTCAATTAGGTGAGCCTCTGTGATTTTCAATGCTGTCTGATTACATAATATATATTTACATTGTCATGCGTTACTAAATTGAAGTATTTTATTATTATGAATGTGATTCTTTTTATGCTCATTTAAACTACAGCCCACCACCCGCAAAAGGATGAAATAACATTACCTTAAGTTTGCACACTGCTTGCTATTCTGATTCAAGCATGTGAATCTATGAAAGATTCAATACTGGATAAGAAAACGAGTTACCTGTAATTTCAGTTATCCAGTTTTGGTATCT
Source organism: Calotriton arnoldi (assembly GCA_963921515.1). Taxonomy (NCBI): domain Eukaryota; kingdom Metazoa; phylum Chordata; class Amphibia; order Caudata; family Salamandridae; genus Calotriton; species Calotriton arnoldi. The sequence goes on from CAWUFW010003385.1 coordinate 344,340, forward strand.
TTCATAGATTCACATGTGACCCACCCTCCTCCTTAGAGGCTCCCCTCATATATCGAGTTAATGAGTATACCCTTGTGCTCTACAATCTAAGGAGTTGAGCCTCTCTTGGGAATGTTCTAGCGGGTTCTGTCGCCTCATTGGTCATAGTTCAAGTTTGGTTCTTTAAAAAAAAAAAAAAAAAGACATAGACTATTAAACTAACCTTCTATTGCCATTATAGCCTATTATACTATCACATACTGTTTTCCTATGGTACCATGGGACTCCCACTTCGGGGAATGATTCAAGCATGTGAATCTATGTAAGATAACAACACTCTGTAACTGAAAGTTACAGATAAATAACTCTTTTTCTAACTTCCTAACGATCAAGTCCCTTATGATCTAGGTATGCAGCATGTCTGGCCTCGCTGATCTCCAATCTGTCTGTATCAAGAGCATATGTCCTTTGCATGCTGGAGTTATTGGGGTTATGTCATGGCAACCTCGCGTGTGTGTGAGAAGACTCTGGTAATGTGATCATTGGCTCAATTTCACAGTTTCAATATTTATGATAGTGATACCATTCTTAGATATATCTGGGCATAGTTTCAAAAGCAAGCCACTTTTATTAAATGGCCACAAAGCCTAGCATTTTAGGGTGCAGAATGGCTATTAGGCCACCATGTGAAGCACAAAGATCATGTCCCGTGTTAGAAATTCTCACCTGAGCAGCGTTGTTTCTAAGCTGTAAAAGGATTTGTTTAACAGAGCTTTGAAAGAGGTTCACTTCGATTACTGTCGTAACAAGTGAAATGTATTTGTATTTCTAAATTTCAAAAGAGCTTTTGCAACTGTGCTTTGGATCTTATATAGATCAGGCATGGCGTAGCTGGACCGGCCCTGGTAGAGTAAGCTTCTATAATCCAGGCGGAATGAAATAAAAGCATGCATTATGGTGAATTGGTAAGAAATTGGAGAAAATCAGAAATTTAAGAGTCTACTCCACTTAGCATATGGGACTGACACCTAATGATTGAAGCTAGAGTCTAGAATCTTGGTGTTGACTGTTCTCGGATAGATCTCCAGCATGGTTGAATTAAACTGAGGAGAAAAAAATTCAGGCATCCACCAGAGAATATTTAAAATTGTGTGAATGTCAACCTGGAAATTTTTATCATTCTCCAGCATTGTATCTTTCATATATGTATGTGCCTGAATCATTCCCTGTTGTCACGTTGGGATCCCCAGTAACTTTAAATAGCAGTCAACAGTGTTTAGTCAGCAACAATGTTTGATTAGTAACACATCTCCATTTGAAACAACCCGAACGTTAGCCAATGAGGTTAAAGTGCTAAACTCTCCTACTCCCCCCAACAGGCCACCATAGATCAGTTTTCTACTGTACATCATGTGTGAGGGAGCTCCTTAAAGGAGCTCTGCTCTAACCTCTCAGTGACCATATGCTGTTATTTTCCTGGTCTACCCTGCGATTGATCCAGCCATATCTTCAGCTTCCAGAGTACTTGAAGTGATTTTCAGAGTAATGTTTCGGGAAAGCGCAATTTTCTGGACCTGGGAGACGCCACCAATGTCACCAACTGTCATCATGACTGATGGAGAGAAAAATCTCTCTTCAAACCCTGCTCTACCTGTGGATAGAAAAAAAATTATACGGATGATCCACATGACCAATGTATTTATTGCTTCTATCCAGCACACAAGGCTTCACGCAGTGACATTTGTCAGACTTAAAGCTCTGAAGAATAGGGAGAGGAGGCTGGCAATGTATATACTTGAGAAAAGGAAAATCTCCTCCTGCTTAAAGGGATGCCTCTTAGTCTGGGGACCACTCTGTGAAAAGTGCTTCACCAAGTATTTCCATGAAGGCAGCGCAATAAAGGAAACATCAAGTTTCCAGAACTGAACTTGCACCCTATAGCACCCGGAGCCTTGTCCTCAAAGGGAAAAATTGAGTTTCCTCAAGAAAATACTCCATGAAGGACCTACACAATCATGTGCAGAAAGTGTGTGAAAGTCCAGCTCCTTGGATGTCCTCACTTAAGTGCCATCCTCACTGTCTACTTTTTTCATCGTCATCTACGATGGAGTCTGCAGTCCTTGACTATAACCATGTATGGCAGCGTGAATTTTTCTGGATTCACTATGCTGTGCATTATTCCGCTATCTAGTGGTTGGGTCCGGAATTGTTGTATTTCGTCTTTTTTTTTTTCTTCTTTTTTTTTTTTTTCGTGGCTGTGAGAAGTTGGCCTGGTATATGCTGTTCACTAATTAAAGTGGACACCTTGCACCAGAACAATTCGACTCTTATGGTAGATAGGTTTAAGACAACCTTTATAGAAAGCTATCCTAGTGGTAGCTGTGGAGAGCAGCCTACAGGCTAAGTCTTGAAGGAATGTAAAGCAGCTTGTGTTACCACACAATCTCTTGAATCACCAAATGAAAAGACACCACACAGGTGTATATATATCAAATATATATGTATTTATTAATAAACACTCTCTACTAATCTCTTTATGAGATTAGAAGTCAGGAACATATGTACAAGTCAAATGTTATCAAAATAAGTTTAGCACAATCGAATATCACAATCTTAGTTTGGCTAGACCTAGGTCTAGGGCATCTAGAATCGCGGGACCCCCAAGAACCACCCCAGGTAGTTGTAGGAGACCCACAGGGGACGGACGCGGTGTCCTGGCACCGGTGCGAGTCCTGTACGAGTCTATGCGCACAGACGTGATTGAGATTTCAATGTTAAAGGTCCCTTGCGTGTTCGAGGCGAACACACCGATCGGTCCTTGTATGAGTCGAAGGACGCGGTTACAGATAGAGTTGCAAGGGAGATGGATGCGCTGTGTCTAACACAGATGCGAACCTTGTGCGAGTCAGTGCAATGGAGGTCTCGATGTTACAGGCCCCTTGTGTGTTCGAGGCGAACACCGATCGGACTCAGTACGAGTCGGAGGACACAGTTCTAGATAGTGTTACAAAGGAGATGGACGCGGTGTGTCTAACACAGACGCGAACCCTGTACGAGTCAGCGCAATTGTCGCACTTAGAAAGTTAGAGTTTTAGGACACTTCTAGGGAAGCTACAAGCAAATCACTTACAGGGTAAGTAGTTCTAGGGCCCACACCCACAGGAGCACCGTAGTGCTGAAGTTACCTCACCCAGGGGAGCCGGGTGCATAGGTGTCCTTAGGTGTCGGGTCGCGGCGTCGTTTTCAATGGGAGCCAGTGAAGACTTGCTGCTTGCGGCGACAGGAGAAGTGTCCGGCGGAATCCAAGCCTGGATTCGGAAGATGGAAGACCTGAAAGCAGAGGGGACAGTGTTCAAAGTCACTTGGCAGTGACTCTGGGCAAGGAAGATGGATGCCCACCGTCGTCGCAAGATTCAGGTCGTTCGCGGGTGCCTTGACTCTTCAGTCACGAGGTCCAGGAGGCGTCGACGACGACCAGGAGCTGGATTCGGCGTGTCCCACGATGTCTGCAGCTTACTGCGGTGTCGGCGACTCGATTGGAGCCAACAAGCCTTGGTAACAGCAAGTCTCGGGGAAAGTGTGAAGAGGCAATGGCGCAGACCCGCAAGGTCTGGGGGACTCACCCAGCGAGGGTAAGTCAGGGCAGGCCTGGAGCAACCAGGGGAGCCCTTTGGTGTCTTTAGAAAGTCTTCTGGGGACCCACAAGCCGGCTGGCAAGGGATCGCGAAGACGCCTCGGGAGGATTCGCTCACAGGGGCCCACGGTCACTCGGGACGTGGTAGGCCTCTGATCTTCGGAGGGATTCCTGCTGGAGGCTAGGACCACACGTGGTCCAAAGCACAAGTTTGTGGAACGTTGTGAAGGGGTTGCACTCGACAATAGTGCACGGTACCCAGGGGTCGCGGTTCCTCGTCACTCTTGGGGTCCACTGGCCTCAGCTTCGCTGGGGACTCACGATGGCCTTTGAGAAGTCAGGGAATCCACTTCTTGGGCTGCAGGGACTTCGGACTCCGGCGGGAGCGGCGTAGTTTGCGACCGTCGTTTGTAGTTTTTGATGCCTGCCAAGCAGGGGAGTCACTCCTTGACTCCAAGGGAGATTCTTCAGTCTTCCAAAGGTAGTGGAACGTCGAAGGTCCGGGATTCTTCTTCAGAGCGTCGTCCAGGGAAATCTAGGGTGCAATGCACAGGTTCCCCCTCTTATACTAAAAGAAAGGGAGGGACTAGCTCTATGACCCTACCTATGGGAGGGTCAGGGAGTGGGCGGCTACACCCACTTCCCTTTGTCCAGTTTCGCGCCAGATCAGGGGCAGGTAGCCCCTGAGCCGGTTTGAACTGGTGTATGCACAGAGGAGCCTTCTGCTCCCCCAGTGCAGGACTTCAAAGCACTCTAGGAGTGCACCCACCCAGCCCCAATACACTAAACCCTGCCTGGAAGGTGGTCACACCCCCTTGGGACAGGATATCTATTGTTGGGCTTCCTCCACTGCGAGTGTTGGTCATCAGCAGGAGGGCAGCCCAGTGTCTGTGACTGGTGGCATCCATTTTGTGATGCCAGGGCTCTGCAGGATTCTACCGCGTTTCCACAGCAGGTACATGTCTATCCCTCTAGAAGGGTGGAATGCTACCCCCGCCGCCAGGACTGGCGTGGGGGGGGGGGGGGTAGTATTCCAAGATGTTTGACACCAAACACGACATGTTTTGATGCAGCCATTCCAAAGTTAGCATTTTACTGCGAGGATATAATGCACTTAAAAGTATATGGTTTAACCGCATCCACAAACAGCCCCAGAGAATGGACTCTGAGAGCTGCAGAGGGGCCCTGCTCAGGCAGAGGCACCCCTCACATGGAAACTAAGCACCCTGCCCTCAGGATTGATAGGGCCTGCTTTAGGGGCGACTGATAAGTCTCAATGTGTGTGCAGGAGAGATATAGGGGACCTATATCTCAGTGAGGGGTGCTAGCACTTCCTCACCCAGGCTGCAGTAGCAGGCCTGTGGTGTCAGATTTAGTCTGCTCCCCAGGGGTGGCATAATACATGCTGCAGCCCCTGGTAGGCCTGTGAAGTACCTATGCCCTTAGTACCTAAGGTACCATATACTAGGGACTCCTAAGGTACCACAGTATCCAATCACTAGTGCACCTAGAGTGCACTCCAAGTCGTTTAGAGAGAACAGAGAGGCTGGGGCCCTGATTAGCAGGGACCCAGCCTGACTATAGCCAGAAACCAGTGTAAACATCAGAAAAAAAAGTGGGGGCAACATAAGAGGCAGATCCTACTCTCCTACAGTGGCCCAGGTGGGCATCGACATACCACCATTTGGTGCCCTTTCGTGACATCGACTCGCTTCCTCCGGAAGCTCCCACCCTTGGTCGCCATCTTCAGATTCTTTTTTTCCACCGTTGGGTCTGGATCGTCAGTGAAGGAGCTCCACAACTTTGGAGAGAAGAATCCACGGAAAACAGCAGGAAATCGAAAAATCACCTTTCAACATACCGGACTACGAGTCCGGTCACGGGGACGACAAAAGAGGAGAAAAACATCGAGCACTTCGACATTCTACGGAGAATGCGCACACAGGGGGCTCCCTGGGCGCGGTGATGGACAAAACACCTTTTAAATTCTGCGCCAACTGCCACCACAAGTACGCGCAGAAGGACCAACACCCAGTTTGCAACCTCTGCCTGCCGCTCGACCATGGAAGCGAGGACTGCAACGCCTGCGCGGCATTCACACCAAAGACCCTCAGAGTAAGAGAGAGGCAAAGAAGGGCAAACTACAGCATGCAGGGGCAGGGGACTCCTCCATCGCTCCGAGATCTGGGCCTCTCCAGTGGAGAGGAGGACAACATCGCCGAAGGACCGGAGGATGCCACAGTCGAGGTCGAAAAGAAAACCCCGAAGGAGGTAAGAGAGTAGTCGAACCCAGACACTCCACCGATACCCGAAAGAGTGAGTCCAAGTCCTCGAAAGGAGCATTGCCGTCGAAACACTCGACGTCCGCAACTGCATCCAAGGACAAACAGCCCGTCGGTTCCTTTGACAAGGACTCCCAGACGGCGAAAACCCAAGAGAAGGCAAAGTCCTCGAAGAGCGGTCACGAAAGGGACCCTTCGACGTCGAAAAATGAAGGGTTGAAAGCGGCTACAACTTCGACGACCGCAACCGCGAAGAGAAAGGCCGAAACTCTCGACGCCGAACCCGCGTCCGAGATGGAAAAGAAGAGGAAAAGGCTCGAGGCCGAAATGGCGAGCATCTTGCAACGCAAGAGGGACTTCGAAGAAAAGATGAGGCAGTTCACTATTGTACCGAAGTCCACGGCCAAAGCCCAAAGGTGCGTCGAGGAACTTCAACCACCGACGACACCAGAACCAGTCGAGGAACAGGAGGAGGAAGACATGTATTACGGCGATGCCGAAGGTGAGGAAGACTAACAAACTTACCAAGGTTCGACGTCCTCGGAGGCGCAAGACTTGCAGTGGCAGGATCTCGACGCCGAATCCCTGGAAGAGGGAGTAGAATCCTATCCTTCGAGGCCTTCGCCGCCAGACGACATAGGAATCTATAACCAGGTCATTAAGAGGGCTGCAAACACGTATGGGGTGCAGCTAGAGGAGGAGAAACATCAATCTTGCTTCCTGTTGGAGACATTGTTACCAACCCAAACAAGAAGCCAGTTCCTACCCATGCTCCCAAGTGTGCTGGACCAAGGGAAGGAGGCCTTCAAGGAACCTGCTATGTGTAAAGCAGTGACTCCAAGGACTGAGAAAAAATACAAACACTCATCTAAGGACCCTATGTATATTAGGGGATCAGTACCAGCAGATTCTATCATAACATCCACGGCTAGGAAAAGGGCCAATATACCCACAAATAAAGGGCCACCTCCAGACAAGGAGAGCAGGAGAATGGACCTAATGGGGAGGAAAATAGAAAGGAATGCGGCAATCCAATGGCGCATCGCAAATTCTAATGCGCTCATCAACAGGCACGCGTACCAGCACTGGGATGAAGTGGGCGAACTCTTAAAACATCTGCCAGAGCAATACCAGAGAAGGGCGAACCACCTGGTAGAGGAAGGAAAGAACATGGCTAATACATGTCTGAAGTCGGCCCTGGATGCAGCGAGACATCCAGCAGGCAGATGATGCTGGGGGTAACTGAGAGAAGGTATGCCTGGCTAAGAATTTCAGGTTTTAAGACAGAAGTGCAAAACAACATCCTCAACACACCCTTCAACGGGGAACAGCTTTTTGGTGCTACAGTTGATGAGAAACTCAATCAGCTCAAAAAGAACAATGAGACAGCTAGGTCCATGGGGGCACTACAGTTCAGAGGAATGAGAAGAGGAACACCCTCAAGAAGACCAGCGGGTAGGGGGAGCCACCAACATGTGGCACCACACCAAACCTTCCAACAGGGGTATCAAGGAGGTAACCAGGGACAACAGCAGCAAAACTGGCAGTACCAGCCCCGAGGACAATCCTTTCGAGGGTGCGCACGAGGAAGAGGAAACGGACAGAGAGGGGGTCAACAACCCACATCCAAATGACTCCGCTGTAAGGCCAACGCACACCCAGTCAACATCTCTAGGGGTGCAGCAAAGGATAAAACAAAAACAAGAACTAGTTCAAGACCAACAACAGTTCCTCCAGCATACAACACCAGTAGGAGGCAGGATAAAAAACTTCTTCCCGGAGTGGAAGAAGATCACAGCAGACAAATGGATACTAAACCTCATACAACACGGTTACTGTATAGAGCTAGAAAAACAACCTCCAAACAAGAGACAGAACAGCAGAGTACACTCAGCAAAGGAGCGTTCTCATTTGCTACAAGAAGCACAAGAACTTCTAAACAAAAGGGCCATAGAAATAGTACCATACAAGGAACGGAACAAGGGTGTCTACTCCACCTACTTCCTCATACCAAAGGTGGATGAAACCTTACGACCCATTCTGGATCTAAGGTTCTTAAACAAGTTCATAAAAACTCAAAGATTCAAAATGACATCTCTTCAAGAAGTAATACCCCAGATACAGGAAGGGGATTACATGGCAACTATCAACTTAAAAGACGCTTACTTACACATCCCCATCAACAACAAACACAAACATCTACTAAGATTTATGATCAACAAAACTCACTATCAGTTCACAGTGCTGGCATTCGGACTCAAATCTGCACCAAGGGTTTTCACAAAATGCCTTGCAGCAGTAGCAGCACACTTAAGGAGGCAAGGAATACATGTATATCCATACCTCGACGACTGGCTGGTAAAAGCAAGCTCATACAACCAATGCAAGCAGAACATGCAAGAGGTCATACAAACACTAGTCTAACTAGGGTTTTCAATCCATTGGGGAAAGTCCTCAATAGAACCAGAACAGGTGAAGATGTTCTTAGGGGCGGAGATCAACACCATACAGGGCAAGGTGTTTCCGAGCACAAAGAGAACTTTGGCACTATTGAAGGAGACACGTCTTTACCACAAGGGGCAAGCTCTGACAGTGGGCAAACTCATGGGAATGATGGCGTAATGCATACATCTGGTCCCCAATATCCACCTCCACATGAGACCATTCCAAGAATGGATCCAACAACAATGGTCACAGGCATTGGGGAGTTGGGAAGATCTAGTGGTTGTCACGCAAGCAGTACATCAAGAAATAGCGTGGTGGAACAAGAAGAACATAACACAAGGGAAACCATTCACACAACCAACTCCTACAGTGACCATCACAACAGATGTCTCCCAGCTGGGGTGGGGAGCACACACAAACACCCTCAAGGTAAGGGGATTGTGGTCACAACAGGATGCGATAAAACACATCAACTACCTAGAGCTGAAGACAGTGTTCCTTGCCTTGAAAGCCTTTCAGAAAAACTGTACGGACACAGGGTACTAATCCAAACAGACAATACAACCACCATGTTCTACATCAACAAACAAGGAGGAACACAATTGGTGACACTATCAGTGATAGCACAGGAGATATGGAGAAGGGCAATTCCAAGACGAATAGAATTGCTAGCAATACATCTACCAGGGAAGGACAATGTGGAAGCAGACAGGCTCAGCAGACAAACGTCAGCATCCCACGAATGGGAAATCAACCAACAAGAAATCCAGAAGATATTCGACAAATGGGGAACTCCGCAAATAGACCTATTTGCAACACACCAAAATGCAAAATGCCAAGACTTCGCATCCAGACAACCGTGCAAACGGTCCCTAGGGAATGCGCTATGGATAAGCTGGTCAGGGACATTTGCCTATGCTTTTCCACTGATACCACTGCTACACAGGGTACTACACAAATGCAGAATCAGCAACATGACGCTGATACTGATAGCACCTCAGTGGCCAGACAAACCTGGTTCTCACAGATTGTGGAAATGGCACAAGCACCGGCACACAGGTTCCCCACAAGAAAGGACCTGTTGACAATGGCGGTGCTAAGAGAGGCAAGGAGGCCTACCACAAGGAAGTGCTACTTAGCAAAGTGGAAAAGATTCTCCGAATGGTGCATTAAGGAGAAACTACAGAGGATTACCAAGGAATCAACAGTACTGAGGTACTTGACACATCTACTACAAAATAATCTAAGCTACACATCACTAAGAGTGCACTTAGCGGCAATAGTGGCTTACCCAAGAGGAGAAACCGGGAAGAGTTTCTTTACTTCCCAAGTAGTAAAGAGGTTTCTAGAAGGGGCAAAAAGGATCGCACCGCCAAACAGAATGCCACCTCCAGCATGGAACCTCAATATAGTGCTGACTGAATTGATTAATTCACCATTTGAGCCTATTCATAAAGCAACACTGCATATGCTCACGCTAAAAACAGCCTTCCTAGTGGCTATCGCATCACTACGAAGAGTAAGCGAATTACAAGCGCTAACACTACAAGAGCCCTACCTACAAATACACAATGACAGGATCGTAATGAGAACTGACCCACATTTCATGCCAAAGGTTGTGTCAAGGTTCCACATAAACCAGACAATACAAATACCAAGTTTTTTCCAAAAACCAACCACAAGCACAGAAAAGGCGTTCCACACACTGGACGCCAGGAGGGCAGTAATGCACTATATAGAAAGGACAAAAGAATGCAGGAAAACAAAACAATTCTTTGTGTCTTTTGCCAGCAGTTTCCTGGGACGACCAGTTACCAAGAATACCATTGCACGATGGATTACACAAACCATACAATTCTGCCACAAACAGGCGGGGCAAGAATTACAAGGAGCGACACATGCTCACTCAACAAGGAAGAAAGGAGCCACAATTGCGTTTCTAGCAAATACGCCTATTCAAGACATTTGCGAAGCAGCAACATGGTCTTCAGTGCACACGTTCACTAAGCACTGCTGCGTAGATATTCAGATGAACAAGGAAGCACAAGTGGGACAGAAGGTCTTACAACACATATTCAGTAACCAACGCTCATCTTCCACCCAGCCACCACAAACCTAGCAAACCGCTACAAAGTCTATGCACAGCATAGTGAATCCAGAAAGATTCACGCTGCAAAACGTATAGTTTCTTACCTGTCGGTGTAGTTTTGCAGCTTGAAGACTTTCTGGATTCACTAGCAATCCCACCCTCCTCCGCCAGAAAGATGAGACAGGAGGAAGACTATTAAAACAGGAGGAAAACTAGTAAAGGACAAGAAGCAAAAAAAATAAAAAATCCGAAGATGGCGACCAAAGGTGGGAGCTTCCGGTGGAAGCGCGTCGGCGTCACGAAAGGGCACCAAATGGTGGTATGTCGACGCCCACCTGGGCCACGAGAAAAAAAAAAAGGAGAAGAAATACAATTCCGGACCCAACCACTAGATGGCGGAATAATGCACAGCATAGTGAATCCAGAAAGTCTTCAAGCTGCAAAACTACACCGACAGGTAAGAAACTATACGTTATCACCTATTGGACCACTATCATCGGTGACCATAAGGATATAATCCATCATCGGCCCAATCGATGACCAGACCTTTGTCATCAACAACAAGCCTGCCCATGATGAAACCGTCCCTTGATGACACCATCGATGATAGTCCCAAATATGCCTATCATTCTACTATTAACTGCATCTGAAAGAGACACGTTAGTGACAGATTCCTTACCTTAGAATATCCCCAAGCGTCAGGCTGGATCCGGAAAGTTTTGCGTAGCAGTACCCTTGCGCGTCGGTAGGCGGCGTCGTGCGGCTCCGCGTCCGTCGTCAACGTCTGGATCGCCGGGATGACGTCGCGGGCAGTACTTAGACGCCGCCCCTGCGCGCTGACGTCAGTTCTTTCTTTTTCCGCGCCAGTAAGCGCAGATCCGGGAAGAGCAGTGCCCTAGTCATTTTTTGACTAAGTTTTTTTGGTGATTTTTCACTGTTTTCTCGAGTCGCTCGACTCCAAAGGTGTCGGTAGGAATGCCCAGCTTCAAGCCATGCGACGCCTGTGGTCGAATGATTTCGATCACGGACCCGCATCAGGATTGTCTCTACTGCCTCGGGCGCGACCACGACCCCAAGTCGTGCCCCGACTGTCGGGCCTTGCATCCGAAGGCTTTGCGAGAGCGGTCTCGAAAGCTCCTCGAGGTCCGGCAGTCGGCTCCGCGCCGCACCAAGCCCCGGTCACGTGAGAGGTCGAGGGGCCGGTCGCGGAGTCCTCATCGGTCGTCGGGGTCCAAGTCTTCGCACTCCTCCGGTAAGTCGAAGCATAAGAAGTCTAAGAAGCGTCATCGCTCGACGACTTCGCCTCGCCGGTCTCGCGACTCGGCTGAGGGTCCTGTCGGCACCGTCCCCGCGGCTCCGGGAGTGCCTGTGGAGCCGCCGCCGCATTACCCCCCTTATCCGGGTTCGGCAGCGACTCCGGCCGAGATACAGGAGTTCCTGTCGGCCATGGCCCGCCTCTTCGGGCCTCAAGGTCCCCCCGGTGCGCCTTCGGGCCCCGCGGGCCCTGATGGGGTTTCCCCGGCGCCGCCGGCGACTCCGGTCCCGGCGCCGCCTGTCACACCAGCCTCGGTCCCAGCTCCGGCCTCGACCCCGGCTCTGGTGCTGCCACAACCCCGATCGACGCCGGTTGATCTAACAACACCTCCACCGGCGCCGATGTCTCAGGTGCCGTTCCCGACGCCGTCCGGGGCTCCGGGCGGCGTCGTTCCCCGGTTCTCTCCGGACACGGCGCCGGACCGGCGTCGCTCGTCTCCGGCTCCGACGCCGATGAGACCTTGGGTCCCTCCTCCTTATTTTGAACCAGAGGAGGACGAAGAGAACTGGGAGGGGTCAGATGACCCTCTCACATAGCAGTGTGAGTTCGATCAGGACTGGGCTGAGGAACTTGGGGATGCCAGTGGTCTGGACACCTCCCCTGACTCTGGCATGCTGTCTCCTCCTTCCGTGACAACGGAGGAGGGAGCAAATTTTGCAACGGTGTTGCGTAGAGCAGCTGGGGCCTTACACCTCCAATTGCCTACAGTGGCTGTCAGGACTAACCTCCTGACGGAAGTGCTTCAGCCGGCGGCTACCTCCTCGGAGCCACTGCTGCCGTTTAATGACGCGCTTTCCGACGTTCTTTGGGCACCTGGTCCAAGCCTGCCACAGGGGCTCCTGTGGATAGGAACGTGGCCCGACGCCATCGCCCCGCTCCGGGCGACCCCTGTTCCTCTCCCAACACCCCACTCCTGAGAGCTTGGTTGTCCAAGCCTCTGCTTCCCAAACCGCCTTCCCTACCGCTCCTCCGGATAGGGAATCCAAACGCCTGGATCAATTTGGGAAGAAGGTCTTTTCTTCCTCCAGTGCTGGCTTGCGGTCCGTCAACACCGCTTGCCTTTTGGGCCGATATACCCACTCCCTGTGGGATTCGGTGGCGACTGTTTTGCCCCAGTGTTCTGAGGAGGTCCAGACACTGCTTTCCTGCGCCATTGCGGACGGAAGAGATGCGGCTAAATACACCATCAGATGTGGCCTTGATACCGCCGACTTGCTAGGCAGATCGCTTCCGACGACAGTGGCGCTGCGCCGTCACGCCTGGCTGAGAACCACTGGTTTCTCGTGTGACGTCCAAAACACCCTTATGGACATGCCCTTTGAAGGGGTCGGTCTTTTTGGAAACAAAGCAGACCATGCGCTGGGGCGCTTTAAGGACTCGCGGGCTACGGCCAAGTCCCTGGGCCTTTCTGCTGTACGCCCTCCGCTACCGTCTGCTTTTCGCCCCTTTCGTGGCCACGGAAGGGGCGCCCAGTCACGTCCGCTGCCCAGCCACCGGCCCGCGCAGCAAGCGTCTTCGCGTGGCCGAGGATGTGGCTCCCGCCGTGGCGTGTCAGGCAACCAGCGTGCGGGTCAGGCCACCAACCCCGCCCCATCCGCGGCCTCCAAGCCCTCCTAGTCCTTCCTTTCAGGTGCACAGCACGCCAGTAGGGGGCAGGGTCCGCCATCACCTTCACCACTGGCGTGCCATCACCTCGGACAAGTGGGTCTTGGACATTGTCCGAAGGGGCTACTCCCTCCCCTTCGAGACCATCCCCCCAGCCATGCCACCTCAATTCCACCGCATGTCAGGGGATCACTTGGTGCTTCTTCAGAAGGAAGTTGTGGCCCTCTTGGCCAAGAGGGCCATCGAGCGCGTTCCGACCCCAGAAGTAGGACGTGGTTGCTACTCCCACTACTTTCTGGTGCCCAAAAAGGACAAGGAGGACATGCGTCCTATCTTGGACCTCCGGAATGTCAATCGCTTCCTCCGGAAGGAGAAGTTCAAGATGCTCACCTTAGCTCAGGTCTTGACTGCCCTCGACCCTGGAGACTGGATGGAAGCGTTGGACTTGCAGAACGCTTATTTCCACATCCCCGTCCTGCCGGCCCACCGGCGTTACCTGCGGTTCATGGTGGGCCTCGAGCATTTTCAATTCACCGTGCTCCCCTTTGGCCTCACAAGTGCCCCTCGGATGTTCACGAAAGTGATGGCGGTGGTCGCAGCTCATCTGCGCCGGGCAGGGGTTCCAGTCTTCCCCCTACCTCGACGACTGGCTGCTGAAGGCGGGCTCGTCCCAGGCAGTCGTCTCCCACCTCCAGACTACGGCCGAACTCCTGCACTCGCTGGGGTTCTCCATCAATGTGCCGAAGTCGCACCTGGTTCCTTCTCCACAGCTCCTTTTCATTGGAGCAGATCTGGACACGACGCAGTTTCGGGCCTATCCTCCCGAACGGCGAGTCTGGGATATTCAGGCTATGATTCCGATCTTTCAGCCTCTATCCTGGGTTTCGGTACGGATGACCCTGAGGCTGCTGGGCCTCATGGCCTCCTGCATCCTGCTGGTCGATCATGCCAGATGGCATATGTGGGCTCTGCAGTGGGACCTGAAGTTCCAGTGGGTGCAGCACCGGGGCAACCTGTCCGATCACGTCCAGATCTCGGAAGGGACTGCAAAACAGTTGCAGTGGTGGCTCTCGAACCGGCAATGGGTCATGGGCAGATCCCTCTCCCTTCCCCAGCCAGAGCACACAGTCGTGACGGACGCGTCCCTTCTGGGATGGGGCGGTCACATGGGAGAGGCGGAGATCAGAGGCCTCTGGTCTCCGGCGGAGTCCCGGCTCCATATCAACCTTCTGTCAAAGGGAAGATAGTGCAGGTGTTCACAGACAACACCACCGCCATGTGGTACTGCACCAAACAGGGCGGGGTGGGGTCGTGGACCCTATGTCAGGAGGCTCTGCGCCTCTGGACATGGCTGGAACATCAGGGCATTTTCCTGATGGTTAAACACCTGGCAGGTTCCCTGAACGCCAGGGCGGACGAACTCAGCCGCAGGTGCATGATGGATCACGAATGGCGTCTTCACTCTGAGGTGGCGCAAGGTCTCTTTCAGCAGTGGGGAGAGCCTTGGTTAGATCTGTTCGCCACTGAAGAGAACGCGCAATGTCAGTTCTGCGCGTTGGAATTTCCAAGGCGGCACTCGCTCGGCGACGCTTTTCGTCGCGAGTGGAGTTGCGGTCTGTTGTACGCCTTTCCGCCTATACCACTTCTACCCAGAGTGTTGAAGAAGATTCGGCGCGACCGGGCCCAAGTCATCCTTGTGGCTCCGGACTGGGCTCGAAGAGTTTGATATCCCGAGCTACTCAGTATGAGCGTCGATCCCCCGATCCGTCTGCCTCTTCGGGAGGATCTTCTGTCGCAGCAGCAGGGGACGGTCCTCCACCCGAACCTGTCCAGTCTACACCTGCTTGCGTGGAGATTGAGCGGCGGCAGTTGATTCCTTTCGACTTGCCTCCCGAAGTTTGTGATGTGATTCTGGCAGCCAGGCGTCCCTCCACTAAGGTGGTATACGCCTGCAGGTGGAACAAGTTTGTGGCATGGTGCACAGCAAAGGCTGTGAATACCCTTTCTGCCCCTCTTTCTGAGGTTCTTTTGTTCCTGCTTTCTCTGGCCCAACAGGGTTCTGCCCTGGGTACCATCAAGGGCTATCTTTGTGCAATCTCGGCCTTCCTCAGGCTTCCTGATCAGCCCTCTCTTTTTCAGTCCCCTGTTGTTAACAGGTTTCTTAAAGGCATTACACACCTCTTTCCTCCTGTTCCGTTTATAATACCTCAGTGGGACTTAAACTTGGTTCTTACTTTCCTAATGTGCGCTCCCTTTGAGCCTCTGCATAACTGTCCTCTTCGCCTTCTTACTCTGAAGACAGCCATTCTGGTAGCCATCACCTCCGCTCGGCGGGTGCGTGAGCTCCAGGCTCTTTCATGCAAACCCCCCTTTCTGTCTGTTCATCCAGACAAGGTTGTTCTTCGGACGCATCCGTCCTTCTTGCCAAAGGTGGTTACTGCCTTCCACATTGGGCAGACCATCACTTTGCCCACCTTCTTTCCGCCTCCGCATCCTTCCAGAGAGGAAGAGAGGCTCCACCGTCTGGACCCAAAACGTGCGCTTGCCTTTTACATCAACCGCACACAACAGTTCTGGGTGGATGACCAGCTCTTTGTTGGCTACGTGGGCGCCAAAAAAGGTCGGGCGGTACACAAGAGGACCATCTCCCGCCGGGTCATCTTGTGTATCAAAGCCTGCTATTCTTTGGTTAAGAAGGAGCCTCCTGTTGGGCTGCGTGCCCATTCCACCAGGGCAACGGCTGCTACCACGGCCTTGGGCCGCGGTGTTCCGCTGCAGGATATATGTCAGGCAGCTACGTGGGCCTCGCTGCACACGTTTACCAAACATTACTGCCTTGACAGCCAGGTCCAGAGGGACGGCTTCTTTGGCCGTTCTGTCCTCCGGGACTTCCTTGTCTGAATCTGTTCGCAGACCCACCACCGGGGTTGGTATTGCTGGGGTATCTATTCTAAGGTAAGGAATCTGTCACTAACGTGTCTCTTTCAGATGCACAAGTTACTAACTTGTGTAACGATATATCTGTAAGAGACAGTAGTTAGTGACAGATTCCTTACCGCCCCACCCATCCTCCCCGTTCTGCGAACTGATTTCTAGGGTTAAGGACATCCCTTTCAGGGCCCTAGACTTTTTTTTCAGACACCTATGTCAGCTTCTTGCATGGCTCTGCGTTCCTGGCGCGGAAAGTCGTGTACAGAACTGACATCAGCGCGCAGGGGCGGCGTCTAAGTACTGCCTGCGACGTCATCCCGGCGATGCCGACGACGGACGCGGAGCCGCACGACGCCGCCTACCGACGCGCAAGGGTACTGCTACGCAAAACTTTCCGGATCCAGCCTGACGCCTGGGGATATTCTAAGGTAAGGAATCTGTCACCAACTACTGTCTCTTACAGATATATCGTTACACAAGTTAGTAACTTGTGCAACACCATCATTGTCGACAACAACACTGCCAACAACAACTTATCATACTTTGTTGATGATGGATCCAGCAGTGGCACCCACAGCCTCAACTACTTTGTTGACAACACCGTCAACGACATATGTTCCAGCACCAGCCATATTTTTACCATTGAAGGTTACAAAAAGCCTACCCAACCAGATTCTAGACTCTGAACTCAGGCAGACGTCAGTGACCTAGAGGCCTGAAAAGCGGTCTACAGTCTGACACAGCTACATGTATTGTACATCCCAGAGTTTGAGGAGGAGCCTTTAGATGAGAATGTAGCCTACCAGGAGGATGACTGTCTGCTGCAGTTTAGAGCAGACAACCCTCCTCAATCTCATCACTACTGTAAAGAACCAGAGGTCATGCAATCACCAGTTGAATTCTTATCTAGTCTGCAGCAAATGATGGACACTTTACATAGATTGCTTCTGCAACCACCTGTTGGACAACGTGCACCCACTCCATCTCCACTTGTGACTTCTCCTCCTGTGGACACAGCTCCCAAAGCTGTCCCACAACGATTGGTTCCACCAACCCCATAGGATATGGGGCAAACAAACTCATCCCAGTCCATGCATTTGGATTTAGAGGCAGAAGGTGACCTCCCAACAGGAGAGGATGAAGAAAATGAGTAATGGGATGTTTAAATCATAAAGAGGTTGGCAAGTCACCTGTTTAGCCAGATTCCCCTTCAGACCGAGCTCGTTTTCACACTCTTATAGAGAGTGCGGCTAAGAAATTCTATAATCTAGTGGTTTTGGTGGAGTAGCACTGCTTCCTTTATGATCTTAAGGTACAGTCGTGCAAAGCTATAAGCAGGGCCATTGGAATTGTGCACTTCTGTGGAGTCTTTCATATAATTATGGAGTTGCCACACTTGCTACATAATCTGCTGCATAGGCAAAGGCTCTTGTAGCCCTCCAGTATTTCTGTTCCGGCACCTCTACTTTTCGAGGCTCACATAGATCCCAGTGCAAACACTAGGACAATTCAGTCTTCCTATAGGAGATTGGTAAACAATACATATGGCAAAGAACTCCTGAAATAATTATTTATGATGTATCCTGTAGATCCTAGGCCCCTAGAAAAAACTTCAACCAGTATCAAGCTCAAGGCCGTCCATATTCCTAGCAGCAGCCTGGATATGATGAGGGCTATGTTATGTACCTTAAAGAAACCAGAGACAAGGGTATGGTAAATCTTCAGGACGGAACAGGAGCGCATCTCAAACACACTCTGGGGATAATCGAAAACAAACTTGACTCTTCGCAGCTGCTCCCTCTTACCATCACCATGTCATCAGGTGGTGGGGGGGGGGGGGAGAATTTCCTTTTTTTGCCCCCGCATGGGAATTCATAACAATGGCAGATCGCACACTTAGGACGTACTTTGGAGTTTGTACAGAAACAATTGATCTGCCCACCCAACATCATCTTCACCTGGTGGAGCTACAACAGGAAACTCTCCTCTTTCTCACAGGACTGATAGAAATGGTTCCTAGATCCAAGGGAAATCAAGGATTTTGTTATAGGCTCTTTTTGATTAAAAGAAGAAAAAAGGACAGTGAAGGCTTCATCTGGACCACAGGGAAAACGTATTTTCACATGGTAATGCTCCATGCTCGAAGATGTCCTCCTCATGTTCCAGGGAAACGATTACCTGACGTCCATGCATCTTTAGGCCGCATATTTCCACATCACAGGAAGCATAGGAAATACCTCTGCTCTTCAGTGGCAGGGCAGCACTACCAAGACAAAATCCTTCTTATTCGGTCTCAAGTCAGCACCTCAAATATTCACCTATTGATGGTTGCTGCTGTCCTCAGCCGACAGTCACCAGTCATTCCCGTACTTAAATTACTGGCTTTTTAAGCCTCCATCAATGGAATAGGCAAGGTTTTCTAGGGTCACCTGTATCAACCTGTTTCACAGGTAAGGGCTAACATTAAACATTGACAAGTCCTCTATGGAACCTCAGGCAAGACTTTAGTTTTTGGAGCAATACTGGGCATGCAGTTAAGAAAAATATTTCCCTCTGCAGACAGTGAGGAAGCTCCAAGCCATGGCACAGACCTCATCTATCAAGCAGTCAATCATTATCAGGCAGTACAAATCTCTAATCGGCCTGATGTCATCCTGCATATTCCTTGGACCTTTTTGCAGACTCCGGATGAGACCTGTCCAACAAGAACGAGGCAACCAATGGAAGCAAATGGCTGGCTCCTGGAACCTCGTGGTCGGTCACAAGATGGCTGAAGCAGATGTGGCTATGTTGGCGGTTTTCCACATATACCAACACAACCCTCCCATTCTATCCTTCAGCATAGAGAGTGCTGCTATTGACGGATGCTTCCATGGAGGGTTAGGGATCTCACATGCCACTGCTCTTGACCACGATCCTCTGTTAGTCATCAGTGCAGACAACACAACATTGATGTTTTACATCGCCAAGTAGGGAGGCATGAGATCCCGGCCTCTATTGAAAGAGGTGCAGCTGCTTTGGGACTGGGCCATTGCCCACCAAGTCTACATCAATGGGGAGCATCTACCAGTATGTCAGAATGATCAGGCGAACGCACGTAGTTGGAACACTATCCGACTGCCACTAGTGAAAACTTCACCAGGGTCAAGGGGGCTCTTCCTTCCACAAGTGGGGTCACCCCACTCTGGACTTGTTCGCAACTCAGAGCAACATTAAATGTTGGTACTATTTCAGCAGGTTTTGGCAACCAGTAACCAAGGGCAATACCTTTTAGATCGAATGGTCCAACGTCTTTGTATACACCTTTCCTCCATTTCAGTTTATCCTGAGGTTCCAGAGGAAGGCAAAGGTGGATCACTGTACCCTTAATCTCATTACTCTGGCTTGGCTACACCATTACTGGTACACCGAGCTCCTGGGATTATATGCATTTCTTGCAATACCATTGAAGCTGCACCCCAGGTTCCTCTCCAGGCACAACGGAGAGCTACCACATCACGACCTCCCGTCGCTGAGCCGGACTTCATAGTACCTGCCTATTTGGAGTTTGGTCCTTTTGGACCTTCCAGTGGACTGCTTCCTGCAGTCCACTGGAGCAGGCACGAGCACCAGCAACCACAAAGACCTATACCACCAAATGAAAGTGTTTTTCTGTACAGTGCAAAAGCAGAGGATTCCAACCCCATTAAATACTTTCAAATTTTCTAGACCTAGTCAAGAGTGGTCTAAAATACTAATCTGTACAAGAATATCAAGGTTCAGAAAAACAGAACATTATTCCACTGTTTTTCTCACAATGGATCATAAAACAGTTTACCTCACAGAACTCTTTGTTAACCTACCGACCACCAACCATGACTGCCATCTGACCGCATGGACAACCCTCACCAGAAACATGTTGGCAATCATGTAGATCATCCACTCAGGGGCCCCAGCTACCCTATGCCCCCACCACATTTACAACCTGGGAACATCACCAGTCAGCACCACCCTGACCCACATCATCAACACCTCCATCACATCTGCCACTTTCCCGGATGAATGAAAACTTGCAGAAATCAACGCCCTCCATAAGAAGCCCAAAGCAGACTTTAAACAACTGAGCAACTTCTGACCCATCTCCCTGCTTCCCTATCCAGCCAAAGTGATTGAGAAGGCAATCAACAAGCAACTCGCAACCCACCTCGAACTTCACCATCTTCTAGACAACACTCAATCAGGATTCAGAAAGAACCACAGCACTGAAATAGCGCTCATGACATTCGAATCATCCTGGACCTACAAGAAATGGCAGCCCTCATCCTGCAGGACCTCCCTGAGCCTTCGTTACCCTCCCATAACACCCTCATCAGAAGACTCCATCCATGAGATTGGCATACAAGAATTCGCCCTCAAATGGATCTGTTCCTTGTTCACGGGAAGAACCCAGAGGGTCAGGATTATTATTATAATTATTATTAATTTATATAGCGCTGAATCACCCCGAAGGGGTATCTCTGCGCTTAGGACGGGGGGCATCATCCAGAACAAGGGGATCAGAAAAGGTGAATTTTCAGAAGCTTCCTGAACTGAGAGAGGCTCTGACAGTTGCGGAGCTGGAGGGGAAGCTCATTCCAGAAAGCAGGGGCAAGGTATGAAAAAGCTCTGCCACCGCTGCGCGACTTTTTGATTCTAGGGGTGCAGAGGAGGAGCTTGGAGCCTGATCTAAGAGGTCGTGAGGGGGTATACTTGATAAGTTTAGCAGAAAGGTAGGAAGGACCTTGTTCATTAAGGGCCTTGAAGACAGTGCAGCCTATCTTAAATTTTACCCGCTTTCTCACAGGGAGCCAGTGGAGTTTTTTAAGGAGGGGAATGGAAGCCGTTCTAGGTGGGGCGTTTGCTACAAGACGGGCAGCCGTGTTCTGCACAACTTTCAGCTTGTTTAAGGAGGCTTCGTTGGCCGATGCTAACAGTGCGTTACAATAGTCCAGTCGACTTAGTATCAGAGCTTGCATCAATGTTTTTTTGGTAGAGGAAGGTAACAGGGGGAAGATCCTTCTAAGTAGACTGAGAGTGTAGTAGCAGGTGCCAGCAGTGGTATTGGCATGAGCATCAAGAGTAAGGTTCTGATCGATCCTGATGCCTAAGTTTTTGACCACTTCCTTAGGGGACGGGGCATTGCCCAGCTCCTCGGGCCACCAACTGGGAGACCAGCTTATAGCTGTACCTCCAAACCACATGATCTCCGATTTCTCGGCATTTAGTTGGAGGAAGTTAGTCCTCATCCAGGCAGCAATAGTCTTCATGCCTTCAGAGAAGATGAGTTGTATATCTGGTCTGTTCTTATCAAAGGTGAGGAGGAGCTGGGTGTCGTCCGCGTATGAAATGGGATTGAACCCTAGGTTCCTCATAAGTTTAGCCAAGGGGGTTACATAGATGTTAAAAAGAGTGGGGCTCAAACAAGAGCCCTGCGGGACCCCCTTGGTAACTTTGGTCGTTTTTGATCTAAAAGTTCCCAGAGTGACCGTCTGGGTTCTCAGTAAGGAAGTCCGTCATCCACTTAAGTGCAAGCCCCTGTACCCCAATGTCTCGAAGTCTCTCCAGTAGGATCTGATGTGAGATGGTGTCGAATGCTGCCGACAGGTCAAGCAGCACCAGGAGTGCCGCCTGACCATTGTCCAGAGCCATTCTGATGTTATCAGTTACCTCAATTAGAGCAGATTCAGTACTGTGCTTGGCCCGAAAACCTGACTGGGAGACATCAAGGCAGTGAGAGCTTTCGATGAAGTCAGACAGATGTCTGTTAATATGTCTTTCAATGAGCTTGCTCTGAAGGGGGAGCAAAGATATGTGGCGGTAATTAGAAAGCTCGGTAGTGGAGATCTTGGGGTTTTTACGAATAGGAACAACTTGAGCAGCTTTCTATTCAAGAGGGAGTCTGCCTGAACTCAGGGAGCTATTAAGGATGGAACAGATGGGTGTGGCTAGCTGTGCGGAAAATCTATAAGGGACTTTAGCAGGGATGATATCAAGGGGAGAACCTGATTTAGTTTTGATAAGGGATATAACCTCTGCTGGAGTGAGAGGGGGGAAGCGGTGAAGCTGCTAGGAATTGTTGGAGGGGGGGGGCTGAGATATCCTGCTGTAGAGTGTGGAGAGGTAGCATTGGACAAGATAATTTTCTGGTATGTCTTCAATTTTTTGGGTGAAGAAGAAGGCTATATTGTCACACAGTGGCTGTGACGGAGATTCCGCAGTTTCGCAGGCTCTGGGATTCGTGTAAGATTTTAGGATCTGGAAGAGGGTTCTGGAATTGTTCCCAGCTTGCTCCAGTTGTAGAGTGATGTGTAGCTTGCGGGCGGATTTGATATTTTTATGGTAGGAGGACAGTGCGACTTTATATTTCGCTTTATCTTGCCCGCTGTGAGAGAGTCGCCATATCCGCTCGAGTTTTTTACACAGACTCTTTTCAGTTCGTAAGGCTGGGGAATACCAGTTAGTGGGGGTGGGTTTAGGGGAATGGGTCTGTGGCTTCATAGGGGCTACTTTATCTATAGTGTTTAAAATAATGGAGTTAAAATGGACTAGTTGTTCTTCTACACTATAAGTGCCAGTGTCGATATCCCAGGAAAGAAAAGGGGACAGGAGTTGGTCGGGCTTCAGTTTATGCCAAGGTCTGTACCAGCGATTGGTGTGAAGTGTGGGGGTGGGAGGGTTCCTAGGACTCATGAGTTGGAAGTTCACCAGAGAGTGGTCAGACCAGATCAAAGGGCACGTTTCCCCGCAGAGGATATTCGGGGAATTGGATAGGATGAGATCTAAAGTGTGACCAGCTACGTGGGTAGGATCGTTGTTAATCTTCTAGAGTCCGGTAGTGGCCAGGTCTTTTAGACAAGCTGTGGCGTCACGGTTGAGGGCATCTTCACTATGAATGTTGAAATCCCCTAGGAGGAGGAAGTTACGGGTGGAAATAACATGTGGAGAGATAAATTCCAACAATTGGCTAATAAAACCTAGTAGCGGGCCTGGGGGTCTATAAACAAGAGCCCCTTTCCAGCTATGTTGGGGGTGAAGGTCAAGTCTGAAGATAAGGCATTCTATTTCGTCAGTGCATAGCTGGTCTGAAATGGATATAGATTCCTTGTAAATTAAGGCTATCCCACCTCCTGCTCGTCCAGGCCTGTCTAATTTTTGGATACGGTATCCATCCGGTAATGCCAGAGCAATCGCGGCGGTGGAGGAAGGTTTGATCCAAGTTTCCGTCAGGAACCCAATGTTAGGATCTTTTTCTGTTAAGAGATCCCATATATTGGTAGCATGTTTGGGGAGGGATCTGACGTTAGCTAGGAAGCCGTTCCAGCCTGTGATGTTGGTTGGTGGCTGTGCACAGATATGAGGAATATTCCTAAGTGACCCAGGACTCACGCCTGTAACGGACAGTTCAGGCAGTAGTTTAGAATCAGGGGGGGCAATGCTCTGATATCTGCAAACCTTGCAAGAGAAAGGGCCTTCAGGTAAGCAATGTGAGTGTACTCTAAGCTCACAAGGGTTGTGTCTAATCCTGAGCAGCTTGTCTCGCGTATAAGAGCACCATGGATTCGTGGCCTTTAAAATATCTGAGGGCAAACTAACAGGGGTCCTGGCGACGGCCAGGCGCAGACGGGCTTGCCTTAGGCGCGCCAACGGCGCGCCTGCTGCGCGTCTCGCCAGGCATCGACTAAAGTAGGATTCGGCCACTAGACCGTCGCCCTCCTTTCCGGTCCCTGCCGGAAGTATCCCTGGTCGCGTCCGTCAGCGCCATCTCCCTCCACTCAACGGGCGAGCCCGCGTTGGAACAAGGAGAAGTGCTTGGATGGCGGCAAAAGGTAGGAAATAAGGCAGAAAACAGTGCTTCTTTTTTTAAAAAGGGTTTCTGGGTAAA
Source organism: Calotriton arnoldi (assembly GCA_963921515.1). Lineage (NCBI taxonomy): Eukaryota > Metazoa > Chordata > Amphibia > Caudata > Salamandridae > Calotriton > Calotriton arnoldi. The sequence goes on from CAWUFW010003385.1 coordinate 368,520, forward strand.
AGCAAGTAGCAAGGTGCAGGGTGAGTTAAGTTACCGATCGTAGGTCCGATGACAGGATAACAGGAATCACTGTGGTGGAAAAAGGCTTGTCTGGCGTATAGCGCGTCCGCTGCGCGTCTCGCCAGGCATCGACTAAAGTGCCACCTTTCACATCAGAAACCTAAGAAATTGATGTTTGGAGTCTTACAGGGGTCGTCCCACAGCCCCACCCTTTTCATCATATACATGACACCACTCACCAACCTCATCCGAACACATCACTGTCATCCGCTACGCAGATGACACCCAACTCATTCTCACCCTGCCGGACAAAACAGCCACCACCAGAACCGACTTAACCAACTGCTTGACAATGGTAGCAGATTAGATGCAAACCAACAGCCTGCAGCTCAGCTCCGACAAGACGGAAGTACTGGTTTTCTGCAACAAGACCTCCCCATGGGACTCCACCTGGTGCCCCTCGGAGCCAGTACCAACACCCATAGATCACGCAAGAAATCTAGGGATCATCCTAGATGACAAGCTTAACACGACAGCTCAAGTCGACACAGTGTGCACCTCCTGCTTGCACATCCTATGCATACCGCGCAAAACCCCCCACGCCACACCCACATCATACCACACCTCAGAAAGCTTCACTGGCTCCCCATCCACAAGTGCAGCCAATTAAAACTTCTGACTCATACAAAGCCCTACACAACGAAGGACCAGAATACCTGAACACCTGCATACATTTTCACCAACCCACCAGCCACCTGCGCTCTACCTCACTCTCAATCAATCATACCATACTCGTATAGCACAGCATATCACCCATGGGGGTATCCAGGCACTAGGCTGCAGGTTTCAGTCGACGAGCCAGCTCTGCAGCTTCTTCCTGAAGTCTGTCAGCGAGGGTGCTGTTCGGAGAAGTAGGGGGAGGATGTTCCGGGACTTGGCAGCGAGGTGGGAGAAGGAGCGTCCTCCGTTTCGGCAGATGTGCGGTGTCTGTGTGAGGACGAGGTGGGCGGAGCAGAGGTTTCTAGAAGGTTGGTGGAAGTTTAAGCGGTGGTTCATGTATGCAGGTCTTTGGTCATGAAGGGCTTTGTGGGTCAGGAGTTTGAAGAGGCATCTCTCCTGGATGGGGAGCCTGTGGAGGTGTCTCGTGCTGGGTGATGTGGGTCCTTTTGGGCATGTTGAGGATCAGTCTGGCTGCTGTGTTCTGTATCATCTGAAGTCTCATTAGTTCACTGATGGTGCTTGCATAAAGAGCGCTGCCGTAGTCCAGACAGCTGGTGATGAGGGCCTACCTCGCTGTTTTTCTGGTGCTGATGGGGAGCCATTAAAATATCAATCGGATAGTGTGAAAGCAGGCTGAGGTGACTGCGTTGACCTTTTGTTTTATGGAGAATTTGCTGTCCAAAATGATGCAGAGGTTGTGGGAGTGGTCTTTTTAAGTAGGGGTGGGTCAGAGTTCTGCTGGCCACCAGGAGTCGCTCCAGACGGTGGTGTGGCTGCCGAAGATCAGCACTTTGGTTTTGTCTGTGTTGAACTTCAGGCAGTTGTCCTTCATCCACGCTGAGACGTTGCTCATGCAGTTGTGGAAGTTGGTCTTCGTGGTGGTGGGGTCAACTGAGAGCGAGAGGACAAGCGGGTATTGTCAGCGTAGGAGATTATGTTGATGTCATGGGTTCTGATGGTCTGCTAGTGGCATCATGTAGCTGTTGAAGAGGGTTGGACTGAGAGATGAACCTTGAGGGATGCCGCAGACGGTACTCTTGGGTTGTGAGGTGAAAGGAGGGAGGTAGGTAGGTGGATCCTCTAGGTCCCCTGTGAGGAATGCCATCTATCTGAGACCGTCCTCTCTGATTCCGATCTGGTGTCGATGTTTGATGAGTGTGTGGTGGGAGACGTGTCGAAGGCTGCGCAGAGGTCGAGAAGGATCAGGGCAGCCAATTCTCTGTTGGCTAGGGAGCAGATGTCATCTGTCGCTGCGATCAAGGCCATCTCTGTGCTGTGGTTGGCTTTGAAGTCTGATTGGGAGGGGTCCAGCAGGTTGTTTCTCTCCAGGTGATCGGTGAGTTGGAGGTTGATGGCCTTCTCCAGGACTTTGGTGGAAAACAGGAGTAGCAAGATGGAGCTGTCATTTTGGAGATCGCTCCAGTCTGCAGAAGATTTCTTGCAGAGGGGGTCTGACCTCTGAGTACTTCCAGGCTTCGGTAAAGGTGGCTGTGTGGATGGAGGCGTGGAGGATGGTAATGAGCTGGTGGCTGATATCTTCGCTTCCGAGGTTGAAGAGTCAATGTGGGCAGGGTTCAGAGGGTGCTCCTGAGGGGATGGAGTTCATTAAGGCAGTAGTGTTTGGTGTGCTGAGCTGTTCCCATGTGGTGAATGTGTGGTCTGTGGAGGTCTTAGTGAGAGTGGGGAGGCTGGAGAGGTAGGTAGGTTGGGGATCAAAATTCCTGTAAATGTTGACTTTCTTGTTGTGGAAGTGGTCTGCTAGAGCGTCGCAGAGTTCCTGTGAGGAAGGGATCGAGTTTTCAGTTGCTGATGGGCAGGTGAACTCTCTGATGATGGTGAAGAGTTCCTTGGTCTGGTTGCGGCTGGCCTTGATGCGGTTTGCCAGGGTGGTCTTTTTGGCGTCTTTCAGTTGGTGATGGTAGTTGTTGAAGGCCGCTCGATCAGTGACGTTTCTGCTGGTGCACCATTTTCTTTTGAGTTTGCATCTGCGTTTGGCCGTACTGAGTTCAGGGATGTACTAGCTGGCATGATTGGTGGATCTGTGCGTTTTTGCTGGTCTGGTGGGGGCGAGTTGGTCGGCGTCACTGGTGATCCAGGCGTTGAATTTCTCTACTGCCCGATCCAGGTTGGTGGAGGCGTCCGGCTGGGTGATGCTGAGGGCATGGGTGCGTTGGTGCTGTGACTTTGGTCCCGCTGCGGAAGTGGGGCACTGTGCGGGAGGGGGTATGAGTGGACCAGTGATGGTGAAGTGTATGATAAAATGGTCAGATTAGGTGAGTTCTGTGATGTGGCTATATCTGACTCTGTTGCTGGACGTGAAGATAGGGTCCAGCGTGTGTCCTGCTTTGTGTGTGGGATCTGAGACCAGCTGTGTCAGGCCGATGTTAACCATTCATTCCAGGAGGTCGGTGGAGTTGGTGTCTGTGGGGTTGTTGTTGCAGTGGCTAGGTCGGGGGTCGAAGCCGGGGTGAACCAGATCTCTGTGATGATCAAGTCGGCAGCGATGGTGTCCCAGATTTCAGTGGTGTTTGCAGAGTGATCTGGCGTTGATCAGGAGACATCGGAGTGGTTTCGGTGGAGTACTGGCTGGTGGTGGGGGCATGTAGTGGGTTTTTGCGAGGGCGGTCGGTCAGGGGATGCAGGTGAACCTGCAGCGGAGACAGGTGAGCGGTCCCTCTGTGGAGCGAGGCAATGTGCAGCAGCAGTTGTTGCATTTGTGGTCCAGGGCACAGAGGTCTGTGGCGGAGTACCTGTGGGAGTCTGGGGGTCCAGGGCTCCTGGCACGGAGCAATGTCCGGGCGCAGACAGGCTTGGCTTTGGCACGCCAGCGGTGCGTCCGCTGCACGGCCACTCTCATTTGCACTCATTCCCTGCATACACAAAAGCAAAACTGGAGGTTGCTCCTTCTACATCACACCCAAGACATGGAACGACCTCCCTCAACACATTAGAGCCTCCTCCTCACTTCTTGAGTTCAGCAAGAAGCTGAAGACCTGGCTCTTCGTATAAGCACCTTGTGAACCACAAGCCTACATATCTGCCTCATCACCTGGATACCCTCTCTGGTGGTTAGTGTGCTATACAAATGAATATAACATAACATGAAATTACTTTTCAGAGCATGTCCTCCTATACGGTGCTCTCTAGTCCCCTGGGGTCTCAAGACTGTTCCTCGATGTATCTCAGATTCATTTCTCCTGGTACTTACATTGGCAAGGAGAATAGAAGATGCAAGCATTTACTGTAGTGTAAAGGAACCATTTTTCCACTTTGCAAGGGACACATTCATTTTACGTGCTAACATCAATTCCTGTGTAAAGTCCCTAGTGATATCCATTTGAATGAGCCTGTCATCCTGCACTTTTTTTTCCTGAATCCATTGACATCAGCAGAGAGGTTTTTGTGCTTGCTGGATATGCACAGGTGCGTTAAGTTCTACATTGACAAGACAAAAGACATAGTGTTCTTAGCTGCTGATTGTGGCTTTTGGCCTTGATGTGACAAAAGATGGTATTTCCTGTTTGGACAGGGCTCTGCCTCTTCCTGGGTGGCCAAACGTCTGCTTCAGGGAAGAGTGAAGTCTTATTCCGCCACGAGCATGGCGATGGCTGCAGCATTCTACACTATGAAATTTGTACTTGTAAATGAAATGAAATTTGTACTTGTAAAGCGCACCCATACCCCCAAAGGGGTGTCCAGGCGCTGTACGCATACCGCTGTGGAACCCTTCCTGGCTTTTCCCTGTGAAATGTCCACTCCTGGGCACCCCCAGGGTGAAGCCAGGCATCCCAGCGCTGTTGGGGCCGTTGTGGAGATTAAGCAAGCTATTGCCCAGAGTTGCAGAGTGGGACCCATGATTAGAATAGGCACCGAGGCGAGAATTATCAGGTCCGAGGAAATTGAGCCCAAGACCCGCCGAGGCGGGAATTGAACCCTGGTCCCGGGCCAGATCTCTGCATCAGGGTCTGCCGCTCTAACCATTGAGCCACACTTCTCCTTGTACCTTTACAAGACCTCTGCCATGCAGCTACCTGAAAGAGCAGGTATACATTCACAAAGCACTACTGTGAACACAGCAGCTTACTTGGAATTGGGACAGGCATTCCTCCCCAACCTCTTTCAGTATAGGTGAGCCTGCTTTGTTATAATTATGTACTGCTTGCTATTCTGATTATTATTATATACAAATACACATTATTATGATTCAAGCTTGTGAATATATATAAGATGGTATGCTGAAGAAGAAATTATTTAGTTACTGTAATTCCTGTTCTTCAGTGTTGGTATCTTCTATATATTCCCATGCGACCCTCCCTCCTCCCTGTTCAGAGGCTCATTTATTTTGTTCTCTGTTCACACTTGATGCTATGAAATCTTAGCAGTGGTGGCCTGTAGGAGAACTTAGCACTTTCATTGACCAGAGTTCACTTTGTTTCAAATGAGGTGCATGAGCTACTAAACAAATGTAGTTGAGGTCTACGGCCATTTTAACAGTTTACTGATATTTAAAGTTATCAGGGATTCCCAGCAGGACAACAGAGAATGAATGCAGAATGTGAATATATGAACGATACCAACTCTGGAGAACTGGAGTTACAGCTAATTAACTCATTTCTAGTTCTTCAAGCTCACCATAAGCTGACAATTGTCTACATGTAAGAGGAATCTCACCCCATGTTTGAGCAGTATGATAGCCAGAGGCCTTGAATAATGCACCAAATGGTTCAGATAAAACCGCCTTGAACTACTACTTGTTTTTGGGGTTAAATCAAAGGTTGGGAACACCACTGATTGGGAATGGTCAGACTGAAATTATCCACTTTCAAATTGTGAAAGGAACTCATGTTTCCCAAAGTGCGAAGAAGCGAATGGTTGATGTTACTGAAGCGCCAGAGATATATGAAAGTAAGGTCCCTAACACCACTGCCATTTATCTCCACCCTTTTATTGGTTCACTTGTGTAAAGATGAAAAAACTGAGGTATCAGAAGTATTTGTAGAGCTTTAGCAGAGACAGATGTGTTATTCCATTGAAGCAGAAGAGAGTAGTGCACCCAGCTCTCGTTACCAATCATTTCAACATTCAGAATGGCTGCAATATCACATGCGCCGCTCTTGGGACGCGAAAGTCTCCTTCCTTCAGTTCCCCATAGGAAATCATTAGTTTTGATTTTTTTCTCCATACACATGGCAATTGTATGTGTACTCTGAGGGCGTCTCGTGACACGGAATGAGACCCAGAGCTAGACTGTGTAGTCTGATATTAAATACTTGTCTTGGAAAAGGGTTTTTGATGTAGCTATTACTTGTGTTTTTAGATTTGGGTAATTGGAAGCTTACAGTTAATCAACAATATACTTTTCGTGGAAATAAAATCGTTCATGGATCACATCCAGTGTTTATATTGTGGTTTGTCAGGTTTTCATGTTATTTTCTCGTCATTTTTTGCACCTGGATCACAGAGCATTAACATTTATATAACATACTGCTCTAATTCTCCCTTGAGCTGTTGAGGGTTGAAATGTCGAACCCACAGTGTTGAGTCACTAGATGCTTACTGAGAACTGGTATATTTTGGAAAATAAAATGTGTTACTGAAATGAAAATATCTTTACATGGGAGTTCTGTCTCGCCAGATGGGATAGATGCACCAAATGGATATGCCAGTTGACTCGTTTCACTAAAGGTCCACTGTTGTAAAATTGAATTGGATTTTTTTCTAGTAAGAGTTACTGAAAGGACTCTGCTAATGTACAAACACGAGGTGATAGGCTGACAGTGGGTGGGGTTGCTATACCTCTACCTGCATTACGTTTTTACACAGCTGCACTGTACTGTCCTGCCGATTATTTGTTTTTGATTTTGTGAATTTTTATCCTAATCGGCGTGAGTTTATCTGCTTTTAAATCACTTACAGATGACCAAGAAAATAAAGAAGCTTGAAAAAGAAACAATCGTCTGGAGGACAAAGTGGGAAAATAACAACAAAGTTCTCTTGCAAATGGCTGAAGAGGTCAGACATTATTTAATTTGGTGTTTATTGCACTACATGATTTGCCAGGCGTTTTGTTGCCTTTTCATATAAAAAAATACATCTTCCAGGTTCTTAGTACAGAGCTTTGAAAGTCTTTATTCTATTATATCTAAATTCTTTGACACCATTTATGTTGCATTCTAGCCTTCACTCTAATTCAATAGCAGCTATTTACCTATGGAGCCTAAATTCACAGTATAAATATCCACAAAACCAATATGTATGTTTTCACTCCATCAGTAATGAAAATGCCTACTGAATATGTAATTACGGTTATACCCATTTTTAGTAAGAACAGGTTATGCATTTGCCCCTTAAAAATCTCCTAACTCCTTAAAACCCAAAGAATTCCACAACCTCTACTCCGTACTAGATATAGACGATCCTACTTAATGACCTTCTGCAGCTTCAGATGTCAATAATCCATTAAGATCTGATAAGATTTACAAAGGTCGTACGGCCGATCTCTAAACTCGTGAAGAGACTTGTACCTGGTCTTCTTGGGCAGTTTTGCTAAAAGCTGGTAAGCAGATTGCAGACTCCTGCACCATTTTGCCTAAGAAAAAAAAATCATCCAATACACCACTGCCTTCCAATAGTCCAGTTAAAATATCCATTAATGCTGCTTGATAATAGGTCTTATGTGGTAGTGCCAAGCCACCCTGATCTAATTGCAGGACAGCCAAGTTCACCCTAGGAGCCTTTTTATTCCAAATTAAACTCTTTATAGACCTTATGGAAATGGCTATTACTGATTTTTATCGGTAAATTGGAGAAGAAAAATAAAAGTAATGGTAGGACGGACATTTTTATAAGCGCGACCCTCCCAATTATCAGAGGGAGAAGAGACCACCTTTCAAGTAATTTGCTAATTTTCCTCAGCATTGCCACATAAATGAACTGAAACAGCGGAGTAACATTATTAGTAACATATCTCTAGATCCTGTATGGGATTTTGCGATCTTCCTTGTGACTATAAGGAAACTGGAAGATCTGCAGCTGATGCATTAAAAAGCAATAAATTCGGTTTTTCTTTGATTTATCCTGTAACCGCCAGTACTTGTAAATTCTTCAGTCACATCGAGAGCCCCCTGTACATTCTCTGTATCTGGTTTTAAGTAAAGGATATAATCATCTGCAAATAGCTTCAGCCTGGACATCCCCTCTGCTGGTGCGCTGACGCCTCGCTACGTAACTTCACTACCAGAGGCTCTCTAAAGAATGTAAATAGTATTGGGGACAAAGGGCACCCGTGACATGTGCCTCTGTTGATTGATACTGAGTCGGCGATTCTAGAGTTAACAATAACTTTGGCCTGGGCACCATGGTATAAATTCACAAGCATCAAGGTAAATTGTGCAAGAAACCCAAATTTACTTAAGCTAAAAAAAAAAGGGTCTCCCAATAAACCAGATCGAACGCCTTTTCAGCAACAATCATCATTATCACCGCATTCATTTTGTTGGACAAGAATCTATCGCCTGTGTTACAAAATGGGTATTTGCTGCCATAAGACGATTAGTGACAAACTCACTCTGATCCTTATATATCTGATAGAGACTTCGTCTAGCCCCAGATTCCTTAACTTAGAATATTCCCAGGCGTCAGACTGGATCCGGAAAACTTTTCCGCAGCAGCACCTCTGCGTGCCAAGGGGCGGTGCTGTCCGACTCCGCCCTGACGTCGTCCATGGACGTGACGTCAGCGGAGTCATATATGCCCCTCCCGGCGCGCTGACATCAGTTTTCTCCTTTTTCCGCGTCCCAACGCGGACCCTGGAAAACCTGCAGTTCCTTGGCCTGGTTTTTAGGCCTTTTCGACACCTTCGGTGTCGCCTGAACAGTGTGCAATGCCTTCGGGTTTTAAGGCTTGTGAAGCCTGTGCGCGTCAGATGTCTGGCACTGACCCGCATCTCATCTGTATGTGGTGGCTCGGTGTGCACCCCGACTCCACAGAGTGCGACGCCTGCCAGAGGATGAAGCCCAAGTCCCTCAGAGAGCGCCATATGAAACTGCTGGCCGCACGGCTGTCCGGTCCAGCACCTTTGCGTCGCCGCTCTCCCCTTCCGGATCGGGCTCAGTCCAGAGGTTGTTCCTGCGAACGTCGTTCGAGGGCAGGTAAGCGCAAACACAAGCGGCAAGCACGGAGGTCTTCCTCCCATTCGCATACCGCTGGCGCCCGCTCTATGCCACGTACGGGCGCTCGGCAGTCGCTTCCTCCATACCCTCCCTTTCCGGGGGTTGGAGCGTTGTGTGCCCAAATGGAGGCTTATTCTGTTGCACTCCAGTCGTACTTTGGGTCCCCACCTCTCCCTGGAGCGCCTTCGGGTCCCAAAGAGGTGGAGGGCACTCATGTCGGGTCCTCGCCGGCGGATTCTTCCTCGGCGCCGGCTGTGTGCATCGGCTCCGGAGACGATACTACGCCTACGGGCCCCGGACCACTGGGTCCTCCCAGTCGCCCGTCCAGCCCACCCCGTCGGTCTTCGCATAGCCCTGAGCGGCTTCCGACGTCTGAGGCGGCGCCGGGCTCGGTGACCGGCTCGATGCCCTGCTCTACGCCCGGCTCCACGCCCAGCTCCACGTCCGGCTTGACCAAATGGGCACATTTTGCAGTGGGATCGACGTCGGACGGCGTCCGGGTCGAGTCCCCTCTGGAGGTCGTCGGCGTCCAGACGGCTCCAACCCCGCGTCGATCGACGCGGGCGTCACCGTCCCAGCTTCCTGCTCCTCCCCACTCCTCGGACGTCGCTGCGTCCTCCACACGGCATCTATCAACGTCGGGGCAGGCAACAACGCCTCCTGGTCAGGAGGTTGACGCTTCTTGGGATTCCCCGGATCGGGGGCCCATGGTGCAAGTGCCTTGTGTTACCGGGCCTTTGGGTCAGTCTCCGGCTCCTCCTCTTTTGTTGTCCAGTGGACGGCTTAGTCTTCAGCCGTCTCCTACCGACGGCTTATTATCGCCTAGCCGAATAGCAACGGAAGCTGGTGCTGCTTACGCACGTGCCATTCACAGGGCGGCTGCTATTCTTGGTTTTCAGCCGCCTGTGGCCCCCCTGCTGTCTGATCCCTTAATGGATCTGCTCCATATGGAGCCTATTAACGTAGAGCCTTTCCTGCCATTTGGCAGCTCTTTATTTGAAATTTTTTCGTGGCTCATGGGCAAGGCCCTCTTCTGGTGACCCTGTTGATCGGGCTATTGCCCGTAGGCACCGTCCTGCTCCGGGTGATCCACTCTGCCTGTCCACTCACCCTACAGCTCAGGGGCTCGTTGTTCAGGCGGCTTTTACCTTAGTCTTCATCCGCCCTGCCATTAATACCTCCCACTAGGGAGTCTAGGTGGATGGACGCGTGTGCTCGGCACCTTTTTGCCTCTGTCAGTGCAGCTATCCGTGCATTGAATACTGCGTGTGTGTTCGCACGTTCATCCTCGAGCCTTTGGGACCTGGTTGAGACTCTTCTCCCTTCCATTCCTGAGGAACAGTGGTCACAGTTGCTTCGGCTTCTGCTTGATGGCAAGGGAATGGCGCAATTTTCGCTCTGTTCTTCCCTTGATGCCACTGACTCTGTGGGGCGAGCTCTTGCTCGGTCTGTGGCTTTGCACCGCCATGCGTGGCTGCGCGACAGTCGCTTCCCAGATAATGTTAGGGATGCCCTCAGGGATTTACCGTTTAATGACGTGGACCTTTTTGATCCCCACGCGGATTCGGCTGTCTCCCGACTCTTGTCCGGATTGCCATAACTTCTGCACTGTTTTCTATAGTTGTTTTCCTGAACCTCTGTCACAAACGCGTATAGTAGGTTTCCAGTTGCTGTCCACAGCTGTTCGGCCTTCACTAATTGGTTACATTTCAACCGTATAGCTGGTATAATCTTCCATTGCTGTCCATGGCTATCCTGCCTTCTCTGATTTGTTGGATTTCAGCCGTATGGCTGGTTTATTCTTCTGTTCAGTCCTCTGACTGCGTGATTTACCCAAGAGGATCCCCTTATCAGGTGTTGACGCTTACCCTATGTGGGGTATATGCTGGTGCTAGGCGACTGCCTTGCCTTAGTACGCTCCTATGGAGTATTCCTGACGGACATCCTTCGGGGAGTTCCTCCCTGTCTTTTGTCCTACGATCCTATTATAAGCATCGTCCTGTCACGCTTCGGGTGCCTTTGGTCCCGCTTCTCACTCACATCGTCTCCGTCGCTGTGCGCCAATGTTTATTACTCTTAGCACATTCTTGGACACGCAGCCCTTATTGGGCTCCTCCTCCAAGGTACTAACTCTTCTACAGAGGTTATTTCCGAATTCCGTGCTGCCCCGCACAGATGTTTCCACACTTCTGCTTGGTTCATACTGTGCTTTTTCATGGGGTGTATTTCTTCGAAATACTTGGTTCTTCTGGACCCGGGGCACTAATATTGATCCTGACTGTAGAAACCATCATACCTCTAACTTGCAGGGCACCGTGGTTCCTCCCGAGCAAGGAAGGGATGTTGCTCTTCCTTCCTGCGGTGTCCATGGTCGCTGACCCAGTTTGCTTGTGCCACCACCTCTATGTGGTGCTCGGTTGCTTGGGTTCCCCTTTTGGCCGTTACCCTCTTGATGTCCTGCGCATCTGAGCTGCTCACGTTACCCTGCAGGAGGCCCTTTCCTTTCTTCGTGTGGTTCCAACGTCCAATCGCTGTGTAGGTGCCTTCCGGTATGCTTCCATGTCTTACAGTGTCGCTCCTACTTTACCACTAGGCTGTGTGCCCTTTCGCCGGACGTACCAGGCCGCCTATATCTTGGCGTGTCTTCCATTTTACTACCGGCCTTTTGGCCCTGGATGGGTCGCCTGCCAATGTTGTCGCCTATATCTAGCTGATGCAGCTTGAAAAATGATTCTTCTGCTAGTCTACATACTGGGCCAGTATGCGCCTTCTGTTATACCGGTTGCCATCTCTCTGGATTTTGCTTGCACGCTCTAGGTCCAGTGGATCTTTCACGCTCTAGGTCCAGTTACACTTCTGGCGGTGTCATCAAATTGCTTTTCACTCCAGCATATTTAATATGCGTTTTCTTTGTCCATACCGGCACTTGCTGGCCAGGAGTCAGCCTTTTGCCTTTGTTGCCCCCTGTATCTTGCAGGCGCAGGTTCAACAGTGTTTTTTCCACTGCTTTACCTGGTCGACCCGTGATCGCTTTTGCTTCTATCACCACCTTGGATCCTCCTGATCCCTCGGACCCTCGGCTTCGTTCTTCTTCCGTTCTCGCAGTTGTGAACTCCTGCTCCAGCACGCCCTTCTGGCTCAGGGTTTCCCTCTCTTACCCCGTTCTACACAAAAGGGGTTTTCGTGCTGTTCTTGGCGGCTTCTGGTACCTTTGCCTTCCATTGTTCTCTGCTCTTTCTGAGCTTCATGGTCTAGGAGTTGGCTGCGTTCACATTACTGTCCCCGCTGTGCTTCCTCACATGATTAACTGCACTGTTTTAGTCTCTTTCTTGACGGCCAAGTTCTCTCTAGGACTTGGAGGGGTTCAGTCGCAGACCCGCCTCCTCTATGGTATGGCTTTGGTATCTATTCTAAGTTAAGGAATCTGCGGCTAGACGTCTCTATCAGATGAATGAGTTACTTACCTTCGGTAACGATGTATCTGGTAGAGACATAGTCTAGCCGCAGATTCCTTAACGCCCGCCCGTCCTCCCCGTTCTGCGAGGACCTTTTCAGGTTGGGCTTTCTACGCTCGCCTCCCTTCGGGTGGCTTGTTCTTTCTGCAAGTTATGCTTTCACTTCGTTCACACACAGAATACTTCATTCTGCTTTCATGGCTCTTTTCCGCCCATTTTTCGTTATTGGTCAGTATGCTCATGTGTCGGGTGTCCTTTACATCCCTACGTCCTGGGTTGTACAGTGTGGGTTCTCTTTGCGTTTTTCCCACCCCCCGCTGTCCCTTTCTTTATCGCCTTGGGGTTTCTTTCCACCCCTATGCTCCATTAGTTTGAGGCCTGTTGGTTCTGCCACATTTTTTGGGTCTCATATTGAGAATGCAACGTCTCTTTCTGGTGACGTTTTGTGGTCAATTGTCCTGGCTTCTATGTTCCGGACTTGTTGTCCTTCACCGTTGTCTATTCCGGTTGCGGTCTTTCTGTCGTCTGCCATGATGTTGTTTACATCTTCCTTTACCTCCCAGGGTAGTTCGCCTTCCCTTTTGCGGGGTTGTTTCTCAGAGCGGTGCTCTGCTCTTTCCCTTTATTAGTTTACAATATATGGTGCCTGGCACTTTCATTTATGGTGCTGTTTTTCTTCATTCCATATCTTTTCATCATTTTTGCACACTGTTCCCATTTTCTAACAGTTTTTTTGGTGGTGGCTCCGCGTTGTGGCGCGGAAAAGTTTCTCCTACGAAAACTGATGTCAGCACACCGGGAGGGGCATATATGACTCCGCTGACGTCACGTCCGTGGACGACGTCAGGGCGGAGTCGGACAGCGCCGCCCCTCGGCGCGCAGAGGTGCTGCTGCGGAAAAGTTTTCCGGATCCAGTCTGACGCCTGGGAATATTCTAAGTTAAGGAATCTGCGGCTAGACTATGTCTCTACCAGATACATCGTTACCGAAGGTAAGTAACTTGTTCATTAAGAGCTGGGCACCAGGCATGATCGAAGTATCCCAAACTTTCATCAGAAGTCTATTGTCTGCAGCTGAATTCACATTTATTGGGTTTTTATCTTGTTTGAGATAGCTCACTATAGTAGATTCCTTGAAAGTGGAGGGAACCTCCCCACCCTCTTTTATATAATTAAGTAGATCTGTTGAGAGAGGTAGCAATTTTTTTGCAAATATTTAGTAAAACTAAGATGGGAATCTGTCATTTCCACAGCCCATAGCATTTTTTGAAGTGCTTCAAGGACCTCGGTAATCGTTATTTTTCCTAAAATTACATCAACCCAGAGAGTTTGGTAGTTGAGGTAGCTGTACAGAGGCATAGTATCGTTCTATGCTGGCCAATGGAACAGCATACTGTGTTTGGTATATGCTTCTTGTAGGGAGCTGGGTTCTTGTTGTAGAACCCCGCCCCCACATAAACACACACACACTTTGTGGCTGGTATTTGATGCAGCTTTGATAGAAGTGTACTGAGTTCCAGCTAACCAGGACCACAGTACCAGTGTTAATTCCCTAGAAATGTTAATTTTTTTTCTACACTTGGGAAAACCTTTAGCACCCTCTGTAAGTCCATAGTAAATGGTACCCCTGGTACCTAGGGCCTGAGGTACTAAAGAGGGTCCCTAAAGGCAGCAGCACGAATTGTGCCACCCTAAGGACCCCTCACCAAGCACATGCAAACCTGCCATTGCAGGCTGTGTCTTGGTGCAGACAAAAGTGAAAACACATGTCACACATCCCAGTGTGCCATGTCCCCTAACACTGCCTTTGATATTTGTAAGTCACCCCTACAGCAGGCCTGACAGTCCTAAGGCAGGGTGCTGAATATTACATGTGAGGGCATACCTGTATGAGTAGATATGCCCTTGTGCTGGTCAGTCTTGTTACTGCCAGTGCAAGTGGACAGGGAAGCCATTTTTAAAAATATGCTGTACACTGGTGAAAATGAGTTCCCCCAACTACATGATGGCTTCACTGAAAATAGGAATGTTTGCAGGCCTCGAAAAATCTACTCGCCCGCTCAAATTGTGTGTAAAATGTTATCAGGTCGAGCTATTTTTAGCACCTACTAGTCCCATCTGGTGAGTAAACTTAGGCTAGAAAGGAACAGGTGTTCTGTTCATTCAGAAAGTGAATGAGCAGTAAAGATGCCATTAAATCTCGTTTTTAACTTGACACATTTGCTGTCTGTTCAAGGAAAGAGGTCAAATGTCAGTTTGTCTTAACTAATTGCTGCTTGGAAAATGAGGTTTATTTTTCTCTCTTACTAGAATTAGAGTTTTTTCTCAAGTGAGCTGTCTGAAGATTGTATTGTATTTGCATTTGTATAGCGCTTACTACCCCTGACGAGGCGTCGAAGCGCTTTTTCGGCGAGTAGCACGCTACTCCGGGACCCATAGAGGATTAGTGTTGAATTAGTATTGTGAAACATGCAAGTAAATTTTAAGTGGTGGATATGTTAGTCAGTTATTTGGATTCGGAAGGATAGCAGAAGGATAGAAGAGGAGAGAAGGTTTGTATTTATATAGCGCTTCTAACCCCTGATGGGGTGTTGAATCGCTTTTTTTTGGCGAGTAGCACGCTACTCCGGAAACCCATAAAGGATTAGTGGTGAATTAGTATGGTGAAATATGAAAGTAATTTGAGTGGTGGATATTAGTCAGTTATTTGGAGCGAGAAGGATAGCGGAGGGATAGAAGGGAAAGAAAGGTTTGCATTCATATAGCGCCTGTTACCCATGATGGGGTGTTGAAGCGCTTTTCTGGAGAGTAGCAGGCTACTCCGGAACCCATAAAGGATTAGTGTTGAAAATTAGTATAGTGAAATATGAGTAACTTGAGTGGTGGATGTCTGAACTGGGGTGGCGGAGTGAGCTAAAGAATGATGATGGATTAAACCCAGATCAGTTGACTGGGGGTGAGTGCTTGCAATGTTCAACACTCCGTCCATCATCCCCTTTGGTTTTGCTATTTTCTTATACAGGGCAACACTGGTGAGGTGGCACAGTGTTTACATTGAGCACGCCTTTACAAATATAATTTAAGTCATTGAAAGACACTACGGAGGTGCTGACCTGGTCTGTACTGCCACTGCCACTTGCGTCTAATCTGTTAAAACGATATTAAGTCTGGTTTAAAACCCGTTTTATTTTCTCCTGGTGGCAGGGGGGGGGGGCGGTGCTCCTCCGCTCTAATGGAGTGGCCGCCCCTGCTGAGTCGGGCTCCAGCTCCTTGTTCTTAAAGGGAGCTGAATCCAGGTCTCTGCATTAAGCGCCACCGAGGGATGGGGGCTCTGGGGAGACTAACCAATCGCTGTGTGGTACGGCTCTCTGAGGCTGGAGGTCAATAGGATGACAATCCTTTAACTACCTTCCCCTTCATTCTCCACTTTCTGGACTGGGTAGAGGCTGGGGCTTATACGTCCCAACATTTTTTGGGGGGAGGGGGAGATCGGGGGATCACAAGTGCACATATTGCAGAGAGAAGCTGTTGGTTGGCCATTAGTAGCCCTGAAAGGGAGTTTCTAGAGTCTAAATCGCGACTGAACCAAACTTAAAATGATGGGCATAGCATCGTTTTAAAGTTTTAAGCAGGTGGCCGATGGGTCCTCCACACCAGCCCATACAAACAGGCATAATTCACTCAACACTGTTTTGCCCCACTACAGGTAGAAATGTTACAGCGCAAATCTTATTAATACAAAGAGTCCAGAATAAGCGGTGGTAATTTTACCCGTAAAGGACGATAGTCCAACTACATCACTGATATTCAATGCATTACCCCTGTGAGAAAACGCGTGCTAACAGGGAAACAGGGCACGTTTTATTGTTAAACTGATTACTCCTTATAAAGACTACATAACAGCAGCAAGCCAGAAATAGGTTAAAATAGCGGCTGTCCCGGGCCAAGCAAACGGGTAAAATGTCGAACGTCTGTAACTGTGTAATCCGTGCGAAGGACTGTCCTGCAGAAGACTGACCCAACCCAACGCCTCCTTTTATATCTCCAACCCCTTGGAACTCGTAATTCTTACTCACTTGTTCTAGCTTAGCGATCTCAAAGTCGCCAGAGATGCTTGGAACATATGTCACGCTAACAGCTAGAATGCCCAATCCATTCTGCACATATCTATCATTCTGAACGTTACTGGATTTTATTTCAAACTTACTAGAACAAAAGAAATTCAAAAAATCCCAAACTATCGGGTATCTCGGGATTATTCTTTACTTATTCAAAATGCTCTCCATTACATGCTCAATGGTTTTCGCGCGATCACGTTTAAGCGCTAAACGTTCTATTTGGTTGGCTGTCTACAATCCTTAATCAAAACGCGTAGTGACTCCTCTGACAGGGTCTCTACCGAATATTCGTTTGTAGTAAGAGAAGATGAATTCATTCATGATATAACTTAAGTGAACGAGTTTTCGAATCTAAATTTCTTGTGGAATAATAGTCTTCTGACATGATTCAGTAATGAGCAGAAGATCTGTACCGCTCTGCATAGCAGGGGCAGATTAGTCTTGCTATTGGCGTGATGTATCATAACAACTCTCAGAAACATGAAGATTTCCTATTTTAAAAGCACCCCAACCTCCTCGACAAATTTCTTCAGTGCACCTGGTTTTATCACATTCCCTATTTCCCAAAATCACTTCGTTAGGCATGCCTACCCTGTATCGCCTTCTGTGCTCCGATCTAAAATGCGACGTCGAGTGTCACAGCCGGGCTCACAGAAGGGACTGGCTTTCCGTGGGGTCGCACTCGCGGTCCAGTCTTTTCTCTGCTGCTTGCCAGGTGACCACGACTTGTGAGGTCACAAGGGGATATCACAGGGGAGATCGGCGACAAGTTTTCCTGTAGAGTTATCCTACCTTCTGCTCCCTGGCCCACTGTCACAGCACCACAACGCAGTGACTGTACTAAACACGGGGGGCGAAGGGCCTCAAACCTGCACATATTACTCCCGTGTTCACTGGAACCTCTGAGACCAGAGCATCTGTGACTGCGGCAATATTGCCAGCACATCGCCTCCCCTCACACAGTGTAGGGTACACCTAGTTTGGCGTTACCATCCGCCGCTGGCAGACAGGAGGTAGCTTTGTTTCAGGGTTGTCTAATCTGCAACCTATTCCCGACTATCAGCAGGGGTATCCCCACCTACAATACATAACCGATTCCAACTCCCCTGTTTTTATCATTATTCACAGACCACATGCAGCACCACACATGGTAAAAGCAAATGTCACCCCCTGCTACGGGGAGACCACAATACAAAGCGCTGATTACCACTCCCCCTCCAATATACAGCTCTAATGACCGTATCTCTGAAACGCCCAATTAGCAATTACTTCAAACCTGTTGTACAACGCAGCGTATTACAGCCATTGCCATCACTGATACCCCTGCGGCAGCACACTGCACTAATGCCAATTTCTCCAACCCTGATTATTCGACCCATCCCTTAAAAAAAACTGCACTAACAACTCAATTAATTACTCACAATAACAATGACCACCACACCAGCAATAACTATCACAGCTGCACCTCACAGGTCCGATGGCTGCAATCCCTCTCGCTTCAATGAGCATTTAAACCCACTACCTGCAATATATACAGCAACCCCTAATAGGGAGGACCCTAACATCCACGACTCAACCCTGATAGTCACTATCACCAAGAGTACCAACAGGCCCTTGCGAGCGACAGGTGTTTCGCAATGAACACCACGCTTTAGAACGCTCCTAAGTACCAGTGGGCACAGCTGAAATGCACGAGCACGTATGTCCCACAAGGCACTGCTAGGTTTCAAGAGCTTGGTAGTACCGCCAGGCACATCGAGCCCAACAGAGCGTTAAAGTACGCATGACACCTACAAGAGTTAGGCATCGCCAGTGCCATCACAGAAACAAGAGCACATGCCACTAGGGGGTTTGCACTGGCCAGGATGAGACGAAAAACGCATTAAAACAATTGAAAATTAGCAGTCTTGACTACAGGCTTAATTTGAGTGAGAAGTTTCGCAGTGCAGTAGGAGAGGGCGCCTAAACTCTGAGTGGGTTGTTTGAGATGAAAGGACGGCAGTGTGGGTGTAGGCGGTGACTGAGTGCATCCCCATTTTGAATCTATAAGCAGTAGAATTCAGATAAAGGTTGCTCCAGTCATTCGGTATTTATGGCTTGAAGGCTTTGGTAGAGTGCAATCAACTGGTTCTGAGGATCCAGAAAGACTGATCACAAGGGGAGCATCTCAGTGCAAGAATTAAAACAGACCTGAACTACTGAAATGACTGAGAAGAGGGAATGAAGGTAGATGTTAAACATGAATAGACAGAGGGGCAAGCCTTGAGGAACGCAGTTAAAAAGTGGGACTGTGGTTGTCAAAGGATTTAAGAGGGATATGTTTGGACCAACCTTCCAAGAAATTCTGAGACCAGCAGAAGGCTGTGCCCAGCAGTGCCACACAGTGAGAAACCTACACAGTAGAATGCTAAAAATAAGCAGAGGAAAGATCAGCATAAGGAAGCACAAGCAACACATTGCAGTGATTGGATCAGATAGTACCCAGAACAAGCGAAGTACAATAACATAGCAAGACTCTGTAGACCCTTGATATTAGGCCTAGCAATCTGTCAGTTATTTTTCTCTAACACATAAAATTTAAATAAATAGCCTGTAAATTAATATTACAAAATACATCAGGAATTACAAAAGCACATATTTTTGTAATTAAGAAGGGTGATGGAAACAAAGAGTTAAATAGGAGCAAAACAAACCAGAACACTTTACTTGATGTGCAAATGACATATATTTGCAGAAACTCTATTTCCAAACATTGTTTTACACTGTATAGTTTTATCAGTAAAGCCGCATGTCAATGGGAAGGTTTGTGGCCCTCTCAATGTAAAATCTGCTTATTACAAATTACAGTGTGCTACCCCTGCATGCTCTAGTTATGCATTTATTAAAAGTGATACTTTTTAAACATGATTTGAGAAACATTCCTGCCCCCGCCCTGATGAAAATGCTGGTAATGAACTAAGAGGCAAGTCAGAGGTTGTGTGTATCCTATATGTGGCTAGATTTGTGTTAGTTTAGTCTATTAAATCAAACAAAAGAGTTTTTTGTACAGCAGATATGCTGAACTCGCACATTTGGAGGTGCTCTCATATGTGATAATGAAGAAAAGGCGGGATCAACAAATTAAAATATTTGCCCACGATCACATCATTTGAAACCAGTTTATGGGTCAAGAGCAGGTCTAGTGAAAGTTTTATGATTTTTCGAGGCCTGGTTTGGTATCAAACATCCCGTATTGATAAACCCGCACTAATTCCAGTGATGAATTTACCAATACATGCACCTAGAGGGTACTTTAGAGGTTCCCTTGGAAAACCTACCAGCCTATGGTGTGCTCCCTAACTGGTTTCTGCCACCCGAGACACTGTTCTGACCTCCTAGGTTGAGAGCCTGTGCTCTCAGGAGGCCAAGAACAAGCGCCTGCCCAGGAAGAAGGTGTAACAACCCCCTCCACAGGATGACCTGCTGATTAGCCTTCCCCAGGTCGGTAAGCTTCAAAAAGTTGCCACCTTTGGAATGCGAGTCTGGCTCTCCTCACAGGAGAGGAAGCTGCTCCCCTTTGTCCAGGACCCACTTTGCACCTGGACAGGTAGGTGTGCTTCCTCCAGGTTAGTACTAGCCCTAAGGTGGGGTTACACTGAGGTGGACACAATTTTTCAAAAGTAGCCATTTTTGTGATAGCATGTTTAGGAAGTTTGGGACATGGTTATGCCTTCTTCCCACAGGAAGTGGTCATATAGGGTTCGATGTGACCCCAATGATTATTAGCCCATTGGCTACTACCCTACAGTTCACTAACACCCCTTAATTCAGTATTTAGGGGAGTCCCTGGCTCCAGAGAAGCAGATCCCGATTGCCCTGCCATACTTTGCGTTTCAAATGTAATCGCAAGGGACATTTTGCAAGAGTATGTCCGTATGCAGATCGACTATGTCTCAGTTGGAAGAGTGTAATCTGGAGCATGGAAGTGAGGCGAGTAGTAATGTGGTATTAACTATTGAAATGAATGATGGAACACCTAGTACTACTCAGATAGGTGAGTCGGCTGGTTCCACGGGTGATATAGGTGGTGATGATAATGTTGCCCTGCTGAAACCATTTAGAAGTAAACCCCGTATTGCAGTGTCACAATTAATGGTGTTAGTGTACGCTTTAATGGCCGAATCGGGATCACCTTTCGTGTTGATTGGTCCAGAAGTTGTTTAGAACTTTATGCCACAAGTTCTTAAAGATTCAAATATAAATATTTATGTGTACGGAGGAAAAAAGATATAGATTGGATGTCAGTTTGATGGTTTGCTTCAGTTTGAAGGAACAAGCGCTGTGTGCGGTCCATGTAGCAAAAGAAGGGTCTAACCTTTGAGGCTGGAATGATCAAGGAGAGCAGTTAACAATTATAGATCCTAACCCTCCTGAATGCGTGATTTTCAAATCTGAGCTAATAAGTATGACTGTTATGGTTGAAAACCAGTGGGTGATTACATTTACCATTGTATTTTCTTAACATCTAGGAAAATTGAAAGGTTTTCAACCAAGATAGTGTTAAAAACTGGATCCACACCTGTTGCATACAAGGTGTGCATGGTGCAATTATCTCTAAGGGAAGACTTGCATAAGGAGTTGGATATGTTGTGTGGCATGAATGTAATTGAACCCATAGAAGGGTCAGAATGGCTGGCTCCAACAGTATTAGCTCACAAGTGTGACAATTCATTGGGTGTGTGTGTGGATTTACTTGATTTGAATCCAAGTATATGGGTTGATGGGGAGCCCCTCCCCAATATAAATGAGCTGTTGAGTACTTTAGAGGGTACCTCCCTTTTTACCACACTAGACATGTCAGCCACTACCATCAGGTATTTTTAAGGCAAGAATATAGACACCTAAACTCCTTTGTAACTCCTGAAGGGGCCTTCCATTTTAAGAGCATGCCATTTGACTTGGTGCCTGCCTCATCTGTATTTCAAAGACTCTTGAAAGGCATGTTCAGAGTTTGTGTAGGTGTTCACAACTTTCACAGTGATATTCTTGTATTTGGTAACAGTGTGGAGCAACACGATGTGAGACTGAATAAGGTGTAGCAAATCGTACAAAATGGAGGTTTAATTTTGAGACATGACAAATGTAAGTTTGAAAAAGAGTGAGTAGATTATATTGGGCACCTTATTTCTAAATGTAGGGTGGCACCCAAAATAAAATTGAGAGCTATTGAGGAAGCCCTGCCACACACCAACAGAGACCAATTCAGATCCTTTTGGGTTGTCAGAATTCTGTTCAAACGTTGTTCCTAATTTTGCCAGAAAGACTGATCCATTAAGTCATCTGCTAAAAAAAGGTATTACGTTTGTATGGAGTGAAAAGTGTCAGAATGCTTTTGATGGTATATGTGCGAACATCATTTCTGCTAAACTATTGAAATAGTTTGACACTGAGGATTCTACTATCATCACTGATGCTAGCAACTGTGGATTGGGAGCTGTGTTGATGCAACACAGAAAGAATGGTAGGGAGGACATTTTGCATCAAGAGCACTTAGGGGTGCAGAACACACTTACTCCACCATTGAGAAGGAACCATTGGATTTATGGTGGAGTGCACAATATTTTCAAACATGTGTGGGTGTGTACCTTTTGTTCTCCGCACTGATCATAAACCCTTACTTTGTACAGTGCGAAGAATGCTGCTAAGGCCACACTGAGGATTGCTAAATGACTGTATTGACTACAGGAATATAATTACAGAATTGATAATTTACCAGGAAAAAATAATGTAAAGAATGTAGTTGCCGACTTTTTTTCCAGAATTCCTTTGCAATTCGTTGTTAAGTGTGTTGAGGAGGATGAGGAAAAAGTTTGTGTGATGTCTCCAATAGGGTGAATGGAGATCGAAATTAGAAAACTATGCTCTGCTCAAAAAAGTTGACGTGTGACGCAAGAGTGGCCCAATGCTAAACTTGTAGAATGCAAAGCTGTGTCCTATTTTCATGTGGCGTCAAATCACTTGTGTCAAAGGGTTATTGTGTTAATTAGAACAGTTGGTTGTACCTTCTTCGATGAGGATGAAGGTGTTGGAGTTGGCTCACAATGGAATTTGTGCAGTTAAGCACAGGGTGCGTGAGGGTTTCTGGTGGCCCGGTGTTGACAAAGCAGTTGAAGGATTTGTAAGTCCCTGTATAGTGAGCGATAAGACCCAGGTGACTCTACCATCTCCTGTCAGCTCGGTGGAAGCACCTTCTGCACATGGGTCCAGGTTAGCATAAGACGTCATGGGTCTGATCAGAGTTTTAGGTGAATATTCCAAATTTGCCATTGTATTAATTGACTGTATGCTTAAGTGGCCTGAAATCATTTTTGTTAACACTGTGAACACTGCATCAGTAATTCAATTCCTTCAAAGGGTGTTCATATTGGAAGGGTGACCCTGATGAGTTGGTGATATGCAATGGCACCCAGTTGGTGTCGATGGAAATGAAGGCGGTCTTGGATACTAATGGTATTGAACGTACCAGGATGTCTCTAAACCACCCAAGACGTAATGGTTTAGTGTATCACTTTAATCACATGTTAGAGGGCCAGTTCCAACTTGCTTATTAGCTTGGAAACCAGTTGGGAAAACTACACCTAATATTTCAACCGGGATATCTCCATTTGAGCTGTTCCAGGGTCCAAATTAAACAGGAAGTGGATGAACAGGTGTTCGGTTGATACGTCACGGTTATCGCATGTGTTTGATGTGAGTAAAGAAGTTCAGAGAAAGTATCAAGGTGTTTCTAAAAAGGTGGATGAGTGAAATCTGGTTGTTGGTAAGTGGGTGAGAATTAAGAAACCAGATTATCAAAGGTGAATCCAAATTCTCTGATCCTGCACAGATTGTTCAGGTGTAACCTAGTATGGTGCATACCAGTGATGGCAAGACTTGGAATAAAGATAAGCTGGTTGTGGTTCCACCTGAAAAGCTTTTATTTATTGTATGCACATTTGGAAACAACCAATACATTTGTTGTTCAGGATAGAAACAAAGAAAAGCCCTACAGCCCATACTCAAGGACAGACAGGCGCATGCCTAAACGTTTCATAGATTGGTATTGGTTGACTTTAGGCATGTTAACAGTGGATATTCATTTATATGGCCTAATACTGGAAAGTAGTGTTTGTATGGTGCCTATAGCAGTTATAGTTTTGGTCTTTAGTCCTTTATCCTGTGGTTGAATTTTTTGTCTTCTATTTTATCTTTATCCCCATATAACTATTCTCCCCTTTCCATTAATCAACTAATGTCAATATTATAATGTGGAACATTGTTGAAGAATGTTGTGGGTTGGAATGCTGACGGTAGCAGTTGGTGGGAAGTAGGACGACGATGTGCTAGTGGTCGCAGTCTGACTTGTGAACCATTAAAGTTCCTTACCTGATACATCTTCTCCAGGTTGTGCTTACTTTGTCTGTAAACCCGCTGTGTCTAGGACTATGCTACCTGAAGCTACCTTGTACTAATCTCCCCTTTCTCATGAGCATTTCCTCTGGAACATACCAAAATATTGAGAATGGGAAAGAGCCAAGATTTATGAGGAGGATAAATTGATCTTTAGACCACACAGTTACTTGCTGTTTCTCATTATCCGAGACTCCCTGTCCTCTTTTGCCATTGATCATAAACCACACAATGATTGGCTCCTTTTTCAAATTGAAGGGAACTGGCGAGAACTTGTCACATTATGTATGCATGAGCAACTATAGAATCAGTTTCCACCTTCCACTAGGTGGCAAGAAATCCCACGAATGGATAACGGAAAGGAGCTCCTATATTAAAGATTACCGTCACCATAAAAGTAACTGTTGTGGGTTGCCCTTTAAGATTAGAAAATAGATTCACACGTCACAGCGTTGTTATTGTGTAACCTGCTACGAATATTGAGGGTGTGGGGGGGGGGATACTGTGAGTTATTTCCCTGTGGCATGGAGGTTGGTGGTGTACATCTGAAGCTGAACAAATCCTTTATGCACCCTCACCTACTTCCTCTACTTTTTAATTTGGGTCCAGACAATTAATGTGCAGTATCCAGCTCAATAAGGATAATTAGCTGCATTTTAATCTGTGGCAAGAAGCTCATCTGTTCTCTTTCGCCTAGGGCAACATCTAGAAAAGTGTTGTGAAGATGTGTTTCAGATAGCTGACTCATTCAAAAATTGTGTATTTTATACCTTAATTGTCTTTTTTTTTTTCTTCTTCTGATCACAGAAAACCTTTCGAGACAAAGAGTGCAAGGGCCTCCACATTAAGCTTGAGCGTTTGGAGAAACTGTGCCGTGCCCTCCAGACAGAGAGAAATGAGCTCAATAAAAAAGTAGAGGTCCTCAAGGATCGGATATCTGTCCCTGTTATAGGCAAGGCCACCATGGTGGACATGTTGTCGTCATGTACAATCAAAGAGACTACTAAAGAGCTTGTAACTACAACTGACAAAGAACCTGGAATCCAACCTGATGCTGCAAGTTCGCTCTCCTTTGTTGAGAATTCCATTGAAGAGACTGTCTGTACATGTTCTATGACCAGCATTGACTCTGCTGACTAAATTGTAAACAATGTTGAAATGTATATAAATATATATATATCCACACATATAGATATATATATATATATATATTTTCTGTATAACATTCTCTGTTGGTGGTACCTCTTGGTTTTGTGGTGATAAATTTCTTACTTTTCTACCATATCTGTATTTTCTTAGAACTACTGGACTGATGTAGTACAGGATGTTTAGTTGCTTTGGGTAGTCAAATCGATCTTTATTTGCCACTTGTTTAGCGCATTTTTTCCACATAGTTTCTGAATTAATGCATGTATTGTTTCTCAGCATATGTCAACATGTTGGTCAAACCATGCATGAATGTAAACCACATTTCAGGGTAAATTGTAATGGACCATAATCGGTTGTTAAAGAAGTATCGTACTGTTTCACCAGTGTTTAATTCATTTCTTTCCTTGTGTTTAGCAAACGAGACATTACATTCTGAGTACCAATGGCAACCATTTGTCAGTGTGAGCTTATGTTTTTTGTAATGAATAACAGGGAATTACAAATTTGTCCAAAACTGATTACAGGGACTTGATTATGTGATGCCTCAAACCATACATCAGTGCTGAAGTTGATTCTCCCATTCACAAATGGAAAACAGGGTGTGTTACAATCTTGTATACTTCTCAGGGTTTTTGTAGGCAATCACAAGCTCAATTCAGAAGGATGCCTGCTTAAGCGGTTGATGTGTACTTTCAATTCGGTACAGGAGGGACCTTTGTTTAATCGTAAGCACCGAGTTTTGGTGCAAATGTTTACCATTGCATCTAGACCCCTTTTGATAATGTGTGTGACTGTCAGCAGGGAGTACAACTTAGACGTCATGTGGAATAGGCACAAGACCATTGTCGCTATACCACATATTCCAAAAATAAGGTGCTGCCACGAGGAATAACTTTTTTTTTTTCCCAGGGTTTTTTGTTTTGGTGTGTTTTTTTTCGCTTTTCCATTAATTCTATAGTTGCATTAGGGCCAGGTTCTTTTATGTTTGTACGAAGAAAAGATGTGAAATGGTTCTGTTTTCAGCAAACATTCATTTTACCTGTTATTGAATAAACGAAGTGCCACTCGTGGACACTAGTGGACCAAATGTTCCTTGATATGAAAGAGTAAGGGTAAAACTTGTGTAATTTTTGACGAGCTAAGATTAATATTGCTCTAAAAGTTATATTTTTATTGGAACTGTAAACGTCGAAAAACCCTGTTGAATAAACTGGAAACGGGCATTTGATCTTTACAACACTACCATTACTAACCTTTTGGGTAAACCCTGTTGATCAAATACTTTAGATCTCTGGAATCTGTGAAGTATGCTTTGCATTTCGGCTGCTTTCGCTCTCATAGTTTTGATTCTGTGAAGAGCTTTCTCCAGATTGTGTTTTCTGGTTCTGAAATATTTGTTCTTAAGTTGGCTGGCGAAATCTGACAGGCACAAAAAGCAGGTGTTTCTCACTTTCGGTAAACAGTTATGAAATACTTGAATTTTCCTGCTGCACTGAAAAACCTATAATTATTTGTACATTTCAAATAATTGCAAAGTTTTCTTGGAAAGAAGTAGTTTAAGGAGTCTGTTTTTTGTTTAAATTGTTAGTGACTGTTTGATCCATTTTTAACCCACATTCTCTTCTGTCCTGATGGTCCTTTCGTCTTTTGTTAGGCAAATTTTAAAAGGTTTTCAGACCGTGGCTCGTAAAGCCTTGTGGTAAGTACACATTTGTCTCTTATATGAGCTAATGTTCACATCGACTAAGTATTAATATAGGAGTGACTTCTGAAGTAGTGTCGATCTTTAGAGTAGCACATGATTTGTTTTTTTCCGAAATTACGCCATTTTTTCCTTTATTCAGTATTGTCAGATTCTTGTTTAGTGCTTGTAATTGTTTGCTTTAGGCTGTTGAAGCTCGTGATTTGATTTGGCGATGCCATATCAATCATCTGTGCACCAGTTCCTGCTGGGCGGAGCAGTTCTGTGAATCATGTTGGGTACAGTGTAATCATTGCTCGACTATGAACGGATTTTTAGTGAGAGGAAGGTCCAAATTTGCTTGCTCTCTGACTGCTAATCTCTGAAAATAACCATGGCAATCCCTTGTCGGTGCTCCATTTGTAGGGTTACTTTAGACCTATGCCTGGATTAATTCCTTGAGCCACAATGCATCACTAGTGATGCAGCTTTTAAGTGTTTAGGGCTGAGTAAGTCCCCACGTACGGCACTGCATACCTGAGTAGCAGAGCATACGAACAGCACAGCCATTCATTTGTTTTCGCACTTCGAAAAACAAGTGAGCCTAATTATTGTGAATCCAAATTGTGAGAAAGTAATCCTTTACGTCTATTTATCACTTAAAGGCCAACTTGTTCTAAAAATGCTCCCGTACCCTAAACAGTAAAATCCTTGTATTATTGCCCCAGGGTTTCAGCAGGAATAAAAGGTGTTCATAATTATCTAGGGCATTTTTATAGCATTGTGGTAGTTGCAAAATATATCCTGGGATGTAAGCGGCGTCCAGACTCATTGAAGGGATAATAGAATTAGGAACCATTTTCCTACAAATCAAAATAATTTGCAGGGTTCTTCATCTGTTTGGCAAACTGTTTCATTGTTTGTATCATACCTTTTTATCAGGAAATATAGAACATAAATTATTTGCAAAATCAAACACATTGATTTAACACAAAACCGGCCTTGCATATCATCTTGACTTTTTTTTTCCCTCATGGGACCATCATTGCCTTTCTAAATGAATTAAAACTAAAACTGCTTAACTGACATGTGAAGACAACAGTTTTTGAACCATGAGTAGTAATGTGGACTGTTACTTTAACAGGGCTCTGATCTGTATTTTCTTTGCTACACCTTTACACCTCTTTGTGCTACAGTTCATTTCTCAGGTGTTACAGAAAAAATCTACCTCTTCATACTGTAAATGAGAATAACTGTGAAAAAAACTTGCAAAAATTTAGTTTGTGCTAAGCACTGCTTTATTTTTACAATCCTTATTTTCTGTCATGAAATGAAAAGGGGGGAATGAACAGTCAATCTTGCTTTGCTTTTCAAAAACATTTTGTAGAGATTTTTCACAACTGTGAAACTGAAGTTTTATCTACACAATTATGTATAGATTCAGTAAATATGTATGCTTAACACGTGTGCTTCTTCTTTGTACCACAGTTCTGGAACATTCATTGTACTTCATGTTACTTATTGTTGCGAAGGATAATTGGCGATTTTAAGCATAATGCACAAAATAGCCTTTGCATTTTTAATAAGATACATATTCCTTATTCTGAGGTCAAGGTAGTCGTCAGTCTCCTAAAATGTGACTGCATGAACAAGTGATGTTGTGAATATTTGGGAATTTCGGTTGTTTTAAATCCACAGAAATGTTTGTGTTCTCTCCAGTATAACATTGACTTTTTAAACTAAATGGCCTTACTGATTAATGAACTTTTCCTGCTTATGCATTCTGGTTTCCCTTCAGACGTGCCCTTGGTTACGAACAAACGTTTCATTTTAGAAGCCTTGTTGTCTACTCAGTTGGATCTGCATGGTTATAGAGGGGGATCTGCAGGAAGGGGTGGGCAATATGCACTATTTGGTCAAGTCTCTGGGCTTAGTTGTGACAAAGGAGAGCCCCTTGCTAACTGTGTTCCTTGATAAGGAAAAAGCCTTTGATCTGGGACTTTTTGTGGCTGGCTTCAGAATGGTTGTTTCCTCTGCCAGTTCATTAAATTAGTGGCAGGGATTTATGATGGAGTGGTTGCCCTGCTTTTTATTAAGGATTCAGGTGTTGGTCAAATTGAGATTTTACATAGAATTGGTCATGGATGCCTCCTGTAACCTCTTATTTGTCCATGGTGTTTAGGGGGCTGGTAACCTTTCACATGGTAGGCCACCATGATACGCCCAGATCATGAAATTATGCATATTTTATTTTGATCTACCTTGCTGACCAAATCCATAGAGCTTTTTAATGTAAATTTGATCATCTCAGAATATCCCAGTATTCAATTAAGGCCAAGAAAATGGGAGTCCTGCTGATATTTGTTGACTGAAAAAAATATCGGAATTTTAGGTGAGGAAGAAGTTCTGGTGCCTAAGGCGAGCTCATGAATACAACTTGCTGACTGGTAGCCACAGGGGGGATTATTCCTTTGTCTGGGGTTGGTCGCTTGGCTGGGATTTCGTGGTGGGGAGTCGTAGCACTCAGAGGTATCTTGGGCAAGCGAGTTCCATAAATTCGGAGGGAAGAAATTCGATGGTGGTACCCCATGGTTTATCGAACTTGGGTAGGGTGTGGGCCAAACCGGCTGTAATCTTTTCCATGCCCACTATCTCCCATACCTTGTATAGCCAATTTAGTTTAGTCGGAACGTCTTCCGTTCTCCAGCAGCACCTGTTTGGCAGCTCCTAGTGTTAAAGTAATGGCTCTTCCCCCTACTTGACTTAAGAGGGGTAGGTAAGTGGGTTTGGCAGTCCCAAAAGGGTGTAACTGGGAAATCTGGGAATTTCGGTGTGATGGATGGAGTCGACTTCCTGAAGGACCGTGGTCCAATAGGCCTGTATTCTTGGGCACTGCCAGAGAATATGGGTGATCGTGCCTACCTGCCCACAGTTGCGCCAACATAAATTGCTGCCACTGGGTTTTCATTTTGCAACTCTAACCGGAGTATAGTACCAGTAGTGTGCTATCTTTAAAAACATTTCTTTTCCCGCAGTTCTGCAGGAGGAGGCTCTGGCCCTCTGAATTATATCCTGCCATTCTTTAGGGGAGAATTCCAGTTCCGATTCCCACCTACGCTGGAGTCTTAGCTCTGTGTTTGGGCTTATTAAAAAAGGAGTAGATATCTGAAAGCAGGCGCTTGTCTGATGTGCGTGTGATATATCATAGCTCAAATTTTGTGAGGGGACGGCCAGCATGGGGTTGCACCTGAGGTTGTTACCCAGTATCGAATCGCTAAATATTGCCAGTAGGTGTCCTGGGGGATTCCGAAACCTGATACCAGTTCGGGAAAATCAATAATCCCTTTCTCGTCGAATAAGTCACCTATCATTTTACAGTTGGCTTCTTGCCATTTCAGTTACCTATTCCCTTCCATCGCTGGGGCGGAAGTCTGGTTTACCTATGAATGGGGTCAGCAGAGAAACTGGGGTTGAAAGGCCACTGGACTCCTGCACCCTGTCCCACGCCCCGATGGTCACCCTCAGTACCGGCGAGATATAAGCTCCAGCTGGCCTAAGCCGTTTAGGGAGCCAGGGAACCTTCCATATGTGCATCCCTGCGATTGCGCGATCAATGAAACACCAATGCTTTTCAGACTCTAGTTTATACCACTCAATCATATATCGTGGTTGCGCAGCTTGAAAATATTTCTCTAGGTGTGGGACCCCAAGCCCCCCATCAGCCTGGCTCAGAAATGTTTGATGCCGTGCCATGCAGGCCTTTTTCCCTTCCCATATGAAATTCCCAATTAGGTGTTGCATTTGCGCCAGTATTCGAGGTGGGGGGCATAGTGGTAGTGTTTGTATCACATAGAGAATGCGAGACAGGAGAGTCATTTTAACGGCCGCCAGCCTGCCTAGCCATGACATGGTGTGCTTCTTCCAGTTAAGTAATTCACGCCGGGTCTCATCCAGCAAGGCTGAATAGTTGGCCTTGACCGTCTTTTCCGTTGTGGGAAATATCTGCAGCCCTAAATAAGAGACTCCTCCTTGTGCCCACTCGAAAGGGAATTTCTGCCTCAATTGATCCTGCTCAGCCCGGGGAAGGGTGAGGCCGAGTGCCAGTGTTTTTTGTAGGTTGATTTTGAAGCCTGAGACCCCGCTAAATGTTGTAAATTCTTCTAGTTGGGGAGGAAGGGAGAGTGCTGGTTGCGTGAGAAATAACACCACATCGTCCGCATACAGGGATGTTTAGTGCTCTGTCACCCATTCGAATCCCAGTGACCGTCAGAAGGTGTCGGACCCTCTCGGCAAATGGCTCCATATAGAGCGCAAAGAGCAAGGGGGAGAGCGGGCACCCCTGGCGAGTCCCCCTCCCTATCTCAACCGGCCGAGAGTCTATCCCTTTTACTCGAATGCGTGCTTCCGGTGCTTAGTATATGCAATTCACCCATTGTTGATAGCGTTCCCCAATCCCAAACTTGCCCAAGGCGTGTCTTAAGTACGGCCAATGTACGCAGTCAAACGCCTTCTCGGCATCCACTGACAGAAGTAGCGTGGGTTGTTTGGTGTGCTGAGTTTTGTCTAGTAAATGACAGAGGCGTCTCGTCCCATTGCTGCAGTTGCGTTCTGTAATAAAGCCTGATTGATCTGGGTCAACCAGGCCTTGCATGTGAGGGGCCAGTCGTGCCGCCAATACGCTGGTGAAGATCTTCAGATCAACATTTAGTAAAGAAATCGGGCGGTATGAGGAGCACTCCTTTGGGTCTTTCCCGGGTTTCGGTATCTCCACCACTTCACTTCTGCCATTGACATTGTGGGGGTTAGGGTACCTGTTTCGCTGAAAGCGTTAAATAGACGAGTCAGGAGCGGTGTGAGCTCAGGAGCAAACACTTTGTAATAATCTACTGGGAAACCGTCCCCCCTGGTGCTTTCCCTACCGTTAGCTTCTGGATGGCACTCAGGACGTCTTCTGGGCGGATATCCACGTCCATAGCTTCTGCATCGGTCGGTGGGAGTGATGCCACTGGAGCTCGACGGACATAACCCTCGGCAGCCGTCGTGTCCAGGTGCTCCGCTGCATACAGTGTAGTGTAGAAGGCCTCAAACACAGCTGCTATGTCAACGTCTCCCTGGAGAATCTCCCTTATGCCTGCAATGTGGTGTGCATTCGTCTGGTACCTCGGGAGGTGTGCTAGGAGTTTCCCGGCTTTGTTCCCCCCTTCATAGTAGCGCTGCTTAGTACGCAGGAGTGCATATTCCGCACGGTCACAGCCCAGAGCTTTCAGTTGCTTCCGTGCGCTATTAAGTTGTCTTCTGGTCTGGACCACACCTGTGCGGCGGTGAACCCCTTCTAGCTCCCTGATCTGCGACTCAAGCAGCTTCCGTTTGTCCCTCCTATCTTTATTGAGCCCTGCTGCGATAGACAAAAACCAGCCTCGTATCACCGCCTTCAGCGCATCCCAGACCTGGGGAAGTGGAACCGATCCATCGTCATTAATTTCCAGCTAATGACGGATCGCAGCTCGTATGTCAGCAATATTGGAATCGTATGTGAATAGTTTGTGGTTGAGCCTCCACGACCTCTGGCACGGCGGCCTTCCCGGTAAGCATAGCACCAATGAAATCAGAGAGTGGTCTGACAAAGCCACTGTCCCTATCGTTACATCTGTGATATAGCCCGTAACCCGTTAGGAGGTCCAGAATAAGTCAATCCACGCGTATGTTTGGTGAGACGCTGAGAAAAAGGTGTATTCCCGAGCTGTGGGGTTGCCGTATCTCCAAGCGTCTGTCAGGCCCACCTCCCCAAGTCTCCGGAGCATAGGTTCTGAGAGTGATTCTGAGTGACCCATCCGTGTTATTGACCTGTCTAGCTGTGAGTCCGGAACTATGTTAAAGTCCCATCCTAATACTAAATCCTCATCTTGAGAGTCCACAATCCTATTTAGCGTGTCTCGGAGGAAAGCTGTTCATTAGGGCTGTGTGGGATCCCACCAGAACTCGCAGTGTCAACATTCTGCCCGGTATTTCACACACACACACACACACACACACACACACACACTCTCTCTCTCCCTCTCCCCCTCTCTCTTGTCCCCTTATATGTGGAGGGCATGACAGTGTCCCATGGGTGTTAGCAGTGAGCCATTTGGGATAAGGGTGTCCTCCGTTACCTGATCTCGACCTTCCCCCGTAAAAGCTGTAGCTCCCCCCCCTGTTTCCATGTGACCCTTGGCCATCTTCTTTCTAGGCCCCCCCTTTGGCATCGGGAAGAATAGGCCCCGTTTCTAGAGAAAGAGACAAAAGAGGAAAAAAGAAGTACAGAAAAGATATAAGTAAACAAACATTGAAAGGATGCCATCAGCCTGGCATATACCGCACTATCGTGCATGGGTCCATGTGTTTGGTGGTGGGTCATCACATCGACGAGAGTGAGCCCTCTCTACCGAGACCGGGTTTCTTAGTTCCTGGACGCACCTGAAGTTGCTGCAGCGCCAAGGTGGAGGGTAAGCGTAGGACCTGCGCTCAGACGGTCAGGTTGTCCCCGGCCCCATCTCGGTTCTGTATCTGTTGGAGCAGCGCCTCTTTCTTTCTGGTTCTCCATAGCTGTAGGTTTGGAAGGTTTCTCACGTATGGTCCCTCGCCGTCTTTCGGGTTTCTGCAAGTCGCGTGTGGCGGTGTCATCTGTTGACGATCCAGGGTTGCCCCCCCCTCCTCCAAGTCGAGCCCAAGCACCTCCTGTGCCTCCTTCAGTGACCGAACTGAGTGCAATTCTTTGTCCCAAACAAATGAGACCCTAAAAGGGTGACACCAGCGGTATCGGATTCCCTTATCGCGCAGGTAGGCTGTGGCTGGTTTCAGGGCTTTACGTCTTTGGAGGGTGAGCGGTGATAGGTCTTGGTAAATTCCAACTTGAAGCCCCTCAAACGCCAGGGTGAATTTATCTCTGGTGGCGGCCATTATGATCTTCAGCTGAAAAGAGTGGAGACGTGAGGATGTCCTGCTGTTGTCCCGGGTTCTTGGCCGGTCGGCCTGAGCAGTGAGTGCGATCCAGGATGACTTCATTGTCTCCAAGTGCTTGGGCCACGTGTCGGAAGAGGCGGATCACCCATTCCTCCAGCTTTCCCACATCTGCCTGGAGAGGCACGCCTTTAATGCGTATGTTGGATCTCTGCGAGCGATTCTCAAGGCGGAGATAGAGCTCCTCATTCCTGTCTCTAAACTCCAGCAACTCGCGGGCTTGTTCGGTAATCTCCTCCTCCCTTCGGTCGCCATTCCTTTCCAGGGAGTCAACTCTGTCACCAATTTCCTGTACCTCTGCCCTGATCTGCTTAATATCGGAGGTGACATCTTGTCGCAGGCCCGCCAAATCTTCTCTAAGTGTTCTGAACAGCTGCTCCAGAAAGCCTAGGGTGATTTGCTCCTCCAGCTGCTCTCCAGGAGAGTCCATATCTTTATCCTGTTGTTGGGCTGTTGGATGGTCCGCCTTTTTGGTGCCCGGTTTCTGCAGGAGATCCTTCTTCGTACGGTGTGTGGTCATCTCTACAGGGCACCCTCTCTCGTTTACCAGCAGCGCGGTCGCTCAGACCAGTCTCGGTCAAGGTCGCAGGCCCCTTGGGGAATATTGGTTGTGGCGACTCGTTCGGGCTCCTTCTCACACTCGGGGTCTCCGGGTACCTGTTATGCGTTGTGGTGTCGCCTTAGCCTCTGAACTTGTCCTCTCTATGCTATTGCTCCGGATCGGGTCTCTGCGCAGCAAGCCGCCTCCTCCGCAGGTCGGCCTGGACTATGTCACGCTCCCTTTTCTGCTCCGGGTGAGTTCCCGGGCCTCACGGAGGCCTCCACACCTTAATCCCAGTGCCGATCTCCCCGCCACGAGGCACGGCCTGGGGGACGGCCTATCCTGCTCCGCTTCCTGTCCGCCAGGCTCTTGGTGTTAGGCGTCACCGACGCTAAGTCGGCTCCACCGCCTCTCTCAGGTCACCACATTTAAACCTTGTGTGCTCTGGCGATTATAGGGCGAGTTCAGCTGTGTTCGGTGTCCAGGATCGCCGTTGGATGCTAATATTCCGGCCTCGGCGAGCAGAGCTCACAAGGAACGCTGCTACTCCGCCGCCATCTTGGCCACGCCCTCGTACTGCACTTACTAATCAGTTATTGTACATGCTGGAGAGCAGTTACACTGATATATAGGGCAATACTCGGAACACACAACACCAAATACTCAGCACTCCGAGAGAACTGGATGAACGCGCTCAGACAGGAGTTGACGGAAAAGCAATGGGACACAGCGTTAATGAGGATTAACAAAATATAAAGAAACTTGCTCCTCAAATACACTCAATTTGATTATTTATATCAGACCTACCTCAGCCCGAATTTCCAAACGGCTTCACGTTTTTCCAGGGCTAAATCCCAAGAATATAGCCTTTTACATCACATGCATTTACAACGCATGCGATTACAACGCGGTCGTTACAACGACCATGTTGTTACATCGCGGTACCATTACAACGCAAGTCATTACAACGACTTGCTCTAGGGGACGCTCTAAACGAAGGAATAGTATAATTTACTATTCCAACTCCAGTGTGTGCAACAGTAGGGAAGGTGTTGGAATAGTAAATTATACTATTCCTTAGTTTAGAGCGTCCCCTAGAGCAAGTCGTTGTAATGGTACTGCGATGTAACAACGCGGTCGCTGTAACGACAGCGTTGTAATCGCATGTGTTGTAATCGCATGCGATGTGATGGCTGTTTCCCAAATGCTCACGATGTACATGTCCCGAAGCTGACTTTTACCATATGGTATGGGCATGCCAGGAAATTGAAAAGTTGTGGACTGAAATAATAGCACTCACAGCGGAAATAACAGGCTAACCGCTGACAGTAGATCCAGTTTCCTTTCTGCTGGAGGTGATGACACGCACACAAAAAAACAATGGGGCATATTTACAAAGGGATGTCACCACCAGAATGTCACTTATTTACAAAGCAGTGTTAAGCCAATTAATGTGGCTTAAGCCCCCCTGTAAATAAGGCCCCTTTTCATGCTTCACTTAGCATGAAAGGGGCGTGCAATGGGTGTTGTAGTGTGCGTTCTGCCGCAACAGCCGTTGCTTTTTGACGCTGCCCCATATTTACAAGGATGGGGCAGCGCCAGAAACTAAAGCCAGGTAAAACCTGGTCTTAGGATGGCGATACGAGGAGAAATTATACACTTCTCGTATTTTGCTCTTTCTATGTGTGCTGCATTCTGCAGCACATATAGAAACAGAAAATTGTCTGCAAAGTTGTTTATGTATTGTAATTGCATTTGCGGGAAGGTGTCCCTTCCTGCACATAAACCATCGCCCCTGAAGTGCAGGCACCCTTGCAATATGGCGCAAGGGTGCCTGCACTGGCGCAAGGCAGATTTTTTTAGCATCTGCGCTAGGGGAAATGAAGGGGTGTGTCGTAATTTTGTAAAAATGGCGCATCCCTGCGTTGAATGTCCGAGCGCGGCGTTACCAATTTTGGCGTAACACCGCGCTCTAACATTTTATTGTAAATTTCCCCCAAAGAGTCTTATTTACAATCCCCTTGCTCTGCCAGTACATCACTTTTTCCCCATATTAAAAGTGACGCACCGGTGGCGTAAGGGGCTTGTAAATAAGCTCCTTAATATGCTACAAAATGTATAGATCTAGCCCATGTCCTGACCAAAAGAAGGGTAGCAATTGCCTGAAAATGCCCTGCAGCTCCCCTGTTGAGAACTAGCGGCTAGGGGAGCTCAATAAATGGGCCACGGCAGAGGTGGATCTGTGGGCATTTCTAGCGGCCAGAGGGGAAAAGGGCCCCTTTAAGGAAACATCCGATTAATATATGGAGGCACTGAAAGCCAAAACAGATGGGAGGCCGCCATGAACCCAAACATTTTAAAATACTCCACCCATGGAATGCCTCCCTGGGACAGAGTAACGCAATGCAGTGATTTGCACTGCGTTGCATTACTCCCAGATTTATCAAGCCACTCAGGGTTAGTGTTGCTTTGCCCTTGCTCCCCGTTGGGTGCACAATGGTGACGCAACACTATGATAAATTAGCCCCCAATGTTTCCAATCTATTAATTATATTCCTAAATGTTGGATGGTGAATAAAAAAAATATGACCCTAAATACTTTATCTTGGAGGATGCCCAGGGGAACATAAATTGTGTGGTTTAAAAAATAAATAAAAAAAAATACATATGTAGCATCCCGTGAAGAAATCATAAAAATATGTTCCTAAAACAAAAGTCTGGGCAACACAGTTGGGTTGGGGAAGATCAGAGCCAAAATACTATTGCCTTCTAGTAGATGTACGGAGTCCTGAAATTTCTATTGTACTGCCTAGCAAACTAACATTTGTGAAAGTATAAATCCTGACACCAAGGCACTCGCTTACATGGCCTAAGATCGTTGTCCAGTATTCCCCCAATCTTGAGCAGATCCAGGCCAGTAGAAATAGAATTGTGTTAAGCACAGCTGAGTTCTGCTGTACACTGCAGAGTTTTCTCAAACATCACATCCTTTCGGGCCAAGATGGATCCCGCTGGAGGGCCCTGGTGGAGAGTGAACAGTGCCTCACTTCACAAGAGGCTGGCATTTAGAGCTAGGGTTCATTGTGTCTGTGGAACGTGAAATCCCTGCTGTATTCGGGCTGTTATGTTCTTTGTTGGCATTGGCTCCCTTGAAGTTGGGGGAAGATTCAGTGTGTTCAAGGAGGGGGCTGTCCTACCCCTCCCCTTTTACATGCATGTTCTTGCAAGAATTTGTGTTGAGCACCAGGGGCCAGATTTTTCAAGATTTGATGCAACACAGCAAGAGAACTTGCTGCTCTGCGTCAAATGAAGAGGGCAGGACTGAGCCATATTTTTTAACCTATGGCTCATTCCTGCTCTCTGTGCACTGGCGCACTTGTAACTGCCAAGCACCAATGCAGGCACCCTTGCGCCATGGTGCAAAGCTGCTTGCATTACAGGCAGGATTGTTTGTGAATTTTCTCCTGGCTGCGCCTCTTGTGGGAAGGCGGAGCATTTTGCAGAATACCCAGGTTTAGTAGTGTAGGTAAATTTGGGAATGCGGCAAAATACATGGGTGGATGTGTGCGAACACCCACTTCCCACCCATGTAGCGCCTTACCGGCATAGAGTAACGCAAGGCAGAGATTTGCGCTGCTTTGCGTTACTCCAGATTTACCAAGCCATGTAAGGTGGTTTTGCATGGCTTGGTAAATCTCACTTAAGGGCTTGCGCTGCCCTTTCATGACCTTGCATGGTACAAGGGCAACACAAGCCCTTGATAAATCTCGCCCCAGGTCTATAGAAGAGTTTTGGGAACACAGTTCATTGAGGACTAGGCTGTTGGAAAGGGAATATATATATTTTTTTTTAGCTGTTTGAGTATTAGAATCCTGTGCCACTCAGCTTGTGTAGTGCTGATGAGAAATGATTCACAACTGTATCTTCTACAACTGTAAACAATTGCTACAGTGTTTAATGGGTGTAGCTTTACAGAGCACCTCTTTCAATAGTGTACCCACTTAATTGCCGTGTTCCAAGGCAACAGAGGAACAGATTTACTAAGAGCTTGCGTTGCCCATGAGTCACACAGGGCAACAAAGCCGTTAACTGAGATTTACTAAGCCGCGCATAGTCACCTTGCATGGCTCTGCATGCTTTAGTAAATACAAGTTAACGCAATGCAGTGCATTTCACTGCCTTGCGTCATGGAGGTGTTCCACGGGTGAAGTTGGGTGTTCCCATTTATCCATCCATGGATTTCAGCACATTCCGTGATTCACAGAGTTGTAAACCTGGGAATCCATCAGAATGGTATGCCTCCCCGAACCAGGGGCAACAAGAAGAAATATCTTACTTCCTCTTTGTTACTTCTTTTTCCTATGTGTGATGTATTCTGTATCACACATAGAACAAGCATTTGCAATGCAATAGGTCTCGCATTATTAAAGTTTGAGCTATTGGCATTGCTAAATAATGCAACACCAATAGCTCAAACTTTAATAATGCGAGACCTATTGCATTGCAAATGCTTGTTTTGTTGTTAAGGTGGGGGGGGCATCAACAATGTGCTGCCTGGTCCTCCCACCTAATAAATAAAAAGACAGTGGGTGTGGGGGCAACTGAGAAGCGGGTGGGGGGAGCATGTCAGGGAAAAATAGCATACGAGCGAGAGCAACACGAGGGCAGTGGGAGAAGCACACAAGTGAGAAAGCAACACGGAGAGTGAGGAAGAAAGGGAGTTTGGCAGGGAGGAAAAGGACACACAAGAAAGCTTGCAACATGGGGGGAGACAGCAACACACAACGTAGTGTGGATATTTGGAGGGGTAGAAGCATATGAAGGAGAGAGCTGGAAAACACAAGCACTCAAGTAAAACGAAAAAATAGTTTCCTAGAAGTGTGCAATGGGAAGCCAGAAGCCAGCAAATCAGACAAAAGGCAAAGAGGTTATGCTCCAGGGACAAGCAAGACTGACAGGATGGGGCAAGGAAAGCCATCTAATAAGAAACAAGCAATTAGAGTGACAACAAAGCCAATCAACGGTAAGCAATGGGTGGGCTGTAAGCCATTAGACGTTCTTGACGAACCCAAAACTCGTCCTTTGCACCCAGACAACTTGTGCTGCCTAGCAGGCCCAATCTAATAAGGAAAGTGCTACTTCCCTGTCTTCTGGTTTCAAAGCGTCACCTAGTGAATAAAGTCACAATAGGTCTCAAAACTCAATCAGAAGCCATGAAACGAAAGGGCATTCTGCAGTCCTTATTACTGCCGATTTAGTCATCAGAACTATTTTATCGATTTCGTCATATGGCTCCTTTAACACTTCCCTCCAAAATGAAAGTATTAGGGGTAATTAACTCACCGTGCAAGGCGGAACTTAAACACACAATGCGGACAGGACTGTTCCCTTCTCCACAATGATTGTGCTGAGGTGTGTACCAGCATCTAGTAATGACCGACTACGACAATCAAAACAAACCTCTACATTGGTGTCTGAGGAAAAATCCGTGACTTTCTACTTGTCTTCAAATTTTACATTAACCGCATATGACTCGCCAATGAAAATAAATGCAGGCTAATAAAGCATTGTTTGGAACAAAGTGTATTAATAAACCGAAAGTTGTGTATTAATACAGTGCAAAAAGTCAAATGCTTAGCTAATACCATCGTTCATAACTAACTATAATGAATGCTTACAAAACCAGTGGTGCGCGCACCAGAGGAGTGGGGGCTAGGGAGCGCGGCAGCAAAGCGAATGCGCGCTGCTGCGCGTGCTGGCCACCAACGGGAATGGGCGGAGCAAAGGCGGGACATGTGCCCGTCTTTGCCCAATTGCGTGCTGGCTTTTTAAAAAAAAAAGCATTTGTAATGCAATAGGTCTCGCATTTACGTGAGTTTGAGCTATTGAGATTGCAAATAACAATGCCTTTTATTTTTGTTTTTAAAACATAAATAAAAGGCATTGTCATTTACAATGCCAATAGCTTAGTGGCGTAAATGCGAGACCTATTGCATTGCAAATGCTTGACCTATTGCATTGCAAATGCTTGTTCTGTGTTATTATTAACACGACCCCCCCCCCCCCCCATCCCAGCGCAGACCCACCACCTTCTTTTGGCAGCAGCTGCTACTGGTATCTCGCGCAAAGTCATACATTGTAAAGGGGCCTTTCCAGGCATCGGCCGCACGATCACCAGACCCACCCTCCGATCCTGGCAGAGTATACCTCAATGCTGTTCCACCAAAGCGCACCAACACACCCTACAGTGGGCTGGAACCTACAGATTGTTATCGTGTGCCATATTGTAATAGTTGTCACTCGAACAACACTGTCTTTCTAATAGGTTGTGCAAAATGTTAAAAAACTTCAATAAAAGAGAAGAGTTTAATAAATAATAATAAAAAAATAAAAAAAAGAACCACACCACCAGGCTCCAGTATCCAAACAGTGCACAACCCCCAAACAACGTGTGGCTGAAAAGATAAAAAAACACAAAAAAATACAGAGGAATTTATACCTGGAACCAAAAGCTGAAAGTGACTCCAGAGGACCTGCAAGAAGTGAGGCGAGACCTGTCTGTTCGCATTGTAGAGAGCCATTCGGCTACTCCACAACAATGTATCGCGCAAGCACCCCTCGTGACCGGGCTCGCATCTCTCTTTAACAAGGAAATGAAGAAAAGACAGGTAACACTTGGCACTAACCCGCCATGAACCAAGCGTCTTGTGAAATAACCAAACATGCCGAAAGGTTCCGTTTAATTAACCAACAATAAACAAAGGTGCCTGGCAGATGCCAAAATAGCAGGCGTCTGTTATTTCTACAGAACCAAACAGCCCATCCCATCGTAAAACACTGCATCCACAGTTTAACAAGAAAGCATCGTATGGAAATCAGCGTTTCAAGAATTCGGTGGCAGGGAGCCAAGGCAGGAGGCTGGCTCATACAGTCAGCACTATTTATGTGCGCCACAGTTTAGATTGAACGCGTAACAGTTGCAAAGTACCATCTTACCTCTTTCCATGTATGCCTGATCTTTTTGTGCCCTTCCTCGCTTACCTGCACGACGGTGCGGGGTCGCAAGGCGAAGGTGGGAAAGTTGCCTCGTCCGTGAATGGGCACGCTCTCCCCCAGGATGGCGTCCAGGCGCTGCACTTGCTCCCAGCTCAGCACGCTGAAGCGGCGCGAGACAAGCCGACGGCTACCTGCCCGGTGACACTGCAGGGACGACATCACTCGGCGACTCCTGGGGTGACACGTTGCTGCTCCTGACGTAGCGACCGGTCACCTCTGGTGTCCGTGCAAGAGACAAACCTAATTAATTTTCTAAGCCTGCACAGTTTCCTTATTTCGGCTCGAGTAATCTTGACGTCACGAGAGTTGTGACGTAAAGTAGCGAGACTGGCGTCGCGAGCCCCTCGGCTGGTGGCAAAGTAGCAAGTCTGCGTGAATGCAAAAAAAAAAGTGCTTAGGAGACAGTATAACACCGCCAGTAGAACGCCGCAAGTAAACGATCCAGTCCAGATGGGCGGGGCCAAAAGGAGACAGGGCGGTAACAAGGAGGGACTAAGAAGCCTTGTTCACAATAGAAAGCCAGAGTTTAGCATGAACTATGACGCAAGCCAATGGGAAGAAGGGCGGGACTTAAAACTCCCTTCTGAAATCTGCTCGATTAGAAGAAGCCTCTCCAGAGCGAGCAGCGCATGCGCGCTGCAACGCAGGCCTGCGAGACCTAAAAAACAGACAAAAGGTTTCGGCGACGGGAAACCATGCCAGGCCAACTCCCTTGGAGCTCTGGCCTAGGGACTGCTTCATATGTCTCTTACTAGCTCATGTTTTCTAAAATATTCCTAACAAGAAAGCATACATTTACACACACATGAGTCTGTGGTCGCCTCTCTCCATCCACTGATCTCTAAGTGTCACCCACATTTTGCTCAAATCTCCTACAGCCTGGGGCAGTGGGTCTGCCTAATTCACCCATTGGCTGTCTTGCCCCTTGAAATACAGCATTTCCCTGCTCTCATGTGTGCTACTGCCTGGA
Source organism: Calotriton arnoldi (assembly GCA_963921515.1). NCBI lineage: Eukaryota > Metazoa > Chordata > Amphibia > Caudata > Salamandridae > Calotriton > Calotriton arnoldi. Next base: position 410,807 of record CAWUFW010003385.1, read on the forward strand.
AAGGAGTGCACTTCAGTGCAGGGCTGGTGGGGCAATACTTTAGTCTGCCAGTCCCCCCCCACCCCTCATCTTTATTCTCAATATTTATCCTATATAATTTTTGGGTCACCCATGAGTGTTTAAACTACGTTTTCAGGTTACAGTAATCCACAGCCAATGGCACCTCTTCTATGCCAAAATAAGTCACACTTTGCACCGATGTAGATTTCTAGGAAGCACTCGCACAGTCTATTAAAATTAAATGCTGGGGTGGACCGAAGCATAATATTAGTTACAGGTTAATGAAACAATACAGGAAAAGGACTAATCCAAAATGTTGTATTTATGAATTATTTTGAATACATTAGGTTGGAGGGGCTAAAAATAAAAACGGAAAATAAATATTTTTTGTGGAAGAAAGAGGGATATCATAGGAGACTGGAAGGTGTTGATTACAAAGAAAACCATTCTTTATTCATGAAAGAGGCTACCAGTGAGGGGCATGCATCAACAACAAGCATTGGCAAAGCCAACAGGCCACACCTCGCCTATGTAAAGCATGCAGCCATCTTGATTGAGGGCATGCTCACTGCACAGTCCATAGGCCGCACGTGCTTGTTACAATCCTTTGAACAGTGGGAACATCAATGATGCACTGGTGGTACGTCATCACTTTGGAGGTACTTTAGTCAAGGATTTGCCAGCACCGGTGAATGGGAGCAGGACTTACAGCTAACATCCAACACTAGGGAGGAAGCAACAACTTACTAAGGAGCCACAGGAAATGGTCATAAACGCCTGACTATATGCTAGCCGGAAGTAATACTGCTGGATAACAAATGCATGATTGAGCACAGTAAGAGCCACAATACAAGTGTTATCTCCACCCCAGTGGCGGTTTTATTTAAGTCTACGGGCCACAGTGTCCTGGTCCGATGATTGGTCGGCGTTATGTGCCCCAGAAGTGAGTGACAGATGCTCTTGGGCCAATAACAATATCCCAACATGGAAAGCAGTTCCAAATATTTACCACTCTTTCTGTGAAAACCTTTTCTCTCCTGGACTTTGCCGCAACGGGTCTGACACCGTTCTTCGTTCTAGAATGACACGCCTACTGCAGCATGCTCCCATCCCCCTAGCACTTTATTTAAAGATCTCGCCCATTTCTCTCGTCCCTGCAATACCATACAGATGTTATCCATAGCATTCATCGTCACAGGCTTCGTGGTCAGGCTTGGCAACCATCTACGCTGCTCTTCGAAGCAGTGCACGGATATTAGGAATTGTAGGTGCAACAGGAAACATGCAGAAGAGGATTTAACTAATGGATACAGCTGGTGTTAGCGGTCGTCTGCAGATGTACATACCCATGTTCACAATCAACGAAATCAAAAGACATCATAGACAAGAAGAACAAAGGTTAAGCGGTCATTTGTAATCGAAAGGTGGAACCCTCTCAGCTACTGACAGCTGCCAGGCTACACTGATAGAATCCCCATAATCCCTCCCTCCGGCTAATCCCCTGGAAGAGCTGTGCAGATGGAGGGATCATGAAGAATCCACACACAAAATGCCCTCCTGCACCCTTCCCCCTGCCCTCAGGCTCCCCCTCTTCTCATACACAGAAATCCTGGTGCCTGCCACCTTCACCCCACTCCCTTCAGCTTTCCCTCTCTCGCTCACCCAGAGGGCTGCAGGCAGCATTTCTGTCAGAGTTCCTGCATTCACAGAGAGGAGATAGAAGGGCCATATGCCACGAGGCCTGCACTGACCGGCAAGCGAGACATTGGATGCGGATGGGAGGGCATCCTCCTCATTCACCAATCGCCCTCAGTCTGCAGAGAACCGAAGGAGAAAGGGGAATGTGCGTGAAATCGCCAGCCAGCTAACGTCATTCAACTGCCAGCTTCTGATCTCTGGTGGGAACAGATTCAGTGTCCGCCCTTAGAGCAAATCACCTGGACCTGTGTAGACCAGGAGACCTTTGAGAAATCAGTGCACTGAAAAACTTTTACAGTTTCCCTTCTGTGCTTTCACAACAGTGAATCAAAGAGAAACTTTAGAAGTAGCTAAAAATCGACAATTTAAGCAAAAGGTAGCCCAATATCAAACACTGACCTTCATGTGGGAAAATCAGAGCAACACCACATGTCCGAGCACGCGAGAGCAGCCCCCAGAGTCATCTGATCAGGATGAAACGTGTTTTTGTCACCACTCTTCGACATCAGCGAAATAAAGCCCTGCTTGGAACATCCAGCCTTATTTTAGTCCCTCCACTGGAACCGGATAGCTCTACACAGCGGCCTGCTGGACCCACCCTGGGGCTGGACTGCCACTGCCGAAGCTCACACACTGCATCCAGTAGAGTTGCCGCCTGATGAGGTTTCGTCACAAACTCTACACGCGTCAATTATCACCTGAAAACGCACAGATCTAAACATACAGAATTCTGCAGTTATTCATGATTTGGGAGCTTTTGGTAGTAAATGAAATACAGGAAATCTAGGCATGAAAAGATCACAGGTGTCAAACAAGTTTTCGATCTAGAAGGCAGCACAAATTTGGATGCACTCACCACCCGCTAGTCTAATTGTGCAGTATTTACTACGCTTCGCTCCCAGGAGCTCCAGTGCATGCACAGTTAAAGCCTCGCTAAGTGCCGCTCGTGATAGCGAAGGATTCCTGTATTGTAGTCCTAGTTTCGGCACTTCTCTAAACCAGTGGTGCGCGCGCACCACAGAGGACTGGGGCCAGGGAGCGTGGCAGCGAGGCGAACGCGTGCTGCTGCGCGTTCTGGCCACCGTTGGGAATGGGAGGAGCGAAGGCGGGACATGCGCCCGCCTTTGCCCAATCGCGTGCCGTTTTTTTGAAAAAAACGCACGCTACAGCCAATGAGGGCTTTTGAAAACAAAACCACACGCACGAGCGTGTAGGTCGTTTTCAGAAGCCCTTTCTAGAGGTCTCGCGCTGCGCGAGCAGTGCTCCGCACTGCAACGCTAGGCGCGAGACCTAAAAAGGAAAATACCATTAAGGATTGTTTTTGTGCAGGAAGGCCTCAGTCTGTTATATTTCTGCAAATGGCTCACTCCTTATTTCATAGATCACAAGCTCTTCTTCAAAACCCTATTCCTGCAACCTAACAATACCTAATCTCTGACCGCCTGTCTAAGGTCTTATGTTAAGTAGTTCAGCTATCGTTTTTGTAAAACGTTTTGCATCTGTATTTAATAAGGCTGTGGGCCTATATGAAAATCATTCCTTTAGGTCTTCCCCATGTCTGGAGATTAATATCTGAAAGAGACACGTTAGTGACAGATTCCTTACCTTAGAATATCCCCAGGCGTCAGGCTGAATCCGGGAAGTTTTTGCGTAGCAGTACCCTTGCGCGTCAGTAGGCGGCGTCGTGCGGCTCCGCGTCAGTCGTCGGCGTCGTGATCGCCGGGATGACGTCGCGGGCAGTACTTAGACGCCGCCCCTGCGCGCTGACGTCAGTTCTTCTTTTTCCGCGCCAGTAAGCGCAGATCCGGGAAGAGCAGTGCCCTAGTCAATTTTTGACAACATTTTTGGGTGATTTTTTCACTGTTTCTTTTCGAGTCTTCTCGACTCCTAGGTGTCGGTAGGGATGCCCGGCTTCAAGCCATGCGACGCCTGTGGTCGAATGATGTCGATCACAGACCCGCACTTAGAGTGTCTCTACTGTCTCGGCCGAGACCACGACACGAAGTCGTGCCCTGACTGCTGGGCCTTACACCCGAAGGCTTTGCAAGAGCGGTCTCGAAAGCTCCTCGAGGTCCGGCAGTCGGCTCTGCGCCGCACCAAGCCCCGGTCCCGTGAGAGGTCGAGGGGCCGGTCGCGGAGCCCCCGCCGGTCGTCGGAGTCCAAGTCTTCGCACTCCTCGGGTAAGTCGAAGCACAAAAAGTCTAAGAAGCACCATCGCTCTAAGACTTCGCCTCGCCGGTCTCGCGACTCGGCTGAGGCCCCTGTCGGCACCGTCCCCGCGGCTCCGGATGTGCCTGTGGCGCCGCCCCCGCTTTACCCGTCCTTCCCGGATTCGGGGGCGACTCCGGCCGAGATACAGGAATTCCTGTCGGCCATGGCCCGCATCTTCGGGCCTCAAGGTCCCTCCGGTGCGCCTTCGGGCCCTGATGGGGTTGCTCCGGCGTCGCCTGTCCCACCAGCCTTGATCCCGGCCTCGATCCCGGCTCCGGTGGTACCGCAACCCCGATCGACGCCGGTTGACCTAACCACACCGGCGCCGATGTTCCCGGTGCTGTTCCCGACGCCGCCCGGGGCTCCGGGCGGCGTCGTTCCCCGGTTCCGGACATGGAGCCGGACCGACGTCGCTCGACGCCGGCGCCGATGAGACCTTGGGTCCCAGATGTCCCTCCTCCTCCATATTTTACACCAGAGGGGGACCAGGAGAGCTGGGAGGGGTCGGAAGACCCTCTCACATAGCAGTGTGAGTATGATGAGGACTGGGCAGAGGAACTTGGGGATGCCAGTGGTCTAGACACTTCCCCTGACACTGGCATGCTGTCTCCTCCCGTGGCTACGGCGGAGGGAGCAAATTTCGCAACGGTGTTGCGTAGAGCAGCTGGAGCTTTGCACCTCCAATTGCATACTGTGGCTGTCAGGACTAATCTCCTGACGGAAGTGCTTCAGCCGGCAGCTTCCTCCACGGAGACTGTGCTGCCATTTAATGATGCACTGTCTGACGTTCTTTTGGGCACCTGGTCCAAGCCCACCACAGGGGCTCCTGTGGATAGGAACGTGGCCCGACGCCATCGCCCTGCTCCGGGCGACCCCTTGTTTCTCTCTCAACATCCCACCCCCGAGAGCTTGGTTGTCCAAGCCTCTGCCTCCCAAACCGCCTTCCCTACCGCCCCTCCGGATAGGGAATCCAAACGCCTGGACCAGTTTGGGGAGAAGGCTTTTCTTCCTCCAGTGCTGGCTTGCGGTCCGTCAACACCGCTTGCCTTTTGGGCGATATACCCACTCCCTGTGGGATTCGGTGGCGACTGTTTTGCCCCAGTGTTCTGAGGAGGTCCAGACACTGCTTACCCGCACCATTGCGGAAGGTAGGGATGCGGCTAAATACACCATACGTTGTGGCCTTGATACCGCCGACTCGCTGGGCAGATCGCTTGCAACGACGGTGGCGCTGCGTCGCCACGCCTGGCTGAGTACAACTGGTTTCTCGGGTGATGTCCAGAATACACTCATGGACATGCCCTTTGATGGAGTCGGTCTTTTTGGTTCCAAAGCAGACCATGCGCTGGAGCGTTTTAAGGACTCACGGGCTACTGCCAAGTCCCTCGGCCTTTCTGTTGTGCGCCCTCCGCTAACCTCTGCTTTTTGCCCCTTTCGTGGCCACGGAAGGGCGCCCAGTCACGTCCACTGCCCAGCCACCGGCCCGCGCAGCAGCGTCTTCGCGTGGCCGGGGGCGTGGCTAGCGCCCGTGGCGGTTCGGGCAACCAGCGTGCGGGTCAGGCCACCAACTCTGCCCCGTCCGCGGCCTCCAAGCCCTCCTAGTCCTTCCTTTCAGGTGCACAGCACGCCAGTAGAGGGCAGGGTCCGCCATCACCTTCACCACTGGCGTCCCATCACCTCGGACAGGTGGGTCTTGGACATTGTCCGAAGGGGCTACTCCCTCCCCTTCGAGACCACCCCCAGCTATGCCACCTCAATTCCACCGCATGTCAGGGGATCACTTGGTGCTTCTGCAGAAGGAAGTCACGGCCCTCTTGGCCAAGAGGGCCATCGAGCATGTTCCGACCCCAGAAGTAGGACGTGGTTGCTACTCCCACTACTTTCTGGTGCCCAAAAAGGACCAGGAGGACATGCGTCCTATCTTGGACCTCCGGAACGTCAATCCCTTCCTCCGGAAGGAGAAGTTCAAGATGCTCACCCTAGCTCAGGTCTTGACTGCCCTCGACCCTGGAGACTGGTTGGTAGCGTTGGACTTGCAGGACGCTTATTTTCACATCCCCGTCCTGCCGGCGTTACCTTCGGTTCACGGTAGGCCTCGAGCATTTTCAGTTCACCGTGCTCCCCTTTGGCCTTACAAGTGCCCCTCGGGTGTTCACGAAAGTGATGGCGGTGGTCGCAGCTCATCTGCGCCGGGCAGGGGTTCCAGTCTTCCCCTACCTCGACGACTGGCTTCTGAAGGCGGGCTCGTCCCAGGCAGTCGTCTCCAGACTACGGCCGAACTCCTGCACTCGCTGGGGTTCTCCATCAATGTGCCGAAGTCGCATCTGATTCCTTCTCCACAGCTCCTTTTCATCGGAGCAGTTCTGGACACGACGCAGTTTCGGGCCTATCCTCCCGAACGGCGAGTCCGGGATATTCAGGCTATGATTCCAATCTTTCAGCCTGGGTTTCGGTACGGATGACCCTGAGGCTGCTGGGCCTCATGCATCCTGCTGGTCGATCATGCCAGATGGCATATGCGGGCTCTGCAGTGGGGCCTGAAGTTCCAGTGGGCGCAGCACCAGGGCAACCTGTCTGATCACGTCCAGATCTCGGAGGGGACTGCAAGACAGTTGCAGTGGTGGCTCTCGAACCGGCAATGGGTCATGGGCAGATCCCTCTCCCTTCCCCAGCCATAGCACACAGTTGTGACGGACGCGTCCCTTCTGGGATGGGGCGGTCACATGGGAGAGGCGGAGATCAGAGGCCTCTGGTCTCCGGCGGAGTCCCGGCTCCATATCAACCTTCTGGAGCTCCGGGCGATCCGACTTGCACACAAGGCATTCCTTCCCTCTGTCAAAGGGAAGGTAGTGCAGGTGTTCACAGACAACACCACCGCCATGTGGTACTGCAACAAGCAAGGCGGGGTGGGGTCGTGGACCCTATGTCAGGAGGCTCTGCGCCTCTGGACATGGCTGGAACATCAGGGCATTTTCCTGATGGTTCAACACCTGGCAGGTTCCCTGAACGCCAGGGGCGGACGAACTCAGCCGCAGGTGCATGATGGATCACGAATGGCGTCTTCACTCGGAAGTGGCGCAAGGACTCTTTCTACAGTGAGGAGAGCCTTGGTTAGATCTATTCGCCACCGAAGAGAACGCGCAATGTCATCAGTTCTGCGCGTTGGAATTTCCAAGGCAGCACTCGCTCGGCGACGCTTTTCGTCGCGAGTGGAGTTGCGATCTGTTGTACGCTTTTCCGCCTATACCACTTCTACCCAGAGTGTTGAAGAAGATTCGGCGCGACCGGGCCTAAGTCATCCTTGTGGCTCTGGACTGGGCTCGAAGAGTTTGGTATCCCGAGCTACTCAGTATGAGCGTCGATCCCCCGATCCGTCTGCCTCTTCGGGAGGAACTTCTGTCGCAGCAGCAGGGGACGGTCCTCCACCCGAACCTGTCCAGCCTCCACCTGCTTGCGTGGAGATTGAGAGGCGGCAGTTGATTCCTTTCGACTTGCCTCCCGAAGTTTGTGATGTGATTCTGGCAGCCAGGCGTCCCTCCACTAAGGTGGTATACGCCTGCAGGTGGAACAAGTTTGTGGCATGGTGCACAGCAAAGGCTGTGAATCCCCTTTCTGCCCCTCTTTCTGAGGTTCTTCTGTTCCTTCTTTCCCTGGCCCAACAGGGTTCTGCCCTGGGTACCATCAAGGGCTATCTTTGTGCCATCTCTGCCTTCCTCAGGCTTCCTGATCAGCCCTCCCTTTTCAAGTCCCCTGTTGTTCACAGGTTTCTAAAAGGCATTACACACCTCTTCCCGCCTGTTCCGTTTGTGATGCCTCAGTGGGACTTGAACTTGGTTCTTACCTTTCTTATGTGCGCTCCCTTTGAGCCTCTGCACAACTGTCCTCTTCGTCTTCTGACTCTGAAGACAGCCTTTCTGGTGGCCATCACCTCCGCTCGGCGGGTGAGTGAGCTCCAGGCTCTATCATGCAAACCTCTCTTTCTGTCTGTCCATCCAGACAAGGTTGTTCTTAGGATGCGTCCGTCCTTCTTGCCAAAGGTGGTTACTGCCTTCCACATTGGGCAGACCATCACTTTGCCCACCTTCTTTCCGCCTCCGCATCCTTCCAGAGAGGAAGAGAGGCTCCACCGTCTGGACCCAAAACGTGCGCTTTCCTTTTACCTCAACCGCACACAACACTTCCGGGTGGATGACCAGCTCTTTGTTGGCTACGTGGGCGCCAAAAAAGGTCGGGCGGTGCACAAGAGAACCATCTCCCGCTGGGTAACCTTGTGTATCAAAGCCTGCTATTCTTTGGCTAAGAAGGAGCCTCCTGTTGGGCTGCGTGCCCATTCCACCAGGGCAACAGCTACTAACACGGCCTTAGGCCGCGGTGTTCCGCTGCAGGATATATGTCAGGCAGCTACGTGGGCCTCGCTGCACACATTTACCAAGCATTATTGCCTTGACAGCCAGGTCCGGAGGGACGGCTTCTTTGGCCGTTCTGTCCTCCGGGACTTCCTTGTCTGATCTTTGTTCGCAGACCCACCACCGGGGTTGGTATTGCTGGGGTATCTATTCTAAGGTAAGGAATCTGTCACTAACGTGTCTCTTTCAGATGCACAAGTTACTAACTTGTGTAACGATATATCTGTAAGAGACAGTAGTTAGTGACAGATTCCTACCGCCCACCATCCTCCCCGTTCTGCGAACTGATTTCTAGGGTTAAGGACATCCCTTTCAGGGCCCTAGTATTTTTCAGACACCTATGTCAGCTTCTTGCATGGCTCTGCTTTCCTGGCGCGGAAAGTCGTGTACAGAACTGACGTCAGCGCGCAGGGGCGGCGTCTAAGTACTGCCCGCGATGTCATCCCGGCGATCACGACGACGGACGCGGAGCCGCAAGACGCCGCCTACCGACGCGCAAGGGTACTGCTACGCAAAAACTTTCCGGATCCAGCCTGACGCCTGGGGATATTCTAAGGTAAGGAATCTGTCACTAACTACTGTCTCTTACAGATATATCGTTACAAAAGTTAGTAACTTGTGCGTTAAGTCTGCTTCCTGCATGGGTTGCGTAACACCTTCCACTTCTCTAAACGTGTTAAAATCTTGGTTAACTATTTTTTTCTCCAATGGAGGAATTAATAGTTTATCAAAAAAATCAATTGGAATGCCATCAAGGTCTAGCGCCTTTGGGTGCTGTAGAAGAAAACAGACACTCTGAAAGGTCACAGAAGTCTAAAGTGTTTAATACAAAATAGCCACCAAGCATCAAAAATAAACTAAGTGCAGATCACCATATTAACAGCCCAGAGCTTCACCCCTAGGTCAGCTGGAGCATACAATGCTAAAATCTATACGGGTCGGCCCTACATTTATACATTTCTTCTCAACGCAAACAAATGGAGGAACACATTAAAAGTAACAGGGAAACTACAGATAGGTGCTAATAACCAGATGTCGGGCTCGTCTTGTGGGAAAAATGCAAGAACACCTTGGAGATCTGTAAGCTAGGTTAAAACAACTAACTTTACGCATTTCTGCAGTTCTCGCTTCATTGTGCCAACTTCAGAACAAGCCTACGCTTAATAGAACAGACAGGCAAAACGTGCAGTGTACAAGAAATAGCAAAATGGCAGTGCATTTACAATATGTGTAAATGCGCAATAGTGCTAAGTCTCATGTTGCTTCAAACAGGCATAAAAACGAGATTATGATTGTTAATGCCAACAGACTGGCATATAAAATTTTACATCCTCGGTGCTCATAGACTTTAGGACTAACTGCAGCTCTCTCTCTGTGACAGACTCTTCCAGAACCTCAAAGAGTCACACACAAGAACTTGAACCTTGCATGATTGTACTTTTCAGGACCCTTGATGTACAATTCCTGGTAATATTCTAAAACATTCTTCTTTATCTTGTTCTTGGGTGGCCCAATTACCTATTCCTCAATATACATTTTAGATCATTAGTCTGTACGTCTATGGGACCAATTTTATCCCCCTTTTCGTAGATTGGTTGACCATGTTTAAATAGTGTCCTATTGTTTCAGAGAAGAGAGAGTCATCCTCTTAGTGTTGCCAGCTTTCTACACATCAGTCATATTGTTTTTTTTTGTCTAACTTTTCTAGATCTTTAATGTCAGCAGACAAATTCTCATTTGCCAGTCTCCTATCGCTAGCCACCTGGGCTTTCATAGGAATAGTTTTCCCCCTACTGGAACCTTGAGGTCGTTCCATCTCACTGCCCAAAAGGATCCCCCTTCTCCATTCAGCTGTAAGAATTAAGTTACACTTTCCTTCATCTCAGTATTGAAGATTGGTGGCCAGATTTATCACAGGATTACTTTGCCCTTGTGTCACGCAGGGATTTACAAGGACAACGCAATCCCCAAGTCAGATTTACCAAACAACGCAAGCCCACCTTGCATGGCCCTTCCTCGCTTGGTAAATCTGGAGTAACGTAAGGTCGCGCAAGCAGCTGCCTTTCATTATTGTGCCCTGGGAAGGCATTCCATGGATGGAATGTGGGTGTTCCCACGCATCCACCCATGGTTTTTGCCACAGTCCCAGTTTTACCAAGAGAGGTAAACCTGGGAATGCGCCAAAATGCTACGCCTTCCCAGGGGAAGTGCAACAAGGAGAAATATCTTTATTTCTCATCGTTGGTTCCTCTTTCTAAGGGTCCTGCATTCTGTATTTTTTAGAAAATTGGGGTAAATTTTAATTAGTATAATTTCACCAAAATGAATGAAACCCAATCAGTAGAAAGTTTTTAGTACAAAACAGCGCCTAAAATATACCAACCACGGGTATCTGGTAGTACAAGACTGGGGCAAAGTCAAAAGTTGAGGTCGCCTGCGATGGCGTACAGAGCGGATATACGAGGTAGATTGGGCCCATTCTCAGTTTACCTTCGGACTTAGAAGTTCCTGAGAAGGTAGAGATCGGCAAGGCAGCAGACAGTGTCTGATGAGGGAGTGTCCTCATCGGGGAGCCGCTAGATGGAGTCACGTTGAATATTTTTTACTTTCAAACTTGGTCACTTTTTTGAAAGTCAAAAATCTCCAGTGGGATGAAGCTGCAGCTTGTGATGGCTCCATGATGTTGGATGCCTTCGCCGAGATGTTCTGCTGAACAGGATTTGCTGCTGTGGAGAAGAATGCAACAGGGGCTACTGAGAAGTCAGGCCGACTAGCGATGCAACCAGGGCGGATCTGCAAGCAGTCAGGTCGGTCCTGGTCTTTTGCCAGTTCTCAGGGCCCTTTTGGTGAAAACATTTTAAGTCTCAAGTTTTAGTGTTAGGCAGGAGCAGCATCTCTATCACCACTTCCAAGGGCCCAGGACCTGGAGGGCACCATTTGGGGGGGGGGGTTAGGACTCACATCACACCACCAGAGGCTAAGTGCAGGGTTCAAGGTCTGATCGACTCACACAGGAGGCCAGCCAACTAGCCCTTGGAGGAGTCACTTCAAATGGTCCTGGGTTCAAGGAGATGGTCCAGTTCTCCTTCAAGCAGCAAGGTAAGCCTTCAAACAGCAAGGCAGTCCTCTGGGGGGGGGGGGTCCAGGCAATCCTTCTTACATTTTCCACATGTCAATGGGTGTACTGAAGTGGTGTTCTGAGGGTCCAATATTTATACCTGGTGCCAGCCTTTCGGGGGGGGGGGGATTGGACATCCTGGGATACTCTCACATCTGGTTCTGGAAAGTTATTCCCTTCCCCCTGCCAAGGCGCCAAGAAGTCTTGGGTGACAAAAGGCTGGTGTCCGGTTCCTTTGTGTATGCTGGAGGCAAGTCCTTTGAAGTGTAAGTGGTACAGGGAATAACTCTGCTTCTAGTCAACCTGGTAGGATAGGCCAGCCTGCCTACACCCAGTCCCTTTTGTCTCACTGTCTGGCATGAATACACAAACCCAAACCACAGAGCCAATCACAGTCATGTGACCCAGGACACTAGCAGATGGCACCAAATGGTTTGGGCAAGAAAGTGCCAACTTTCTAAGAGTGGCATTTTCAGTATTGTGACTTAAAATCCTACTTTACCATTAAAGAGGATTTTAAACTGCAATTCATTTGAGTCCAAATATGATATTTCTACCTGATCCCATTCAAAAGTTAGCACATATTAAATGTAATAAGGTAACCCAATGTTATTTAATAGAAGAGATAAGTCTTACAGTTATGAAAAACGAATTTAGGACTGTTTCACTACCAGAACATTTAAAACCCACTTCTTACTTTTTAAATGCAAGTTACCCTGCATTATGGGCATTTAGAGCCTACCTTAGAGGTCACATATATTTTAATAAAAAGGAAGGTTTAGGCCTGGCATGAGGTTTATTTTGCCAGGTCTAGATTGCAGTTTAAACCTGCAATACAGGCTGCAGTGGCAAGCAAGAGACACATTTTAAAGTGCTACTTCAGTGGGTGGCACAATAAGTGCTGAAAGGCTCACTAGTGCTACGCAAACAAATGATGGACGGAATGCTGAATAAATCATACATTCACCCCCCAGTCAAGAGATCTGGGTTAAATCCATCATTCTTTTGCTCACCATGCCACCCCAGTTTAGACCCAGCCATATGCAAATCAGTCTTGGCCCTGTGCCTCATGGAACAGTCCAGACCAAACTGCCAAGCCAGGTCCTCCCTGGACCGGAAACAAGCATCCTGGGACCGGTTTCTGGGTATTACCCTTCATCAGCCAGGTTAGCTTGAATCCAGTGGCACAGTGAGCAAGGGACCCACGTCTGGGCATACCCATCCCACTTAGGGTGAAAAGTGCTACGCAAACAAATGATGGACGGAATGCTGAATAAATCATACATTCACCCCCCAGTCAAGAGATCTGGGTTAAATCCATTGTTCTTTTGCTCACCATGCCACCCCAGTTTAGACCCAGCCATATGCAAATCAGTCTTGACCCTGTGCCTCATGGGAACAGTCCAGACCGAACTGCCAAACCAGGTCTAGGCAAGGGATGGATCAGCTGGGTAAAACTACTATACATGCGCCCAACTGCACGAGTTAGGACAAATGGGGTGATATCGCACTCGTACAATATATATAGAGGTACCAGGCAGGGCTGCCCGCTGTTTGCATTGGCAATTGAGCCACTAGCGGAAATCTTCAGACAGCGGGGGCACCTCCACGGCATGTGTCTGGGAGGACACGTGATCTTCCTCTACACCGACGATCTGCTGCTGTATTTGTGAGAGGGTGGTCGAGGGGTGGAACAGGCGCTGACTATGTTGAATAAGTATGCTGGACTGGCAGGGCTCAGACTCAAAAAGGCCAAAACCCATGTCTTCCCATTGGCGAGTGACTACCCCCACCCCGAAGATCTTCCAGAGGGATTGACATGGTCCCCCGCTCCTTTAAGTATTTAGGATTACAGATATTTCACAGATTACAGGACTTGGGTGACAGCAACCTGAACCTGGTCATGAAATCATTAAAAACATGTGTCCAATTTTGGCGCTCAAAGCGACTACCATTGATGGCCCGTATAGTACTGTCAAAAATGATTATGCTTTCTAAACTCCTATATTATTTTGTAAACCTAACTATGCCAGTCACGCCCCCATGGATTGCGGGCTTATACCAATTACTCCGGGAACTGATATGGGGTGGGAGGGGCTGAACAGAGTCTCGGCGGTGTTACAGAGGACACCTGAGGAGGGGGGGGGGCGAATTGGGTGCCCCCTCCAGTTTGAGCTGTACTACCTGGCCACTTAGCTTCAATGGTTAGACGGCAGGAATCTCGAACTACTGGGACAGGAGGGATGGAGTAATAGTCAGGGGTGGTTGTGGGCCAGACTCCTACACCCGGCAGTAATTTTCCCGAAGCTGGGCGTGCTGTTGCAAGCTGCATTGTACAACTGGAGGAGGTGCCTCCGACGTACAAATGGAGCCCATCCTTAAGCACCGAACCTACCTTGATCAGGCTTCCGCCCCATACACGAGGGCTCCGCTGTCAGAATGGACAACGTCTGGGATCACAACAGTGGGAGACTGCTTTCACCTGGGGACATTAACTCCTCTAGATGATTTTTTTATCCCAACACGAACTACCCCGCAGGCAAATTCTGACATATCACTCAATGACAAGGATGTTTAGGTACCTATGGCGGAGCGGGCAGCAGGAAACACAAAAACATGGAGTCCTCCAGGCGTTGATAACTCTAGGGGAAGCCAGACATTTAGTAAAGTGGCTGTACAGAGCGTTGTTGGACATGGTGAAAAGGCCTCTAGTTCAGATGCGAGAGAAGTGGGGAGAAATAATAGGGAGAGATCTGCTAGACAAGGAATGGACCCGAGTCCTGGGCAGCCCAAAACGGGTGTCCAGAAACTCCAACTTCAAGGTCATTCAATTCAATTAGATCCATATGGTATATTTGACAGCTCATAGACTGAACGTTATGCATGGAGGGCAGGTCCATAGTTGCCATAGATGTGGACTGAGAGACGTAGGGTTTGCTCAAATGACCTGGGAGTGTGCATGTCTTAGGGAGTTTTGGGAGACAGTATTGACCATGGTTAAGAGGACTCCTGCCCGCACCCTTCCCAGCTCAGCAGAGGTCTGCCTGCTGGGACTGTTCCCCAGACCGAAAGCTAGGAAAGTGGGCAACAGATTTGTGGATTTAGCATTGGTCTTAGTGAGGAGACAGATAGCACTGCATTGGAAAGCAGCGACAAGTCCCGCGATAACAGCATGGGATAGCAAAGTAGAGTCGTGTGCCGGGGCTGAGCAGAAGGCAATACAGAGGGAAGATGCACGGGGGATCCGCCGGCATCCCCTGGCAGATCTCTGGACGGAAGTGTTGAGAGCCTAGGAGGCCAGACATGAAGCATGCTCAGTAAGCAATGCCGAGACTGCAGGGGACGTGGGTGATGATAGCTCCGGGGAGCCATGAGTGATATTTAGATGAGAACTATGTAGGTGAGATTCCCTGCCTTTCTACACACACACACCGACACACACACCGACACACACACCGACACACACACACACCGACACACACACCGACACACACACCGACACACACACACCGACACACACACACACCGACACACACACCGACAGACACACACACACACACACACACACCCCCCCCCTCTCTCTCCCCCCACCCCCCCCCACATGGATCCAGTACTCTGAACTGAACGGATTTCCCACCTCAAAGAAACAGATATAGGCCATGATGCAGGGCGGTGGGGCTGCTAGGAGACGCACCAGTACGGGGTTTCACAAAGTTTGAGATAAAATGTATTACTCTTTGGTTAATATATATTTGTTTTTGGGATTTTTGTAACTCCCTTGAGTACACATGGATAACAGTACAGAGAATATTTATGAGGTATTTCACGATTGTACTTTGTAATGCCATCCACACGAATGGATTGGGACATAATATTAAGTATTTTTATTGAGCTATACAAGGCCATCAGATAGTGGATGCTGCATGTATGTCTGTACATGTAAAATGTGTCTATTCTACAAATGCGAATAAAGATATATCTTTAATAAATTTAAAAAAGTAGCCCTTGGAGCCCACTTCGTGGAATTTGTCTGCAACCAAGAATCAGGCACAGCACCTGCCAGCTGGCCCAACATTGAGGGTATTTCCAGGGCCTGGGTCGTCGACTCCACCAATGAGCACCAGGAGCAGTTCCCTCTGTGCAGTCAACGGGCCAGCCTCGGAAGCCAAACCAGGGCATCCGCAATGACTCCAGGATGAGCAGCAGTCACCATGCCATCTTCTCAGACTATAGCCCGCCCACCACTCCTGTAAGTCAGTCTCTGCCACACGAGGCTCTTGGTCAGCCCCAGCACCCATAGGCTGCACTCTGTTCAAGGACCGCAACAGTACCGCTTCTCTTTCAAACTTTTGCAGAGTGCCCAGTAGTGCCACAAATAATTTTGTAAAAAGCACCAAGGGTAGATCAAGATTGTAAAGGGCATAAAAAGGGCAGCCGCTAGAGCAGAGCTAACTCATGTCCGCCATCTTTGACAGCAGTCACTCCATGCCTTCACCACCAGCCCCGCTCCCTAACTGAAGCACTTACTAAAGTGTCTGCCACTCTCATGAAGCATTGGCAGATGTTGTCCGAAGATGTGGAGCATTGAGGATGCCATGGTAGCTTTGCTTAATAAAATAAAAAAAACCTATACTTCAGCCATTCCTCTACTTTATCCTACTGCTACTTTGCAATTATGAGAGTAGTTTATTCATTCCATAGTGTAACGGTACAATGTGCATATGGAGTTTTATGCGAAGTACCTTTATATCGTTTGATGCAGGAGCACTCTAAAAGAACATTAAATAAATCAGTTTGTGGCCAGCTTCAAGCATAAGTCCAGTAAGATTTCACTACTCCCGACGGTAGATGATCATCCACCTCCTTAGGTGTGAACAGCAGTTTCAATTCTATTTAAATGCCTCAAGATTAGCCATCTCAGCAGTAAACAAAATGCCAAATGACTGCAGTCCTCTCTCTGACGCTGCATATTTGTCATTGATTCCAGCATCATAATATTCGAATGAATGCAACATCCCACTGCAGAAGGCTTTCAAATACACTAGATTACTGTGAAACTTGGGATTCGTAGTTTTGAGCCTTTCTTGTAAGTGACCTTTTAATGTACCGCATTTATGACAGTCATTTCTTAGAAGAGTGCCAAACCAAGGTATCCTTGGCCACCCAACGTAGTTAACCCCTCCTCTTGGCAGCCCTTCTGGGATACGCACCAGTTTTTCCCCAAGCCTGTTCGTAGATTTGAATCTATGCTATTGGCCAAGTGCAGTATTGCCACAGTATGGTTGCAGGGTAGATTTAAATAAATAAAAAGGTGTCCCAAACTATATGCATCTTTTTTTTTTTGCTACACCATTTGGGGTTTATGCAGAGTCTGCTATGATATTTATTACCATTGTTGTGTTTGGGGGGGTATGATCAATGAGACTTAAAGCTTTCAGGAGGTAATGAGACCCCTCCCTCATGGTAATATACAGCATATTATTCATGGATCTACATATTATGCCCGGCTGTGTTTTTTCCACATACAGTAGTTCTAAACAAAGCTGTTAAATCAAACTGAACACAAAGGAGTTAAATCTATGCAGGGTGATAAAAAAAACAAATCACAATAACTAGGCCTTGTGAGCACAGTTCCAATTGTTGTCTTCTGTAGAGCGACTATAGAACAGAATCCGTGAGACATTACTCAGGTCAGTTATGCTCTACTACTGTAAACAAGTATTTTGATGCTTGAACTGTAAGGTGTATGACGTGGCACTGAGCCACATTTATTTTGACTGGCATTGCTATAGATATATAATTACCTACTGGTAGTAGGTAGTTTTAGTTAAGACCTAGTTTTCATAGACTGGGAGTTTTTTTTTTGTATAGCTTATAACTATTGTGCCATTTGATTAATCTTCACAAAATGTTCAAATCTAGTTTGCTACTCGCTTCAGCTGCTGACTGGAAAGCTTCAGGTCATTACGTCAAGCAAGGGCCGCTAAAAAGGGTCATTTGCTATAAATCTGTTCAGTAGTTTTGGAGTTATTAAAGAAAAAGATTTATGTATATCTACAGACGGTGATCTACCGCGGGGGATCCAGATCCACGTGCCAACAGCAATGCCGCGATTGGCTGGCAGCTACCTGACAGAAAAGTTGCAGCTGCCATTTTGTGTATCGGGGGGGCGCAGAAATAGGATATAAGGGTCAGGATAGAGGTATCCTGCCTGACCCCATGTGACTGATGAAGGGATCTGTGATTGACCCCTCAAGGGCAAGAAGTTATCTAAAAACATTTTATTTTTCATGCGCAAGGATACACCGCAGCGCTCAGCACCTGCCCCTTGAGTAAATCCACAGCAGATCCAGAACCCAATTTATAAAATAAAAAAATCCACGCACTCACACAGTCATAGTGAACCACACAGGCACTCTGATCCAAACACTCACCCCCAGAACCACAAAAGTACTCACAGACCCACACAACCACCCACTCCCAGAACTACACAACCACTCACGCCCATAGACCCACACTACCACCGACCCATATAGTCACACCTGTACAACCACCCTCACGTTCAGATCAGCTGATCCAGATCCCAAATTTAAAAAAAAAAACACCCACACAGTCACTCAGGCACCCATACAGTCACTCACACATCCACTCAGAGTCCCAGAGAACCACTCACATCCATAGTCAGACACAGCCAGTCCCACATCCACACACAGAACCACCCACAGAACCATCTCGCACACCCACTCAGATCCACCTACAGACCACCAAAACCACATCCACCAACACCCCAGACCCACCAACACCACCACTAGCATCCACACTCAGCTGTTCCCAGACACCCCCCCACCCAACAGGGCCAGTAACTGCTGGTGGTACTTTGGACCTTGGCCACCTACGACCCTAAGTCCCGAAGAAGACCTCCATGTTTACTTCCCTCTAAAAAAATTAATATTTGCAAAAGTACATACTTGAAAACAAAGTTTTTGGTATCAAAATTTATATAAGAATTCAAGTTATTTTTCTAAATTGGTCTCAGATTTATTCTTAAGTGTGTCATTTATTGTCTCTGTGAGTACAAGTGCTTAGCACTACCCTCTGCCAAGCCTAAACTGCTCACCCACACTACCACAAAAGATCAAATTTGGTGTTCTCATTTTTGCCTCTGTAAACTAATAAGAGTTGTCTGGACTCTTTACACAGTGTACTTCGTTTTGGTCCACTATATAAAGAACCAGCTTCTTACATTTTTATCAATGATGTCATGATTGATGTAATATACGAGGTAATTAGCAGTGCGTGGCAAGGGCACGAGTTCTAGTTACTTGCGAGAACTATAACTGCTGAATTTCTATGGTTTTGTGTGTAAAATTCGAACCTTCCTGAAATGTCCCTGTAACCTTTGTTGTTTTTTTTAGTGAATCTCTAAGGTTTTTTAAAAATCCTATTTCCCAGCTATAACGTCCCCGTTACCTTTAGGGTTTTTTTCCGTGAATATCTAGTTTTTTTAAACAAAGTAATATTTAATTTCTTGGGTCGGTGAGTGGCTGGGTGCCCCTTTTTGCATGGTTACACCCCCCCCCCCCCCCCAATTTCCTGCCTGACATCTGATGCAACCTGCCAATCAGGTTCCCAGCGCCTGTGTTCTTTCCCAAAACTGTACCTTTGTACCCACAATTGCCACCTCTCTGGCCACAGGTAAGCCCCTTGTAAAAGGCACCATGGGTATTAAGGGCACCATGACCAGGGAAGGCTTCTAAGGGCTGCAGCACCTATTGTGCCACCCTTAGAGGCCCTGCACCTTAACACCCACACACTGCCATTGCAGGCTGCGTGTTCTGGTGCAGAGAAAAGTGAAGAGTCAACATGGCATACATCCCTGTGTACCATGCCTACAATTTACTGCCGGGGGGCCTAGATAAGTCACCCCTCTAGCAGGGTGCACTAGCCCCCAGGTGAGGGTACAGTGGCATTAGCTCTGTACCCCTACAGTTTTCCAAGTCCATTCTTCGACATTGTAAGTGTAGTAAAGCCATAAAGAGTATATGGTCTGGGAGTTGGTCATTACGAACTCCACAGCTCCAAAATGGCTTTACTAAGACCTGGGAAGTTTGGTAGCAAACTTCTCAGCACATTAAACCCACACTGATGCCAGAGTGGGATTTAATTTAAAATGCACTCTGATGGCAGATGCCCCCCTGAAAAACAACCGGCCCTGGTGTGGTTCCTTAATGGCTGCCCACCATTTGCCCCCACCAGACCAGTTTCTGGACCCCTGGGTAGAGAGCTTTTGCTCTCTTGGTCCAGAAACAAAGCCCATAATGGGCAGAGGTGCCATGCCTCCTCCCCCAGGATGGGCTGGGTCCACAAAGAGGAAGCTTCAAAGGGCTTCACTCGGTCGCCTTTGGAAGCTGTCCCTGCCTTTTGCTGCCCCCTGCAACTAGCTCCCACAGGTTCTGCCCCCTCCCACTTTGGGCAGGAGAATCCACTGGAAAACCAAGCTAGGAAGAGACGTGTGCCCACCTTTGGCAACTCCACCACTCAGGTGGGGGAGGCGCGGTGAAGCACACATCTCAGTCCCCTCAATCTTGAAGATTAGGGGGCTCATGCCCGCTCCCACTGGAGAGTGGCATAATAGGGGGTGTACCTACCCAAAGGAAGAGACCCATTGGTCCCAACCTGCACACCCCTCTTAATGCCCCTAAATTTAGTATTTAGAGGCAGCCCTGAACTTGCCTCCTCAGATTCGAGGGGGAAAAAAAAAAAGGACAGAAGAGCTTTGCTGACCCAGGAAGAAGGGGACACCTACTGCTTTGGCACCAGCCCTACCGGCCTGCCCTGACTTTGACTTGCCTACAGCGAGAACCTCGGCGAGGTCCAGCAGCCAGCCACCCCCAGTGGACCTGCCTGCACTCATCTAACCGACTGTCACCCGTGAGCACCAGATTTGCTCAAGCCAAGACTCGCCCACAGAATCCGGTTCCAGGCAGCTTCGCGATTCTGCACCCGGCACCCATGGCCCGAGTGGCCCAACACCACGAGTTTGTCTCCACAGCGATCCTGACTTGGGATCTGGTGATCCCCGACCTACCTCAAGCTTCCAGACAACGCCTGCAGCCTCAACCTGAAGGGACCCCCTGACTGCAACCAGAGCAAGTAAAGAAACCAGATGACAAAAGACACCCCTGCACACAACGCCCCAAGGCCTTGGGTGGCCCAACCGACAGTGTCCAGGCATCGTCCAAGAACCCAAGTTACCTCTCCAGCCGATAGTTGCCTTCAGTAAGTCACCCTGCCCGAGCCTGCAGCAACTTTACCGAACCGTAGGTCTCCATTGCAAACCACAGGGTCAATGACATCTTCTCGGCACCCAATGAAAACAGGCAGGTACCCATAAACCCAGTTGAGACCTGGGTGATTAGTATGTATAGCAAACAACAATGTCACAACAGGTAATATTTAAAGACAGTGTCGGGAGGCATGCACGTAAGTTGCAAAAGGAGGAGACAGGGAGGCATCAATGGTTGTAGCACCAAATGCAAGGAGTGGTCTGTATTTAGACAAGGTAGAGAGAAAGCAATAATAACACTATTACATTGAACGTATGTGTAAACTGAAATATTTTGTGCACAATTGTGCTCGTGAAAAACAAAGTGAACAGCACAAGTGAAAAACAGCAACAAAAATAAACGGCAATACACATTTTATGCTGGAAAGTAAATAAATAGTTATAAAAATATTTTGTGATGATTAGCGTCACTTTTGTGACACTAATCCAGTGCAAAATGTTTGAGAATCAACCCCTTAGAATTACCTTTTTTGAGTGCATTTGCTGTTCCTAAATCACTTTAAGTTTCACCATGCAGGCGTTTGTATTCCTAAATGCGGACCCCATTTCCAGGCTGGAAAATGGGTGTCAAATTAGATTATTGTTAATCATTCCTATCCAACAACGTAGGTCAGGTTGCAGCCGGTTTCATATATTTATAAAATTGTCAATCTATACAAAAAAAAATTGTTGTTCCAATTTATTAGCAAAGAATTTACAAAAGGTAGGTAACTTTAATGAACCACAAAAGAAGCGCCCGCAATTGCACTGAAAGGTAGACAGCGTTTCGACCTGTATTCAGTTCAGGTCAGGTCATCTTCAAGACAAGGTTGCGATTTATTGAGTGCTGCGTATTTACTAGAAGTCTAGTCCATTAGGAGGATTGAGAAGCACCTTGGTCTAAGTGTGCTGAGGTGGGGAGCAGAGTCCAAGTGCAGGAGAAGGAAACCGGTAGGCCACAGTAAGGCAATATCAAGGCCAAGTATCCAGCAAGAGGGCACAGCTTGGGGGAAACGTGTTGCCCGGATCCTGTGGGGGAAGTCTAATGTGTTTGGAATTGGCCAGCATTAATCAATCAAGGGTTTATTAAGCGTGTTACTCACCCGTGAGGGTCTCGGGGAGGGGGGGGGGGGGGGGGTTGCAGCTCCGTTCGCCGAAGAGCCAGGTCTTGAGGGCCTTCCTGAAGGTGTTCAGGGAGGGGGCGAGTCTGATGTATGCCGGGAGCTCGTTCCAGGTCTTGGCCGCAATGTGAGAGAAGGATCTTCCACCTGCTCTGGCTCTGCGGATGCATGGAGTTTCAGCAAGTGCGAGGTTGGAGGATCGTAGGTTCCTTTTAGGTACGTGGAAGTTGATTCTGTCGCTAAGGTATTTGGGTCCAGTGTTGTGCAGGCATTTGTAGGCGTGGGTAAGGATCTTGAAGGTGACTTCTCCACGGGGAGCCAGTGGAGCGTTCAAAGGTGTTGGCTGATGTGTTCGTGCCGGGGGATGCCAAGGACGAGTCGGGCGGCGGAATTCTGTATAGTCTGGAGTAGAGACTTGTTCATGCCGGCGTATAGAGCGTTTCCATAGTCCAGTCTGCTGGTGAGGAGTGCGTGGGTGACTGTTTTCCTTGATTCCGGGGGATCCATGCGGAGGATGTTGAAGCAGCTGGAGGTGACGGCGTTGATCTGTCGGTTCATGGTGAGGGATGAGTCTAGTACGATGCAGAGGTTTTTGGCGTGGTCAGAGGGGGTCTGTGAGCTTCCGAGGGCTGTCGGACACCAGGTGTTGTCCCATGCTGAAGGGGTGGTTCCGAGTACGACGACTTCGGTCTTCTCGGCGTTGAGCTCGAGGCAGCTGTTGGTCATCCAGACAGCGACCTCCTGCATACCATTCTGGAAGTTGAGTCTGGCAGTGGCGGGATCTTTGGTGAGGGAGAGGATGAGCTCGGTGTCATCGGCGTAGGAGACGATGTTGAGGCCGTGTTGTCGGACGATGGCGGCGAGGGGGGGCTCATCGTGGATGAGATGTCAGGTAACAAGGACTGTTTGAGCGGTCTTGGTATGGTGTATACAGAGCCAGCGCCCTATATTCAGGGAGTGGCTGTGTCGTTGAGGGGTTCTCTGGGTCTGAGTGGGTGTGAGAGTGACTATGGGTTTGAGTGGGCGTATGTGGTTTTTTAATTGGGGGTCAGGATCCGCACAGGGGTCTCAGTGGCCGCGTGGGCCTGCCTCTGAGTGGCCGGCTGAGTGAGCGAGTGGCCGGCTGAGTGAGCGAGTGAATGAATGAGCGAGTTGCCGGCTGAGTGAGCGAGCTGCCGGCTGAGTGAGCGAGCGGCCAGCTGAGTGAGCGAGCGGCCAGCTGAGTGAGCGAGCGAGTGGCTGGTGTTATGTTTCATATAGGTACCCTTGCTAGGGTTAGCAGAGGGAACCGAGACTTCCAGGCCAACACACTGACCAGAGACGCTGAGACTCCTGCATGCAGACGCTCCAGCTGACAGTGGTCTAACATCCCTCGCACGGTGTCCAACTCGAGATCAGGATGGGGTCCCACACACTCTCACTTCGGGTAATGGGGTTCGACTAAATCCTAGAGGGATTCTTGGCTTCACACCTACCCACATGCTAGGTACACTTAGGTACATCTAGATTGGGCACGTTGGAGTAGGTGCACCTTTTTATCATGCATTCTATATTCATGTATGTATTCATGATTATTGCAAGATGGTAGAACTGTACTATCCTTTTATTTTCACTGTACTGCTAATCATATATATCTGCTACTGTGGTTGTTGCAGAACATCTATTTTACACTAGAACAACTGTGCAATAAATTCTTATTGTAACAAGTCCGAGTGTTTCTTCTGTGTAACTCTCCGAGACCGAATAAGTGATCAAGAGTGAGTGACTGAGCAAAAAGTAGTACATTGTTTCCACGATCCTGAGGGATCAGGGTTGTCATGTTCTGAGGTTGCCAGAAACTAATCTCTCCCCGATAAGAGGAGATTCCAGTGGCACTGTGAGCTAGCTAAAACAGAAAGGCTAACATTCTCGGTGGGGGTGCTCCGAGCCAGTCCCACCAAACCCACAGTTTATGTTATCCGAAACGCGCAGGTCCTGTATGGGTAATATAGGAACTACACGACATGGCACCCAATGTCGGTTGGGTACTTATTTAACAGTAGAATCTGAGTAGTTCAGTCGTGCTATTCTCAGAGACCCCTACTTACAAAACACCAGAGACGTCTGGAGTGGGTGGGCACAAATTCCACCACAGCCGAATAGGCGAAAAATCCTATTTATTAGCTGTTGGTTAATCAAGCTTAAAGGACACAGTGTACCTAAAATTGTGCAAATAAAATCTTATTAGTTCCCTTGAACAAACTTCTTTGTTACAAAAATGACTGAGGGCAGCGATAACGTAGTAGATCTACAAATTGCAGCCGGAGAAGATACAAACGCAATCCAAATTGCACCTAAATTCAGACATACAATCACCCTGACACTATTAGAAAATGGTTTATCAGCTAGGGGTGGCTTAGTAGCTTTCGTGATTGAGGCACACGAATCAAACAAAACAGAGGTATTTTATTCGTGGGTTACATTCCCAGAAGAAAATGCGAGAACACAGACATTTCACTACTATACAGAAGGAGATGCACCAGTGGAATATGGTCCGTTCGAGGACAGAGATTCCACTCACGTACCAGGAACATTTATACTGGTTTAAAGGCGCCCTACCCCACAAAAGAAGTAGAGTAAGATTAGGCCCGCTCTGAGGAGAGGGGGCAACATGGCCGATATTAGCGGCCTACACACCACATTCTGACATTGAAACAATGCCACAGGCAGACTTACTCATACAACACAAGGATTTAATTAAAATCTACAGAAACCTGACGCAATTCGTCATGAGAACTTTCACAGTCCAACCAGCAACAGTTGCAACAAATGGAACTCAATCTCAGGGTACAGCAACTAAAATAACACCACAAACGTTACACGCGGTAATGGGCAAAATGCCCACGAAACATGAACAAATGCCATTCTGGGTAGCTCAGAAAATAACTCAGCTCGAGGAAGTATTCCCGAATACTACCCCGTATGAAAAACACAGAATGCTAACAATCTGCTTGCCCATGGGCATAACAACACAAGTAGAAGATTGTACCACTTGGAGTACAGTCTTTGCTGCAATTTATACCAGAACTCATGTTATTCCTTCATTAGCGGTGGTACCAGACATATTAAGACAAATACAAAACGAGTACGGAGCAGAACCTGCCCTGAACTTAGGGATGAAGTTACTAGGTAACTATGACCAGTTATCAGCCATAATACTAGCTAATATTAAAGGGGAGGCAGCTTCAGTGGCAATCCGCCAACGCCTAAGGGAGTCCAGTAGATCAACCACACGAACTACCCAAAATAATTGAAACTGCATATGCAGAATTAGGCAGAGACAGTTTAGGTGGGAAAGCTTTAAAACCACAACTGATGGGCAGTTCTGAAAAGGACACTTCTAAGCAGACACCTGCTTCTTCTAACAAGAAGTGGGAGAATAAAAAAACAACAAAACTTTAAAGGAAATAGATCTGAATCCCGAGGTAGATCTCCTCCACAGGAGCCCTCCAAAAAGAGGTATAACCTCAGGAATGGGGATAATATTAGGAAACCTGACAAGTATCAGGATACTGATACACGTTCCTCTCGTTCCTTTCAGGGTTCATCGAAAAACTCTGAGAGGGAAGGACGGTCAGAAAGACAAGAAGAGCGTACAAAGTCCAGAGACAAACAGCACGCTCAAGACTATACTTCCAAAAAAGAAGAAAAGCAAAAATCAAAACCTCAGTTTAAGAAGAAGAAAGTTGCAGGCCTGAAGATCAGACATGCCCAGAATTCTGAGGACACAACTTCTGAACGGGGAATGGGCTCAGACGATGCTAGACAGTGCAGCAGAAGTAACAATAGCTCGCCAGAACCTGATGGAATTTCTGGTGACAGCGGACTTGAATGATTACATCACGGTGGAAACACCAGATATGAGGGCGAGCGTCCCACATAAGTTACATGAAAGAACACTCCAGATGGAGGGGGACAAGCCCAGGGAAGGTAAAGGTCTCTTTTGAGAGAATCTGTCATCTGGTAATGACATCCTATTAGCTGAACAAGATTGGCCGCCAGCATTCGTTATGGAGTGCCCTAGGGGAGAAACGGTAATTTTTCCAGCCTTCTCAGACCTCGTTCCCATTCATCTTAAACACACATATGCACAGGAGTGGGCAGTTGCTCCAGCATTGTACAAAAATCATGCCGGATGGGATGAGAATTCAACCCACCACGTGATCCCGTTAAAAGTTTCACCGAATGCAGACACAATATCCAATAAAGCAAGAAGCTAAAAAAACAGGTCAGGGAGATCTTAGATCAACTTGAATTCCAAGGGGTGATCGAAAATTGCACCTCCTCAATGAACAATCCTTGGTTTCCTGTCATGAAACCGGACGACTCATATTGTCTAGTTTTAGATTACAGACATTTAAACACATGCACAAAGGCATTCGCTGTCCAAAATGCACACAGTGCCGCATTAATGAATAACATTGTGCGGAAAAAATACAAAACTACACTGGATATCTCAAATGGATTTTTCTGCCAAAATACAGTGCCTGAAAGCAGGTATTTGACCGCATTATCAGTGTTGAGGTCCCAGCGACAATTTTGTCATCTCCCCCAAGGGTATAAGAATAGCCCGGGGTTATTTTCAGCAAGAGTAACCGAATTACTCCAAAAATTTGATGCGGAAGCATTGAACTATGTGGATGATATTTATCTGACAGACGATGACTTAAAAAGGCACTTGACCAGGGTGAGCACCATAATTATGGGATTCGCCTCCGAGGGCTACAAATTTAATTTAAAAAAAAAAATCAAACATCGCCCACCTCAATGTCCTGTTTTTAGGATATGAGCTTTCAAGTGAAGGGAAAAGTCTGGCAGCTAACTTTTTAGAAAAGTGCGCGCTGCTCCAACCTCCAAAATCATTAAAACATTTACAATCAATATTGGGATTCCTAAATTTCGGCAGAACTTACATCTTGGATTACGCAGAAAGAGTAAAACCTTTCTACGACTTAATAAAACCTGATTTTTCAGTTAGAAATTGGACACAGGAACACACTAACATCCTACGTTCACTACAAGAAGACATGATAGCTTCAAAACGCACAGACGCGGCTAAACGTACGCAACTTAGTGATCCGTGTAATAGCGGGTCAATGCGGGTACACTTACTTAACCTTCAATGAAGGCGAAACAGTACCAATCGCTTACAAATCACACCTGTACACAAACGCAGAAATGCGTTTCACTTAAACAGAACAAATGCTGACAGCAGTTCAGACCGCTGTAGCAAGAGAAAGAGCACTGGGCTCAGGGAAAACGCATAATTGTCAAAACACCAGTACCAGCTTTAGAAGCGGTTACAAAGGCTAGCATTCCAAATACAAAAGCCTTACATCCGAGATGGATACAATGGGCTAATTCTCTTACTGCAACGGATGTTGAATACAGATTTGATTCAAGTCTAAAAACACAAGCATTTCTGCAATACGAACAAGAATATCCTCTGCCGAATGAAATCTTGCCTCTAGATCAGTATGAATATATAATTTACACTGACGGATCTGCTCATCCGGCCATAGGGAGTAAGCAGCAATACAGCGCAGCATGTGCTATCGTTAAAGGTCGCATGCGGGATGGAAAGTTCCATCCAAGTTGCACCAAAACGCAATCTCTAGGAGACTTCACGGCTCAGTTGGCAGAGTTAAAAGCGCTAATACTAGCACAGGTAAACACTGATCACGAATTCCCCACACTGATAGTGTGTGATTCTTTTTACTGTGTGCAATCATACAATGAATATTTACATCATTGGGAACAAAACTGGTTCAAAGACGCAAAAGGTGGCACAATTAAGCATAAAATGCTATGGGAACAGGTATTTGAGTTGAGAAACGAACTACCACGGGCTCACGTGATTCATACACCAAGTCATCAACGTGATGGCGTTCACGTTGAAGGGAATTCATTGGCTGATGAAGCCGCGAAGGGCGCTGTACGCACAGTTTCCGTAGCTGCAATCACTCGTTCAAAAACGAGGATAGACGGTGAGATTATGGTCGCTGTCATTGCTTCACGCAAAGGCAGCTCAGCAGTACCAAAGAAATTTCCACTCAAGTACTCCTACAAGTTAGATGCAAACAACATTCCATATGCTCAGATTCCTGGAGTGGGGGACAGAGTAATACCAAATATGGATCGTAGGCAAGTTTTGATTATTGCAGCACACGAGGGTTTGGGCTCTGCACATACAGACGTTACAGCGACAATTTCATTATTGAAACAGCGCTACTGGTGGCCAGGTCTAACAAAGCAAACTAAAGACTATGTCTTGAAATGTGACATCTCAGTGGAGGATCCCCTACCAGTGCCATGGTCCGATCATTTTTTGTCTTACTTCTTCTGGGTCCCGGACGGCAACACTCCCCCTAGCCGGGCAGGCCATGGCCCGGCCTTTGCCAAAATTGACCCGAAACTGTTTAGCGAAGTTTTAATAGAATCCAGACCAGCTCCCTCCGATGTTTTGGAGGTTGCTCTTGAAAACTTTTCCAGCTGGATCAAGAGGGCGGTGGACCATGCTTTCTCCATGGCCCCCACTAAACTATCTAGGGATTCCCTTTCTAAGCCGTGGTTTTCACATGAGCTTAAGCTACAGAAACAACACTGTAAAAAATGAGAACGCCAATGGCAGCTGGACTATTGCCCCTTGGCGAAGCTTAACCTGAGGAAAGCTCAGAAGTTGTATTACTCTTCAATAACTCAGGCCAAAAGCCTCTATTATGCAGACCGCATTGATCTGGCCAGGAACAATACCAAAGAGATCTTTGCGATTGTCCAAAGTTTTATGGCCCCTAGAGCTGAATCCATCACTCTTCCCGTGTCCAACGCTTGGTGTGAGGAACTCCCCCAATTTTTTCATTGATAAAAGTCATACTATCCAGGCGTCCTTCGACCTAGGTAATTCTTCCTTGGTCAGCCCCTCGCTCCCAGAGGTGTCACTTGCCGAGTCTTCTTCACTGTCAACTTTCTTACCCATTGATCTGCCTGACTCTCTTAGGGTCCTTAAGGCCTTGAAGTCAGCCTCTCCATCTGATCCTTGTGCAGCTAGACTTCTGACCTCAGTCGCAGAAATAGTGAACCCAGAAGTCAATAGACTCATCAATCTGTCCCTCCAGGGGGCCCATGTCCCCTCGGCATGGAAGCAGGCCAAGATCTTGCCCCTGCTGAAAAAACCTTCATTGGATCCTCTCAACCCAGCCATTTACCGCCCTATCTCCCTCCTCCCTATCATAGTGAAAACTTGCAAAAAAAGTAGTCGACAAGCAACTTACCGATTTCGTCGAGGGTGCTGGTCTTCTACATCCAGCCCAATCTGGCTTCAGAGCCTCCTATAGCACCGAGTCGGCCTTGGCTGAAGTCTCGGAAGCTATTCGGGCGTGCCTGGACTCGGGTGGCAGGGCTGCTCTCATTTTGCTGGACCTCTCGGCAGCATTTGATACGGTCCCCCACTCTCTGCTGCTTACTCGCCTCGCAGACTTGGGGATCTCAGGTGCTGCCTTGAACTGGCTGAAATCCTTTTTGGGTGGGCGCATCCAACAGATCTGGCTTCCACCGTTCTCCTCATCTCAGGCGGTCTCCACTTGCGTGCCTCACTGGTCCTCTTTGAACCCCCTGCTCTTTAATCTTGATGTCACCCCTCTGATTTACTTGGCTGAAAAATTGGGAGCCAAAATTATTGCTTACGCTGACGATACGCAACTCCTGTTTACCTGGGAAAATCAGAGGGCTCTACATACCAGGCCAGAAAATGCCTGTCTGCAGTTTTCCAATGGCTCGCTGCAGCACAGCACAAATGCAACGAAGACAAATCTGAAATTCTCCTCTATGGGACACTTCCCCCTCAGTTTAGGGAAACCCTATGGCCAGCGGAATTTCTCATGACATCCCGCTAAGAACCTTGGAGTATGGTTTGAGGAAGATCTTTCATTCACCACCCAGATTAAAAAGCTAGCGGGGAATTGTTTTGGGACTCTCAAAACCCTCAGGAAATTTCTCCCGCTTCTCCCCAGAGCAGCCAAGGTGACAGTAACCCGAGCCTTGATACTCTCTCGGATCGACTACGCGAACGCTCTCTATGTCGGCCTGCCGGGCTACCTCCTTAACAAGCTACAGGTCATTCAAAACGCTGCTGCTAAACTCATTTTCAACATCCCTTTGAGATGCAGCGTTACACAGCAGCTGCGGTCACTCCATTGGCTGCCTGTGGTCGAACGAGTCAAGTTTAAAGCTCTGACCCTGGCCCACCGTGCTCTACATGCCGGTGGCCCTGCCTACTTGCAGAGGCGCTTCCTGTTCTATACCCCCGCCAGATCTCTCCGTTCATCCTCTCAGTCGTTGGCCAACATTCCTCGCTTTCGGCTAACTAGAATGGGTGGCAGCTCACTAGCTGTTAAAGCCGCCACTGCATGGAATTCGCTTCCTTTGGCTCTTCGCAGCATTCAAGACTTTCATCTATTCAAAAGAAACTGAAGACCCATCTGTTTGCCTAAGTCCTTCTCCACTTCTCCCCCCAAGGCTCACGCCGGACACTCCTTGGAGTAGCTGCGCGCCTTATAAGCTCAAAATAACATAACAATAACATCTGCAGCAGATGAAAGGCTCCACAATAACACGCCCGGCACAGACACCGTTATTAATATCAGAAAAACTCTCGCTTGTGTGTATCCAGACCACTGCGGCCCCTTACAATCAGATGGGGCCTAAAAGCATATCATGGTTGCAGTGGATTCATGCTCAAGATTCTTATGGGTTTGACCTCAGCGCTCGGCTGACGCTCGAACTGTTATCAAAGATTTGCGAGTCTTTATAGGGACATACGCAGTTGGCACGTTACATTCTGACCGTGGCCCGGCGTTTAGCCCTTGGGCTTACAAAGAGGCCATGGAAAGTATGGGCGTAGCATTGCAGTACTCCTCTCCGTACCATCCTGAGGGAAATTCGGTTGTGGAAAAGAAGAACCGGGACCTAAAGCAATCTTTAACAGCTAGGGTATTAGGCAAGGGCGGTAGTTGGGTCAAACATTTATATGGGGTACAACGAGCTCTCAATAACCAGCCAAGAAGTTCTCTAGGGGGTGTCACTCCTTACGAGGTCCTATTTGGGACAAGAATGTGGGTACCTGATCTTGATTGTGAAGGCACAGTGGCGGATGAGAAACCATTTGATATCCATGATCGTTTGGCTGTTTTACAGGATCTAAATGAATCCAGGACACAACAAAGTAACGCCCTCCTGAAACAGACCGCCACTGGGGTAATCAAGGCAGTCACGGCAAAACCAGTCTGGATCCCAAAAGTCAGGGATCTGGTCAGAGAGAAAAAAGCAGACAAAAAAGAATTTGGACCATCATACAGAAAGCCTGTACCTGTCCTAGCAGGTCAAGGAACAAGAACTGTACTTTTGCAGCCTCTTGTCGGGAAAAAGGAGAAACGATTTGTCTCAATTGACTTAATCAAACCACACTATGTGGCCGATACGGAACAGTAGGCCTCGTGGACTCCGCTGTAGCAGACGCCCTCCTCTAGCTACAATCCAAGAAGTTCAAACAGAAAGACTCATCACTTTCGAAGA
Organism: Calotriton arnoldi; assembly: GCA_963921515.1. NCBI lineage: Eukaryota > Metazoa > Chordata > Amphibia > Caudata > Salamandridae > Calotriton > Calotriton arnoldi. The sequence continues at coordinate 442,295 of CAWUFW010003385.1, forward strand.
GCCTCCTGTACGGAATGAAGGACTATGCAACAATGCTATGGAACTCGTTCCCCTTGAACCCGAAGTTCAACTTCAAACTCAAAATAACACACAAATTGCAATAAGACCAAATACTGATGTTTACGTCAACATGCCTCGACACGAGCAAACTACGATTTCAACAAATCCAGATGCAATTCCTACAATTGATCGAACTGCTTCTGGTTACTTCATGAACTTGGATCCGTTTTCCTTGGATCCAAGTGAACCAGAAACTACGCCAGCCCAACAAACACGCAAGCAACAAGTCAAGGACTTTCTGAACTTTCTCAAAAAGACTTACCTGGTATCGCCTTGGGTAGAACTCTGGGTAATTACTGGGATACTGTTTTTTTTTCTTTTCTGGCTAGGCTTAGTTATAACTTTTAGCATGCTTATTAATGGACGTTACCTTCAACAAAGACCTGCAGCCGAAAAAGTAAATTTGATTTTGAAACGACAACAATCTTCTCATCGTGAACAAAGAGACTTGTCATCAGTGAACATTACAGCAGTTCCTATACCGGACGGTATAGTTTGGGACAAGGTTGATTTCGATATATTCGGTCCTAGTGAACTTTTAAAAATTTCTCATGTATTTAAAATTTCATTGAGTGATATCATTACCTCCAGTACATTTTCTGATGATTGGGACTCAAACTGTTAATAACATGTTGTCTGATTTAGAAAAAACTGCTGCATTTCCGAACACTGAAATGCTAGAAAGAACTTCAGACTATGACACTTTGTACTGTTATCAACATTATGGTCATCATTTCTTGCACAAATCTATAACACCTAGAAATGTTTTTGAGAACCACCAGTGGGAACATTGCCCTACACCACCAAAAGGTAGTTCGCAAACATTTGCACAGAAATTCTCATTTTTCAGGGTTTAACACTTCTGACCCGACGTCATTTTATTATAAAGTGGCATCCACATTGGCCCAGAAAATTATGTTGACTAACACCAAACAGATTTACTCTGCTTCCATAATTGCCCAATTGTCTGAACAGGGTTTTGACCTATGGAAGGACACAATAGACTTAAAATCAGTCTGGGGTTCTAGAGACTGGCAAGTCCAGGGAACAGAAGCGCTATTTAGAGCATGCCTCATTCCACAGCAGATATTTCTAAATGACACTGTGCAACAGACATCCTGTCTTGGACTAGCCAAGAACAAGGACCTGAACACACCTCGGTTTCCAACACCATCACAGATGGACGGGTGGCAAAATTCCACTTCACAAGAAGGGGTAGGAGTAGATGACATTTTTCGGTACAATAGATCAGATCCTAATTGGAAAGGTTGGTTGGTTTGGCCCATAGACACAAACAGTTGTCAGCAAAGATTCTGGGGTACCACCGAAGGGTTCAGTATCCATAGGCCAGACCCACGCTATTTACAAAGAGAACATCCAGGGGTAATGACATCCTACAGTGTTGGGAAGTTGTGCCTCGATTGGCTAGAAACCTCAACACTCACAGAAGTGAAACAGCACTTATCCTTACTCACACGACATGGATCTTAGGGATTTTTTTACTAGGTCCCAGGAAATCACGTCAGAAACGTTTCATATATGCTGGCATTTATGCTGCCTACAATGAAATTTGGAAAATATCCCAACAAGAGGCGGCAGAGAGAATACGGGAAATATCAATCAATCAATCAATCAATCACGGCATTTATAGAGCGCGCTACTCACCCGGGAGGGTCTCAAGGCGCTGGGGGAGGGGGTAAGTTACTGCTCGAACAGCCAGGTCTTGAGCTGCTTCCTGAAGGCGAGATGGTCCTGGGTTCGCCGAAGGTGAGTGGGGAGGGAGTTCCAGGTCTTGGCCGCCAGGTAGGAGAAGGATCTTCCTCCGGCGGTGGTTCTGCGGATGCGTGGTACGGTGGCGAGGGCGTGGCTGGTTGATCGTAGCTGGCGTGTGGGCGTGTAGAAGGACATGCGGTCGTTGAGGTACTTTGGGCCCAGGTCGTGGAGGGCCTTGTGTGCGTGGGTGAGGAGTCTGAACGTGATTCTCTTGCTGACGGGGAGCCAGTGCAGGTCTTTCAGGTGTACGGTGATGTGGCTGTGTCGGGGAATGTCCAGGATGAGTCGTGCGGAGGCGTTCTGGATGCGCTGGAGTCTCTTTTGAAGTTTGGCTGTGGTTCCGGCGTAGAGGGTGTTCCCATAGTCCAGTCGGCTGGTGACGAGTGCCTGGGTGACGGTCTTCCTGGTTTCAGTGGGGATCCATCTGAAGATCTTGCGGAGCATGCGCAGGGTGTTGAAGCATGAAGATGAGACGGCGTTGACTTGTCTGGTCATCGACAGGGAGGAGTCCAGGATGAAGCCCAGGTTGCGTGCGTGGTCCGTTGGCTTGGGTGCGGTGCCCAGGGCCGGGGGCCACCAGGAGTCGTCCCAGGCGGAGGGTGATGAGCCCAGGATGAGGACTTCCGTCTTGTCTGAGTTCAGTTTAAGGCGGCTGTTCCTCATCCAGTCGGCGACGTCTCTCATCCCGTCGTGCAGGTTGGCTCTGGCGGTGGTGGGGTCGTTGGTGAGGGAGAGGATCAGCTGGGTGTCGTCGGCGTAGGAGATGATGTTGAGGTTGTGTCGGCGTGCAATGGCTGCGAGGGGGCTCATGTAGACGTTGAAGAGGGTCGGGCTGAGTGAGGATCCTTGTGGAACGCCGCAGATGACTTCGGTGGCTTCGGATCTGAACGGGGAGAGGCGGACTCTCTGGGTTCTTCCGGCGAGGAACGAGATGATCCATTCCAGTGCTTTCTCTCGGATTCCGATGTTGCTGAGGCGCTTCACTAGGGTGCGGTGGCAGACGGTGTCGAACGCCGCGGAGAGGTCCAGGAGGATGAGGGCAGCTGTTTCCCCGTTGTCGGTTAGGGTTCTGATGTCGTCGGTGGCTGCGATAAGGGCGGTCTCGGTGCTGTGGTTGGCCCGAAACCCGGACTGCGAGGGGTCGAGGGATCCATTCGTCTCGAGGAAGGCGGCAAGCTGTCTGTTGACGGTCTTCTCGATGACTTTGGCCGGAAACGGAAGGAGCGAGATGGGGCGGTAGTTCTTGAGGTCGGTGGGGTCCGCCGTTGGTTTCTTCAGGAGGGCGGTAAGCTCGGCGTGCTTCCAGCTCTCCGGGAAGGTGGCGGTGTGGAAGGAGGAGTTGATGATGTCCCGGAGATGGGGTGCGATGGTGGCGTCGGCTTTGTTGAAGACGTGGTGTGGGCAGGGGTCGGTTGGTGATCCGGAGTGGATGGAGTTCATCGTGCGGGTGGTTTCTTCGGTGTTGATCGGGGTCCAGTTGCAGAGGGTGGTGGTGGCGGGCATTGGTTCGGCGGTAGGGTGCGTTGTTTGTGCGTCGAAGCTGTTATGTATGTCGGTGATCTTGCGGTGGAAGAACGCGGAGAGTGAGTTGCAGAGGTCTTGCGAGGGGTGATGTCGTTGTTTCCGGCGCTGGGGTTGGAGAACTCTTTGACGATGCTGAAAAGTTCCTTGCTGTCATGGGCGTTGTTGTCCAGTCGTTCTTTGAGTGCCGACTTCTTGGTGGCACGGATCAGCTGGTGGTGTTTGCGGGTGGCGTGCTTGAGGGCGGTCCTGTTGTCTGTGGTCTGGACGAGTCGCCAGGTTTTCTCGAGAGTGCGGCAGTTCTTCTTGGATTCCTTGAGTTCGTTGGTGAACCAAGGGGTTTTCTTGCTTCCGGGTCTGCTGGGAGGGTTTTTAGTGGTGCGAGGTCGTCGGCGCAGGCGGTCAGCCACTTGGCGAGGTTGCTGGCTGCTTCGTTTGGGTCCGTTGTGTCGGTGGGTGTGTTCTGGCTGAGGGAGGCGGTGAGCTGCTCGGCGGTGATCTTGCTCCAGCTCCGGCGGGGAGCCTGTTGCGGGTGGTGGTGGGTCGCAGTCTTTCTGAAGCTGAAGTGGACGCAGCTGTGGTCGGTCCAGTGGAGTCCGGTGGCGTGGCTGAAGGAGATGTGCTTGCTGGACGAGAAGACGGGGTCAAGCGTGTGGCCGGCGTAGTGGGTGGGCGTGTTCACCAGTTGTTTGAGTCCGAGGTTGGCGAGGTTGTCCAGCAGGGCGGTGGTGTTTCTGTCGTTGTTGTTCTCCAGGTGGAAGTTGAGGTCCCCTAGGAGGATGTAGTCGGCGGAGGGCATGGCGTGCGGGCTGATGAAGTCTGCGATGTCTTCGCTGAATAGTGTGCGTGGTCCCGGGGGTCTGTAGATGAGGGTGCCTCGGAGGGTGGTCTTGGGGTCCGTGTGTATCTGGAAGTGTAGGTGTTCGGGCGGCGGTGAAGGTCTCGTCGGAGTTAGTCGAGATGCGGATGGTGTTCTTGTGTACGATGGCGATGCCTCCTCCCGTCTGGTTGACGCGGTCCCTCCGGGTGATCTTGTATCCATCCGGGATGGCTATGGCGATGTCAGGCGCTGAGGAGGCGTTCATCCAGGTTTCGGTGAGGAAGGCGATGTCCGGTGCTGTTGCGTCGAGCAGGTCCCAGAGTTCCATGGCGTGCCTGTGGACGGAGCGGGTGTTCAGCAGGATGCATTTCAGGTGGTTGCTGCTGTTGCTCGACTTGGCGGAGGTGGTGCACGTCAGGGGGCAGGTGAATCGGCAGGTTTGGCAGGTGAAGGGTCCGTGGGTGCGTCTCGGTGAGGCTCGGTAGCAGGCAGGGTTCCGGCCGGCATTGGAGTGCGGTGGAGTGTGGCGGCGTCGTAGGTCCGTCGAGTGGTGTTGCATCGGTGGGATCCAGGGGTTCTGGCGCTGGGCGCGGTCCAGTCGCGGACGGGCGCAGACGGGCTTGCCTTAGCGCGCCTTCGGCGCGCCAGCGGCGCGGCCGTGCAGCGGCCGCCATTTATGGGGAGGTGGGAGGGAGGAGCAGCTGGGAGGCGGGAGGCAGGGGCAGCGAATGGGCAGTCAGGGGCGGGGCCGCAGGGACGCAGCGGCGGGAATGGCGATAGGCAGCGAGGGGCACAGAAGGAAAACGGGGGAGAGCAGGCAAATCACGGGTAAACAACAGTGGGGCAGCGAGGGGCACAGAAGGAAAAACGGGGGAGAGCAGGCAAATCACGGGCACAACAACAGTGGGGCAGCGAGGGGCACAGAAAGGAAAAAACGGGGGAGAGCAGGCAAATCACGGGTAAACAACAGTGGGGCAGCGAGGGGCACAGAAGGAAAAACGGGGGGAGAGCAGGCAAATCACGGGTAAACAACAGTGGGGCAGCGAGGGGCACAGAAGGAAAAACGGGGGAGAGCAGGCAAATCACGGGCACAACAACAGTGGGGCAGCGAGGGGCACAGAAAGGAAAAACGGGGGAGAGCAGGCAAATCACGGGTAAACAACAGTGGGGCAGCGAGGGGCACAGAAGGAAAAACGGGGGAGAGCAGGCAAATCACGGGTAAACAACAGTGGGGCAGCGAGGGGCACAGAAGGAAAAACGGGGGAGAGCAGGCAAATCACGGGCACAACAACAGTGGGGCAGCGAGGGGCACAGAAAGGAAAAGGGAGACAAGCAGACAAAACTGGCACCGGGGCCACAAGCGGAGGGCGATCTTACCTACAGGAGCAGCGGGCAGACAGCACAGGCGGAGCTGTGTGGTGGGGAGCGACCTACCTGGCAAGGTCAAGGGTCGCTCTCCTCACCGTGCAGCGGCCGCCATTTATGGGGAGGTGGGAGGGAGGAGCAGCTGGGAGGCGGGAGGCAGGGGCAGCGAATGGGCAGTCAGGGGGCGGGGCCGCAGGGACGCAGCGGCGGGAATGGCGATAGGCAGCGAGGGGCACAGAAGGAAAAACGGGGGAGAGCAGGCAAATCACGGGTAAACAACAGTGGGGCAGCGAGGGGCACAGAAGGAAAAACGGGGGAGAGCAGGCAAATCACGGGTAAACAACAGTGGGGCAGCGAGGGGCACAGAAAGGAAAAACGGGGGAGAGCAGGCAAATCACGGGCACAACAACAGTGGGGCAGCGAGGGGCACAGAAAGGAAAAAACGGGGGAGAGCAGGCAAATCACGGGTAAACAACAGTGGGGCAGCGAGGGGCACAGAAGGAAAAACGGGGGAGAGCAGGCAAATCACGGGCACAACAACAGTGGGGCAGCGAGGGGCACAGAAAGGAAAAACGGGGGAGAGCAGGCAAATCACGGGTAAACAACAGTGGGGCAGCGAGGGGCACAGAAGGAAAAACGGGGGAGAGCAGGCAAATCACGGGTAAACAACAGTGGGGCAGCGAGGGGCACAGAAGGAAAAACGGGGGAGAGCAGGCAAATCACGGGCACAACAACAGTGGGGCAGCGAGGGGCACAGAAAGGAAAAGGGGAGATAAGCAGACAAAACTGGCACCGGGGCCACAAGCGGAGGGCGATCTTACCTACAGGAGCAGCGGGCAGACAGCACAGGCGGAGCTGTGTGGTGGGGGAGCGACCTACCTGGCAAGGTCAAGGGTCGCTCCCCCACCACACAGCTAGATAGACCATATTAACTTAGAGAAATCTCTAGCAGTAGTAGACAATGGGTTAACAACTTTGACCTCCAGGATATATTCCTTAGGCAACATTATATCTTCTGCGTTAGACATACTGGAACAAGATTTGGCCATATTACAACACGGGCAATCTCAGTTACGTTCTATTATGTTGTTAAGCTGGACACTGCAATCTTTGCGTGCAGGCTATGTGCCTTGGCGTGTTATCAACAGTACGTCTCTATTTTCTGATTACAATCTAACAGATAAACAGGTAGAAATGGCACAAAGGGGAGCAAAATATACAATGTTGCGTATTGAAAAACTGGATAGATTACCATTTACGGTAACGGAATCACCATCAACGGAATGGCCAATCCATGGCCACATAACTCTACCGGTCACTACTTTTCAGTTTCAATATTGCCTTGAGCAAAGACAGGCAGGCAAATATGAGAAAATGGGTAAGGAATACATTAAAGAATCTTGGGAGCTACCATACAGATTTCAATGCCGGAGTGGGGATCGAGAAGTGTTTCTAAGCGGTACAAACTGCAAGAACGCTTTAAGCGGTTCTCTCATGAGCCAGGATATTTCCCTGCACGGAGCCTGTAATGGTTCAGTAGCGAACTTGTCCTGCCACATGAATGGGACTCCAGCGGCCGTGATTACTCCGGTATTCAGGCTGCTCTCGAATGGGAGTTACTTGATGCTGAACGATCAAGGTTGCTGTGGGATGCTTCTGGGCATTGCCTATCTGGTCACTGTGAACTCCAGGGTTACTTGCTGTATGCAAGTATTGTTTCCCCCAATGAATACAGTCAGGGAGGCGCCGTTATGGCCTTAGTTGAATGTTTCCTTTCTACAGTTTGATACTTTGAGCAGACTGAAAGCCATGCTTTTACAGCAAACCGTACCCTTAATCTCCACCCGAGAGACCTTTGATCTTCAAATCGCAAGGACCTCGACTGAGATACAGGCACTTATACGTACAAACTGCCCCTTTCATTTCGCAGAAATGGTGGGTTGTATCTTTAATATGTCTGATACGAGTGGTATTGTACACCTATTTAAGACCATAGGGTCAGGATTTCCAAGCACCTTTCAGACAATCCTTGGAGTTATTCCAAATTTTTTACACTCCGTATTGGGAAGCATTTTTGGAGGTCTTCCGCTGATACTGCTCTCAATAGCAGGTATCCTGATTGTCATTTTTCTGCTACGCAATGGACGGCCCAATTACCAAGGAGATGGCAAAAGCTTTCCTAGAGCGCAAATACCGTGAGCGCATGGTACAACATCTGGGCACACCTCGCCTGCGGGAACTGAGCGCCTCTTGGTTCCTATCCTTTAGACCAGTCTGGATGGACTGCATCTTACCCGTTCTTCGATGCCTGTTCTGCAGAGAAGAATACGGGTTGGATCTCTGTCTGACACTTGCATCAGACACGCCTACGGACTTGAATACCAGGCTGGAACACGTGAGGTCCCATGCTCGGCAATGTCCCCAGCGTATTCCTATATTGATGGCTGCATTCCTTGAGAACCCGCAGGTGCCTTTTTTTCCAACAACTGGGTTGAGCATCAGCTCCTCCACTAGCACTCAGGTATCGACCATACAGCACCAGCTGCCTCTGCACCAGCTATTGGCAGTTCTGAATATCATCTGTGCTCCATTGACGCACTCTGCGAGGTATTACAGGGACCGTCCTCTGCAGCGGCGGGCAACAGCGATGTTGCGTCTCCCAGCCAGGACACTTAATCTATAATTGGCTCATCGTGTGCTGGGAAGGAATTCAGATTTTTCCTCTTTGATTTCAAAACTCAACTAAATTTGGAACATTTCCGAAAAATTGACACTTGTCGCTGGACAAGCATGGCCTTCTGACGCTTGTAGTGGTTCGACTTCTATAAACAAACTCAACTAGGACTTTGGCTTGAAGTGACATTTCCGATACTAACTTTAAAAATAATCCCCCAGTAGACTTTTTAAATGGGTTTTAATAATATTTTATGAAGCTCATTCATAGTTTTATGCGCCGCTAGGAGGCGCACGACCAAGATGGCCGCACGCCTGTGAGGTTCTGGATGCTTGGCAGCTGAATCCGGCATTTATCCTCCAACTGCACGCTGATCTCCTGCTGAAAGTGCCCGCCGTGAATCTCTAGGCGAGGGGCTACATTCCGATGCCACAACCAGCTCACGCTGCCGGACGCTGATGAGAGGTGCGCAGATTCTCTCCTGGAGCGGGGGTGGAACCTGACTGAAGTCCTGGGCAGCCGCTGCAGGTAGGCGAGCGCCGGGGATCCCATGTGGCGTGTGGGCCCCGGCCGTCCTTCATATATCACCCCCTGCATAACGGCACGGCCGCCGCGCCACCACAGCGACGACATATTGCTTGCTCGCATCTCTCTCCTCATCTGGGACATGCCTCCCCCTAACGACCTGAGACGTGGGGGAGAGACGATAATTGCTGATTGTTCCCTCTGGCCGGTCATAATAACTGACGCGCATCCGCGGTTCCCAGCGCTACACAGCCGTCACTAATCCCGTCTGGAGCCCATTCTCGGCCCGCGACGAGCCGGACCCTGCAAATTCTCGCAGCCAAGGTCTCTGGAGCCGGAAAACTGCACTGCTCAGGGGGGTGCCCCCTGACAATCCTGTGCTTGCAACGGCAGCCGACCAACCTGACTGCCGTTATCGCCACACTGTGCCTGGCATGTAGTCTGCGCCTTAGCTGCCACCTTACTACCACTGATCCTGCTGTGGCTGGCCGTAGTGTGTGTCTGTGCCTCTAGGACCCTTCCCCACCTGCATCGGATCACACTCCCACAAGGGGCCCCTGAAATCATCACCTGCTATTGGATCTTTGGGAGTGTTGGTTGTGTCAGTATAAGGCACGTTTGCAGCGAGGAGACCACAGACATTACTACTTGTAATTGGGCACTTGCAAGGCCCAGTGCTACCTCTCTCTCCTTTATCCTCATAAGACTTACAGCCCTTGCGGGCGCAGTGTCACTGGCCACCAGTACACCAGCTCACCTCTGCCATACTGAGGTCCTCCTCTCCTACATTAATTAATCGCCTATTGAGTGTCTCCCGTGCCTTGCAATAGCTGCCGGGGGCGACTGGCCCCCCTTCTTTGCCCCTTCTTGCGGACCAGGCCTGGAGACTACTTCAGAGACACAGGCGCCGCGCGCCCTCTGCACTTGGAGCCCTGCCGGGGGTGGTACCATCAGAGGCCATTCCCTACGTGCCCATCATCGTCGGGTGTCTGCCTGGAGACGTTCTTCTTGGCGTCGCTCGGCGTACAGACATCAGCTCGTACCCTCCTCTGGTGCTTCGCCACCAGCACTTCACTCCTTTATCACCATGGGGAAGCCAGATGGCCGCCAATCCAAGCTCCTTTTCGACGCAAAAAAGGTGGCCACACGCTCGAGTGCTGATGATCCGGGGACACTCACAGGCGATCAGGCGCTCGTTCTACCCGCCTACCCAAGTCGACGACGTCAAAGCTCTACTCCTGGCAACAAAGCCTTACGGACATTTCAAACAAGATGGACTCCATGAACAGCCGCATGGACTTTATAGTCTTAAAAGTAGATAAGCACGATGAGCAGCTCAAGGAGGCGGAGAAACGGATCTCCGACAACGAAGATGCCACAACTCAAGTGACGCAACAGGAGGCACAGATGGACAGACTCCTCAAAGTAATTGCAGCCAAAAATGAGGATTTGGAGGCGCGCAGTAGACGCAACAACATCCACGTCATTGGGATACCCGAGAGCACCAACACTGGGCGTATGGTGGACTTCATCGAGCGCCGACTCCGCACCACCTTTGGTGCAGAAGCATTCTCAGCCCAACTGATTGTGGAGCGTGCTCACCGCTCTCTGGCCCCAGGCCTCCCACGGGGGGGGGGGTAGCCCACGCCCGATAGTTGCTCGCCTCCTCAACTATCGTGACCGTGACACCGCGCTGAGACTGGCCAGGGACAAAAGAACCCTACATTTCGAAGTCACCGAATTCACCATCTACCCGGATTTCACAGCCGCTGTCCAGGAGGCGAGACGCAAGTTCCTACCAGCTAAGCAGAAGCTCCGCAAGGCGCAAATCGATTATGCCTTACTGTACCCGGCCCGTCAGAGTCGCACACCAGGGCAAGCAGCACTTCTTCACCAACGGGCAGCAAGTGGATGATTTCCTGCGGAATATTAGAAAGGACTCACCACACAGACTCTCAGGAGCGCCTTTCCAGATCGCCATCGCTGGGCTCTGAGTGAGGCTCTACACTATCCAGCTCCTCCCCCTCTTTTCTTCTATTCCTGTTATGTTGCATTGCAGGTGTCTTTGGCATATATCCCAGCCTGCCACCCTACACTTGGTGTACTCTGATCACCTGGCAGGGGTCATCAGTATCTCTCACTGTGCTCTCCTGTTCGGATCTCCTCCTTTCGCATATATGCCTCTCTCTATTAGTTTGACTGGCATCATTAGATAAGCGCTGTGGAACTTTCTCATACAATTTGGCTTTATTGGTGGGCACCCTCTCTACGCTCTCCTCTTTGCTGTTACTCTAACCTAAGCCAAGCACCTCCCCCCCCTTCCTCTTTTTTCTCTGGCTGAGGGAGAGGGGAGGCTTTCGTTGCACACCAGTGTCCCCCACACAGGTATTCCCCTAGTTCCTATTGTCTTCACTTTGCAACGATGAAGTTTTGTTTGATATTGGGAGGGGAAAATGATGCCGGCATGATTGGGGTGCTGTTGTGGGTGGGTTGGGTTTTTTTTGGGGTTGTTTTTGATATCCTCCTCTCTCAACAGGTAGACCCGGAACCTTACATACAGAGGTACACTTCTACATCAGGACACACTCCAACATTATCAAGTTACGCAGCTATGCAGACACATACTGAGGCACTACAAATAAATTTCCTCACGTGGAATGTTAGACGTCTGCGCGACCCCCGGAAATGCAAACAAATACTTGCATACCTGGATAGGCATCAGGTTCACATTGCAATGTTGCAAGAGACTCATCTCAATCCATCACGTGCTCCCACTTTTGCCAGCAGATGGGCCGCGACACGCCTATTCTCTTCCTACTCCACTTACTCCAGAGGTACAGTGATCCTGGTTAAAAAGAACACCCCTTTCATTCTGGGAGGTACACAACAGGATGCCCTGGGGAGGAGCTGCATGCTCTGGGGCACGCTAGGAACACAATCGGTCACACTGGTGTGCTGTTACGGGCCAAACATTGACGACCCGGATTTCTTCACAATACTTTGGGGGTGCATATTCCAAGTAGGTTCCACACATCTTATCTGGGGAGGAGACTTTAATGCTGCCCTTCATCCCGCCCTCGATAGGTCTAATCCCCTACCCGCCCACTATACTAAGACGCAAGGAACATTGGCAGACATGTTCTCGGCTCATAGGCTCACAGATGTGTGGCGACACATGCACCCAGACGGCAGAGAGGGCACTCACTACACTGCAGCACACTCATCTTGGTCTCGCTTAGACTACTGGGTAGTCTCCCGAGGAGTTGTCCCCTGGGTTACCCAAGTCCGTCATCTGGCCAGAACATACTCTGATCATGCCCCAGTGTTGATGACAGTTGCCACACTCAACTCGATTGCCACCCCCAGGTTCTGGAGACTGATGCCAGAGGCCCTACTAGACACTGTCTTCCGAGCTGAGCTGGGAACAGAAATCACAGACTTCTTCCAGCGTAACATAGATTCTGTCACACAGATAGGCACGGTCTGGGAGGCCTTTAAAGTTACGATCCGAGGTACCTGCATTGCAAAAAGCTTCGGAGTCCAGCGGGACCTCCGTCGCAACCTACATTCACTCGAGGGCGAACTTAAACAGCTGGAAGAGGATCTTTGGAGAGATTCCTCTGGGGAAAGCCTAGCGACCTTTAGAGATAAGCTCTCCGACTACAAACAAACGGCTGACCGGGAGACCCGCTTCCGTGGGAAATATTTCACTGCGCGCAAGTATGGAGAGGGCGAGCGCCCGGGCAGAGCGCCAGCGCAGGAAATCCGCTTCCCAAAGTTCTCCAATTACGTTCTCGAAATTCAGGACAATACTGGCACGCGCCACAGGGACAGCCTAGATATTCTTAAAACATTTACTGAATTCTATACTGAATTATATAGTACTCGCAGGACCGCGCCTCCAGACTTCACACCATATCTACAAGATATAACTCTTGGTTGGTTGGGCGATTCTCAGAGGGAGTTTCTCGCTGCACCCTTCAAGAATGACGAGCTCCGTGAGGCAATCATGCAAATGAAATCCGGGAAGGCCCCAGGCTCAGACGGCCTACCCATCGACTTTTATAAAACTTACCTGGATCAGTTACTTCCCATTCTCAAACGGTTCTTCAATGAGGCGCAGGAGCTGGGGTCTCTCCCTCCGTCCCTGAGGGAAGCTCCGATATCTTCTCTCTTAAAACCCGGTAAGCCTGCAGACAGCTGTGATTCTTACCGGCCTCTCTCATCAACACGGATGCGAAAATCCTGGCCAAAATGCTGGCCAATCGCCTTAGCCTACTCATGGAGAAACTGGTTCTCCCAGACCAGGCAGGGTTTATCCCAGGCCGGGCAACCTCACATAACCTACGCACGCTCTTCTCTGTTCTCCAGTCGGTTGCCCCCCAATTGCCTCTGGTGGCAGTCTTTTTGGATGCCTCAAAGGCCTTCGATTCCGTTGAATGGGATTACCTCTTCGTTATCCTTCAGAACATGGGAATGCCTAAAGGGTTCTGGTCATGGGTCCGCCTATTATACACTGGCCCTGGAGCGAGGGTTCTCATTAATGGGCACTCCTCTCCTCCTTTCCCCATCTCTCGGGGCACTAAGCAGGGCTGCCCACTCTCTCCCCTGCTTTTTGCCCTGGCTGTTGAGCCGCTTGCTGCCAGGGTGAGACAATATCATCATGACAAAGCGCTCCGTTGTCTCCTTCGACCGATCCTTATTTCACTTTACGCTGATGACATCACCCTATATGTTCGAAAGCCACATCTTAATCTTAACCCGCTGCTCAGGGAGTTTGTTCGTTTTCTGGTCTCCATATCAATTGGACGAAGTCCCAAATTTCCCCCCTCACCTCAGCCGTGGCGCCGTTCGCTCCAGACTTCCCCACTGAATGGTGTTCCGATGAGGTAAAATACCTCGGAGTGTTTGTCACTACTGATCGGGAGGAACTGATGCAGCTCAATTACGGCAGGGCCCTGGTAACGCTCAACGACAACGTTACAAGATAGATCGCTCTTCCTCACTCCTTCGCAGGGCGTACCTCCCTCATAAAAATGGTCATACTTCCTCGGTTTCTCGATCTCTTTCTCAATATCCCATATAACCCGGTAGGCACTTCTCCTCACTCCGCTCGGAGCTGATCCAACTAACCAGGGAGGGGGGGGGGGGGGGGCAAACAACCAAACTGAAATGGGACACACTTATTAAGCCATACTCCCAGGGTGGGTTTGATGTCCCTGACTTTGAATTATATTACACCTGCGCACAAGCCCACTATGCTCACTTTTGGTTTCACCCCCCTAAATACATGCCGCAGGTAGCTGCTGAACACTGGCTTTCCGACCCCATACCGCTTGAGGGCGCCATACTGACCCCAGTCATATCGCGTAGGGTCGACCCATCACCGAGAAAGCATGGCAACACATCGTTACGCGATCTCGCACCCCCATGTTATATTCACCATCGCTCCCTCTGGTCTATCACCCGAAAATGCCGGTTCTACAGGAGGGTGTCTTCAAAAAGACTAAAACTAAACATGGGATTACGTGCTGGGGGGGGGGGGATCTCTACCTCAACGGCAAGTTCCGCACACCACAACAACTCTTCTCTAAGCACCCGCCGTCTCCTATGGATACTTTCCTCTATGTCCGGCTGCGGCAGGGCCTCAAAGAAAACACACCTACATACCCATTAGAACCTCCAGAGGTAGCCCCACTGCGCCTGATACTACGTACCACTGCTGCGTCACATTTAGTCTCCTCATTATACCATAGTCTTTACACCGCCCAGAACCCGGCACATTGTGCGTCTCGAGACAAATGGATTGCCGAGATGGGACATGATATCACAGATTGACAATGGTCCTACTGTTGCAAACAGACGGAGCAGAGCTCGTCCAGTACCCGCCTCCGCATCTTACACTATAAATTTCTGCACCGCACATATTATACCCCGGCCAAAATGTACAGATATAAGTTACGCGACAATGACAATTGTGACCGCTGCGGTGTTGCGGGGGCGGATTTCCTGCATCTCGCCTGGGACTGCGCTGCCGTCCAGGGCTACTGGCGGCAAGTTCACACAGCATTAGAGCAAATGACACTATTACAGCTTCCGTTCTCTCCCCTTTTTGCCTTACTGGGATACACTGAGAAATTGGCTGTTGCGCACCGGAAATTTGTCTCCTTCAGCCTCCTTTTAGCCAAACGGAGAATAGCATATAGATGGAGTCGTGGCAGGTCACCCAAATTCAAGGATTGGATTCAAGACATGGTATTCTGGCAGGAACAAACATATACATTTGCAGAACTTCTCCCCCTAACCTCGCGATATCTGGGGGCCCCTTACGACATATCTGCTCACTCACCCGATAGATGACACCAATGCCGCCCAGAGTGATGATACTGTGGATTTTTGACTAATTCCCACTCATTCGCCTCCGATGCCTGCATATTGCTGTTTGACTGTAATTTCCACTTATACATGAATGTCTTTCCGGGGTAGTGGTGACCTCTCCTGTATGTACCTTAGCACGATGAGTACTGTTTGTATGCTGCTCTCCTGATGCTTTGTCAATCTTCATTATTGTAATAACCTCACCTTCCTCTTTTCTCCCTGTGGTCATCCGGTCTCTACCTGTGATTTACTTATGCTGTATTGATTGTAGCAGTTCACCAAAAACAATAAATAAATTTATTTAAAAAAAAAGTTTTATGCGCTGCTACCTAGTAAATAGAGTAGTTCGCTAGCATTTTTATCATTGTTGACTGTTCGGAAGAGGAGTGGGTGTTATGTTTCATATAGGTACCCTAATATAAGCCCGGGTAATGTCATACACCTTTACCTATATTATCTCCCTTATACTACACAGTAACGAGCCTTTAGGATTTAACCTTTACCTAGTTCTAGGCGCAGAAGGAGGGTTTTCCCTGAACAATAGCGTCCTATAGCTTCATCAATGGACTCATACAGTATGAATGAATATTCATGAGGGTTCTTGGAAACCAGGCAGGGGCTACACCACCTGCATAATATCTACGTACAAGGTTCATCCCATACGTCATCCTCAAATCCAACAATGGCTAATACAAGAAACAAAGGACAAAGAAACCCTAGATACTTTTTGTATAAATACAGCACATCTTGCTAGGGTTAGCAGAGGGAACCGAGACTTGCAGGCCAACACACTGACCAGAGACGCTAAGACTCCTGCATGCAGACGCTCCAGCTGACAGTGGTCTAACACATCCCTCGCGGGGTGTTCAACTCGAGACCAGGACGGGGTCCCACACACTCTCACTTCAGGTAATGGGGTTCGACTAAATCCTAGAGGGATTCTTGGCTTCACACCTACCCACATGCTAGGTACACTTAGGTACATCTAGATAGGCATCGTAGGAGTACGCGCACCTTTTTATCATGCATTCTATATTCATGATTATTGCAACATGGTAGAACTGTAGTATCCTTTTATTTTCACTGTACTGCTAATCATATATATCCGCTACTGTCTAACGGTTGTTGCAGCACATCTATTTTACACTAGAACAACTGTGCAATAAATTCTTATTGTAACACGGCCGACTGTTTCTTCTGTGTAACTCTGAGACCAAATAAGTGAGCACGAGTGACTGAGCGAAAAGTAGTAGATTGTTTCCACGATCCTGAGGGATCAGGGTTGTCATGTTCTGAGGTTGCCAGAAACTATTCTCTCCCCGATAAGAGGAGATTCTAGTGGCACTGTGAGCTAGCTAAAACAGAAAGGCTAACATTCTCAATGGGGGTGCTCAGAGCCAGTCTGCCACCAAACCCACAGTTTGTTATCCGAAACACGCAGGTCCTGTATGGGTAATATAGGAACTACACGACACCGGCTGAGTGAGCGGCCGGCTGAGTGAGTGAGCGGCCGGCTGAGTGAGCGAGCGGCCGGCTGAGTGAGCGAGCGCCCGGCTGAGCGAGCGAGCGGCCGAGTGAGCGAGCGGCCGGTGTAGTGTAGTTCCTATTTCCCCAATAGGCTCTGCGCATTGGAATAATATACCCTATAGATTTGACATAGGACTGAGGTCAGTATGTCCCTATCGAGTATATTAAACTTAATTACTTTGTGCCAGCTAACTCAGAGGCCACTAGAAACTCCTTGTAAACAAGAAGGGAATAGTTTCTGGCAACCGCATAAACATGACAACTTTGTTTCCCTTTAGAATCGGAACACTCTCAGAATCGTGGAAACAATAGATAACAGTTTCACTCAGCTAATCGTGCATGCTTAGTTTCTTTAGAGTTACACAGAAAGAATAGACGGGCGTTTCAATAAAAAGATTTATTGAACAGTCTTGTTTCTCGTGTAAGAGATATGAGCTGTTATGATCACCAGACAATATGCGAGATATATAATGTACAGCGTAAGCAGTAGAAAGAAATAATACTGCGCTAGCATTATCTTTTAGCTATGACATATATTCATATACATAAATAACAAGCTAAAAATGCGAGTACTCATAAGATGCTTCTCTAACTAGTTCTACCCCAGTGTACCTAACCTAGGTGTAGGGCAAGGTAAGAAGTAGGTGAAGTATTCTATAGTATGGAATACTAAGAGTCTGATATGCCAAGAGTCCCTCTAGGTTCTAGTCCGCTCCATACCTTGAGAATGAGAGAGGTGGGAATCTCTTTCCGGGTCTCGAACTCTAACACCCCGCGAAGGGAGTCAGAACACTGGGAGTTGGATTCTCTGCGAGCAGGGATGACAGCGTCTCTTCTCAGTGCGTCAGGCCGGGACACGGGCTCCTCTAAAGTCGAGGTCTCCTCCCACTTGCTTGGGCAAGGGAAGGTATATTTATACCTGGTAGGTGCCTTGGAATGTTAGCATTGACGTAAAGTCGGGCAGAGGAAGAAGTCAGGAATGAACCCTTAAGGTATAGCGGTTCATGCATAATAAATGAGTTCTTGGAGAAATCAATCCTGTGCTAGGGAACTCCCAAGAGCTTAAGGGTCTGGTTTCTAAGAACTCGTTGTGACGTTAGGGTGGACAGATGTAAGTGACCATGCCTGTATTTGGATAGCATGGCTAATGCCTAAATAAGGACTGGGATCTTATGCCTATATAAGGGCAATGCGGGTGTGCCTATATAAGGATGTGTTTCAGGAAAACCTATATACGGACACCTAAAGCGGAATACAACACCCACTCCACTTTCGAATGTACGATAGTACTAAATGCTAAACATTAAATTGAGTACCACATGTTGCTAAAAACATTTCTAAAAGCATATTAAAAGAAGTTTAAAATAAACTGTTGAATGCAATAGGTACTGTACATTTTAAAGCATTTTTTCATTCTAAGCATATATTGGAAATAAATGCAACATGAATGAATAAACAGAAATATATACATATGATGAAATGGTTGACAAGTTTTCAAAAATCAAAGCCATTGCATATCATGAAATTGTGGTAAATAAGGTGACAATGTGTCCCTGGAAGTATTCAAAGAAGTCCGTTTTATATGAATAGTTCTACTGTAAGCAGATTGAATTGCCATGTATTTTCAAAAAATAGAGAAAAAGACAAAGTTCAATTTTAGGAAGCGTTCCAAGTTTTGTTCGGTTTTGAAAATATGGAGGCCAAATTCATTGCGTCCCCGGTACACTGTGAGCCGAATCAAAGTCAGTGTATGGGTCTGGTGTAAACATGAAATCATCTATTTCTGTAGACAAAAGATCGTCTACCGAGGTCGGTGACAGTTGGAATACCTCATTTAGAAGGTTAACTGCACAGAGATGTGAAGCATCGCCTTCAGCATAAGATGCCGCAGCAATGTTCGCGTCAGTTGTTACCTGTGTGCCTGTTGATCCATCTCGTACTTCAGCAGCAGCAGGAAGCGTCTGTGAGATCTCAAGGAATGCAGTCATCAGGATTGGTAGCCTTTGGGGACAACACAGAGCATGGGCCGTTATCGGGTCCAGCAGAGTATCGATATCCGTTGGCATGACTGATGGGAGTGTTAGACAGGTGTCTAGCACGCATTCTTCACCGCAAAGCAGACAGCGTAGAACAGGTAGGATGCAATCTTGCCAGATTGGTCTAAATGACAGAAACCATGTTATATTAAGTTCCCGTAGACTAGGTATGCCCAAAAGTTGCACTATGCGCTCACGGCACTTCCGTTCTAGGAGAGCTTTCTCCAAATTGTTGGGAGTGACGCCGGTTGATAGGCTTGCCATAGCGTAGTAGTAGGAATAAGAACAGGATTCCCGCAACAAGTGCTAGAATTAATGGCACATCACCAAACACCGAATGTGCGAAGTTTGGAATGATTCCAAGGACTGCCTGAAAAGGTGCTAACAGTCCTGAACAGATGGTCTTAAATACATGTACAATCCCGCTCGTATCAGACATGTTTAAGATGCGTCCCATCATTTCTACGAAATGTATAGGGCAGTTTGTATGAATTAAAGCCTGCATCTCAGCCGAAGTCCTTGCAATTTGTAAATCATAAGTTTCTTTGGCCGAGGTCAAAGGCACGGTTTGTTGCAAAAGCATGGCTTTCATTCTGCTTAGAGTATCAAAATTTATAAAAGAAACATTCAATGAAGGCCATAGAGGCGACTCCCTGACTGTCTCTATTTGGGGGAACAATACTTGCATACAACAAGTAACCCTGGAGTCGACCGTTACCAGATATGGGATGCCTGGCAACATGCCACAGCAACTCTGATCATTCAACATGAGGTAACTCCCATTAGAAAGTTGGCCAAATGTTGGATTAACCACAGCAGCTGGTGTACCCTGCAGGTGGCAGGACAAGTTTGCCACAGAACCATTACAAGCCCAGTGTAAAGAAATGTCCTGACATATGAGTGAACCGCTCAGTGCATTTTCAGTTTGTACCGCTTAGAAACACTTCACGATCTCCACTCCAACATCTGTATTCGTAAAGTAAATCCCAGGATGTCTTAATGTATTCTTTACCCAACCTTTCATATTTACCTGCTTGCATTTTTTTGAGGCAATACTGAAAATGAAAAGTAGAGACAGGCAGGGTTATTTTGCCATGAATAAGCCATTCTGTAGCTGGTTTTTCTGCTACCGTAAATGGTAATTTTTCCAGTTTTTCAATGCTCAGCACTGTTTACTTTGCTCCCCTGTGTGCCAGTTCGATCTGTTTATCCGTTAGATTGTATTCTGAAAACAGAGACGACGTGTTGATAAAACGCCAAGGCACATAGCCCGCGCGCAAAGATTGCAGCGTCCAGCCTAATAACATAATAGAACATAACTGAGATTGGCCTTGTTGTAACATGGCTAAATCTTGTTCCAGTATGTCAATAGCAGAGGATACAATGTTGTCCAATGAATAAATTCTGGATGACAAAGTTGTTAACCCATTGTCGACCACAGTGAGAGATTTCTCTAAGTTAATACGATCAAGTTCACTTATTCTTTCTGCGGCCTCTGCCTGTGAAACCTTCCATATTTCATTATAAGCAGCATAAATGCCGGCATATATGAAACGTTTTTGACGCGGTTTTCTTGGTCCTAGCAAGAAGTCCCTAAGGTCTGCGTCTTCTTTAAGTAAAGATAAGTGTTGTTTCACATACTCGAGTGTAGATTTTTGTAACCAGTCAAGGCACAATTTTCCTACACTGTATGTTGTTACTACCCCTGGATGTTGTCGTTGAACATAACGTGGGTCTGGCCTATGGATAGTAAAGCCCTGTATTCTATTCAGGAATCTTGGACAGGTTTGTGTCTGTGGGCTAACTGTAACTTGCCACCCGCCATGCACTGCTGATGACATCATTTATGACATCATTTATAACATCACTGATGACATCTCAAATGACCTCATTGATGATATCACTGAAGACATCATCTAAACTTCTCCTTCCTGTAACCATTTTTTCCAATCAGGATCTGATCTGTTGTTTTGTAGTATTGGGTCTACTGTGACCGCTCCCTGTGTAGTGCTATTACTTGCAGGTGTTGGTACAGAAGGTGTGTTCATGTCTTTGATCTTGGCTAAACCAAGGCAAGACGTTTGTTGCACAGTTTAACCAGAGAGAGGGAAATCAAGGGCGTTATTTTCTTAGGTCCAGCATACATGCCCAACATAATATCTCTACAATTAAAGTATGCAGTTCCTAATATTAACAGCAGGTGGTTATAATCAATCAAAGGCTCCACACAATGGTATAGAGCGAGACTTAGGAGGAGAATCTCCTCCTGTTGGAAAAAGACCCTCACACACCCAGCCAGCTAGGTGTCTTGCTTCATCATCGGGTCTGCTCCTTATCGGGTTGGCGCTGCAATACCCGATCGGCGCCCGAGATGGGGCCTTCTTGGCGGAGATCTTTATTCCTTATGCCATAGGGTGTAGTGCGTGTGAGGGCCCTAAAAATAGTGTAGGTGCTAATGATAGGTGAATGAGTGTAGTTTAAAATAGGAAGTGGAGGTCCACTCAAAATAATTTTAATGAAACGTGGCCATCACCCTAATTAAAAATGAAAAAGAAAATGCGTATCTTACTCTAAAGTTGTGAGATTATACGCTTGTAACATAGGTCAACATGTTTCTTGCCTTTATTCTTAATAGATGGCAATTCCTCAGGACCAAAAAATAGGATCTACCTACACTTTTCGGTGGTGGTCTAAAACTACATAAAGTGAAGTAATAACCACTCGTACAGCACCCTCAAAAGTGATACCTGTAGATCTAAAAACCAACCCAAATTGGGTCGAGGACGCACGGCATCAAAACCGGCTGGCGAGGACACTAAAGTGTAGTGTCTCTTCCATGTGAGTCCGATCGGAAATGCTCCTACCCCTTGCTCAGCCGGTCCGGACCACCACCGAAAAGTGGCACGCACTACACCCTATGGCATAAGGAATAAAGATCTCCGCCAAGAAGGCCCCATCTCGGGCGCCGATCGGGTATTGCAGCGCCAACCCGATAAGGAGCAGACCCGATGATGAAGCAAGACACCTAGCTGGCTGGGTGTGTGAGGGTCTTTTTCCAACAGGAGGAGATTCTCCTCCTAAGTCTCGCTCTATACCATTGTGTGGAGCCTTTGATTGATTATAACCACCTGCTGTTAATATTAGGAACTGCATACTTTAATTGTAGAGATAGTTTGTTGCACAGTGTCATTCAAAAACATTATTTGATGTGGGATGATACAGGCTCTAAACAAAGCTTCTATCCCTTGCACTTGCCAATCTTTAGAACCCCAGACAGATTGTGCCAATTGTGTCTTTCCAAAAGTCAAATCCTTGTCTAGACAGTTGGGTAATAAAGGCTGCAGAATAAATCTGTTTTGTATTAGTTAACAATTTTCTGTCCTGTTTACATTCTTATTTCTATTTCTATTTAGAAGATTTGTAAAGCGCAACAGCTGCCCCAGCCAAGAGGCGTCCCGGCGCTAACGGCAAATAGGAGACCACAACGCAGGGGAGGACCCAAGCGACCTACACAGTGGGAAAGAGAAATGCCTTAATAGCTTTCCTAAATTCGAGGAAGTTACGGAGGCCTCGAATATGAAGGGGCAGCGAATTCCAGAGAATAGCCGCTCTGTACCGGAAGGAGCGCCCTCCGGCCCGAGTCCTCTTAACCCGAGGGACCACTAACAAATGCTGGCCCATGGAGCGAAGCTGATGGGAAGGGACGTAAAAAGAGAGCAGATCAGTCAGAATTTTAGGGGAGGCGAACTTCAAGATTTTAAAGGCTATACAAAGAGCCTTAAACTCAATCCGTTGAGCCACAGGCAGCCAATGAAGTCGGCGGATTGTGTTGGTCACCGAACAGACTCTGCGCAGACCCAGAAGAGATCTTGCTGCGGCGTTCTGTACTCTCTGTAGCCTGAGTACTTCCACCTTGTTAGCCCCCAGATACAGAGAGTTCGCATAATCAAGCCTAGATGTAATTAAGGCCTGAATAATAATGTGTCTAGTCGGGGCATCAAAGAAACCCAGAATAGGTTTGAGTCCGCGTAGCAAACCGAAACAGGTACCCGACACCTTCTTCGTTTGGGTCTGGAAGCTGAGAGAGGCATCCATCCAAACTCCAAGGTTCTTTACAGCCTGTTTAGGAGGTGGGGGGGTGCCTAAATTCGTGGGCCACTAATACTCATTCCAAAGCCCATGATCCCTGCCCACCAGCAACACCTCCGACTTGCTGGCATTCAGCTGGAGGCAGTTAGCTGTCATCCACCCGGCAACTGCAGCAAGATCGCCTTGAAACTTAAAGGCGTCGTGCTTAGAGTTGCTCGAGAGGGCTACCACCAGCTGAGTGTCGTCGACGTAGGAGACCACAGTCAGTCCTCTGCTCTTGGCTATTATAGCCAGAGGTTGTACATACAAATTAAAAAGCAGGGGGCTTAGAGAAGAACCCTGTGGCACCCCGTGCTTGATGGGGAAGGTGGGTGAAGAGAAAGGAGGAGCAATCACCTGAAAAGTCCTGTATAGTAAAATGTTTCTGGATCAGATGTATTGTACCCTGAAAAATATGGAAACTTATTTGCAAACATTTTTGAACTACCCCTTGGTGGTGTAGGACAATGTTCCCATTGGTTATACATAAACATTTCTAGGTGTTGCAGATTTATGCAAGAAATTATGACCATAGTGGTTGTAACAATAAAGCTGTTCATAGTCTGATGAACCCTCTAAGTATTCATTGTTAGAGAACGCAGCAGACCTTTCTAGATCAGACATCATATCATTTACAGTCTCAAAGTCCCAATCATCAGAATAGGTACTGGAGGTAATAAAGTCACAATGAAATTTTAAATAAATGTGGAATCTTCAAAAGTACCGTGGGGCCGAATAGATCGAAATCGGTTTTGTCCCAAACTATACCATCCTTTATAGGAATGGCTGTGATGTTCACTGCTGACAAGTCTCTTGCTTCATGATGGGAGGATTTGTGTGGTTTTAAAAGTAAGTTCACATTTTTACTTTCAGTGCCCATACGAATGTATCTGCCATTTATAAGCATGCTAAGAGTCATAACCAAAGCTAGCCAAAACGGAAAGAAAAATATCCCAGAAATAATCCATATTTCAATCCATGGTGAAACCAGAGAAGTTTTTTTCAGGAAATGAAAAAGGTCTTGTACTTGCTGTTTGAAAGTTTTTGATGCTGGCGTCGTTTCAGGCTCACTCGGATCCTCAGAAAACGTATCAAAGTTAATGAAATATCCAGAAGCAGTTCGGTCAATTGTTGAAATTGCATCAGGATTTGTAGAAATCGCTGGAACCAGTTGATCACTTGTTACGTTGGTGTAGACAGGTGTAATTGGACGAACTGTTACTTGAGTTTCAAGAGGGATGAGTTCCATAGCATTATTGCTTAGTCCTTCATCTGTTACTGCTGAATTCGCGATGGTTATGAGTCTTTCAGTCTGAACCTCTTGGATAGTAGCGAGAGGAGTGCATCTGCTACTAGGTCGGAGTCCACGAGGCCTACTATTTAGTATTGGCCACATACTGTGGTTTGATGAGGTCGATTGACAAATCTTTTCTCCTTTTTTCCAGCAAGGGGCGGCAGAAGTACTGTTCTTGTTCAGTGGACAGCTAGGACAGGTACTGGTTGTCTGTAAAAAGGTCCAAATTCCTTCTTGTCCGCAATATTCTCTCTGACTAGATCCCCAACTTTTGGGATCCAGACAGGCTTTGCTGGGACTGCCGGTGTTTCCCCAGTGGTGGTTGGCTTCAGGAACACGTTGCTTTGTTTCGATCTTAGTTCATTTAGATCCTGTAAAACAGCCAAACGATCTTTGATATCAAAGGGTTTATTTTCCACCACTGTGCCTTTACATTCGAGATCAGGAACCCAAATTCTTGTCCCAAATAGGACCTCATATGGAGTGACCCCCCCCCTAGAGAACTTCTTGGCAAATTATTTAATGAGCGTTGGACCCCATAAAGATGTTTGACCCACCCATCACCCGAACCTAATACTCTAGCTGTTATAGACTGCTTTATGTCCCGGTTTTTCCTTTCCACAACAGAATTTCCCTCAGGATGAAACAGAGAGGAGTACCGCAATGCAACGCCCAAACTGGCCATGGCTTCTTCGCAAGCCCGAGAGCTAAACGCAGGGCCCTGGTCAGAATGTAGTGTGCCTATTGCGTATGTGCCGATAAAGACTCGCAAATCTTTTATAACAGTTCGAGCGTCAGCCGAGCGCTGAGGCCACATCCATAGGAACCTTGACTTAGCATTTGTGGTATTGCATTTGTCCATAAGGACGCCTGCGCATAGATAGTCTAATGCTGTCTAACAATGGTGTCTGTACTGGGCAGGCTACTTCGTAGTCTGGTGTCTGATGGCGTTCTGCAACACGCTGTCTATTGCAGTCTATGCAGTCATCGATGAAGATGTGAATCTGTGTATTCATTCCAGGCCACCAGTACATCTCTTTTAATGTCAATATTGTTTTAGAGATCCCTTGATGTGACAGACCCTCCCCAGATGTGCTTCATAAATCAAAGCTGCTCTACGTTCCATGTTTGGAATTACCCTATCCCCCACTCCAGGGATTCGAGCAAAAGGAACGTTGTTCGCATCAATTACATAAGAGTACTTGAGTGGAAATTTCTTTGGTAACGCTGCACCACTGCCTTTGCTTGAAGCATTGACAGCCAACAATATCTCACTGTCTATTTTCGTTTTTGAACAAGTGATCGCAGCTACGGAAGCCGTCTGAACAGCCCCTTTGCGGCTTCATCAGCCAATGAATTCCCTGCAACGTGAACGCCATCACGTTGATGACTCAGCGTGTGTATCACGTGAGCTTTTGGTAGTTCGTTTTTCAACTGAACTACTTGTTCCCAAAGCGTTTTATGCTTTATTGTGCCACCTTTTGCATCTTTGAACCCGTTTTCAAGCCAATTTTGTATATATTCATTATACGACTGAACACAGTAAAAAGAATCGCACACTATAAGTGTGGGGAATTCGCAATCTGTATTTTCAAGTGCCAGTTTGAATGCTTGTAGTTCAGCTCGCTGAGCTGTACAATCTCCTAGAGATTGAGTTTTAGTGACCATTGGTCTAAAATTACCATCTTGCATGCGACCTTTAACGATTGCGCATGCTGCACTGTAAGCTTGCTTACTCCCTGTAGCGGGTTGTGCTGATCCGTCAGTATAAATTATAAATTCGTACTGATCTAGAGGCAAAATTTCAGTGGGCAGAGGACATTCATGTTCATATTGCAGGAACGCTTGTTTTTAAATCAGGATCAAAAACATATTCAACATCTGTTGCAGCAAGAGAATTAATCCATTGTATCCATCTAGGATGTAAAGCTTTTGCATTTGGAATGCTCGCTTTTGTGACCGCCTCTAAGGCTGGTACTGGGGTTACGACAATAATGCGTTTTCCTTGAGCTAGAGCCCTTTCTTTTGCTACAGCGGTTTGAACTGCTGTCAGTATTTTTTCTGTTGAAGTGAAGCGCATTTCTGCTTGTGTATACAAATGTGATTTGTGTGCTATTGGTACTTTTTCACCCTCATTAAATGTTAAATAGGTGAATCCGCATTGACCCGAAATTATTCGGATCACTAAATTGCGTTGATTTACGCGTGTTTGTAAGTGATTTGTTGCTAACATGTTAGCTTGGAGTGAACGCAGGATTTCTGTGTGTTCCTGTGTCCAATGTTTTGTTGAAAAATCAGATTTGATTAATTCGTAGAGGTTTAACCCTTTCTGCGTAATTTAGAATGTAAGTTCTTCCAAAATTTAGGAAACCCAAGATGGATTGTAAATTTTTCAGCGCTTTTGGAGGTTGGAGCAGCGCACACATTTCTAAAAAGTTAGCTGCCAGGCTCTTGCCTTCACTTGAAAGCTCATATCCTAGGAAAAGGACATTGAGCTGGATAATTCTGGATTTTTTAAAGTTGAATCTATCGCCTTCAGAGGCGAAGCCCAATATTATGGTACTCACCCTGTTCAAGTGCCTATCCAGGTCATCGTCTGTCAGATAGATGTCATCGACATATGACAATGCCTCATTATCATAAATTTGTAGTAACTCTGTTACCCTTGCTGAGAATAACCCCGGGATGTTTTTGAACCCTTGTGGGAGTCTACAAAATTGACGCTGGGTCCCCATTATTGAGAAAGCTGTTAAGTACCTGCTTTCAGGTGCTATGTTTTGACAAAAGAAACCATTTGAAATGTCTAATGTGGTTTTATATTTTTTACGCACAATGTTATTCATTAATGCTGTACTATGTGCATTTTGCACTGCAAATGTTTTAGAACAAGTGTTCAAGTGTCTGTAATCCAAAACTAGACGATATGTATTGTCTGGTTTGGATGCACAAGTTACTAACTTGTGTAACGATATATCTGTAAGAGACAGTAGTTAGTGACAGATTCCTTACCTTAGAATATCCCCAGGCGTCAGGCTGGATCCGGAAAGTTTTTGCGTAGCAGTACCCTTGCACGTCGGTAGGCGGCGTCGTGCGGCTCCGCGTCAGTCGTCGGCGTCGTGATCGCCGGGATGACATCGCGGGCAGTACTTAGACGCCGCCCTTGCGCGATGACGTCAGTTCTGTACACGACTTTCCGCGCCAGGAACGCAGAGCCATGCAAGAAGCTGACATAGGTGTCTGAAAAATACTAGGGCCCTGAAAGGGATGTCCTTAACCCTAGAAATCAGTTCGCAGAACGGGGAGGATGGGTGGGCGGTAAGGAATCTGTCACTAACTACTGTCTCTTACAGATATATCGTTACACAAGTTAGTAACTTGTGCATCTGAAAGAGACACGTTAGTGACAGATTCCTTACCTTAGAATAGATACCCCAGCAATACCAACCCCGGTGGTGGGTCTGCGAACAAAGATCAGACAAGGAAGTCCCGGAGGACAGAACGGCCAAAGAAGCCGTCCCTCCGGACCGGACTGTCAAGGCAGTAATGCTTTGTAAACGTGTGCAGCGAGGCCCACGTAGCTGCCTGACAGATATCCTGCAGCGGAACACCGCGGCCCAAAGCCGTGGTAGCAGCCGTTGCCTCTGGTGGAATGGGCACGCAGCCCAACAGGAGGTTCCTTCTTAGCCAAAGAATAGCAGGCTTTGATACACAAGGTTACCCAGCGGGAGATGGTTCTCTTGTGCACCGCCCGACCTTTTTGGCGCCCACGTAGCCAACAAATAGCTGGTCATCCACCCGGAAGTGTTGTGTGCGGTTGAGGTAAAAGGAAAGCGCACGTTTTGGGTCCAGACGGTGGAGCCTCTCTTCCTCTCTGGAAGGATGCGGAGGCGGAAAGAAGGTGGGCAAAGTGATGGTCTGCCCAATGTGGAAGGCAGTAACCACCTTTGGCAAGAAGGACGGACGCGTCCGAAGAACAACCTTGTCTGGATGAACAGACAGAAAGGGAGGTTTGCATGAAAGAGCCTGGAGCTCACTCACCCGCCGAGCGGAGGTGATGGCCACCAGAAAGGCTGTCTTCAGAGTAAGAAGACGAAGAGGACAGTTGTGCAGAGGCTCAAAGGGAGCGCACATAAGAAAGGTAAGAACCAAGTTCAAGTCCCACTGAGGCATCACAAACAGAACAGGAGGGAAGAGGTGTGAAATGCCTTTTAGAAACCTGTTAACAACAGGGGACTTGAAAAGGGAGGGCTGATCAGGAAGCCTGAGGAAGGCCGAGATAGCACAAAGATAGCCCTTGATGGTACCCAGGGCAGAACCCTGTTGGGCCAGGGAAAGAAGGAACAGAAGAACCTCAGAAAGAGGGGCAGAAAGGGTATTCACAGCCTTTGCTGTGCACCATGCCACAAACTTGTTCCACCTGCAGGCGTATACCACCTTAGTGGAGGGACGCCTGGCTGCCAGAATTACATCACAAACTTCGGGAGGCAAGTCGAAAGGAATCAACTGCCGCCGCTCAATCTCCACGCAAGCAGGTGGAGGCTGGACAGGTTCGGGTGGAGGACCGTCCCCTGCTGCTGCGACAGAAGATCCTCCCGAAGAGGCAGACGGATCGGGGGATCTACGCTCATACTGAGTAGCTCGGGATACCAAACTCTTCGAGCCCAGTCCGGAGCCACAAGAATGACTTGGGCCCGGTCGTGCCGAATCTTCTTCAACACTCTGGGTAGAAGTGGTATAGGCAGAAAGGCGTACAACAGACCGCAACTCCACTCGCAACGAAAAGCGCCGCCGAGCGAGTGCTGCCTTGGAAATTCCAACGCGCAGAACTGATGACATTGCTCGTTCTCTTCGGTGGCGAATAGATCTAACCAAGGCTCTCCCCACTGTAGAAAGAGTCCTTGCGCCACTTCCGAGTGAAGACGCCATTCGTGATCCATCATGCACCTGCGGCTGAGTTCGTCCGCCCTGGCGTTCAGGGAACCTGCCAGGTGTTGAACCATCATGAAAATGCCCTGATGTTCCAGCCATGTCCAGAGGCGCAGAGCCTTCCTGACATAGGGTCCACGACCCCACCCCGCCTTGCTTGTTGCAGTACCACATGGCGGTGGTGTTGTCTGTGAACACCTGCACTACCTTCCCTTTGACAGAGGGAAGGAATGCCTTGAGTGCAAGTCAGATCGCCCGGAGCTCCAGAAGGTTGATATGGAGCCGGGACTCCGCCGGAGACCAGAGGCCTCTGATCTCCGCCTCTCCCATGTGACCGCCCCATCCCAGAAGGGACGCGTCCGTTACAACTGTGTGCTCTGGCTGGGGAAGGGAGAGGTATCTGCCCATGACCCATTGCCGGTTCGAGAGCCACCACTGCAACTGTTTTGCAGTCCCCTCCGAGATCTGGACGTGATCGGACAGGTTGCCCTGGTGCTGCGCCCACTGGAACTTCAGGTCCCACTGCAGAGCCCGCGATATGCCATCTGGCATGATCGACCAGCAGGATGCAGGAGGCCATGAGGCCCAGCAGCCTCAGGGTCATCCGTACCGAAACCCAGGATAAAGGCTGAAAGATCGGAATCATAGCCTGAATATCCCGAACTCGCCGTTCGGGAGGATAGGCCCGGAACTGCGTCGTGTCCAGAACTGCTCCGATGAAAAGGAGCTGTGGAGAAGGAATCAGATGCGACTTAGGCACATTGATGGAGAACCCCAGCGAGTGCAGGAGTTCGGCCGTAGTCTGGAGGTGGGAGACGACTGCCTGGGACGAGCTCCGCCTTCAGCAGCCAGTCGTCCGAGGTAGGGAAGACTGAAATCCCTGCCCGGCGCAGATGAGCTGCGACCACCGCCATCACTTTCGTGAACACCCGAGGGGCACTGGTAAGGCCAAAGGGGAGCACGGTGAACTGAAAATGCTCGAGGCCTACCGTGAACCGCCGGTGGGCCGGCAGGACGGGGATGTGGAAATAAGCGTCCTGCAAGTCCAACGCTACCAACCAGTCTCCAGGGTCGAGGGCAGTCAAGACCTGAGCTAGGGTGATCATCTTGAACTTCTCCTTCCGGAGGAAGCGATTGACGTTCCGGAGGTCCAAGATAGGACGCATGTCCTACTTGTCCTTTTTGGGCACCAGAAAGTAGTGGGAGTAGCAACCACGCCCTACTTCTGGGGTCGGAACACGCTCGATGGCCCTCTTGGCTAAGAGGGCCATGACTTCCTTCTGCAGAAGCATCAAGTGATCCCCTGACATGCGGTGGAATTGAGGTGGCATGGCTGGGGGCGGTCTCGAAGGGGAGGGAGTAGCCCCTTCGGACAATGTCCAAGACCCACCTGTCCGAGGTGATGGGACGCCAGTGGTGAAGGTGATGGCGGACCCTGCCCTCTACTGGCGTGCTGTGCACCTGAAAGGAGGGACTAGGAGGGCTTGGAGGCCGCGGACGGGTTGGAGGTGGTGGCCTGACCCGCACGCTGGTTGCCCGAACCGCCACGGCGGTATCCACGCCCTCGGCCACGCGAAGGCGCTGCTGCGCGGGCCGGTGGCTGGGCTGCTGACGTGACTGGGCGCCCTTCCGTGGCCACGAAAGGGGCGAAAAGCAGAGGTTTGCGGAGGGCGCATAACAGAAAGGCCCAGGGACTTGGCAGTAGCCCGTGAGTCCTTAAAACGCTCCAGCGCATGGTCTGCTTTGGAACCAAAAAGACCGACTCCATCAAAGGGCATGTCCATGAGTGTATTCTGGACATCACCCGAGAAACCAGTGGTCCTCAGCCAGGCGTGGCGACGCAACGCCACCGTCATTGCAAGCGATCTGCCCAGCGAGTCGGCGGTATCAAGGCCACAACGTATGGTCTACTTTGCCGCATCCCTACCTTCCGCAATGGCGCGGGTAAGCAGTGTCTGGACCTCCTCAGAACACTGGGGCAAAACAGTCGCCACCGAATCCCACAGGGAGTGGGTATATCGGCCCAAAAGGCAAGCGGTGTTCACCGACCGCAAGCCAGCACTGGAGGACGAAAAGGCCTTCTTCCCAAATTGGTCCAGGCGTTTGGATTCCCTATCCGGGAGGGGCGGTAGGGAAGGCGGTTTGGGAGGCAGAGGCTTGGACAACCAAGCTCTCGGGGTGGGATGTTGGGAGAGAAACACGGGGTCGCCCGGAGCAGGGCGATGGCGTCGGGCCACGTTCCTATCCACAGGAGCCCCTGTGGTGGGCTTGGACCAGGTGCCCAAAAGAACGTCAATCAGTGCATCATTAAACGGCAGCACAGACTCCGCAGAGGAGGCTGCCGGCTGAAGCACTTCCGTCAAGAGATTAGTCTTGACAGCCAGAGTAGGCAATTGGAGGTGCAAGGCTCCAGCTGCTCTACGCAACACCGTTGCGAAATTTGCTCCCTCCTCCGTAGCCACGGGAGGAGACAGCATGCCAGTGTCAGGGGAAGTATCTAGACCACTGGCATCCCCAAGTTCCTCTGCCCAGTCCTGATCATACTCACACTGCCGTGTGAGAGGGTCTTCTGACCCCTCCCAGCTCTCCTGGTCCTCCTCTAGTGAAAAATATGGAGGAGGAGGGACATTTGGGACCCAAGGTCTCGTCGGCGCCGGTCCGGCTCCATGTCCGGACCCGGAAAGAGCTGGGGAACGACACCGTCAGAAACGGCACCGGGGACGTCGGCGTGGTTAGGTCAACCGGCGTCGATGGGGGTTGCGGCACCACCGGGGCCGGGATCGAGGCCGGGGCCGGAGCCGAGGCCGGGATCAAGGCTGGCGTAACAGGCGACGCCGGGACCGGAGTCGTCGGCGACGCCGGAGCAACCCCATCAGGGCCCGCGGGGCCCGAAGGCGCACCGGAGGGACCTTGAGGCCCGAAGAGGCGGGCCATGGCCGACAGGAATTCCTGTACTTAGGCCGGAGTCGCCCCCGAACCCGGAAAGGACGGGTAATGCGGGGGCGGCTCGACAGGCACGTCCGGGGCCACGGGGACGGTGCCGACAGGGGACTCAGCCGAGTCGTGAGACCGGCGAGGCGAAGTCTTAGAGCGATGATGCCTCTTAGACTTTTTGTGCTTCGACTTACCCGAGGAGCGCGAAGACTTGGACTCCGACGACCGGCGGGGACTCTGCGACCGGCCCCTCGACCTCTCCCGGGACTTGGTGTGGCGCGGAGCCGACTGCCGGACCTCGAGTAGCTTTCGAGACCGCTCTCGCAAAGCCTTCGGGTGAAGTTTCCGGCAGTCAGGGCACGACTCCGTGTCGTGGTCTCGGCCGAGACAGAAGAGACACTCCAGATGCGGGTCTGTGATCGACATCATTCGACCACAGACGTCGCATGGCTTGAAGCCGGGCATCCCTATCGACACCTAGGAGTCGACGACTCGAAAAGAAAACAGTGAAAAATCACCAAAAATGTAGTCAAAAATTGACTAGGGCACTGCTCTTCCCGGATCTGCGCTTACTGGCGCGGAAAAAGAAGAACTGACGCTCAGCGCGCAGGGGCGGCGTTTGAGCACTGCCCGCGACGTCATCCCGGCGATCACGACGCTGACGACGGACGCGGAGCCGCACGACGCCGCCTACCGACGCGCAAGGCTACTGCTACGCAAAAACTTTCCGGATCCAGCCTGACGCCTGGGGATATTCTAAGGTAAGGAATCTGTCACTAACGTGTCTCTTTCAGATACAGGAAACAAAGGATTGTTCATTGAGGAGGTGCATGTTTCAATCACCCCTTGGTATTCAAGTTGATCTAAGATCTCCCTGACCTGTTTTTTAGCTTCTTGCTTTATTGGGTACTGCCTTTGTGCAGTAGGTTCATTTTTTAGCTGTATTTTATGGTGAGGTGAGTCCTTATCCCATCCTACATGATTTTTATATAATGCCTGGGCAACTGCCAATTTCCTGGCATAAGTATATTTTAGGTGAATTGGAATATGGTTGGAGAAGGCTGGCATAATAATGTCCTCGCCATGTGGGCACTCCCTGACAAAGTGTGGTGGCCAGTCTTTTTCTGCTAGAAGTATATCATAACCCCTTGAAAGTTTTTCCCAAAAGAGTGTTTTCACTTTTCTTGGTATGTCTCCCTCCATTCTGAGTGTTATTTCATATAACTTTTGTGGAGTACTAACCCTGGTGTCTAGTTTCTACTGTGATGTACTCATTCAAGTCCACTATCTCCAGAAGTTCCTTTAGGTTCTGGCGAGCTATTGTGACTTCTGCTGCACTGTCCAGCATTGTTTGAGCCCATTCTCCGTTCTTGAGCTGTGTTCTCAGTATTCTCAGCATGTCTGATTTTCAGGCCTGCTACCTTCTTTTTTGTGAATTGAGGTTTTGATTTATTTTTCTGAACGTGTTTGTCTTTGGATTTCACGCGTTCTTCTCTATGTTCTGACCGTCCTCTTCTTTCCGATGTCTGTGACGATATCTGAAAGGTACGAGAGGAACGTGTATCAGTATCTAGATACCTGTCAGATTTCTTAAATTATCCCTATTCCTGAGGTTATACCTCCTTTCAGAGGGCTCCTTTTGAGGAGACCTACCTCGGGATTGAGAACGTGTCTCGTTTGAATTTTGTTTATTAGTTTCCCACTTCTTTTTAGAAGATGTAGGAGTTTGTTTAATAGAGTCCTTCTCAGGACTTTCAGATAGTTTTGGCTTCAAAGGTTTTCCACCCAAACTATCTCTGCCTAATTCTGCATAAGATTGTTCTATTATTCTGGGTAGTTCATGTTGATGTTCTGTTACATCAAATTCCCTTAAGCGTTGGCGGATCGCCACTGAGGCTGCCTCTCCTTTAATATTCGATAATATTATTGTTGAGACCTGGTCGAAGTTCTTCAGTAATTTCATACCTAAATTCAGAGCAGGCTCTGCCCCGTATTCGTTTTGAATTTGTTTCAGGACATCTGGTATTACTGCAATTGATGGAACACCATGTGTTTTAGTATAGATGGCAGCAAAGACTGCGCCCCAAGTGGTGCAATCTTCCAGTTGTGGTGTGATCCCCATTGGTAAACAGATTGTTCGGATTCTGTGTTTCTCATAAGGGCTAGTATTAGGAAATACTGCTTCGATTTGAGTAATTTTTTGAGCTATCCAGAATGGAATTTGCTCACGTTTTGTGGGCATTTTACCCATGACTGCGTGTAAAGTCTGGGGAGTAATTTTTAGTATATTCCCCTGTTGAGGGGTTTGATTTGGAATGGTCATTGGTGGTTGGACTGTGAAAGTCCGCATGACATATTGGACTAATTGTCTGTATATTTTTATTAACTCCTGTAGTTGAGTAAGTAATTCCTCGTCTGACATTACATCGATGTCAGGATGAGGTGTATAGCCGGCTAGAATCGGCCATGTTGCTCTTGGTCTACCTAGTGGACCGAGCCTGGTAATGTTTTTGTGATGTTTTAGGGCACCTTTAAACCAGAGATTATGCTCCTGGTATGTGAGTGGAATTTCAATATCCGCGAAAGGAATATATTCCTCTGGTGGTTCATCTTCTTTAAAGAAGTGAAACAGTTTTGTTACTGGATTTGATTCTGGGAATACTATCCATGAATAGAATACCCCTGTCTGAAAGGATTTGTGTGCCTCTATCACGAAAACTGCTCTACCACCTCTTGGTGTTAGGCCGTGTTTTATAAGTTTTAGAGTGATGGCTCTCCTTAAGTTTGGAGGGATGTTTAGAAAACCCTCATCCATTTCATTTAAACCTGTAAAGTTAAAAACTGTTACGACTGGGTCAGCCGCAGCTACACCGTTCTCGGTGCCATTATCCCCGTGCAGGGACATTTGTCTTTTGAAAAATGTAGAACAAGTTTAAGGAAACAAAAGATAAGGTGTACAATATTTTGGAACACTGTATCCTTCAACATTGAACAAACCAAACAGCTAATATATAGGATTTTTGTCCTATTTTAGTTTTGGCGGATACTTAACCCTACCCACTCCAGACGTCTTATGGAGTATGTGAGTAGGGGTCTCTGAGAAAAGCACGACTGAGTTACTCAGTATCTAGCGTTAAATTAGTGCCTTACCAAACCGTTGGGCGCCATGTAGTGTAGTTCCTATTTCCCGAATAGGCTCTGCGCATTGGAATAATATACCCTATAGATTTGACATAGGACTGAGGTCAGTATGTCCCTATCGAGTATATTAAACTTAATTACTTTGTGCCAGCTAACTCAGAGGCCACTAGAAACTCCTTGTAAACAAGAAGGAGTGGTTTCTGGCAACCGCATAAACATGACAACTTTGTTTCCCTTAGAATCTGAACACTCTCAGAAT
The DNA here is from genome assembly GCA_963921515.1 of Calotriton arnoldi. Classification (NCBI taxonomy): domain Eukaryota; kingdom Metazoa; phylum Chordata; class Amphibia; order Caudata; family Salamandridae; genus Calotriton; species Calotriton arnoldi. The sequence continues at coordinate 477,656 of CAWUFW010003385.1, forward strand.
CGTGGAAACAATAGATAAGTTTCACTCAGCTAATCGTGCATGCTTAGTTTCTTTAGAGTTACACAGAAAGCATAGACAGGCGTTTCAATAAAAAGATTTATTGAACAGTCTTGTTTCTCTGTAAGAGATATGAGCTGTTATGATCACAAGACAATATGCGAGATATATAATGTACAGCGTAAGCAGTAGAAAGAAATACTGCGCTAGCATTATTTTTTAGCTATGACATATATTCATATACATAAATAACAAGCTAAAAATGCGAGTACTCATAAGATGCTTCTCTAACTAGTTCTACCCCAGTGTACCTAACCTAGGTGTAGGGCAAGGTAAGAAGTAGGTGAAGTATTCTATAGTATGGTATACTAAGAGTCTGGTATGCCAAGAGTCCCTCTAGGTTCTAGTCCGCTCCATACCTTGAGAATGAGAGAGGTGGGAATCTCTTTCTGGGTCTCGAACTCTAACACCCCGCGAAGGGAGTCAGAACACTGGGAGCTGGATTATCTGCAAGCAGGGATGACAGCGTCTCTTCTCAGTGCGTCAGGCCGGGACACGGGCTCCTCTAAAGTCGAGGTCTCCTCCCACTTGCTTGGGCAAGGGAAGGTATATTTATACCCGGTAGGTGCCTTGAATGTTAGCATTGACGTAAAGTCGGGCAGAGGAAGAAGTCAGGAATGAACCCTTAAGGTATAGCGGTTCATGCATAATAAATGAGTTCTTGGAGAAATCAATAATCCTGTGCTAGGGGAACTCCCAAGAGCTTAAGGGTCTGGTTTCTAAGAACTCGTTGTGACGTTAGGGTGAACGGATGTAAGTGACCATGCCTGTATTTGGATAGCATGGCTAATGCCTAAATAAGGACTGGGATCTTATGCCTATATAAGGGCAATGCGAATTGTGCCTATATAAGGACATGTTTCAGGAAAACCTATATACGGACACCTAAAGCGGAATACAACACCGGCTGAGTGAGTGAGCGAGCGGCCGGCTGAGTGAGCGGCCGGCCGTCTGAGCGAGCGAGCTGAGCGAGCTAGCGGCCGGCTGAGCGAGCGAGCTAGCGGCCGGCTGAGCGACCTAGCGGCCGGCTGAGCGAGCTAGCGGCCGGCTGAGCTGAGCTAGCGGCCGGCTGAGCGAGCTAGCGGCCGGCTGAGCGAGCGAGCTAGCGGCCGGCTGAGCGAGCGAGCTAGCGGCCGGCTGAGCGAGCTAGTAGCGGCCGGCTGAGCGAGCGAGCTAGCGGCCGGCTGAGCGAGCTAGCGGCCGGCTGAGCGAGCGAGCTAGCGGCCGGCTGAGCGAGCGAGCTAGCGGCCGGCTGAGCGAGCGAGCTAGCGGCCGGCTGAGCGAGCGAGCTAGCGGCCGGCTGAGCGAGCGAGCTAGCTAGCGGCCGGCTGAGCGAGCGAGCTAGCGGCCGGCTGAGCGAGCTAGCGGCCGGCTGAGCGAGCTAGCGGCCGACTGAGCGAGCGAGCGGCCGGCTGAGCGAGTGAGCGAGCGGCCGGCTGAGCGAGTGAGCGAGCGGCCGGCTGAGCGAGTGAGCGAGCGGCCGGCTGAGTGAGTGAGCGAGCGGCCGGCTGAGTGAGTGAGCGAGCGGCCGGCTGAGTGAGTGAGCGAGCGGCCGGCTGAGTGAGTGAGCGAGCGGCCGGCTGAGTGAGTGAGTGAGCGAGCGGCCGGCTGAGTGAGTGAGCGAGCGGCCGGCTGAGTGAGTGAGCGAGCGGCCGGCTGAGTGAGTGAGCGAGCGGCCGGCTGAGTGAGTGAGTGAGCGAGCGGCCGGCTGAGTGAGTGAGCGAGCGGCCGGCTGAGTGAGTGAGCGAGCGGCCGGCTGAGTGAGTGAGCGAGCGGCCGGCTGAGTGAGTGAGCGAGCGGCTGAGTGAGTGAGCGAGCGGCCGAGTGAGTGAGCGAGCGGCCGAGTGAGCGAGCGGCCGAGTGAGCGAGCGGCCGAGTGAGCGAGCGGCCGGCCGAGTGAGCGAGCGGCCGGCCGAGTGAGCGAGCGGCCGGCCGAGTGAGCGAGCGGCCGGCCGAGTGAGCGAGCGGCCGGCCGAGTGAGCGAGCGGCCGGCCGAGTGAGCGAGCGGCCGGCCGAGTGAGCGGCCGGCCGAGTGAGCGGCCGGCCGAGTGAGCGAGCGGCCGGCCGAGTGAGCGAGCGAGCGGCCGAGTGAGCGAGCGAGCGGCCGAGTGAGCGAGCGAGCGGCCGAGTGAGCGAGCGAGCGGCCGAGTGAGCGAGCGAGCGGCCGAGTGAGCGAGCGAGCGGCCGAGTGAGCGAGCGAGCGGCCGAGTGAGCGAGCGAGCGGCCGAGTGAGCGAGCGAGCGGCCGAGTGAGCGAGCGAGCGGCCGAGTGAGCGAGTGAGCGGCCGAGTGAGCGAGTGAGCGGCCGAGTGAGTGAGTGAGCGGCCGAGTGAGTGAGTGAGCGGCCGAGTGAGTGAGCGGCCGAGTGAGTGAGTGAGCGGCCGAGTGAGTGAGTGAGCGGCCGAGTGAGTGAGTGAGCGGCCGAGTGAGTGAGTGAGTGAGCGGCCGAGTGAGTGAGTGAGTGGCCGAGTGAGTGAGTGAGTGAGCGGCCGAGTGAGTGAGTGAGCGGCCGAGTGAGTGAGCGGCCGAGTGAGTGAGTGAGCGGCCGAGTGAGTGAGTGAGCGGCCGAGTGAGTGAGTGAGCGGCCGAGTGAGTGAGTGAGCGGCCGAGTGAGTGAGTGAGCGGCCGAGTGAGTGAGTGAGCGGCCGAGTGAGTGAGTGAGCGGCCGAGTGAGTGAGCGGCCGGCCGAGTGAGTGAGCGGCCGGCCGAGTGAGTGAGCGGCCGGCCGAGTGAGTGAGCGGCCGGCCGAGTGAGTGGCCGGCCGAGTGAGTGAGTGAGCGGCCGGCCGAGTGAGTGAGCGAGCGGCCGGGTGAGTGAGCGAGCGGCCGGCCGAGTGAGTGAGCGAGCGGCCGAGTGAGTGAGCGAGCGGCCGGCCGAGTGAGTGAGCGGCCGAGTGAGCGAGCGGCCGGCCGAGTGAGTGAGCGGCCGGCCGAGTGAGTGAGCGGCCGGCCGAGTGAGCGGCCGGCCGAGTGAGTGAGCGGCCGAGCGAGTGGCCGAGTGAGCGAGTGGCCGAGTGAGCGAGTGGCCGAGTGAGCGGCCGGCCGAGTGAGTGAGCGGCCGAGTGAGCGGCCGGCCGAGTGAGTGAGCGGCCGAGTGAGTGAGCGGCCGGCCGAGTGAGTGAGCGGCCGGCCGAGTGAGTGAGCGGCCGGCCGAGCGAGTGACCGGCCGAGCGAGTGGCCGAGTGAGCGAGTGGCCGAGTGAGCGAGTGGCCGAGTGAGCGGCCGGCCGAGTGAGCGAGCGGCCGAGTGAGTGAGCGGCCGGCCGAGTGAGTGAGCGGCCGGCCGAGTGAGTGAGCGGCCGGCCGAGTGAGTGAGCGAGCGGCCGAGTGAGTGAGCGAGCGGCCGAGTGAGTGAGCGAGCGGCCGAGTGAGTGAGCGAGCGGCCGAGCGAGCGAGCGGCCGAGCGAGTGAGCGAGCGGCCGAGCGAGCGAGCGGCCGAGCGAGTGAGCGAGCGGCCGAGCGAGTGAGCGAGCGGCCGAGCGAGTGAGCGAGCGGCCGAGCGAGCGAGCGAGCGGCCGAGCGAGTGAGCGAGCGGCTGAGTGAGTGAGCGAGCGGCCGAGCGAGCGGCCGAGCGAGCGGCCGAGCGGCCGAGCGAGCGAGCGAGCGGCCGAGCGAGCGAGCGGCCGAGCGAGCGGCCGGCCGAGTGAGTGAGCGGCCGGCCGAGTGAGTGAGCGGCCGGCCGAGTGAGTGAGCGGCCGGCCGAGTGAGTGAGCGGCCGAGTGAGTGAGCGGCCGAGGGAGTGAGCGAGCGGCCGGCTGAGCGAGCGAGCGGCCGGCTGAATGAGCGAGCGGCCGGCTGAGTGAGCGAGCGGCCGGCTGAGTGAGCGAGCGGTCGGCTGGAGTGAGCGAGCGGCCGGCTGAGTGAGCGAGCGGCCGGCTGAGTGAGCGAGCGGCCGGCTGAGTGAGCGAGCGGCCGGCTGAGTGAGCGAGCGGCCGGCTGAGTGAGCGAGCGGCCGGCTGAGTGAGCGAGCGGCCGGCTGAGTGAGCGAGCGGCCGGCTGAGTGAGCGAGCGGCCGGCTGAGTGAGCGAGCGGCCGGCTGAGTGAGCGAGCGGCCGGCTGAGTGAGCGAGCGGCCGGCTGAGTGAGCGAGCGGCCGGCTGAGCGAGCGGCCGGCTGAGCGAGCGGCTGAGTGAGCGAGCGGCCGGCTAAGTGAGCGAGCGGCCGAGTGAATGAGCGACCGACAGAGTGACCGGCCGAGTGAGTGACCGACCGAGTGAGTGAGTCAGTGAGCGAGTGACCGGCCGAGTGAGTGAGTGGCCGAGTGAGCGAGCGGCCGAGTGAGCGAGCGGCCGAGTGAGCGAGCAACCGGCCGAGTGAGTGAGCGATCGACCGAGTGAGCGACCGACCGAGTGAGTCAGTGAGCGAGTGACCGGCCGAGCGAGTGACCGGCCGAGCGAGTGGCCGAGTGAGCGAGTGGCCGAGTGAGCGAGTGGCCGAGTGAGCGAGCGGCCGAGTGAGCGAGCGGCCGAGTGAGCGGGCGGCCGAGTGAGCGAGCGGCCGAGTGAGCGAGCGGCCGAGTGAGCGGGCAGCCGGCTGAGTGAGCGGGCAGCCGGCTGAGTGAGCGGGCAGCCGGCTGAGTGAGCGGGCAGCCGGCTGAGTGAGCGGGCAGCCGGCTGGAGTGAGCGGGCAGCCGGCTGAGTGAGCGGGCAGCCGGCTGGAGTGAGCGGGCAGCCGGCTGGAGTGAGCGGGCAGCCGGCTGAGTGAGCGGGCAGCCGGCTGGAGTGAGCGGGCAGCCGGCTGCCGGCTGAGTGAGCGGGCAGCCGGCTGAGTGAGCGGGCAGCCGGCTGAGTGAGCGGGCAGCCGGCTGAGTGAGCGGGCAGCCGGCTGAGTGAGCGGGCAGCCGGCTGAGTGAGCGGGCAGCCGGCTGAGTGAGCGGGCAGCCGGCTGAGTGAGTGAGCGGGCAGCCGGCTGAGTGAGTGAGCGGGCAGCCGGCTGAGTGAGTGAGCGGGCAGCCGGCTGAGTGAGTGAGCGGGCAGCCGGCTGAGTGAGTGAGCGGGCAGCCGGCTGAGTGAGTGAGCGGGCAGCCGGCTGAGTGAGTGAGCGAGCAGCCGGCTGAGTGAGTGAGCGAGCAGCCGGCTGAGTGAGTGAGCGAGCAGCCGGCTGAGTGAGTGAGCGAGCAGCCGGCTGAGTGAGTGAGCGAGCAGCCGGCTGAGTGAGTGAGCGAGCAGCCGGCTGAGTGAGTGAGCGAGCAGCCGGCTGAGTGAGTGAGCGAGCAGCCGGCTGAGTGAGTGAGCGAGCAGCCGGCTGAGTGAGTGAGCGAGCAGCCGGCTGAGTGAGTGAGCGAGCAGCCGGCTGAGTGAGTGAGCGAGCAGCCGGCTGAGTGAGTGAGTGAGCAGCCGGCTGAGTGAGTGAGCGAGCAGCCGGCTGAGTGAGTGAGCGAGCAGCCGGCTGAGTGAGCGAGCAGCCGGCTGAGTGAGCGAGCAGCCGGCTGAGTGAGCGAGCAGCCGGCTGAGTGAGCGAGCAGCCGGCTGAGTGAGCGAGCAGCCGGCTGAGTGAGCGAGCAGCCGGCTGAGTGAGCGAGCGAGCGGCCGGCTGAGTGAGCGGCCGGCTGAGTGAGCGAGCGGCCGGCTGAGTGAGCGAGCGGTCGGCTGAGTGAGCGAGCGGTCGGCTGAGTGAGCGAGCGGTCGGCTGAGTGAGCGAGCGGTCGGCTGAGTGAGCGAGCGGTCGGCTGAGTGAGCGAGCGGTCGGCTGAGTGAGCGAGCGGTCGGCTGAGTGAGCGAGCGGTCGGCTGAGTGAGCGAGCGGTCGGCTGAGTGAGCGAGCGGTTGGCTGAATGAGCGAGCGGCCGGCTGTGAGCGAGCGGCCGAGTGAGTGAGCAGCCGGCTGAGTGAGCAAGCAGCCGGCTGAGTGAGCAAGCAGCCGGCTGAGTGAGCAAGCAGCCGGCTGAGTGAGCAAGCGAGCGGCCAGCTGAGTGAGTGGCCTGCTGAGTGAGCAAGCAAGCGGCCGGAAGAGTGAGCGGCCGGCTGAGCGGCCGAGTGAGCGAGCGGCCGGCTGAGTGAGTGAGGGGTTTAGTGGGGTGGGTGTGTGGTAACTAACAATAATGCCTCTATCCTCTTGCAGGCCACTCACGTTCTGCATGGCCTTCAGCTGGGTACAGTAGGGTTTGACTGAAGGGTATGGCCACATGCCAAGCCTTGCTCAAAGCCACCTTGAGGCATGTACAAAAGTGGTTTGCTGCAGACAACCAACATACCATGTAGTCCTCCCCTAGCTGCACATGGAGTCTGCAAGTCAAGACCAGCTCTGGTATTTCAGCCTTTGTGCAACTGTGTCAAATGATGCCAAAGCTGTTAACAAATCGAAGTTCTTTTGACATCAGAACTGTGTGACATCTTGAGTCCCTGCACTAGGTTTGGCAAGACATCCCATCAGAAATCTAAACAATCAAACATCTGACAAATTTGAGTGGATATATTAAAAGGTGCTAAAGCTATTAGCAAATTAACACTTTGTGCCTTCCCTCCTCCTTTAACCTCACCCCTTTGGTAGATCAGCAGGAAACAAAAACACGAGAACCTAGTTAAACATGCCAAGTAGCTATAACATTTTGCACATCTCTCTATGAAAAGGCACCAAAGTTGCATAAAATGTATGGATCTTTCCACCTTGCTGAATCCCTCCACTGGGCTTAACTTGCTATCGGCCGACAAAATTTTATGCAAATTAAATTCATTAAACAGTACCAAAGTGAAGAGAATGAACACTTTTGTCTCACCCCGCACATTTGTCTGCTTCCACTTAATGGTTTTGTAAGAAACTCAAAATATCAAGAAGAAACTTAATATATCAAGTGTATCAAGTCTGCCATGTTGTGTAGATGCGTGTTAAAAAAAAAAAAAAAAAGATTCAATAGTGATCTTAACACTTTTTTGCTACTTCCTTTTAACCATGCACCACTTCTTGAATGAGGTTTTCAAAAAGCATCGTAAGATAGACAGGTCTTTAAACATCTGCCAAATGTTAGGCACATTCACCCAAGCAAACCAAGCAAAGGCATTTCACTAAGTGCTAATTTCATACCAGAGTTGACATAATTCAGCTCGGCGGGTTTTGCGGTAGTGGAGAGAAAAGTTTCATAAGGTAAAACAGTAAACATCTTTGACCACCCTCTAAATCTTAGAAAGCATGTACAGCAGAAATTATTTCAGGGCACCACCTAGTTTGTGTTAAAACCATTTATTTTGACAAAACTGTTAATTGCTTTAAACTTTGTTCTTGAGCATTTGGGTACAGATTTGATTACTTCACCACTTTTCTCCCTGTCCCTTCAAAGGCAAGTAGTGTTTCCCCCAGCAACAGGGCTCTACTTGATAAGAGTATTGGATTAAAACTGGACAGAGCTCTGGTTGGCCAAGTCTGTGACTCCTTGGGCTTCTCCCTGGAGACAGGTCTTCTAATTGATAGGGTTCCCAATAGCTCTAGATCCAGATCCTCTGATTCTTAATCCTTCCATTTGATAGTGATAAACTGATTATCAGGGCTTCCACAGGATCAAAGTCTCGTTGGGATCTAGGTCACTGGACAGTTATGCTTTTACCTCCTTTAAAAGATCAGTTAGAGCATCCAGAAAAGCAGTGACTGGTTAAAACTGCTGCCTGTTTGGGCCTGGAAAGGGCATAGGGCCAGATACCTTGCCTCCCCACTTTCAGATCACATGGTAAGCAGCCACTCACCACTACAGAAGACAGCTTGTACAGAGGTGAAAGACATTACCAGTCCTACAACTACTTATGCTAATCCAACCATAAGATATGCCTCTCCACCAAATATTAGACATGCCCACTACAATTCAACACCTGAAACCCCATATTAGGACTGAGATTGACTCCAACCATAACTCCCATCCACCATGCTATCCACACAAACAATGCCTTCCCTACTTTCAGCCTCTAAGAGGATGGAGATATAGGTCACACCAGCCAACTTAACTAAGCACTCAAAACTAACCACTCAATAATAACCAGGCAGGCTCGGCACTGGGTGACTCCCACATAGTGAACCCTGTCAGTTTCTAATATACACATACTCGGGCATCAACATCCTATAATGAGAAAAGGATGATCAGAATAGTGCATCTTGACAAATGTCCTTACTTGATATCTCAATGAAGAACTGTAATTCAGTTTAACTGAGCAGATCTGATTCCCACTCATGCCTTGGACATCCCTCGCCTCCTTCAGATCCATTGAATCAGAGTGGACGACTTCCCGCCACAGCCAGCAAAGGTAACCAGACAATGAACATGAATACCAACACAATTAAAGAGACCTGCGGAACTAATCAGAGCCACCAGTAAACTACAAACGGGTTTCACAGAGCCAAAAGGTCTGGCATTGACAAGCCAGTGCAGTGTTTTTTTATTGCAAGCATGTGCCACAAAAATAAACAAGCATTGGCATAGCCAATAGGCCTCGCCAATGGGACTTTATAAGTGTTTAGCCATGCAGCACATTATCCTGAGTGCTGTGCCACCAGGGATTGATGAGCTATACAATTGCTACACCCTGGGTCATCAGTCTGATTCAGGAATACATGCTTACCTCAGGAAACATTTATGTACACATTTCACCATGTTGAAACGTGACATACTGGCTAAGTAACAATACTTTAGTGACATAACCTTGCATCCACAAGGTACTCGTACTTCCTTTTTCTAAAACAAATATAGCAGTCTAAAAGGAACGCTTCTCTCACCATAAAACAATACAGAAAGAGGCCACAGTGTCATCACATTAGTGCAAAATCTTAGCACATCACGAAACGCTGGGTGCACTAAACAGTTTGGTTTGGAATGCCCGAGTGACTTGAAGAGACTTAAGGATCAGGGCCTTGAGTGGTCTGTCTTCTGTGTCCATTAACCAGTGTGCATGCATTGCTTACGTCTGGCCCTGCTCGTCGTTGCTGAACATACAGGAACAATCCATCATAAAAGAGGGAAAAAGGAAATGTGACATCCATGCTGCCTCTGGTTTCCAGTGGAAGAGCTTTAATAAATAGATGTGGGCTCCTCGACGTATGTGCTCATGTACCCTCATCTTGTTGTATTTTTAGTTAATAATTTTTGCAATAGCGCCGAATAAAACCACGAGAGTGCTGTACAACAGAGGTTTATTTGAAGTTATCAAATAAAGCAGTGGTGAACTGAAGAGGGTGGTATACAAAAGTAGGCTGTCATGTACCAACTGGCACATTCATGGATAACACAATAATTAAAGTAATGCATTGATGCAGGAGACTTGCAGCTTAACTATATACAGCAGTTGGGTAAAGACTGAGGGTGAGGGAATAAACAAGACAGGCATTCACTGTGCTTAGTCAAGTGCACATGCGTGCCTTACCAACACAGATTGTATCACACCCACCGTTTCCCCAAGCCTCTCTGCTGTCCACATCACAAGGCATAGTACCCGGGCCAACCATCTTTGGAATAAAGGTATCACTTTTCCAGTCCTAAAACACTGATGGGATACACTTCCAGGTCTGTAATTAACTGTTTAGCTGGCAGGGAATCAGCCCGTCTTAAAGTGCGTACCATACACACTGAGAACAGTAGGATGTAGAAGACGACACAAGGGAAGTGTACACCGTGCTTGGAGAAGGCCCACAGTAACAACTGACTGGCACAGAAGCTCCTGGCCCTGCCTGATATACTTTATGAGGTGAACATACTTCCACTGAACTTTGAGGTGGTCACAGCAACAACATAGTCAGATGTTGGGAATTTCGGACACCCATTGTGTGTTGAGGACAGAGTTAGACCATGTTTATTATATACAAAGAAAAAATCTTTTTTTCCAGGTAGAAGTGATGAAAGTGAAACTGCACTGAGGGAGTCAACGAACACATTAAAAATTACTACCACGATGGCACACTCGCACAAAAGCTATTGTTTTAGGTTGTTTTGAAGGTCGGTGGCTTGGGAGGGCATAGGACAGCTCTTACTCAGTTACTCACGTTTTTGTTCCAGATTCCTTCTCCTACAGCCTGTTCAGTGTGGATTACACCCCTCTTTGTCTGCACTAACGCGTGCATTGCACCATCTGCTGTATAGATTTATAAGTGCTTTTCAAGGATATGGTCTTAGCAATTGCCACAGGAGCCAGCTTCGTCTCAGAGACTGCTGCAGGCTGCTGGAGTCTGCACGGATTGAGTCTGGTTTGTAAAGGTGCCCCAGGTGTCTGCTCCCAACAACAGATTTTAAAATAAACACAGACCCCTCCGCTCCTACACCCTAAACCCATCCAGACCCTTCTGAAGCTGCCGACCCTGCTCTCTCCCCACTCCAGAATATGAGCAGCTTCTGAAAGAGCGAGAACGAAATGGTTACTTACCAGTAGTAGTTTTGCAGCTTGAAGAATTTTCTGGATTCATATGCTGTGCATTATTCCGCCATCTAGTGGTTGGGTCCGGAATGGTCTGTTTTCTTTCTCTTGTTTTGGTCGCTGTCGACCACCATTTGGTGCCAGGTACGTCCCCTGTGTGACCTCAGACAGTATCCTGGAGGTCGACGTGCGTGGTAGCCATCTTCAGATTTTTTTCTGTTCTCATTTTAAATCTGTAGTCCTTGAGATGGTTATTAAATAACTGATGTAATCATTTGCTTCCCCACCTGTTTGTTTTCCTTGTAGGGGAGGCCGGGTGGGTCGCATGTGAATCCAGAAAATTCTTCAAGCTGCAAAACTACTCCTACTGGTAAGTAACCATTTTGTTTTGCAGAATGAATCCTTTTCTGGATTCACATGCTGTGCATTCGATTACGTAGCGGTTTCTCTCGTGCTTGGGAGTAAAAGTGTGTGGTGATGCCCATGTTGCTGCTGCACAAATAGTGTCAACAGGTACATTGGCTATGAAAGCAAGGGTTGCTCCCTTCTTTCTAGTGGAGTGAGCGGTTAGTCGTTTTGGAAGCTCTTTTTTGGCATAGGCATAACATGATTGGATTGTTTGCACTATCCATCTTGCAATTGTAGCCTTTGTGACCGGTGATCCTGTTTTGGTATGTGCGTAGGCGACAAACAACTGTTTTGTTTTACGTATTTGTTCTGTCCTTTGCAGATAACACAGCAATGCTCTCCTTACATCTAGGGTAGAGGCTTCTTTCTCCTTTTGTCTTTGGGTTTTTGAAGAAAACTGGTAGGATGATATTTTGATGTAAGTGATATTTTGAGACCACCTTTGGTAAGAAGTGTGGGTTTGTTTTTAAGATTACTTTATCCTTGTGGGTTTGCAAGTATGGTTCCTGTATTGTTAGAGCCTGTAGCTCACTTACTCTCCGTAGGGAAGTAATGGCGATGAGATAGGTTGTCTTTAGAGTAATGTGTTTGAGGTCAGCTACATGCATGGGTTCAAAGGGTTTTGCCATCAGTTGAGCAAGTACTGTATTTAGGCTCCATGCGGGAACTGGGGTTGCTCTGGGTGGGGCAATCCTTTTGATCCTTCTAAGAACCTTTTAATTACAGGTCTTGTGAAAAAACTTTTGCACGATTTTCCTCTTGTGTATGCTACTATGGCAGCAAGATGCACCTTTATACTGGAGTAGTTTATGTTATCCAAGAGATGTTAGGTATGCGATTACTGTTTGTGTGTTAATAGAATTGTTTTTATTGTTAACGGTGCACCAGGTGGTATATTATTTCCATTTTGCTGCATAGCATTGTCTTGTTGACTGTTTCCTTGCCTCTTTTAGAATTTCCATTGTTCGTGGAGGCAGGTTAAGGTGGCCAAATACTATATACTCAGGTGCCAAGCTGCCAGATGCAATGTTGCTGGTTCCGGGTGAAATATTTGGCCTTGTTGCATTGTTAGCAGGTCCTTGTCTGCTTTGAATTTGATCATTTTCACCTTGGATAGTTGTAGCAGGGTTGAGTACCATGGTTGCCTTGGCCATTGAGGGGCAAGGATAATCATGTTTGTTCCTGGCTGATTTGCTTTTTCTAGTACTCTTTGCATCAGTGGTATAGGTGGAAAGGCGTAAGCAAAGGTCTGTGACCAGTTGAGTGAAAGTGCATTCCCCTTTGAAAAGCAGTGTGGAAACCAAGGCAAAGAGTTGGCATTTCTTCTTCTACAGTGTTGCAAACAGGTCTATCACTGGCGTTCCCCAGAGGTTGAAGATGTATTGTACTGTTTTCTGTTTCTACTCCCATTCGTGAGAGCAGTTCTGTATGCTCAGCTGGTCTGCTGTAATGTTGTCCACTCCTGGTAGATGTACTGTTTGTAGGTTGATTTTTTGGGCTACTGCCCATTTCCATATTTCCTGTGCAAGTGTGCTCAAGGGAAAGGACTTCGTACCTCCCTGCTTCTTCAGATAGAACATTGTTGTTGTATTGTCTGTTTGAATTGGGACAGTCCTCCCCTGGATGTGTTTCTGGAATGCTTTCAATGCCAGGAAGACAGTTTATTTTCAGGAAGTTGATGTGTTTTATGGAATCCTGTTCGTTCCATTGACCATGAACTTTCAGCTGGTTGTAATGGGCTCCCCAACCGTTGAGGGATGCGTCCGTGGTGATCGTCACAGATTGAGTTGGGTTCCTGAAAGGTCTCCCCTGTGCTATGTTGTTGGATGCCCACCATTGTATTTCTGCTTGCACCTTTTTTGTAACAACCACTAGATCCTCCCAACTCCCTGTGGCTTGAGACCAGCTGTTGGTAAGCCATTCCTGGAATGGGCGCATGTGCAGGCTGCGTGAGGGATAAGTGGGATGCATGATGCCATAATGCCCATCAGTTTCATGACTTTCCTCACTGTCCAATTGTCCCCTCAGGTAGAGGGTCGCTTCTTGATGGATAGCCCGTATCCTCTTGTGTGGGGTATGCTTTTGCACTTCTTGAGTTTAATCTTGCTTCTAGGAAGGTTTTTTCCCTTTCTGGTTTTGATATTTTGTGGTTTATTGAGAAACCCAGTTCCTGTAGTGTTTGGATGACTTATTGTACATGATTGTGGCATGTTTGCTTTGAGTGTGCTCTTATTAACCAGTTGTCCAGACAGGGATAGACGTGGATTCCTTCCCATCCTAGGTGTGCTGCCACTGCAGCTAGGCCCTTTGTAAAGACAAATGGAGCAGATTTTATACTGAATGGGAGCACTTTGAACTGATAATGTGTTCAGTTGTGTAGGAACCGCAGGTACTTTGTGTGTTTTGTTCATAGGGATATGCAAGCAGGCGTCTTTGAGATCCATTGTTGCCATGTAGTCTCCCTTTTGAATTTGTGGGATTATTTCTTGAAGAGTACACATCTTGAAGCATTCGGTTAGTATGAACCTGTTTATGAACCTTAAGTCCAGTATTGGTCTTAGAGTCAGGTCCTGTTTTGGTACTAGGAAGTATGGCGAGTAGTTTCCTTTGAAACATTCCTGTTTTGGTACTACTTCTTTTGCTTGTTTTTGGAATAGTTTTGATATTGGAGTTTAGCTGCGTTAGTTCTGATTTCAGAAATTTTCTTGATTTTGGTGGGTTTGCAGGTGGTGTTTGTTAGCTCTATGCAATACCCGTACTTAACCAAATTTAATATCCAATTGTCTGTTGTGATATTTTCCCACTGTTTGAGGTACAGGGATATCCCCCCTAGTGATTTGTGTGGGTTCTTTTCTGCGGCTGAGTCAGTTTGAGCCATTTCCTCTTCCTCTGGGGGTTTTGCCTCTGCCTCTCCCCTGAAAGGGCTGTTTGTTGCCAGCCTTGGTAACTTTCCTGTTCACCTGCATGTTGCCCAGGAGTTTGACCTTGTGGTTGCTGCGACATCTGCTGTCCCTGACCAAATGCACCTTCTCCTGTGGTCTCGCTGTTGTTGAAACCACCTTTTTTAAAGGAACCTCTCTGCTGTAGGGCTCCCATCGCCCTAGCACTCTCGTCGTCTTTTTTGATCGGCTGAAGGGATTCGTCCACTTCCTTCCCAAAGAGTGCGTCCCCAGTAAAAGGTGCATTGATGGAGGTTTGCACCTCCTATTTGAAACCTGATATTCTTAGCCAGGCATGTCTTCTGAGGATGGTGCCTGTGCACATTTGCCTATTGGCTGTGTCTGCAGCATCAAGGGCTGATTTCAGGCATGTATTGGCCACGTTTTTAACCTTCTTGGACAATAGACCTTGCTATTTTCTTGTCTTCTTCGGGCAGTTTATTGAGAATCTCCTATTTCGTCCCACTGTTGGTGGGCGTATATTTAGTAGTGCATTGGAATTTGCGATGAGCCACTGTGTTGCTGCTTCCTTTTCCATTCTTCTCCTCACCATGTCCACTCTTTTACTCTCCTTTTCTGGTGGAGGACCGGTATTGGAGACTGCATTAGCCCTTCTTCTGGCTGTGGTGACAATAATTGAATCTGGCACGGTATATACTTAGGGTCCTTTGATGAGGCCTTGTATTTCTTTTCTACCCTTGGTGCTACACACTTGCTTGAAGCTGGTTCCTTGAAGGCTTCTTTGCCCTGAGCCAGTATGCTAGGAAGCATTGGGAGGTATGGAGTCCCCTTGATGGCAGGGGCTAGGGTTTCCAGAAGAAAACATGCGTCTCCTTTTTATTCTTCGAGAGCGACTCCGAAATGGTTTGCTGCCCTCTTGACTAAGCCATTGTATAAAGCTATGATGTCTGGTGGTGATGCTTTCGAAGTATAACTGCATACCTCCTCCTCGGGACTCTCTGCGTCGAGATCGTTCCATGAATCCTCGAAATTTTCAGAGATTTCCTCCTCCTCGGGTAGGTCCCCGTATTCTTCGGGATCTTCGTTGCGAGGTTCTGGTGTTGGGGGAGAGTCGAAGATACTTTCTTCCTCTCCCTCGGCGTCTTCCGCTTCTTCTGCGTTTTCCGGTTCGGCAACCGTGGTTTTAGGGATTCGAAAATCCTTCAGAGATGCGAACTCTTCTTTTGGAGGAGCGTTGCCATTTCATCCTAGAGTCTTTTCCTTTCGACCCCGAGAGCTCTCGGCATCGGAGGCCGGGGAATTTCTCTTCTTGCTAGCGGCCACGTCTGGTTTCGACGGCGTAGTGCTTTTCTTTGCGGGTTCATGTTCGACCCCTTGTTTCAGCGTCTTCTGCGATTTTCCCTCCTTGGTATCCTTTGCTTGGGTTCCGTGGGGTTCTTTTAATTGCGGCTGACCCTCGATCGCCTTTTTGCTCGGCGTCGGGGCTGCCTTGGGCTGCGCCTTATGTTCGTGGCCCTTCGGTTCAAACGGATGTGTATGGTGTCTTACCTTATCCGCTTTCTTCTATTTTCGCTCACCTTCTTGTGGGCATGGGTTTTTTCGGAGTCTCCTTCTAGAATTTTGACATCGGATCCCTTGTGCGTCAATTCTGCTGGTACTCCGCGTTCTTCCTCGTCGCTGGAGAAACCCAGGTCTTTGAGGGATGTTTTCTTAGCGGTCTGCGGCATCGTGGGCCTCTTTGGTTTCGGCGGCTTCTTAGTGTTTGACAGAAAAGCCGCGCAGGCCTCACAGTGTTTGTGGACCGACTAGGTCCTCTGTGGTGTCGTCGCCGGAGCTCTACTCTTGTCCCTGGTTACGGCACCAATGAAAGGTGATTCGCTGCAGCCTTTTCTTGAAGTTTTTGGGGAAAAATCTGAAAAATCTTCGGAGCTTTCAGTCTTGCTTCCGGATCTAACGGCGGAAAAAAGAATCTGTAGATGGCTACCACGCACGTCGACCTCCAGGATACTGTCTGACGTCACACAGGGGACATACCTGGCACCAAATGGTGGTCGACAGCGACCAAAACAAGAGGGGGGAAAAAAAAAAAAACCAGACAGTTCCGGACCCAACCACTACATGGTAGAATAATGCACAGCATGTGAATCTAGAAAAGGATTCACGCTGCACAACTTAATTCACAAGAAGAGGTTGCAGCTGGGAAGGCGATAAAACGCCAGCGCTCCGAGACTAGACGTGATCTTGGGCAACCAACCTTGAGCAAACATAAGAGCTGCCAGAGGCAGGCGAGAATTAACATATCCAATCCGTAAAAAGCATTATAAACACAGAGTATGAAAGAGCTATAAAAATATCCAGGATACTGGAAGTCATAGACACGTCCTGATCGAGCAGACATACAAACACTCCCCATGTCTGTGTCCAGCCTATACAATTCCAGAAATATACGATAAACAAGACGAGCGAGGGGGTCCACAGAGGGGCCTCAAGAGCAACAGACTGCCGGCGCTGCACAGGAGACATTCACCGGTTGCCAGGCTCCTGATGGAGCCTTAGGAAGTTTGAGGGGGCTGGAAGCCAATGAAACTACTGACCGACAAAAGAAAGTACTTTGAGCAGAGTGCCGTTTTGGCTTTCACTAATGGTAGGCACATAGCCAAGCCACTTCAAACATGATCACAATAAACATGGTCTCCTGTGCCGGAAGTTTAGTGCGTATTATGCAGGCGCGTGCCGCCATTAAAGTGAAAGCGCCGTATGGGCGCTTTTGCAAAAAAATATTTGCAATGAAATAGGTCTTGCATTTGTAAGTTTAAGTTTTTGTCATTTCTAACGGCAATAGCTCAAACTCTTGTAAATGCAAGACCTATTTCATTGCAAAGCAGCGGCCGCGATTGTCCCAGGCTGCTTTGAAAGTGTGCATGTCGTGCGGCACGTAGTGCCTGCAGGACCAGAAACTCATTAAAAAAAAAATAGTGCTTACAAACAAAAATAAACATACTGTGAAAAAACAGAAGCAAATGGGCCAGTCTTCATGGGAGGTTACAAATGAAGATAAGGCGGTACCAAGGAGGGACTAACGCACAAGTTACTAACTTGTGTAACGATATATCTGTAAGAGACAGTAGTTAGTGACAGATTCCTTACCTTAGAATATCCCCAGGCGTCAGACTGGATCCGGAAAGTTTGGCGTAGCAGTACCCCTGCGCGTCGGTAGGCGGTGTTGTGCGGCTCCGCGTCAGTCGTCGGCATGACGTCGCGGCCAGTACTTAGACGCCGCCCATGCGCGCTGGCGTCAGTTCTGTACACGACTTTCCGCGGCAGAAACGCAGAGCCATGCAAGAAACCGACACTGGTGTCTGAAAACTAGGGCCCTGAAAGGGATGTCCTTAACCCAAGAAATCAGTTCGCAGAACGGGGAGGATGGGTGGGGTGGTAAGGAATCTGTCACTAACTGTCTCTTACAGATATATCGTTACACAAGTTAGTAACTTGTGCATCTGAAAGAGACACGTTAGTGACAGATTCCTTACCTTAGAATAGATACCCCAGCAATACCAACCCCGGTGGTGGGTCTGCGAACAAAGATCAGACGGGGAAGTCTCGGAGAACAGAACAGCCAAAGAAGCAGACTCTCCAGACTTGGCTGTCAAGGCAGTAATGCTTGGTAAACGTGTGCAGCGAGGCCCACGTAGCTGCCTGACAAATGTCCTGCAATGGGACACCACGTCCCAAAGCCGTGGTGGCGGCTGTCGCCCTGGTGGAGTGGGCACGTAGCTCAACAGGGGGCTCCTTCTTAGCCAAAGAATAGCAGGCCTTGATACACAAGACGACCCAGCGGGAGATGGTCCGCTTGTGTACCGCCCGACCTTTTTTGGCGCCCACGTAGCCAACAAAGAGCTGGTCGTCCACCCGGAACTGCTGTGTGCGGCTTAGATAAAATTAAATCGCACGTTTTGGGTCCAGGCGGTGGATCCTCTCTTCCTCTCTAGAAGGATGCGGAAAGAAGGTGGGCAAAGTGATGGTCTGCCCAATGTGAAAAGCAGTAACCACCTTTGGCAAGAAGGACGGACGCGTCCTAAGAACAACCTTGTCTGGATGGACAGACAGAAAGGGGGGCTTGCAAGAAAGAGCCTGGAGCTCACTCACCTGCCGAGCGGAGGTGATGGCCACCAGAAAGGCTGTCTTCAGAGTGAGAAGACTAAGAGGACAGTTATGTAGAGGCTCAAAGGGAGCGCACATTAAGAAGGTAAGAACCAAGTTCAAGTCCCACTGAGGCATTACAAACGGAACAGGAGGAAAGAGGTGTGTAATGCCTTTAAGAAACCGGTTAACAGGGGACTTGAAAAGGGAGGGCTGATCAGGAAGCCTGAGGAAGGCCGAGATTGCACAAAGATAGCCCTTGATGGGACCCAGGGCAGAACCCTGTTGGGCCAGAGAAAGAAGGAACAGAAGAACCTCAGAAAGAGGGGCAGAAAGGGGATTCACAGCCTTTGCTGTGCACCATGCCACAAACTTGTTCCACCTGCAGGCGTATACCACTTTAGTGGAGGGACGCCTGGCTGCCAGAATCACATCACAAACTTCGGGAGGCAAGTCGAAAGGAATCAACTGCCGCCGATCAATCTCCACGCAAGGAGGTGGAGACTGGACAGGTTCGGGTGGAGGACCGTCCCCTGCTGCTGCAACAGAAGATCCTCCCGAAGAGGCAGACGGATCGGGGGAAATCGACGCTCATACTGAGTAGCTCGGGATACCAAACTCTTCGAGCCCAGTCCGGAGCCATAAGAATGACTTGGGCCCGGTCGCGCCGAATCTTCAACACTCTGGGTAGAAGTGGTATAGGCGGAAAGGCGTACAACAGACCGCAACTCCACTTGCGACGAAAAGCGTCGCCGAGCGAGTGCCGCCTTGGAAATTCCAACGCGCAGAACTGACATTGCGCGTTCTCTTCGGTGGCGAATAGATCGAACCAAGGCTCTCCCCACTGTAGAAAGAGTCCTTGCGCCACTTCCGAGTGAACACGCCATTCGTGATCCATCATGCACCTGCGGCTGAGTTCGTCCGCCCTGGCGTTCAGGGAACCTGCCAGGTGTTGAACCATCAGGCGCATGCCCTGATGTTCCAGCCATGTCCAGAGACGCAGAGCCTCCTGACATGGGGTCCACGACCCCACCCCGCCTTGTTTGTTGCAGTACCACATGGCGGTGGTGTTGTCTGTGAACACCTGCACTACCTTCCCCTTGACAGAGGAAAAGGAATGCCTTGAGTGCAAGTCGGATCGCCCGGAGCTCCAGAAGGTTGATATGGAGCCGGGACTCCGCCGGAGACCAGAGCCCTCTGATCTCAGCCTCTCCCATGTGACCGCCCCATCCCAGAAGGGATGCGTCCGTCACAACTGTGTGCTCTGGTTGGGGAAGTGAGAGGGATCTGCCCATGACCCATTGCCGGTTTGAGAGCCACCACTGCAACTGCCTTGCAGTTCCCTCTGAGATCTGGACGTAATCGGACAGGTTCTCCTGATGCTGCGCCCACTGGAACTTCAGGTCCCACTTCAGAGCCCACATATGCCATCTGGCATGATCGACCAGCAGGATGCAAGAGGCCATGAGGCCATGAAGCCCAGCAGCCTCAGGGTCATCCGTACCGAAACCCATGATAGAGGCTGAAAGATCGGAATCATAGCCTGAATATCCTGGACTCGCCGTTCGGGAGGATAGGCCCGAAACTGCGTTGTGTCCAGAACTGCTCCGATGAAAAGGAGCTGTGGAGAAGGAATCAGGTGCGACTTCGGCACGTTGATGGAACCCCAGCGAGTGCAGGAGTTCGGCCGTAGTCTGGAGGTGGGAGACGACTGCCTGGGACGAGCCCGCCTTCAACAACCAGTCGTCGAGGTAGGGGAAGACTGGAACCCCTGCCCGGCGCAGATGAGCTGCGACCACCGCCATCACTTTCGTGAACACCCGAGGGGCACTGGTAAGGCCAAAGGGGAGCACGGTGAACTGAAAATGCTTGAGGCCTACCGTGAACCGCAGGTAACGCCGGCAGGACGGGGATGTGAAAATAAGCGTCCTGCAAGTCCAACGCTACCAACCAGTCTCCAGGGTCGAGGGCAGTCAAGACCTGAGCTAGGGTGAGCATCTTGAACTTCTCCTTCCGGAGGAAGCGATTGACGTTCCGGAGGTCCAAGATATGACGCATGTCCTCCTTGTCCTTTTTGGGCACCAGAAAGTAGTGGGAGTAACAACCACGCCCTACTTCTGGGGTCGGAACGCGCTCGATGGCCCCCTTGGCCAAGAGGGCCGCAACTTCCTTCTGAAGAAGCACCAAATGATCCCCCGACAATGCGGTGGCATTGAGGTGGCATGGCTGGGGGGGGGGTAGTCTCGAAGGGGAGGGAGTAGCCCCTTCGGACAATGTCCAAGACCCAATTGTCCGATGTGATGGCACGCCAGTGGTGAAGGTGATGGCGGACCCTGCCCCCCACTGGCGTGCTGTGGACCTGAAAGGATGGACTAGGAGGGCTTGGAGGCCGCGGGCAGGGCGGAGGCGGTGGCCTGACCCGCACGCTGGTTACCCGGCTCGCCTCGGCGGGAGCCACGTCCTCGGCCACGCGAAGACACTTGCTGCGCGGGCCGGTGGCTGGGCAACGGACGTGACTGCTTTTCGCCCCTTTCGTGGCCACGGAAGGGGCACCCAGACTGCTGCGGAGAGGCCCGAGGCTCAAGGACTTGGCCGTAGCACGCGAGTCCTTAAAGCGCTCCAGCGCGCTGTCTGCCTTATTGCCAAAAAGGCGGATGCCATCGAAGGGCATGTCCATAAGGGTGTTTTGGACATCGCCCGAGAAACCAGTGGTCCTCAGCCAGGCGTGACGGCGAAGCGCCACCGTCGTAGCAAGCGATCTGCCCAGCGAGTCAGCGGTGTCTAGGCCACATCGTATTGTGAACTTCGCCGCGTCTCTCCCGTCTGCAATAACACAGGCGAGTAGTGTCTGGACCTCCTCAGGACACTTAGGCAGCACTTGCGCCACCGAATCCCACAGAGAGTGGGAATAACGGCCCAAAAGGCAAGCGGTGTTCACGGACCGCAAGCCAGCACTGGAGGAAGAAAAAACCCTTCTTCCCAAATTGGTCCAGTTTTTGGGATTCCCTGTCCAGCGGAGCCGTAGGGAAGGCGCTTTGAGAAGTAGAGGCTTGGACAACCAAGCTCTCGGGGGTGGGGTGTTGGGAGAGGAACAAGGGGTCGCCCGGGGACGGGCGATGGCGTCGGGCCACGTTCCTGTCCATAGGAGCCCCTGTGGTGGGCCTGGAGCAGGTGCCCAAAAGAACGTCCGAAAGTGAGTCGTTGAACGGCAGCAGTGGCTCCGAGGAGGTAGCCGCCGGCTGAAGCACTTCCGTCAGGAGGTTAGTCCTGACAGCCACTGTAGGGAGCTCGAGGCGCAAGGCCGCGGCCGCCCTACGCAACACCGTTGCATAACTTGCTCCCTCCTCCGTAGCCACGGAAGGAGGAGACAGCATGCCATGGTCTGGAGAGGTGTCCAGGCCACTGGCATCACCCAGTTCCTCTGCCCAGTCCTGATAAGGCTCACATTGGGCTGTGAGAGGGTCTTCCGACCCCTCCCAGTCCTCCCCGTCCTCCAAAACAGGTGAAAAGTAAGGAGGATGGACATGAGGGAAGAAAGGTCCCATCGGCGTCGGAATCGGTGTCGGCCGACGTCGATCCGGCTCAGTGTCCGGTGCCGGGGAGAACCTGGGGACGGCGTCGTCCGGGACCTCGGACGGCGCCGGGAGTGGTACCGGGGAGGTCGACGCCGTCGGTCCTGTGGCGCCGGAGGCACCGGGGTCGGAGCTGCCGGTGGTGCCGAAGGGGGATTTCCACTGGGGCCCGAAGGCGCACCGGGGTAACCCTTAGGCCCGAAGATGCGAGCCATGGCCGACAAGAAGTTTTGGATGTCGGCCGGAGTCGACGTCGGACCCGGAGCAGGCGGGTAGGTAGACGCCGGCTCAACGGGTACTCCCGGAGCCGCGGGGGCGGTACCAACAGGACCCTCAGCCGAGTCGTGAGACCGGCGAGGGGAGGTCTTAGAGCGACGCTTCTTAGACCTCTTGTGCTTCGCCTTACCTGAAGACGAAGACTTCGACCCCGATGAATGACGACTGCTCCGCGACCGGCCCCTCGACCTCTCCCGGGACCTCGATCGGCGTGGAGCCGAGTGCCGGGCCTCGAGAAGCTTTCGAGACCGCTCTCGCAAACCCTTCGGGGCGAGGGACCGACACTCGGGGCACGACGTGGGGTCGGGGCCACGCCCCAGTCAGAAGAGACTCACGGTGCGGATCCGTAGTAGACATCATGCGATTACAGACCTCGCATGGCTTGAAGCCGGGCATCCCTACTGACACCTTGGAGTCGAAACGACTCGAAAACTTGGACAAAAAAGTCTCAAAAATACTCAGTCAAAAAATGACTGGGGCACTGCTCAATCCGGATCTGCGCTTACTGGCGCGGAAAAAGAAAACTGACGCCAGCGCGCATGGGCGGCGTCTAAGTACTGGCCGTGACGTCATCCCGGCGATCCCGACGCAGACGACGGACGCGAAGCCGCACGACGCCGCCTACCGACAGGGGTACTGCTACGCAAAACTTTCCGGATCCAGCCTGACGCCTGGGGAATAATATTCTAAGGTAAGGAATCTGTCACTAACGTGTCTTTCAGATAAGCCTATTAACGAATCAGAAGCCAGCATTTACAAAGGACAATGACAAGCCCAAAAAAAAATATGGGCGGAGAGTGGGAGGTGCTTCAAGTCCATACTCTAATACAGCATACCTCGCAGAGCAGCGCATGACCTGCCCAGGCTCGACCTAAAAAGGAAAACGAACCAACACTCAAGTGATTTATATGCTTATAATAAGAAAGCAAATTAAAAAATAAAAATCCCTGATGTGGGTGTTCTAATAGTGATTTGTTTTCAACAACAAGCCTTTCAGTTGCGGCATGCATATTTGTTTTAAAAAAAGGAAATTAAATCTTAATTTATCAGAAGTGCAGGCAGAAAAAGTTAATATAAAAATAAAAAGCACACTTAGAACCAGGTCTGTGTACCATGTGCACAGGCTTTGTAGTCACTCAAATTTAAGGAAGACCATTGGGAAAAAGAGGACATGCCCCTAGGCCCATGTGGTTTGCGGTGGTGGGAACAAGAAAAGCACGAATGACAATTTAACAGACCAGTGGATGGAGCCCGCAGACCAAAAGTCCCTCCAAGTATGTATTTTATGTATGAACGTTTTGAAAAATAATAGTTTGGCGAGACAGCTAAAGTGGTATCAAAGGGCATACCTAAAAATATGTGCTTATTTCTCATCCATCTCAACACCAAGCACAACACGGAAACATTTACTAAAGATGCTCGAAGCAAAGATAACACTTTCAACCACACATCCAAACAATGTAGCAGGGTACCCAGGTAGATAAGTGAATTATTACTCCACAAAAGTACTACACATATTCCACAATACATACAAATACATATGATATTTAACCGCAGTTACAGTGCAGTTAAGGTTATAAAAAATCTACCCAATTATAACTGGTGAATTTCCATGATACTTAAACTAACCATAACCTGCACCAGTCACCAGGACATCACACGAGGTTAAACATAGCCAATGACATCCAGAGGTATTATTAATCTGCCTTTGGTAATGTGCAGCGGGGGTTAGCAGTATGACCAGGCCCAGTGCCCAAGCCTGCAACTAATGCACACTGTGCAAGGGGAACTTTTTAAACATCAATTTATTAAAACTGCTTCCTTGAGTAAAGTTTTACTCTCGTACCTAACAGTAATTTCTTTTAGCAATCTTTTCCTGCTGCATCGAGAAGAAAAGAAACTTATAAAAGTAAAAAATGGGAAATGTCACTTTTAGAACTCGCCCCACTCCTTTTGCTTCCACTTGACCGAACTGCACAAACCTTGCTGTGGAGAACTCAAACAGGACGATTTTTCGGGAAAGTTGTGTGGCGATTCATGTGACGATGTAAAATTAGCAAAATATATATATATATTCTCCATATGACGCTGCCCTACAATTGAGGCGCCACACATCAGCGTTGTTCAACCTTTTATTCTCGTAGGTGGCAGGGAAACGGCATCTCCAAGCAGCAATTTATAAAGACCAAACGCGTTTCGGGCTTCCTCAGCCCTTGTTCACTGGTGTCATCAGGAGGAAAGCTGCATAGTTTCGCGCCGTATTTGCAGCGCTTTAAATTCAGTTCTCACCTTAGTGGGCGTGGCTATATTGCACTCTGGTCTTAGTAGTTTAAAACTTTGATAAAGTGCCTCAATACCTCCTATTAAAATTAAGTCCTTTAGTAGGTTTGCTGACAATGGAGACCACCGTGTCCCAGCCAGTGTTGCCCCTGAGATCTGTCACGCTGTTCCACTTGACGCCACTTTGTCATCATGCATGGCATGCAGGAGCCGCTCTTCCGCGGCGGGGCGCCTTGCGACCCGGGCCGCTAACATATTCCATATGACGCTGCCCTACAATTGAGGCGCCACACATCAGCGTTGTTCAACCTTTTATTCTCGTAGGTGGCAGGGAAACGGCATCTCCAAGCAGCAATTTATAAAGACCAAACGCGTTTCGGGCTTCCTCAGCCCTTGTTCACTGGTGTCATCAGGAGGAAAGCTGCATAGTTTCGCGCCATATTTGCAGCGCTTTAAATTCAGTTCTAGCCTTAGTGGGCGTGGCTATATTGCACTCTGGTCTTAGTAGTTTAAAACTTTGATAATGTGCCTCAATACCTCCTATTAAAACCAAGTTGCTCCTTCCGAGATGCTGGAACCCAAGAAGGGTGGTGTACACTCCGGCGGAGCGCGCCGGTCGTTGCAATATCCAATTGAAAATCCCGTGTAGTACACTCTCAGGAAGAAACAGACAGAGCACAAGCTAGGTATCCAAGATTTAATCCACACAACGCGTTTCGGCAAAAGCCTTGATCACGTGTGAAAAGTGCACAAAACCAGCCGTCACTGATAAAGTTTTTTGGCCACGATCATCAACAAAATCAACAAAGGACAACATATGCTTGATTACCACCAGTTTACATGGCCGCCATCTTGGACTGGCAAAAGAATGTCTATATAAATACATTGCAACTTAGAAACAGGCAATTTGATGCTCTATAACATATGTCATTAATAATTACATGGTTGCCACTTAACATGATTATTGAGATCGGTATCAAAGTAAATTGAATCTCTATTTACTACGCAACTATTTTACAATATTGAAGCATCATGTGTGATGACATAGTGCCACTGCGACCATCAGAGAAATGAAGGTGTGTAAAGTGGTAAAGCCAGTCACTGATAGATGCACGATCATCCACTTCCTTTTGCTTCTATTGCCTGATCATAGCTCGGATGAGCACTATGTTTGTATTTAACAGGACATTCATTATTCTACTAGTGGTAGCCCACAACAGTACACTATGTATGATAGCTTAGTGGGCATGTGATTTCTGCATTACGTTGCTTGGATCAGCCTGGTATATTCTACACCAGGAAAGTCCGTTTACTTGGCTCTTCACTTTAGTTTACGCTCAGGCATGTAATCAGAGGCAATGTACACCTTGCATTTTCTTTACCACTTTACACCCCCTTTTTTTCGCAGTGGCACTATGTCATCAATTATGATGCTTCAATATTGTAATATACTTGCGTAACAAATAGATATTTAATCTACTTTGATACCGATCTCTACAATTATGTTAAGTGGCAACCTTTTAATTATTAATGACATTATGTTACAGAGCATCATGTGGCAGAACATCAAATTGCCCGTTACTTCTAAGTCGTAATGTATTTATATAGACAGTACACTTTGTATGATAGCTTAGTGGGTATGTGATTCCTGCATTACGTTGCTTGGATCAGCCTGGTATATTCTACACCAGGAAAGTCCTTTCTCTCTTTTTTACTTGGCTCTTCATTTTAGTTTATGCTCAGGCATGTAATCAGAGGCTTTACCACTTTACACACCTTCATTTCTCTGATGGTCGCAGTGGCACTATGTCATCACACATGATGCTTCAATATTGTAAAATAGTTGCGTAGTAAATAGAGATTCAATTTACTTTGATACCGATCTCAATAATCATGTTAAGTGGCAACCATGTAATTATTAATGACATATGTTATAGAGCATTATGTGGCAGAGCATCAAATTGCCTGTTGTTTCTAAGTTGCAATGTATTTATATAGACATTCTTTTGCCAGTCCAAGATGGCAGCCATGTAAACTGGTGGTAATCAAGCATATGTTGTCCTTTGTTGATTTTGTTGATGATCGTGGCCAAAAAACTTTATCAGTGACGGCTGGTTTTGTGCACTTTTCACACGTGATGAAGGCTTTTCCGAAACGCGTTGTGTGGATTAAATCTTGGATACCTAGCTTGTGCTCTGTCTGTTTCTTCCTGAGAGTGTACTACACGGGATTTTCAATTGGATGGATATATATATATATATATATATATATATATATATATATATATATATATATATATATATATATCCACACATATATAAATACATATACACACGGTTCACTCTTTCCTGGCTTCCGTAACAAAGAAAAAGCGCACTCCAATATAGCTTGCACGTGAAGTTTTAATCCATGGTACATGCAGGAAAAAGCACAAACTCCCTTTTCTTTGTTCTGGAAGCCAGGAGAGAGTGAACCTTGTGTTCAATCAGAGCTCACGTTCGAGTGCCCACTGCTGCCACCAGGGAGAAAATTGTGGATATATCTCAAGAGAGCAGAGAGGTTGAAGGGGGAGAGAAGGAGAAAAGAGAAAAATCACCCCTCCCCCCTTCCCAAACAAAGACGGTTTCTGGGTACTTGACTGTTCCTTAACATTCAAAGTGTCACTGAAAAAACATTCATTTGGTGGTATGAAGCGAGAAACTGGATAAGGGTCATTGCAGTGCGAAATTACACTTTAACATTAGTTGTACAAAGTGTTTAAAATTTACCCTCAGCCATTTCCACAATGAGTCACTAAACAGGTTATTCCAAAAGCGATTTATTTATGCAAAGCCTATTGGCAAGTGTTCTGAAAAAAGTGATACACCATTTAAGGTAACGTGGGGAGGAAAGATGGATTTAAGCACCGACGCCAGGAATTAAAATGAGCAATTTACAAATATTGCAAAATTATTCAATACACAATGCTCAGCTGCATTTCTTCCCTCCCCAAAACAGCTTAAATCTGTACAATATGAAATAGCTCACTTCAAAGTGCTGAAAATACCAGACCATTAAGGATTGGGTTAAGATAGGTAGGAATAGCGTACGCCATCCCTTTTGTACCAACATCTACACAAGCTGTGTAAGTGCTTGACAAACCAGGCATCTGAAAAGCTATACACTCAAGAAAAAGGTTGTGAATGTATGCAAAAATGTATAACTTAAGTGAACAGTAACCCACTTCACAACACCCAGCACTCCTTCTGGCAGATAGCTGGCGGATAGTTAACGGGAAAAAAAAAAAAAAAAATCTTCAGCCTTGAGCTTCTAGTTCTGATGGTGCTATGTCAGGTTCTTCATCGTTGTATATGTTTTCAGCCTAGAAGAAAAATATATGTATTAAGTTAGCTACTCTAAGCATCTTTCTAGTGATGAGACCAGACATTAAATGCTGTTCTGCAGAAATGGTTTACTTTAATACATGCCTGCAACTCAACAGTAACAATTCATTTAAAAATAAAAAAGCGCCACGAGTTCAGCAAATTGGAGGAAAATGGTTGCATTGTAATGAAGTCACTAAGAAAAATAAGAATCCACTAACAGTTTCCGCGAATGATTTGCCTTAAATTGCCCTGCTTTACATTGGTAAAGGACAGGTAGAGTGGTGGACCCTAAAATTTAGTTTTAAGTTAATTAGGTATCAATAACTTTAAAAACGAATCATACCCATCAAAAGTTTACAAAAAAGCAACCACCGTTTTATATATATGCAAGTCATAATAAAGACGGTACTTGCAAATTTTCTGTGAATAAAGGCCATGCGTGCTCCCTTCCAGTTTAAGTCTGCTTGTCCAGACTGTGGGCAACAACTATTGTCACTAAATCCTTCAAATAGAGCGGGCTTTGGCTCTGCCCAGAGTATCACTCGTGTCGTGCTTTCGCTGTTTGATGCATCATTTTGCTTTCTAAATAGCACTTTGATTGGAATGTATGAGGTACCATTTTACATCTCAAGAGTATGTTGAATCATCACAATAAATGGTCTCAAAAAAAGCACACTCGGAAAAACAAAAAATGATGATTGCTTTTGAACGGTGCAGGCTTTTAAATGATTTAGTCATAACTTAAAATGAAAGCCATGCCCCATGGCTTGTCCAAGGTGTGTCGTCTTTGGAGCTAATGCTTGAGGTTTCCATGTGCAGCATGTGAAGCTCAAGAATAACTCCAGAAGCAACTTTATGCATACTTCCAGGTCACCTGATCAACATGTGGAACTTGTCACTGATCCCAGTTTTCACTTGCCCTCACCAACCTCCCAATGTTCAGGTTTGTGGGTGAGGTAGCAAGGGGTTGCCTCCCAAATATGGGAGGTTGAGCAGTGAGAGCAGCAGAGCCATCCAAGCGCTACCAAATCATACCTGTTCTTGCCTACTGGCCTTCAGATTTGTGTGTGAAAATGGTAGACAAAAGGGAGATCTATACACATATATAAACCCACACATATACACACAAACTTAGGATAGACCAAGAAGTGAAACGACTGCAACTGATCACTCATTTCAGTCTCTGGCCAATCTTCCTATCCTTTTTGATGTCCGATGAGAGGAACAGCACAATCCACCCGAGCAAGAAGTCTGAACTTCAGAATGAGGAGATACAACCAGTGGGCCTGGGAGCAGTGTGTAGGGCAGACTGTGGGTGAGGCAAGAAGGCAGATATATATGATAGGCCTGATTTGTATGTGCAGAACATTCGAAAGGAGGAAGAAAATGGAGGCGAATCGGAAACACAGGCAAAAAAAAACCCCATAAAGGCCAAAACAAGTAAAATCCAAACCAACATCCCAAAAATGAAACAAAAACAGATTTCTATGGTCTTCTACCTGTACCCAAGTAATGTCTATACTAATATGTCTATGAAAGTTATGCAAAAATACATCCGGTTTCTTTCCTACAGTGCTAAAATTAATGCAGTAAAACTACACTTTTCCTGATCTGCCTACACTAGGGGATGAATGGGGCATTGTTTAGGTAAATGTTAAAGCCAGAATTCGTAGGTGTACCTAGATATCGCCTGCCAGAACATAACTGTGGGTGGGGTGTATGATCCACAGTATTCTGCCCCTCTTTCCATTTAAGGACATCGGATAACCCAACATGTTATCTATCCATCCTAAGAGACACAAGTTGACTTTTACCACGGGTATGTTAACATTTGGGAAATGTCTTTAAAAAAAAAAACCTCCAAAACAGCTAGGCATTTGGTATAAGGGACGTCAACATGCTAAAAGAATGCGAAGGATTAGCACATACTGCAAACATATGGTTATTCTATGGTTCAAGAGGTATCAAACAAAAAAGTACTTCTGACAGACATCTTTCTGAAATTAACATATTGCAAAATAAGACCAAGGGTAATCAATACATGGATATTCCGCTTCACAAAGAAAAAATTAGGCGCTGCAGGTTATGCTTATGTGAAATCAGCACATCAGTATCTTTGAGAAAATATCCTTAAGCGTCACTATAATATTTTTAGCTTGCTTAGTGTCTCAAATTAAAGTGTAAAAGCAGAATTACAACCTAATTTGGGTGGGTGCTGGGAAACTAATTTTAAAGTTTTGTGAGCAAGGGGTTTGGCATGAAACTTTTGAAGCTCTTTATTAAACTACTGAAGCCGTGTGATTCACAGCACACTTGTGCCACTTCTACAAGCTGTAAAAACATGTTTAACTATTAGGACTTAGGCTAGGCCTTTTAGGACTTTTACGGTTTCAAACTCATAACCTGGAGATCAGCTGCAAGTATTTAAACCCTAGCATCAGCTTGTCAAGAAGTTCTCCTTCAGAGGGGCGGTCTCGCTGGATGCGCATGGCATCTCATACTAGTTCACAAATGTGTGGGCAATGCCATGATTTAGTGTTGGCAGCTCATTTCTTAAGTTCAGGACACCTTGTCTGGTTAGTCGCCTGCAGTCTGGTAACTAGTAAAGCAGCCGGTTTCCTCATTAATATGGGTTATATTTTAGTTGCATTTAGTATATTCCACAATTCATAATTTCCATGTGCTTGGCCCCTTGTGGTTCAATAAGATACTAGGCATTAAGCATCCACATTATGTCTACTCCCCTTGATCCCACTAGGAGTGCTAATGGGGAGGAGAGATGTACCCATTCGAAGGAGAGATGTACCCGTTCGAAGAGTCTACTGTTAATGCCAAGTAAATCACCAGGGCATGTTTTACACTGCTCAGTTCAGAATGAAACCAAATCTTAAACAGGATGAATATCCTACAACCGTGGTTAAAAAGGTTTGGTATCCATTATGTATTTACATACTCTGCATAATCCTGCCAGTGGGCGGTTGGGTCCAGTTGAATGAATGACTATTTCATAGAGTGCGACATCTACCCTGATTGGGCATCTCAGCACTAATACTGCGAGAAGGAACAGGTGGCTAAAACTGACTGAAGATCCACATTTTAAGAGTCACCGTTGGTGATAGACCAAGGCAGATTCCACCATTTGGCTGCCACCTCTGGTGCACCTTATTCTTGGAACAATCAAAAGATGAGGCCCCCCTGGATCTTAAGACTCTACTGTGAATGTATGTTTAAAATGGACGGCAACACGCGTAAAGGCCGTACGTGAAGGTGCCCTACGAAGAGGGCAGCTGGCATCGCTTACACTTTTGTCAGTATTTTCACTAATTCACACAAGTATCGTTGACCGTGAACGGAGCTTCAGCTCAAAGTAATGTATTCTTGGTTTTCCAGATTTTGCAAAGGTCAGTTGTCAGCTGTACCTGGTCAGAACCCAGTCAGTTTGTAGAAAGCATTCCCATTTACCAATTTGAAGTCATAAATCGGACAAGAACAGAGTGAGCGTGCTTCTGGATCGTGATGGCGTCTCCAGAGCCATACGGCTGCTAGCGGAAGCCACTGGGTGGGGCATCCCTCATTGCCGGCTCACAGGAGGAGAGGGATGTAGGGGTAAAGCAACAGCAGCGGCCATGATAGTGTGACGGCAAAAGCAGTCCCGCAGTGTGCCGCAAAAGAAACCTCCCTCGACCAGGCCAACTGGGGGTCGCCGGTGCGCTGAAACAGTGTCACCAGATGCTGTGAAGCCTTTCTACATGGCGGACGAACGATTCTTCATAACAACCACACAACGGAAGACATTGAAGATGCAGTGAAAATAACACCCGTTTTGAAGGGAGGGGAGAGCGCCTGGGCTAAACAAAATCTTGATGATATCGGCAAGAACAGCCTGGTGCATCTATAAGACACTTGTTACTTGGCTACAAGAGGCATTCATTGTTGATATTTAATTGTTGGACATGGTGAGAGTTCCTGAAGGCTGGCAGGCAATGCAGCCTGAACCTGGGGCGTGCTGCTAGGGCTTCATAGTAAGAAAATAGGCCCTCCGTTTGCTTTTTAGATATATGGAATCTTTTAAAAACACTTGGGGTCCTATATTCTTGCCCCGCTTTCTCTTTTCTGCTGCCAACATAACTTAGCAACATAGAGGCATTTCTCTGAAAACATAAAAACTGTTGCCATCATTTCAAGCTATCACAGTAAGCAATGACAACCCACAGGTGACTTAGTTCACCATGGAAAAACAAGCAGCCCGCCCCCAACATCGACATTAAGACTTTCTGGGCTGCCTGGCAGAGTAGAAACGTGTTCTAGCATGCCCTTAAGTTTATGGCTGCTAAGAAGTTAAATAAAGGCTTTTTGACGCACTATATGAAATCACCTGAACAGGAAAACACCCCTAAGACCAACATTCTTATGAATCTGGTTATCAAGCTCTTTCCTCGTGTTTTGGGATGTCTCCTTTACCACACAAACTGTGATTCCCAAGATAGCCAGATTACAATGTCAGAAGAATCAAGCATATCCTCTATGAAAAGCCAAGCACCCGAGCTCCAGGATACAGATAAAGGTTTGGAGGCAGCACGTTATTCCTGCCACAACTTTGCCCATAGGAGCTGCAGAGGAGAGTAATGCAGTGCCATCCAAGAATCTGGCCCACCAGGCCACCCCTACCGAGCCGCTGACTGATCCCATTTACCTCCAAGACCTCCCTGCCTCACCTGAACTCCTCAAGAATTCCAGTTCCACTACACCGCTCCTTCAGCTATTTGCAACTATTTTGCAGGAGATCAGATCATTCAAGTCCTTGCAGGATCAGACTGTCGCTTCTGCAAACCCAGGAATTTGGTATTGATCATAAACGCTCTCTCATTATTGAAAGACTCCGTAAGGCAGAGCGAAAAATATTGGATCTTGAGGACCAGCAGGAGGCGCTTCCGAAAAGCTCTGTACGTTTTGAAAAACAGATTAGCGACCTTATGGAAAAACAAGAGGAAATGGAAAACAACTCCTGTCCTTCCAATATGAGGTTTACTGAGATTCCAGAGAACACACCAAGTCCAGGTGGATTGATTCAGCTAACTAAAAATAATACAAAAGTACATCATGTCCAGCTTTACTGCTTATCTCACAAATCTAAGTGCCCACCGGGACCCCAGGATAAATTCAGCACCCACACTCAAAATATCAACGGACAGTCTTGCTAAACCTTTCAGATCATTGGATCAAAGTGCAGATACAGGCCAAGGCAAAACAGAAGTGGTTTAATTTCTTAGAAAATCGTTTCAGGTTTTCTCAGATACGACTGCTGCAGCAGCCAAGAGAAGGAAAGACTAGAAACTTATTTGACTATTTCAGAACTGCTGGTTATTCAGGGCTTACTTGTTCAGCAGCTTAAGCTGAAAGTCTTGTATAAGGTCTTTACTTGAGCAGGAGCAATGTTTAAAAAAAAATCATTATGCAATTCTTCAACTAGTTAATAGTCCACGTTCGGCCTGCTTCAACAAGGGTTCCTGGGCATGCCATCGATTGAGAGAACTCTCTCCCAACATTCCCTCTCCGCACTTAATCTTTATTTACTATTCAAATTCGAAATCATAGTCTTAAGTAACGTCTTCTCTCCTTGGATTAAACACTTGAAGATGGGCAGTTCTCACTCATTGGTGAAAAGGGTACAATATGCACTTTAGATATTTTAGTATTTTCATGTCGATGTGCAAAGGCATGCCTTAGTGAAAACTGTTCACGCTGGAGGAAGTGTATAATGTGATTAAACCTCTACAAAACTTAAAAGCATGTTGAGAAGCTGACCTTCCCACTGCATTTTTTTAAAGGCTTGACAAGATATGTATATTGTGCAGCTAGCAAACCATATTTTGCATGGAGGTTGCATCCCCCCATCCCCATTTAACAACCGCGGTTGTTGTAGGTTTTCTCAAAAATAAGACCCAGACAAAATCCTACACAGAACGTATCTAACGGGGATCACGTTAGCGAAAATAGGTTCGAGACTAGACTCACTGTGCTGGAGGGGCTGCCACCAAGACGCAACCCTTTTCCACACTATCTGGAACTGTCCGATCGAAAGACCCATATGGGACGGGGCGACAAAACATATACAGGATGCACTAGGGAAGGAACTAACCCTTACACCACCACTCGGGCTCCTCAACATCCGGGAGGCGACTGACCTCACGGAGGTTGAACAACAACTGGCTACGTTGGGGTTCACCTTAGTAAAACGTGAAATAGCTAAAAAGTGGGGAGTGGCGGAGAGACGATCACACAGGGTATGGGCAATGGAACTAGATAAGTGAATGATCGCCGAGAAGGAGGTTTTTAAATCGAGGGGATGCCCTAAGAAATGGGACACCAAATGGGGCAAATGGAATGTATATCGGGGGGGGGGGGGGATCTGTGTATTTCCCCCAACTGTAGAAATGGAACTACGGCAAAATAGGGCGCAAGCTTTTGAACTCAGTGACTGAAAACTGTACATTCCTTGATATTATGAAGATAATCTACGAATGGCTGTACTGTTTATTTCTTAATGTCTGTGACTTTCAAAGTTAGAAATTAATAAAAATATTGAAAAAAAAAAAAAAAAAAAAGTTAAACTCGGGCCAATTAGGCTGTTGAATTCAGATTAAAAGATAACCAAACTGTTGGCCAACATTAAATCCAGGAGCGAGTTTGTTGAGAATTAAAGATCAAAACTGCTTTAAAACAGGTAGATAATTATCAACAAATATACAGTATCTAGTAGAAGCTTTTGATTTTTCTTAATAAACGGATTCTGGCCCAGATATTTTTATTAAGACACCAAGAAAGCCTTTGATCTAGTTTGTTAGGAAAGCCTTTTTAGATTTTAAAACCATTTGGGCTTCCATCTCAGTTTATCACAGTACTAAACTCTTCGATTGATTGTGAATTCTATTGACCAGGTTGTGTGCAAAGTCAATCGTGGCACTAAGCAGAGATGCACATTCTGTCCCAATGGTTATTTTTTTTAATTTATTCATTATTAAATCAGGCCCCTAGCAATCGCTGTTCGAAAAAATTAACAAAATAAGGCTCAAATTAATTTGAAAAAATCCAATAATTAAGCTTTATGTAGATGACATTACGCTTCTCTAAAGACCTGCGGCAGATGTTCAAAACAGTTCTTGATATATTTTGTTCGGAATTTCAAGAGCTAGGAAGGTATAAGATTAACAAACCAAAACTTTATTATGCCACTGCATATTAGACATTAACCCCAGACTTCCAATCAGTGGTTAACTTAAATCGGAAGCACTATTTAGGGATATGTATACCTGCAATGGTGATAATCTATATGAATTGAACTTAGACCTCCAATATAGGAATAACTCCCTATTTTTATAAAATAAAAAATGGGGAACCTCCTCCCACTCAATTATAGGTAGATCTGCACTAATTCGAATGTCAGTTTTAACTCTATTCAATGTTTTCTTTTCCACACTTCCATGCTTTTTGCACATAACTTTTTTTTTTTAGAAAAAATTGAGGGGCTGATCTGTTTTCATATGGTGATTAAATCACCACACCTAGCATTACATATTTTGTATTAACCAACAAAGGAAGGGTGCTTCACACTGCCAGGTCTCTATTTTGCAAATTCTGCACATTTTCCCTCTCGCTTTTATGATCTTCATTCACCACACTATATTAGATAATATTATACAATCTCAATTCATCATAATATATTAGATAATTGTATACGTCAGATGAGGACAGAATATAGTATTTTAGATTTTATGCGTCTGATTAAATCAAAGAAGAAAGTTAAATTTAAAACTGTTCTAGGCTAGGGATAAATGGTTTAGATCACATTATATTTCGTGTTAAATAGGTTTACCCAGCTAGAAGATATTAGGCCAGCCGCTCCTAGTGCAAAGATTGAGAATAAATGGCTATTCTGGCCTGGAAGATTTTATGAACCAGGATGCTTCTAAAACTTGGGCTAATGTTGACCCCCATATTAAGTGTTTTAAAGCCTCTACACGTTGGTCTGACAACAGAGTACACCAGTTTTTAAAGAATCTTTATCCCAAAGTAGTAAGGGGGAGCTAGTAGCTAGTTGAAGTTCTTATTGAGTTCACTACAATAAGATCAGTTAGATACTGGAAAACCAGATTAGACGCAGCATAAGAGGCTGACATTTTCAGAAATGGCTCAGAAGTGACACACAATTGAGAAGTTGACTATCTCACAGGAAATTTGGAATCAAATAAATTATCTTAATTCTAAAAGCAGCACATTTCCACGGAATGTAAACAAAATGATTGTTCTATATCCCTCACTCACAAAATTACCACAGCAGGTGGCTGGTATCAGGCCTAGGCACTAGAAAGTAGCTGTCTGCCTTGGATTAAGCCTCAACTGCCAGTCCATTGTCAGCGTACTCCTGTGACAGACACCTTCCTTGCTGTTTGCAGAGACCAAGTATAAATATCGAAGATGTATTTCCCTGATCGTGTGTGCCTTGAGCTGTAGGCAGATTTTTTAGAAGGCAGCTTAGGCGCCGGACTTAAAGATAAAGTTCTGCTTGGACAGCACCTCGGACAGTCTCCTAAAATAAAGCACATGGGTCTTGTCCCAGAAATGCTACCAAAGACTAGGTGCTACTCATCCAAGCATTAGCATGACACATCCAGGAATAAGATCTCCCCTGCAGCAAGAGAAATTGAACATTAGACTTTGCAAGCAATGAAACTATATATAAGGGTCACTGGCAGAAAGTTATTGAATGGAAAGTGTTCAATCATTAAAATGTCTTGTCCTCAGGGACAGGATTAGCCAGATGTGGAAGAGGACCAGAAAAGGTAGACTAGTCCCAAAAAGACAAAGAAGGACAAAGCAAATGCGTGCTTAAACCAGAAACATGTAAAGTACAAGATAGATAATCTCTGAAGAGCAGTAAAAAGGGTTACATGGATGTTAGGTGGGAACCAGAGTGAAATGTACAAGTGTATTCTCTTGTTGATAAGTTACCCACTTTGGTACAGGATGCCACTGGGTGAACTGAAGGAACACAAAGAAAGCAAATAGCCTTAGTTAATAATTTAAGATACACGTGTCAAACTCTTGCAAAAGTGGCACCCTCACTGAGATGATCTGTTTCTGTACATCATTTTATCAGATGCCATGCAAAAATTGTACAGATGTTTCAAAAAAGTTTTTGAAGTGATGGAAGGAAAGGTTAATTTCTATGCAATGCTAGGTCTTTATCAACTAATAAATGCAGCACTAACAAAACGTTACATAGCCTCAAGCAGCAAGAGAAAAGGCCCCCTGGGGAAGAAAACACTTCGTTAGCATTTTTTCCACAAGCTGCTTAAAAAACACACACTTACCATCTGCCAGATCTGCATGATATTGTCTTCGGATACAGAGCAAATCACCCACGGTTCATTGGGATTCCAACTGAAATCTGAAATCTTTGCCGTGTGTCCTCCATGGATAAACTGTCAAAAGAACAGAAAATTAAACCAGAAACCTACAAATGGCAAATAGGCTTGATGCAATTTAAGATGTTAAGTTGGTACTCCCTATGCTGCTTAGAACTAAATCTAGGTTTTGAGGTCCTTCAGTAAAGAACAAGGTTATTTTTCTTTATAAAACAGAGAAAGTAAGCATACGCGCAAGGACCAGCACTGAACGAGGGCTCGGGAAACAAACAGTACTTTACCTACATCCACATAGCACTTAAACCAATCCACACTTGATCAACCACTAACGAAAACTGTTCGAACACTAAAAAATAAAAAAAGACTCCATTACTTCAAGTAAAGAGTAAAACGACAAGCAGCCCGGCTAATAATGTAAAAAATAAAGTAAAAGTGTTAAGATGTTTAACGCATGGCTTCAACCATGAAGATTGTGCACGGAGGAATCTGAATATAGCTCTTAAGAGCACATGAGCATCATAAGGCAAATATCACTGGCTGTGACTCAGTGAACCTTTTATCACAAGAAATATACTGCCTTTGAAATAGGCTGAAATATACTCATTGTGCAAGACAAGGACAAGCGCCTCAAATGATACTAAGAGTCAAAGCAAAAATTAACGCCAAGAGAGCGAATTAAAGACTTAGATAATGCATTAGCAAGACCCATAGGTTTGCCATGGGTATGGAATTACATTTATAATAACCAAGTACTACAGTACAATTTAGAAGTTAGTTTTTTTCTTTATAAATAACCATACTCCAGAAATAAGAACTGAAGTATTTTACATGCGAGGGAACAGAAACGCATTTATACACCATATACATCACTGGAGTTCTAGCATCTGCAAGACCGTCTAAACTTTTTTTCTGGGACGAAAACAATCCAATTTCTTTAACACTTTCCATGACTAGACAATATATGCAAACAAAGAGCGCCCATCTCTTCAGAGCAGCAGATATGTCAGGATTGCTCTGGAGGAGCCGAAGCCATACTACTTCAGCCAAGGGAGTCCCATACCTGCTATCATATTTTTTGGTAACAAATGAGATGATCGGACGGAAATCGCACCCATTATATAAAGATTCTAACCAAAGTGCAACTACAATACACAAGCTCTATGTAGCTCAAAGATTTGTAGCAACTGGCATACCAAAAGTTCAGGTGGTCCATCCTCCGCATCTTCAGAGGACTGCTCTTCTCCAATTTTACTGTAAAAGAAGACTTGGTCATTAAATTCTTTGTCAAACAATTCTGCAGTCAGTGAAGTTCGGTTTTAACAGTTTGTATACATACAGTTAGGGATTCTAGTGTTGTCAAAACCAGTCTGTACAACTTTGCAGTTTTTTCCCCCTTCCTTTATGACGATTCAATAACCAGACTCAATCATTACTTGAGCAAGAGCCCTTGGATTAAGATGAAATAAGAGTTGATGTCACTTAGTCCGTACAACAGCAAATTTATGAGCATATAACTTACAAGAAAGAGTGAGACAGCACTTCATCCACTGTCCGGCAGCACAGTTAGTACAGGGCTCATCAACATTAGGCATGCGAGACAAGTTTGAGGGACAACCAACTCCAGACAAAGAGCAACCAGCAACTGTGCTATATTTTATTTGAAGCAGATGTTGACATTTTGAGCACAGACACTTAACATTGAGGTAGGCTAACAAAGACAGGATATAATCAATTGCTGTACACTTGTTCAATGTCCTGGCTCAAATAATATATTTTCATAAATCGATGCACATGTGATCAATTCAAAATCATTAACCCAGACTGCCTTCAAAGTTCTAAACTGGATCCCTTCAAATATTTTAACTTGCCGATTATCATTAACCCAACAAGGTCTATACGGTACTTACCTCAAATCCCATACATTAAGCCTTCGGTCTGTTCCACTTGAAGCAAGAATGGTTTCATTGTGAGGAGACCAGTGAACCTGAAACAAAAATTTTAAGACTGTAAAAAGAGTAGTCCACAAGCAGTGTAGATTCAGATGTATTTTTAGCACCAATTATATGGTCACATTAATTCTTGAAACTTCAACCATACAATCCTCTTTACTGGTCTCCCATCTTTGGCTGCCCTGTGAGCCAAAAGTAATTTATCAAAATTGCTTTCATCACCTACAAGCTTCATTTTCTTCACCAACCTAGATAAAGTACATACACTCTTGTGGTACAGGCACCACCAAAAGATAATCTGGGAGCAGACTGCCTTCATGTTAGGCAGATAAACTCTTAATTAGGTAGATAATTTTTTATCTTTAACTAATTGCCTTACACAAAAGAGTTCCTTGGGCAAATTAAGTCACCAATGTGACTTGTGCTTCCATTGTGACAGCAAGCAATAGTCATTCCAATTTCTTGTAGGAAAAAAAAGATACTTTAAGACATGTCTAACAGAAGGTTATAATCCATTGATATTCTGTATCTTGCCATACAAAATACGAAAGAGAATCAATGAATTCTTCCTTAAACTGTTTGCTGGTCAACATCCGCATGCAAGATCTTCTAAATGTGGCTGTCATGGTGAAGAAATCAAATTCAAAGTTTTCCTGTTTTAGCAAGGGAGAACGTACCGCTACATTGAAACCGGTGTGGTGAATCCCCAACTTTTCTTGGGCTTTTTTTTAAGGCTAATTAGTACGAGGGCTGTAATCTGTTTGCACTTTCTGAACAATCTCTTCTGGAATCTTCAGCTTATGTTTTAGCATTAGATCACTTTCCTGGTGTCACCTCTCTTTAAAGAGGACGCTACACAATCCTGATTAGAAAGTGAGAAAAAGGAAACTGTCCCCTCTGGATAATATGTTTCACAAGAGAAGCCTGGAGTTTGCCTGTGGGCACGTTATGGGAGGAGAAAGTGGCAGGGTAAAGTAAGGGAATTTGTCAAATATTTTTATTAACATTTTCGTATTTGTAACAGATCGCATGGTAGTACATTTAAATTGACTTCTTTTCGTATATTTTAAACATTTGTTATTACAGTTATTCGTCTGGGATGGCATCTACCTTTTACACAGTATGATCGTTTCAATATACATTGTCACATTGTCGTGCATGTCTTTACATATGAAAAATGCATCTCCTTCCTTTTGACTACCGGTTTACCAACTACCGGTTGTGGTTCTTAACTATTAACTGGGGTGGTGTTCGCGAGATCCGAGATTTGTGGGTCAGGCGGAGTGCCGGGGCCGTGTTGTATCCTGCCTGTGGGTATGGTTAATTTCTTCAGGTTGGAACCCGTCCAGCTGTCACTGCCTTTCTGGCGGACCTTTTTAGTGTGTGGTTGAGTTGTCGCACGCCGTTACGCACTTGTGATTGTTTGGGGAATAATGTGTGTGCCTATGATCTGGGTCTGTGTTTGTGAGCCTGCTGGGGCTTGCGACGATATGCCTGGATTGCCTCGCGTTGTTTGAATTGGTGTAAAAGTAGAGTCCACTCCATGGATATGTGGCGTTTGCGTGTTCCTTTGATTTCCTCCTCCCTGATTGCCTCCTCTTCTGCTGCTGCCCATTTGCTCACTGTTCCCACCCAGGCTGACATCGGGGGGGCCCGCCAGTGCATAGCTATTCCTCTTTTAGCTATTAGTATTGCTAACGACGCGAAACGGATTTGTACTTTGTGCTGTTTCCGCCTTTGGAATATTCTGAGTGCGCAGGCCTCCCATGTGTTCATGTCGGATAGACCCGTGAGGTCTTAGTGTCTCCTGGA
This sequence comes from Calotriton arnoldi, assembly GCA_963921515.1. Lineage (NCBI taxonomy): Eukaryota > Metazoa > Chordata > Amphibia > Caudata > Salamandridae > Calotriton > Calotriton arnoldi. Next base: position 518,160 of record CAWUFW010003385.1, read on the forward strand.
TAGTGTTCCAATATGATCGTATTGTGGGGCATGTCCAAAACATGTGATGAAAGTCTGCGTCCGGTGATTGACATCTGGGGCATAGGAACTGAGTTGCTGGATAATATCGCTGAAGACGTGCCGGCGTTTGATACGCTGTGTAATATGTAAAATTGTACGTTTTTAAATCACGGGATACCTTTTTGGGGTGTTCGAGTGCTGTCTTCCCATGCTTTGTCGTGTAACTGGCGCCCCAATTCTTCCTCCCATGTTGCCCGCAGCGCACCTAGTGGTTTGTTTATAAGCTCCCTAATGGCTTTATAAAGCAAGGTGACCAGGTGCCGGCCCGTTCCCATGTGCATGATTGTGTGTATGACCGGATGAGTTGTGGGTTCTCCTTCTGTCAAATCATGATATGGAAGGTAACTTGCTATGATCTGCCTATGGAGTAAGAATTGTGCGGGGGGGGAGGGGGTAGGTCAAATACTTCCATTATCTGGCGGAACGGCCTTAGTTGTCCGTCCTCGAATAGGGATTCTCCCTCAGTTAGTGAGTGCTCCGTCCATATTTGTAGCATACAGGTTGTATAGTACGTCTCTCGTCTGGGCCATCCTATCAAAGGCAGCACAGGAGAATAGAAAGGCGCCCCTGTGGACAAACGATGTATCCTCTGCATGCATTTACGAGCCACTGACACCTGTATTGGGTATGTGCGCCGCGGTTTAGTGCCTGGCAGTAGCAATCGGCGGATCTCCGGAATGGGTATAGGGCCCGTTGCTGCGTGGGTCTCCCCTATGTGTCTGCCCGCCGTCCAGTAGGAAAGCCACTGTAGTTGCACTGCCAAGAAGTACGATTCAAAGGAAGGTGCACCCAGCCCTCCCTGGTCGGTGGGCAGTTGTAGCTTAGCCAATGCGATTCTATGTCTGCCCGCTACCCAGATTAGCGAGCTTAGTAGCGAGTCCAAGTCCCGAAAAAAGGCTCGGGGTGGGATTACAGGCAAATTTGTAGTTATATAACAGTCGTGGTACTATTATCATCTTGGCCAAGGCCACCCGTCCTATCTGGGCTAAAGGAAGGTTCTTCCAGAATCCCACCGCTGATCTAATTCTAGCCAGAGCTCTGTGGTGATTGCCTTCAAATATATCGGATGGAGAGTGATACAAGCGAACTCCCAGGTATCGGGGGCGCTTGCGCTCCATGCTATGCCCTGCTCTCCTATCCCAACGCCCTGAGGAGTAAGGCTTGGGTGTAGCGGATATATCGTAGATTTATCCCAGTTCACTCAGAGTCCTGATGCCTCTGCAAATTCTTTGAGTGTTGCCCATATGGATGTCAGGTCTGCTGTGATGTCCCGTACATATATCAACAGGTCATCTGCATACATGGATACGCTATGTGTAATGCCCGCTATGGGGATGCCCCAATTTTCTCCCTCTAGGCGTAATCGTATTGCCAGGGGCTCTACCGCTAGGGCAAATATAGGCGAAAGTGGGCATCCTTGTCTCGTGCCCCTCTCCACCTTGAAGGAGGATATAATGTATCGCCCCATGCGTATTCGCGATGTAAGTTTAGTGTACAGGAGTCGTGTGTATGCTATGAGAGTTGGACCTATCCGTTGTAGGACCGTAAACAGGTATGGCCAAGTGAGTATCGAATGCCTTCTCTAGGTCTAATATGAGACAGGCCACTCTGGGGAATGTGGCACTCGCTTGATCTTGTACATGGAATGGTCGGTGTAAATTTTGGGATGTGTTCCTCCCTGGAACAAATCCACATTGGTCTGGGTGGATCAGTGGCCGCAGAATTTGCGTATATCGATCCGCCAATATCTTCCCCAGTATCTTACAGTCAGCTGATAGCAGTGTGATGGGTCGGTATGAGGCCAGCTGTTTTGGGTCTCGGTTTGGTTTTGGGAAGGCTACTAAGACGGATTCCCTAAGGGATCCCGGGAGCTCTCCCTTTTCTAGCGCTTCTGCGAACATCTCCGCGAGGCGGGGAACCAACAATGAGGAGAAGGTTGCATAGTATTCTAAGGGGGAAACCATCCATTCCTGGCGCTTTGTTGCGTGCTAGGGCTTGGATAATGTCCGTTGTCTGTATCTCCATGTCTAGTGAGGTTTTCTCTGCTGCTGCAATTTGTGGTATAGTCAGTGGGTTTAGGAATTGTTCTATTGCTCCCTGCCTGGTCTGTGCTGGATTTCTGTATACCTTAGTGTAGTATTGTTGGAACAGCTGCAGTATTTCTGTTTGGGATCGCACTAAATTACCAGTTGGATCTAGCACTTCAGTGATTGGTTTCAACTCTGTGTCCTGTCTAGCTAGCCAGGCTAGAAGTGTCCTAGTTTTATCCCTTTTTCTTGTGTACCCTAGCTGCGTATGCCTTAAAGTTGTATCTGCGCAGATCTAAGGTAGCGGCTGCGTAAGCTGTTTTTGCTTCTGCCACCTGAGCTATGGTCGCCTTGTTCGCATCTTTTTTGTTAGGGCTGCTAACTTAGTTTCAGCCTGTGTTAGTGCTCGTTCCAGTGTCCTCTTAACCCCTATTTGTTTTATGCACTCTCCCCGGGCTACTACTTTGAACGGGTCCCACTCCAACAATTTGGATGTCGCCGTACCTGCGTTTAGAGAAATATTTCTGTATGCGTTGCCCCGGTTTGTGTTTGAATACCTGGTCCGCCAGACATTCCCGTGGTAATCGCCAGGTGGGTACTGGGGGGTGGGGAGGTTTCCATTTTAGACTTAGTATATGGGCGTCATGGTCAGAGAGGACCCGGCCTACGTAATCAGAATGCTGGATTTTGGGGACTAGCGTTGCTGTGCATAGAAATCCATCTAGTCTTACCTGTAGATTGTGTGGGATGGAGTGGAACGAGTATAGTCTGGTTTGTGGATGGCGAGCTCTCCATGCGTCTGTGAGTGCCCAGTGTGTGACCCATGTTGGATATCGTTCCGTTTGCTTGTGGGCGGGAGAGTGTGCGGGTGGGGTGGTATCTGTCTAGGGCGAGATTCAATACGCAGTTATAGTCGCCTCCCAATATCCATGGTGTAGATGCATACTGGGCTAGGACTCCTGTAAGGTGATCCAAAAACCTTTCTTGTTCGGTGTTTGGGGCATATATACTACCCAAAAGTATCGGTTGTCCCTCTAGGAGTCCCTCCAAGAGGGCATACCTCCCCTCTCTGTCCACCGTTCTCTTGAATTCTTGAAATGGGGTTTCCGGTCTGACCCAGATCAGTGCCCCTCGTGCGTAGGCAGAATATGATGTGGCACATATAGTCCCGCGCCATCTGGCACGTAGTTTGTCTATTTCCCGTGTAGTTAAGTGTGTCTCTTGTAATAGTGCAATCTGTGCGTTTTGCATAGGAGTATACAGCGTATCGTTTATTCGGTGTATGTAGGCCTCGAACATTCAGCATTAAGAGGCTGATATCTGTGGTCTTTGTTCTGTTAGCCATTTCGCAGTGTCTATGCGGTCTGGTGCGTCATGTCCCGGCTGGACAAAGGTGCCCGGTGGTTCCCCATTGTGATGGTGGATAGATATATATATATACATACATACACACACACACACACACCCCCCCCCCCCCTTAGGACTGCCCGCCTGTATGGTGCTGTTAACCAGTGTTCTTTGAAGGGAAGGGGTTAAACCCAACGAGGGAACCGCGTCCCAACTTGGAGGACCTACCGCACGTGGCGGTAGGTCCAAACTAGACATACTGTGATTAAGTTAATTCGTTTTAACCAGGGGGGTTTATAGTAGTGGTGATGTATTTTCTATGTAGCCCTAGTTGACCGACGAATTAAGCATGGTGCCGGCGATTCCTTCCGCTAGTTTGCAATGGAGTCCCGCTAGTGTGTTTTTATCCTCTAATCTAAGTCAACCCTTGGTGGCGGGCGGGCGTGAATGTGTTACCTTAAGTCCTTACTGGACGAAGGTGGGGTGTGTGGTGTTACACGGATCTTACTATATCAAATGAGGTCTATCAAATGAAAGTGTCCGCAGTCTGTGGGGTCACCTCCGGCGGGGTAACCGAGCCCTCCCGGTAAGTATTGTTGTCGTCTACTTCATCTTCTGAGGTGAAGATATGAGGGCCCCTCTCTCCGTCTGAGCTTCCCATGGTAGGCCCCATTTCTGCTGCCGCTTGCAGGGCTCTCCGACGCTCCGCTATGATTTGTTCGAGATTTGGGGGGCCTCTTACTGATGTCTCTCTGCGGAGTTCGGACTGCATTTGGGTAGGTCTTTTCGGGTGTTGATGTTTACCTTTGGAGTCTCGTTTTTCGTGCACGACATCTCGGGGTCTCACATTTTGCAGATGTTGTTCCGCCCAGTCATATGCATCTTTGGGGGTCGTAAAAAAGATGGAGCGGCCCTCATGTATTATTTTAAGACGCGCCGGGAAGAGCAGGGAGTATTGGATCGCTTTTTTCCAGAGCATGCGTTCGACTTCCAGCAACGATGCGCGCTGTCCTTGCACTGCCCGGGAGTAGTCTGGAAACAGCATAACTGTCTTGTTTCTACTTGTATGGGTCCTTGTTGCCTGGCAGCTCTGAGCACTGAATCTGTCTCTAAAATGCAGGAATTTTAGTAGTAGAGGTCTAGGTGGATTTCTTGGTGGTGGCTTCCATGCTGGCACTCTGTGCTCTTTCTACCGAGAAATATGGGGTCTGTTCCGAGTCCGCAGTGAACGATTTGAGCCACGATTCCACATATTCGGCGGGATTAGGGTCCTCCACTCCTTCCGGCAAATTTTATCACTCAAGTGTTGCATCGCCGTGAACGGCCTTCCAAATTGTCAGTTTTTTTCTTCCAGGGTCTTGACTGTGTTGAAGGTCTTTCAGTGTTTCCTGCAGAGTTTTGATTTGGGGCTCTATGTTCTTGAGGGTTTTGTCTCTTTGTGTCACCCGGTCTGCTAATTTCCGATGGTCGTCTCTGAGCAGGTTAAAGTCTGTGGCTAACGCTCCAAATCGGTCTTCCATCGTTACTCGGGAGTGTTCGATCGCCGCTAGTACTTTGTCCAGTTTGTCTGACATTGATGCTGGTGTCGCGGTGTCCTCTTCCGTTCTGGAACTTTTAGTTGACGGGGAAGATTGTCTTGTGTGGGCTGGTGTTTGTGGGTTCCCGAATACGCGTGGTCGTCCCATTCTTGGGGTCGATAAGGGTGCCGTTGTAGGCGGCACGTTGGTTATCTATACACCCTCCTGTGTCGGTGTGTTTATTTTGATGCAATACTCCACTGTCTGGGTCCCCCCGGTCTTTGGGGCGTATTGTCCTCCTTCTCTTCTTAGGCTGTCCTTCCGTCTCCCTGCTGTGCGTTTTATCCATTGTTCGTCGCCTTCCCTTTGTACTACCGCACCTCGAGTCCTGGCGCCGATCGCTGGGCCCACCTTGTGTGGTGAGACATTGGGTCTAGAAGAGTGGGAGGAAGGATGAGGGGATCCTCAGCGATCTTCTCGTGATCGTTCCTTTTAAAGGGTGCTCCTTTGTGTGTGGGGAGGGGGGCTGATTGATAACAGAAAAGGGAGTATCAATCATTCGAGGTAATGGCGGGTACTCGCCCCGTCATTATTTGTGATGTTGCGTGGTTATGGCGAGTGCTGTTCACGGTGGGTTATTCCTGCCCCTCCGCCGTCTCAAGGTTTCAGGTTATTTTATGGCGACACAGGGCCTCCTGGTTCCCCGCCGTGATTCGACGCTCTTGGCGCCTGAAAGTGCCTTCCTGGTGCCTCTGTCTCAGCCCAAGTTCGCAGTGATGTTCCTCTTCTACCCCCCCCCCCCTCTGGGGTTCGTATCCTACGTTAGTGATGCTACTAGGGAGGGCGCAGGATATTGATGCTGGGCTCCGCTGCCACAGTGCGGCCCTTGGCCCTCCTCAGATCGGTAATCTGTCCCAGTCAGGCTGTGCGAGACCCCCAGGCCTGTCCGGCCTTTTCAATGCGTTCGCTGGTGGGTCCTTCCCAGTCAGCATCTCTCCCCTGCTGGCTTATGGGTTGGTCGCTGGTCCGTGTTGACTATTGACCCCCCCCCCCCGGTGCGGGCCCGGTATCTGTGTCCCTGGGGGCAGTTCCCCGGCGTTTTCACGCGGACTGAGCACCGGCCTCCCCGCTGTTGGTCCCGACCCTGGCGCTCACCTTCAATAGACTGGCTTTGTGGCCTCTGCTGGCGTCCGCCTCGATGCCTCCGATCGGTGCTGGATTTCGTCTCCCCACCGTGGCCTGGAAGTGTCACGGAGCCTCCCCCGCACCGCCATCTTAGGGGAAGGCCTCCAACACCAGCTGGCTCCGCGTCAGGTATTCCCCGCGCCTCTACCTTCGTTGTTCCTCACCGATGCCACTGTTTCCCAACCACCTTTTCTCTGGGCATCGGTATGGGTTCTCCAACCTGCGCCGCAAGTCTCGTCGCCTCCACTGTGGATAGCTAGGCGTCTGGCATCGCCATTTTGTTACCGCCCTCCAGTCCTGTCCTTGGACCGTATCTGCAGCTCAGACCCGCCGATCTTGCCAGGTGTTGGGGTCTCCGCCGTTTACCGAATGGTTCTGCCTCGGTGATTGGGAACCACCGGCACCAGCAAATGCCGATATTTTGGGCTGCCTGCCGGAGCTCTATGCAGGCATGTCCGACATTGTGGCTGTCGTAGCCACGCCCCAGGGTAAAGTAAGGGAATTAAGAAAACGTTCCCACTGTTCCTCAATTACTTGAAAGGAGCACTAAAATGCTTTATAATTCTGTTCCTCAAGGAAGGGAAAGAATGGAGTAGGTACACTGAGACAGGCAACACTAAATTCACCTGACTGGGACCTAAGGGGTGGTCGAAAGTGCAGTGTGTAGCTTACCTGAAGCAGGATCACTTGAACTTAAAACAAATAACTACTAAACAACTTAGTATCAAAACTGGACCATCCAGTCTCACACACTTGAACGTGGAATACCGCCCCTCCACCCCCAACACTACACCACCAATATCTGGTTATCATCACGACTATTGTCCAGTATACCCAACTCCACATGTACGGAGACATGAGGATAACAGTTTGGATCCAATTATTATTTGTAGATACATTGCCTACTGTGTCAATAACTGAGCCTCATATATGGAAGTGGGACGACATAAGGTAAGAGACTACGTGCCCCTAAGCTTGACCTACAAGTGCAATTCAAGGAACAATTAACACTAAGATACTGATGCTTGTGTTTCTTTCCAGATTATCTATTGGAGCCATTTACTATTCTCCACCCAGTTTACTGAGGAATAAACTTAGGATACTAAGTGAGTTACGCTTCTCTAGTCAGTTTTACAACCTCACCTCGATAACTGAGACATCTATAATTATCATTAAGAGACCTATCACAATATCACACACTAATTTGATAGTGCACTGTGGTGACATAACCTATACTTCCTTTCACGCACTAACCAGTGTAATCACGCTATATATTCCCCAAATGCACAAGGCATGTCTGGGGTCACCTGGTCCAGGTTCTGGGCTACCTATTAATCTCAATAATTTCAACAACTCCTTCTAAATCGGACTATGACTTTGTTGTAGATGTTAAGCCCTGATGAAGTCTGGTGAAACTTGATCAGCCTGACACGAAACACATGTTGGCAAAGGGCGCTTAAAACTACAAGGAAATAAATGAACTATTGAAACCACAACCTCAACTTTATATCTGTGTGCCTGAAGAACTGTGTTTACTGAATCCTGGACCTCTCCAGTCAAGGAGGATTGGATGCCTCTTTAGAGCACCAGAAAACACTGGGATACTGAATGAATAAGATTTTGAATTTGATTAGACTTGCATGGTAGAGTGCGCCTATATCCTAGCCATCGCATACCTTTTGTTTTATATTTCTGAAAGTAAGACCTGCAATCTTTACATTTACACCTTAAAAAACATGAATGTAAAAGTCAATATAAAAAAAAAAAAACATTCTATGAATTGGTTTCCATGAAATGGTAAATGCCATTCATCCTGCAAATTTCCATTATTAAACAGTTTAGGTGAAATGGATGCTGAATAACAGTATCCATGAAGTCGTTTTTATCACATACAACTTTACCAGTCTTTACCATACAGGTAAGTTTTATTAACATACTTTTTATGTTACTTAAATAAAGTGATTTTTAGGGTTTAGAGGTGGTAGAGCTAAAGGGAGGTGAGGATGACTTGACGGCTTGGGGTGGGTAGATGTAACTGGATGTGATTGACTTGAGGGCTCGGTGCGTAGGACTAAAAGGAGGCGACAGTGACTTGATTAGATAGTATATGGTACAGCCGGTCATTGAACAGTATTCTTCTGGTATAGCCTGTCATTTTATATAATGGTATGGTTTGTCATACTAAATGGTATGGCATCTTACTGTATGGCAGTTTATTGTATAATATGGTATACTGTATAGTAAGGTGTGTTATTGAGGAGTACAATCTAGGAATTGCTAACAGCACACCTACACACGTATTTAGGCATGCAGCGATTTCACCATTTGGTACAATTTAATAACATAACTTACGTTGGCTTACTCAAATTGGATAAGAAGGCAGCATTACACGGAATGCGACCAAAACGAGAAGTCAAACAAACTCACCCTTTGCAAATGCTGTAACATGTAAGTAATAAAAATGTAATAGTTTATGTGGATAGGAAAGGACTGGCTGGACAAAGTGGAAAATGAAATTTTGAAAAAAATCTGGAGCAAAGGGAGCGGCAGGGGTCAAGACAAATACAACACAAAACGAAGGGGCATAAAAGCACCTAAAAGAGAGTGGCATAGGAGCATGTAAAAAGAACACAGACAAATATACACACAAAAAGAAGAAAGGTACTAAAATCTACGCACAGGCAGCGCAGACCACTAATCTAAGTCAGCCAGTACTTGGTCCATGCTCCAGGGAAGAAAACAAAAACACAGAGGCTAAGTGAAGCCAACAGGCACTCACCAATGAAAAGGAAGGAAAAAAGATGGACAATGAAGCCAACAAATGTAAGTAATGGGTAGGCTAAAAGCCCCTTTGGTTTAAAAACAACAGTCACAAGTGACCAGACCATGCTCGCCGTCTCAGGCGAGACCTAATGACTTTGTCCTAATCAAGCCAGTTTACGGTTTAACACTAAATGCATCATGAGGTCAGGGTCCAATGTCAGATAACTCAGTTTCTATTGTTGTGCACTGCAATCTGTCCATCCTAATCTATGCACCTGAAGGAACTGATTCACCACAGTTACGGAGGCTCTGAGGAAATCAGTGCTGAATTAGAATACAAGACAGTTTGCCAACAACCATTACCAGAAGTGACAATGTCCAGAATAAATTCCCCTGGAAACAAACTTTCAATACTTCACTCAACGAACAGTGCACAGGTAATAGATGTGCTCTCTTACTGTGGATAAGCTCAAACATCAAACAAAAAGCTACATCTGTGCAGCCAGCCAAGTACATGCACTAATCCTGAATTCTGAACTCTCCATATAGCCACTTTGTCAGCCTCAGATTCAGCTTCCCTAAGACCATTCTCCATACCTACACTCCACTCACAAATTCTGTACAATAGTTCATATGCATCACCTTTTAGTCTTTCAAAAGGGTGGTGGGAGGCTTTTGGGTTATCCAAGTGCATGGAAATATGCCTTTTCACTGTGATACAAATATTGGCAGATGGGGCAGTTCCATGACACCCTAGAGTCACAAACTAGTCAAGTGGGCAGAGATGAATCTCTCATCCTACTACTCGAGATGCCAGAGTAGCAAGAGATTTTGCAATGTGTCTCAAGAGTATTAGATTGTACAGAAACTATCCTGACAGAAGACCTGAAATAATTCCAGCCTCTAGGAAATGGTTAAAGCAGAGGTATACTCTCTTCATTTTAACTAACTTCAGCTGCCCACACAGCTTTGTATCTCTAGGGGCAAAACAATAAAAATCAGGCGGACCCTACAAGGTTAATGGATTGGCACATACTGGTACAACCAATACATTTGTACACAATAGGGAATACTCTGAGACCTATCCCTTTACAGGTATCCACAAAGCACGTCACACAGTTAGGTGGGCAACACCACTAGTTATGGAGTACCCGAACCGCTCTGTAAAAGGCTTTGAAGTCATTGCTCCACAACGCCCACAATTTCCCCCACACTTTTTTTTTTTTTTAAAACAAAACTATCTTCAAAGACTAAGGCCCTGATAGAGTCAGGTCAAGCCGAATTACTGTATGAAATTTCAAATGGCTAATCACTACTGGTCTGGAGTTTTCGCACCAGGCTTTCCAAGGTCTCGGAACACTGGTCCCGATTTTACCAGCCAGTAAACCCAACGAGACTTTGGCTGCAACAGCAACCAAACCAGTATCCAGCAGCTCCATCCTGAATGTTCCCTCTCAATGTTCCCACCTGCAAAAAATTAATCCCTCCCCATCCCTACTCCCATCCCTCCACCCCTGAAACACAGAAGCCCCCGCACACATCAGAGCAGACTGCACATGGGTGTTAAATTTGTCAGAATAGCGAGTACTGTGCAGAACATCACACAGCAATTCAGTATTTGCATTTTTTGCCCATTCCAATGAGTTTATCAGGATTCGTATTAGGCAAAATTCCACATGAAGAATTCTGGTCAGTAATGGTTACTCCAGCCGCTGAGAATCACCACATGGAATTCTGCCTAACTTCTAATTAGGGCCCATGTCACCTAAAAGAAAAGAAAAAAAAAATGGCTGCCCAGCAGTAGGTGGTGGTTCCATGTAATCTCAACGGCATTACAATCATTAGTAACGAAAAAGCAAATAATTGAATAATTTTAAACATTTGAGGTCTGAGAGATTCTCTTCAAAGTTTTGATGCATGTTGCTTTTTTGTGAGCTAACCAGCAAGTAGAAAATTCCTCTTAGGATTTTAACCAGCATTACCAGATCACTTCGAGGGAGTAATTCCATTTTACAGGGATGAGGGTCACCAGTGCCCAATTAAGGTACATTTATTACTTAAGTAATGTTTCAGCGAGGGAAATGCTGAATTTTAGCCCCTTTTACAAAGATAGTTTGAACAAACTGCTGAACAAATCTGAAATAATGGGAGTGATAAGTAGCCCAACCACTGGTAAAACTCCAGCCATGCCAGAGTTTTACCAAACACTTGGTGACTCCGCGGTGTAGGTTTCTAGGTGATCAAATAGACAACTAAATCCAGCCGCAATTGAGGAGGTTAGAGAGGTAATGGTGCATATACCATAAAACAATCCACTGGAGCAGAGTCCTTACAGTAACCTCTCCAGACAGAATATACACAAATATTCTGCTAGGGTTTAGGGAACAAGATTACAGGGAGTTGCATCACTGGTACAACCCAAATTAAAGGCGTCACACCTTTTTGTAACACCGTCAAGAATCTGATGAGAGCATAGAGGAGTGCAGACTAGCATAAGATGCAGGAAGGGAATTCAACAATATATGGTAGGTGTTTATCTTTGCAGTCCTTCAGTGTTCCACTAGTGTATACAAAACCACTGGCAAAGGTTAAAAGGTGCCTCTTGTATCTACGGAATGGGAGGTTGAGAGGTATAAATGAGACAGAGGACTCCTTTTCTTTGCTTGCCCTAAAGGTGGGTAATTTTGAACATGCCGTGGCACTCTACTCTGACAACATGTACCTAAAAGATCCTGAGACCACAGGTGAAAAATCAACGGGTATGACGGACAATTTTGGCTCAGTGCCAGACCTTAAGATAAACTGGAATAAGTCAGTGCTGTTTTCCATCAGGGTGCTGCAGACTATAAGAGTCAATCAACTGCAGGGTTCTGCCACAAAGTGGGTAGATGGACTCATTCAGATACCCAGGCAGAGATGTGCGTCAGTGGTCAAGGTCCAGCAAAGTGAATATTGAGCAATTTGTGTTGTGATGGTGAGCTCCGTGGTCTTTTTTACTGCCCTGTCCCCATATAGGACGGAACATATAGCTCAAGTGAAAATAGTTCTGCTACCCAGCTGTCCCAATGTATTTTAAAGCTGCATTTGCACCAATCCAGGGATGTTCTCAGGACTTGACAGCCTAGTAAATAAACTAGTTTGGGTTGTCTGTCAGTTAAGAGTTCCTGAAATTATGTAAGAGGAAGGTGGTAAGTGTCTATCAGACTCTTACTTTTAAACCTGTTAATTCAGCAAGATGTGGAATGGTATGGTTTGTGGAGGAAGGGCGATGTGGGACCTCTCTAGCTCAGAAGACCTCTACAGACATTTTTTTTCTAATAGAGGAGAAATAACTATCTAAATGTGCAACCAGTTTCAGAACTGAAAGGTCCTAACCTTTGCAGATACGGTGGGAAAGCTTAATACAGCGGATACGAAATTCATACTGTATCAAAGGCTGCTAAAAACAGCTAAAAGTTCATGGGAGACCTTGCCTGACTAACCAACTCAAAGGGAAAAATGGTAGAGTATGCCAAGATTGAGGACCGCTGGCAAACCTATAACACTATATAAAGCACCAATGTTGGACTTAAAATGCATGGATAGTAGCCCCATTCAATCTATAAAGCACGATCCATGCTAACAACCAACCCAGCTTCAATGTGCTGTATATCCTAAAACAAATATAAAAGTACAATAAAACAACTGTTACAAGACAAAATTTGCAAATAAATTAAGTACATAAACTAAATCGTCACCACCCACTCGAAGGTCTTCAAGGCCTCATAAAATTGTCTGAACCTATTGAGAGTATGGCAGACTAAAAGATATTAAATGTGGATATCTAGGAACTCCCTGTTCATCTCCAAACTTCTTAGAGAGTCACCTACAAACACAATTTCAGGTAGATTTTAACTATTTTAGACTTATGGAGGTAGGTTGATGAAACCGGTATCTCTGGTCTACTCATGAACCATCTTTAATATTGGGTTAAAACTCAACATGACCTGTTCCTGGACTCTCAGTCAACCACCTAGTGCTTTCCTTTGTATAGATACAGAACCATATTTATCAAACATAAGGTTAACCACACAGTGGTATATTTTGAAGTGGTGCAATTTACTAACCAATTTGGTCTGAACAATCAAGAAGTAAGAGAAACAGCATGGTTTGAACGAGGGTTGATTTATGGACTATACCAAACAGTGGTGATATGTATGAAATATTAAACTGAGGAAAATGCACAATCTTTGCATCTGCGGTTACCAACAAGCCAAAAACCAGTCAGCTTTAAAGACAACCCCTTGATTTCACACTGTTGACACAAGCTCATTGGACACAGACATCCAATACAAGGTTGAAGACCAGGCAAGGGAAACAGTAACAAAATAAACTTTGCAGCATTCAGAAGCAAATGAGTAGACAAACAAGAGGGTGGATTTTTTGAATTACTAGCTCATTTACAAACGTTCATTAAGGTCTGGGTATTAGCATACTGTTGACACTGAAGCCCATGGGCCTGCTTTGTTGGGAGCCAGGGGACCATGTAGAAGTTCGAAAGGAGTGGTGATACTGCTGAACATTGGGGTACGCCACATCCCAAAAGACAGACTTTGAGCATGGAACGATCTAAGTAAGTTTGTTGCTGGTGATTGGCGAGAAAAGAACAAATCAAGTCTAAAGACATAAGTTCCAGACAAGTGAGGAGCAGCTCATGGCCAACTGTATTAAAAACCTCAGTCAGGGCATATATGTGTTGGTTTGCAGCATAATCCATAGCACTACAACATCTGCTCCTAAATATCAAGAACTCCAACACAGCGGTCTGCAACAAGACTAGAAATCAAAAAGCAAAAGACCGCCTCACCATTTCTGCAGCTGTGAGACCACCACAGATTCAAATACCTTCAACCGGAAAAGAAACATAGAAATTAGCCTGTAATATACCAGATGAGAAATTTAGACCCCAACCTTGTTTCATGAAAACAAGGATTACGAAATGGCACAATAAAATACCACCATACATGCCCCTCTGCAGAGAGCTATACAGTAGGTAAGAAAGGTCATCCTCAATGTGCTGTGTAAAGGCATTAGTCATAGTATCAGCAATAGAAGCAGAGGGTCAGAGGCCCGACATCCATAGCTGAAATAAAATCAAGACTAGAAGCTAGAGTTTAAGGGAAAGAAAATTATGAAAGTTATATTGTCAATTATCTGTCGGATTGTCAAATCGGAATTTCAGCGGGGAAAATTTTTGGGGAAAATGCTTTTGCCACGTGAACCTGCTCACTAATTCCCAGCTTTTGATCTCAATTGTTTATATAATTTAAATAAAGCTTGAGTAATGCAGATCTGATTACCAATGCTTCTAGCTGCACAAATTGCTTTCTTAATAAGACTATTAGACTCTACAAGGATTAATGTGAGATTCCAATCTGGTTCTATGCTTTTTGTGCTCAAGGTTGTTCCTATAACACTTTAAATTGCCAAGATCTGCAGACTAGCACACATTTTTCAATGTTATTATCAGGGGGATGTTTTCAGGTGCCAGCCTGTTAATATTTGCATTTTGTTTCCTATGCCTTAAATCTAAGGGATTACATTCTTGCAGGTAGGTAATATACATAACTTCATCCTCTGTAATAGTTTTTAAATTCATTACTTGCTTATAAAATGCTCTGAAGTGGAAGCATCTGACTGCCTAAAAAGTAGGGCAATCTAAAACGTAATTAAGGCCTGGCCAGATCACGAAAAGAGGATTTGGGTTTTAAATTGTGGTCTAACACCAGATCCAGTAAATGACCAGCGCTGTTCGCGGAGTAAACCTAAAAACATAAAAAGGTCTAGAAAATCATAAGCCAAGACAGAATCAATTCTAAAGTTGAAATAACTCAAAAACAAACCTGTTACCAAAGACCTGTGTTTCTTCACAATACACTTGAAATTCAATTGTCATAGAAAAAGCAGATGCACATTTCACTGTCATATCAAAAATACAAATTCATAGAAATTTGAGTGCACATAAAATAATTTGAATAAGCAAGAGCATTGCCCTTCTCTTCCAGCCAACTGGCACAAACAGCTTTAAGTGGAAAAGGCAATGCAAAATCTCCAGGCTTTAAGAAATCCAGGTCTATGACAAAGCAACAGCTGTGCAAACATTTAACAAGGATATACAGAATGTAGAAACTATTTTAATTATGATAATTATTGCTTGACCAGGAGCACTTTAAAATACAATGCCTACATAGTCTCCAGTTTACCCTGGATTGCAGAAACACAGCCTCTCGCAGCCTCAGGTATATGGTTTAAAAATTCACCCTTCAATGGACGCCCTAAATCTCAAATATGCTTAAAACGCAAATCACAGCAACTTCACGCTTCCAGACCCAATCACCAATCCCCAACTCCCAGTTGGTTAAGTGTGGGGAGAACCGCACAGGAAAGGAATCTGAGCAGGTGTATATCCACCCTCAGGGCAATACCCACATCGTGGCTGCCATCTATAGCGGTAGGGCACAGGAGGATAGAGGCACAGGGCAGGAAAAGTGCATATTCATGCCCATGTGTTCCGTCTGGACATGTGCTCACTATGATGCTACTGATCATGCAAAACCAAATTACATATTGAATTCATGCAGCTTTACACAAATAACTATAAACCACATGGCTAGCACTTCAGAAGGAAAGTCACCAGATGTTTATTGTAGACAAGCTATGTTTACTGTTGTAGGATTCCCAATATGTGAATGTAGTTTTTAGGGTGCCTTTGGAATTTACTGCTGCTACGGTTTGTTTCGATTCATATAAAATCGATAGGACACTAATGCAAATGTTAACAAAAATAAATTATATTAACAGCTTACCAAAACATAATAGTTTCTATAGCTCACCTGAAAGATCTCATCCTTGTGAGACTCAAAGGAATGAAGTTTCAATTTCAAATTTCGGAGATCCCACAATGCCACCGTCTACAAATGAGAGAATGCTTTTATTTAAAAAGCCCACTTGGAAAAAACGTTATCAATGGGGAGAGGAAGGATGCAAGAATATTTGTTTCACATTTGCAAACCATTATGGGCATTGAAGTACTGCAGAACAGAAGGGAATTAGAATCAGTGTTAACTCGTTCTACAGCTAAAGAGAGTGCATTGGTGACTGATTCAATTAGAGTACAGATGTTATGTGCTCAGGGACTCGCAAATAATGACAACGGTGCTGTACTTTGAAAGTGTTTTGGCAATCTTGTGAATGATGTGGTCACACTCAAGAGTCCTTCTTCAGTGTTTAAATGTGCAGTGTATTTAAACCCAAGAGCAATCGACCACCCCTTATTTTGCATATGATTAAGACCCGTTCCGGGTTGAATAGTCATGCTGTGCTGTTTGATTACCTTTTGCAATTAAAACCTTTTACTACTTTTACTCGGTTGGAGGGCTTGTTTCACGCCGTGGAGAATGCGTGATTGTTCTTATGTGTATATATGTATTCTCTATTGCTGGTTATTTTCACCTGTGAACTGTACTTAACGAGGAACCAGTTGCTGGTGTTTCTATACGTTGATGGAATAGGTCTGATGCAATGCCCATCTATAATCGAGGTCTGTGTATTGGATTAGGCTGTGAATGAATTATGTTCTGAAAACATTGAATGTAATATGTTGTGACAAAAACCTAACAGTAATCAGACAGAGTGCAAACGTACATTTTAATGTTTTACAAGGACTCGGGTGATTTGTTCAAGCCTATTGAAACAAGTGCGTCTACTACGGACTTTACTTTGTCTTTGCCAAAAGAGAGTTAGACTTTTCACAGCCCATCACTATCATATATTGAGACTATTGAAGCAGACCTTTCAACTGCAGGTACACAATCAAAGTTATCTGCCCCTTGCTCACTGTGCATAGGGAAAAGCAGTTCATCTCACTGACAAATCCAAACAAAGCTGAAATACCCCTAGGGCACTCATTCTCTCATGCAAGTGGAAAATGAGGTAGAAGTGCAGGCCGCCAAGAGCCTTTGGGAAGGAGCTGGACTAGTAGGTTTAGCTTCTCTCGCAATGACAAGCAGAAACAATCACTTGCAATACCAATGCATCTGCTGTGCCAGTAACACAGCAGACACATGTTGATGTCATTATACCATGCAGCACAAACTAAGCTGAAAATATAACTGCAGTACCTGTGACATAATGGGGTCACTTACACAAGTACACATCACCAATACACCATGGGTCGGTAGCATGGAATTCCTTAGCTTCCCCACTGAGAAATAATGCAGTCTGTGCCCAGCAGCAAAAAAAAAAAAAAAACCATAAGGAGTGCCATGAACATAAATAATGGCCCAAGCTCAAGCATTTAATATAACATTTTTTCCAAGATGAAGGTTTGTGGTCCTCTGCATTTATGATTAAGATATCTACCAGAAGAAATACACCACCTATAGGAGAACCACCACCCTCTCTAATCACTGGCCCTGTTGAAGTCCCTCCGATGCAAATTACGGGTAGTACAGCGTCAAAGATATATGAAGGAGGCGGATCATGATAGCATATTGAATAAAATTCCTGAACAGTCAATTGGTCAAAATACCTACACTACTTACCTTGTCCGCTGAACCGGTGGCTAGGATGAACTCGCTGTATGGATTGAAGGACAAGCAGTTGACTTCTGCTGTGTGAGCATCTACAGAATGACTTGGCTTTGACGTAGTGTTAGACCTGGTATCCCAACTATGGAAAAAGAGATCACGTTAAAACAAATATTTTACAAGGTACAAGTTGCTGCCCATTCTCCCCTTATTGGCAATCACATGCTCAGAAAGGGTACAAAGGGATGCTGCGTGTCAAAGGGGTAGTTCGGTGAACTAGCCATTTGTCATTCAGTATGTCACCAGTAGGTAGACACGGTCTTTGCAGCTTGGGTCCTTTATATTCCAGTAACTTCGTTATTACACAAAAGCATGAGGACATACTGAAAGTATGCACTCAAATGGTCTATCCATTAGTCCTAGAGAGCCAAGTACAGACCTCAGTTGATTTCTTTCCTTTCCAATTACGTGAATCTCTGGATTTACACATCGCTCCCGATGCTGCCATTTATGAACGTTTAACATTCATACTGTGTTGTATGTACTTTGCACTCAGTTTATGTCAATGCTTACAAAAATCTGGTCGTGGTTCTAAAGTTTTGGAACAAACTTTTGCAACCCACCTAGCTTTAATGGACGTTAGTCGGGCAATTATTTTTAAAGTAACTAAATCACTGTGTAGTAACGTACTGTCCTTAAAGACAACACATTTTCCTTTGAAATGGCCACTACATTTGCATAGACATACTTTTCTACTGATAAAACTATCACCCACAAACGTGGGGAAGGAAAATGCTACTTACCAGTATGCATCTGTTCTTGGCATGTAGAGCTGCAGATCCTCACACTGAGCATTAGATCGCCATCTGGTGTTGGGCTCGGATGCTTGCACCTTGTTGTTGTCTTGGAAGAAGTTTTTGTAGTCACGAGATAGGCGACTCCTTCCTTGGACGATAGTGCGCATGGGCATCGACTCCATCCTCAGATTGTTTTTCGCCATAATGGGAAATGATGGAAAAAAGATGTCCATGTGTGTATATCTAAGTAAGATAGGACTGGAACACATACAGGTCCCGGGGAGGTGGGTGGGCGTTTGAGGATCTGCAGCTCTACATGCCAAGAACAGATGCATACTGGTAAGTAGCATTTTCCGTTCGAGGCATATGAGCTGCAGATCTCACACCGAGCATAGACTGTACAGCAGTATCTCCCTAGCGGTGGTCACCTGTATGTGTTGCAGTAGTTTGAAAAAGTGTTTTAAGAACAGCTTGGCCCACAGAAGCTTGTTGCTTGGCTTGCACATCAACACAATAGTGTTTAGTGAAGGTGTGCGTTGTAGACCATGTGGCTGCTTTACAGACGTCTTCTAGGGGAATGTTCCCTAAGAATGCCATGGAAGCCCCTAGTTTGCGTGTTGAGTGCGCTCTAGGGGGAATTGATAATGTGCGCTTGGTTTTTTGGTAGCATATTTGGATACATTTAACGATCCACCTCGCAATCCCAGCTTTTGAGATGGGATTACCTTTATGCGGTGGAGAGAAAGCTACAAACAATTGTTTTGTTTTGCGAAATTACTTGGTCTTGTCAATGTAATACATTAGAGCTCTTTTGAAGTCTAGGGTGTGGAGAGCTTTCTGCTACGGAGTCCGGGTTCTGAAAAGACACGGGTAGCTCCACAGATTGATTAAGGTGGAAAGGAGAAATTACTTTAGGAAGGAATTTTGGGTTTGTCCTGAGAACTATTTTGTTACGATGCATTTGTAAAAATGGCTCTTGTATGGTTAAAGCCTGGATCTCACTCACCCTCCTGAGAGAGGTGATTGCAATAAGGAAAGCTACTTTCCATGTGAGGAATTGAAGTTCACATTTATGCAGAGGTTCAAATGGGGGTCCCATGAGCCTAGTAAGCACGATGTTAAGATTCCACACTGGAGAAGGTGGTAATCTGGGAGGTATGATCCATTTAAGGCCTTCCATAAAGGCTTTGATTGCTGGGACCCTAAAAAGTGATAAGTGTTGTCTGTTTTGTAAGTAAGCGGCAAGTGCTGCTAGATGAAGACGTATAGATGAGTATGCCAAATTACATCTTTGCAAATGTAGTAAGTAGCAAATGATGTTTTGTATGGAGGCATGTAGTGGCTGGATATTATTGTTATTGCAGTAAATGGCGAATCTTTTCCACTTTGCTGCGTAGCAAGCTCTGGTGGTAGGGCGTCTGGCCTCTTTAATGATGTCCATACAGTCCGGTGGTAGGTTAAGGTAACCGAACTCTAGGACCTCAGGAGCCAGATTGCAAGATTCAGTTGAGTTGGATCGGGGTGCCTTATCTCTCCATGGTTCTGCGTTAGTAGTGATGGGGAGAGGTGTAGTTTTTGGTGTGGGACTATTGATAGTTCCAGCAGTGTTGTGAACTACGGTTGGCGTGCCCATGTGGGAGCCACTAGGATCATTTTTAGAGACTGTTGTCGGAGCTTGCGTACTACTAGCGGAATGAGTGGGAGTGGCGGAAAAGCGTACGCAAATCTGCCTGACCAATTCATCCATATCGCATTGCCCTTGGACTGTGGGTGTGGAAACCTGGCGGCGAAGGTTGGGCATTTTGCGTTTTGGTGTGTGGCAAATAGATCTATGTCTGGTTGGCCCCAAATCTGGAAAAAAGGTAGAAGAACTTGTGGATGTAGTTCCCATTCGTGAATCTGTTGTGTCTGTCGACTTAACAGATCGGCAATCTGATTGTGAACTCCTGGTAGGTGTTCGGCGAGAAGGTATATGTTTTGTGGGATGGCCCACCTCCAAATGTTCTGTGCAAGTTGGGACAGTTGTAGAGAGTGTGTCCCCCCCTGTTTTTGTATATAATACATGGCCGTGATGTTGTCTGTGCGGATCAGGACGGCTTTGTTTTGTACCTGGAGTTGAAATGATTTGAGAGCTAGGAATATTGCTAGCAGTTCTAGATGATTGATGTGGAGCAGTCTTTGCTGAGTGGTCCATTTGCCCTGTGTTGTGTGATCTAACAGGTGTGCTCCCCATCCTGTGAGTGATGTGTCTGTTAGTACTATTTGTGGAACAGGCTCGAGGAACAGCCGCCCTTTGGACAAGTTTTTTGTGTTCCACCACTGCAGAGAGCGATGTGTGCGGCTGTCTACCAACACCAGATCTGTAAGTTGTCCGTGAGCCTGATTCCATTGGTGTGCTAGACATTCTTGTAAGGGACGCATTTGAAGCTTTGCGTGAGGTACGATGAAGATGCAAGATGCCATCATGCCTATGAGTTGCATGAACACTCTGGCTGGGAGAGAGTGTTGGATTTGAAACTTGGTGATGAGAGCTTGTATACTGGCTATCCTGGCTGGGCTGGGATACGCTAGAGCTGTGGAAGTGTTTATTGTGGCCCCCAGATATTGATGTACATGGGAGGGCTGGAGGTGGGACTTGGTATAGTTGATTGTGAACCCCAAGTTGTGTAGTGTTTGAATGGTGCGATGAGTGTGTTGGATACACTGGTTGAATGATCTGGCTTTTATGAGCCAGTCGTCCAGATACGGGAAGACATGTATTTGTTGTCTTCGTAGGTGCGCTGCTACTACTGCAAGGCATTTGGTAAACACTCTTGGAGCAGTGGTGACCCCGAATGGAAGGACTTTGAACTGGTAGTGTTGTCCATCGAGTACGAACCTTAGATACTTCCTGTGAGCAGGATGTATGGGAATGTGGAAGTAGGCGTTCTAGAGATCTAGTGTGGCAAGGAAGTCTGCCTGTTGTAGTAGGGGAAGCACTTGTTGGAGTGATCATGTGAAAAATGATCCGAATGTATATACCGATTGAGGGGTCTGAGGTCTAGAATTGGCCTTAGGGTCCCATCCTTTTTGGGGATTAGGAAATACAGGGAGTAAACCCCTGTTCCCCGGTGTAGTAAAGGGACTGGCTCTATGGCGTGCTTTTGAAGCAGTGAGAGAACTTCTTGCTTTAAAAGTGTAAGATGGTCTGTGGACATTGGACGCTGCTTGGGTGGTATGTTTGGGGGGGTAGCTGTAAGTTCCAGGCAGTAACCATATTGGATAATTTGTCTCACCCACCTGTCTGTTGTGATGGAGTTCCAGACAGGTAGGAACTGTGCTAACCTTCCCCCGACAGGAGTGGAATGGTCGGGGGGAAATGGAGGGAAGTCACTGTTTAGCAGCAGGGGAGGTACGGGTGTTGGTGCTACCTCGGCCTCTCCCTTTACTGTTGTTCCCTCTGTAACCTCCTCTAAAATATCCCCTATTGGGGGATGTTTGGGTGGTGTTTTTAAAGTAAGATGAACTATCTGTGCTGATGTTCCTGGAGGCTCCTCTGTAAAAGGAGCGACGAAAGGAGCCACGCGGTTGCGGAGACTGCAACGCTCCCATTGACTTGGCAGTTTCTGTATCTTTTTTCATTTTTTCAAGAGCAGTGTCCACAGCCGGTCCAAAAAGTTGGTTTTGATTGAACGGCTGATTCAGAATAGTGGTTTGGACCTCCTGCTTGAAGCCTGAAATGCGCAACCATGCATGTCTTCTGAGCAGTACGCTAGTATTGACCGACCTAGCGGCAGTGTCGGCTGCATCAAGGGCACACTTAATTGACGCGTTGGTGATTAGTTTGCCCTCTTGAATTAGGTCATTTGCTTGAGTTTTGTACTGGTCAGGCAAGTGCTGTAACAGGGTTTCCAACTGGTCATAGTGGGCCCTATCATATCTGGCCAGCAGCGCTTGAGTGTTGGCTATGCGCCAGTGATTGGCGGCCTGCGCAGCTACTCTTTTGCCAGATGCGTCTAGTAATTTAGATTCTTTATCAGGGGGCGGTGCGTCCCCTGAGGTTTGTGAATTAGCTCGTTTTCTAGCATTGGAGACTACTAACGAGTCTAGAGGCAGCTGGCCTTTAATGTACGCAGGATCGTCAGGGGCAGGCTTATATTTATCGATCCTGGGATTAAGAATCCTGGCGCGCACAGGATCTTTAAATAGGTCGGGAGCATGCTTAATAACCCCTTTAATCATTGGCAATATTTGTACAGTTTTTTGGGACTGTTCAAATGTGTCCAACAGAAAATCCTCCTCAGGTGCGTTTGTGTGCATGTCTACCCCATGAAATGCAGCAGCCCTATTGATGAGTTGTCCAAACCCAATATTATCATCCGGAGGAGAGGGTTTTGTTGGGTATGGTAGAGGGCTTGGGAGGTCTGGGGGATCTATTGGATCATTGTAATCCCAATGATCTTGTGGTGGGTCATCTGGATCGGTGAATCGGTCATCAGGGTCATCTTGATAATCATATGTAGGTGGTGTTTGTGGTGGAGATGTTACAGGCTGAGGCGGTGTAACAGGTTTGTGGAGAGGAGGGGTGTTAGATGGAAGGACAGGGGAAGAAGGAGGCATAGGCCAAGTGGCACAGTCCTTTTCCACAGGTACTGGCTTGTGGCGTGGTACAGCTGTGAGATGTCCTGTTTTAGGGTTGATGTGGATCTTTGTTTGCTTAGGATCAACAGGATCCGGATGAAAAAGCTCCTCCTCTTGGATAACTGGTTTCGGCGCCGATTTTTTCGGTTCCGAGCGGGGTGGTGGCTGAGTTTTATGCTCTTTGGCATTAGGAGGCGTGGAAGAATCCTTAGGCTTGGTTGTTGGTTCCGAAGGCTTTGGCTTAGGGGCTGTGGCGTGATCTTTAGGTTTCGACGCCGGCTTATCCCCATGCTTCGATGTGTTCGAGGCAGGTTTGTGTTTAGAGGTGGAAGGAATCGGTGCCGATTTCGGAGCAGAGTGTTCTTTTGGTTTCGGTGCCGAAGGGACTAGCACATGCGGTTTGCTCGGTGCCGAGGTACCGGAAGGCTTGAATTTTTTCTTCGGAGCCGGGCTCGAAGGCGGGGCTTCTGAAGTGTGTTTTCGGTCGTGACTGGGGCCAACGAGCGAAGTCTTGACCGGTGCTTTGGTGGGGGGGGGGGGGTTGGGGTAGGGGCAGTAGTACTCACTCGTTGCCCAGGAGTGATGGGGTCGTCTGAGTCTTCTGCCTCTTACACGATCTGGAGATCCTCGGAATCTTCTTCAGGGACATCTGGGCCTTCGTCGAAGATGTCCACCGGTTCCGGAGCTGATCTCTGCGCCATGACGTGCCTTCGAGCTCGACGATCTCGAATAGTTTTCTTCGATCGAAAGGAGGCGCAGGCTGGGCAGCTGGACTCGTTGTGGTCGGGTGAAAGGCACAGGTTACAGACCTCGTGATGGTCACTGTGTGGGAATTTTGCTCCACACTGGGGGCATTTTCTGAAGGGCGTCCTTTCCATGAGCCGTAGGCCTCACGGCGTCGATGGACCCAGCGGCCCGCGTCGACGACTGAAAAGGATTCGATGAAAGGCGCGTCGAGATTTCGATTGGAAAGTTTGTTGAAAGTTTTGCGCGTTGAAAAGTTTCAAAACTAAAGTTTCGAACCGGTGCGCAAAAATTGCATCTGAACCCAATGGCGGAAAAAAACAATCTGAGGATGGAGTCGATGCCCATGCGCACTATCGTCCAAGGGAGGAGTCACCTATCTCGTGACTACAAAAATATCTTCCAAGACAACAACAAGGTGCAAGCATCCGAGCCCAACACCAGATGGTGATCTAATGCTCAGTGTGAGATCTGCAGCTCATATGCCTCGAACATTGTGTTTCGGGGAATATTTATAATTTGTCCATCACTAAGTAAAGTGCCTTAATTGGTTTTGATCCTACTACAATCTTTGTTTCCATCGAACTTCAGAATTACAAAAAAAAAGTGCTTCATTTTTGCTTTGCTAACTGCTGAGTGTTTACCGTTCATTTACAGTTAGATTTTTTTGTTGGTTACAAAAACACTAATGTCCTACAGCATTTCATTTCACACAAGTATAGTGAATTACGCGACACTTTTCTTCCTCTGACTTCAAAGTGAGAGGCGTTTTTAAACACCAATCCTCACGTTAAAAAATAAGCAGCAATTTGTCAGAAGAGTCAGCCCATTCGACTTCAGTCTTTGAAGAGAAGCAGATGTGACAAGACAAATCCAGAATTTAAAGGCATTTTCATTTATTGCTTGGAATTTTGCGACCTGCCACCCCCTCAAAAAAACGTCTCAGTACCCACCAGTGGGTCGCAACCCATAGTTTGGGACCCACTGGTTTAGGTTGATTTCACTGCTAAATTAGGATGACAAATTCGGCCATCTACTGACAATTTACAATCTATATATAAGCAAGCAGTGGTCAAGAAAATTAACAGTTACTAACAAAAATACTTTTGCAGCCTCATTAGCCAAGATTTGCATGTCCTGGAGAACCTGTAAACTAGTGAATGGAAAGTTATTTTTGGATAAAAGGTTTAAGGGTGCTGAACTTTGTGTGCGCAATGAGACCCCTTTTGCCGACCACTGCTCCACAACGTATGCCTCCACCTTTAGAGGAATGCACATGCTGACTTAGTTATTACTGAGCAGGCCTAGTGAGTGTTGGGGTGATGGCTTACTATAGCCATCCAACCAAACAGAGGGCTTGGGTGGGTACATGCGATTTGAACTATCCAAATATATTGTTACAGAGAAGCAACTTCTCTAAGACAAATCTATTACAAATTCACATGATGTGCACAGATATGCAAC
Source organism: Calotriton arnoldi (assembly GCA_963921515.1). Taxonomy (NCBI): domain Eukaryota; kingdom Metazoa; phylum Chordata; class Amphibia; order Caudata; family Salamandridae; genus Calotriton; species Calotriton arnoldi. The sequence continues at coordinate 543,251 of CAWUFW010003385.1, forward strand.
ACGTCATTGTGGAGGTAGGCCAACGGTTGAAGCAGTTTTTTGTTTTTTTCAACCTTTGTCCCACCTGTGTATTGTTCAATGCCTAAATAAAGTTATATTTAGTGTTGGGCTAAATTAAGTTTTAGCTTTTTCAGAAGGTTTATGAAGGGAGGTCACTTGTCCTGAACGCTTTGGCTGCTTCTTAGCTTTTGAACTGTGCTTTGTCTTCAAATGCAATGAATTCACTGCGTTTCTGTGAAGTTAATACATGCATTTGACAATCCACCTTGCAAGCTCAGGTTTAGAAATCATAGATATATACAAATATATATACACATACACATATATATATATATATATATATACACACACACACACACACACACACACACATACACATTCACACACATATATACACACATATATATACATATTCACACACACACATAGTAAGTGGAAACATATAATTTACTCTTCATAATTATGTAGTTTTAGTTATTGAAATACACAAGTTAGGTATACACTTGGGAGGAATTACGAGAGGGTGGGAAGTGTGTAACTTGTGTCAACAGAACTGTATAAACAGGCCTTTTTTGCTAGTGGAGTTTATTAACTCGTAGTTTTGCTAGTAATCATTGCATCACTAAATCTGTAAAAGCTGCCTGTTCACTGGGTTAAGATGGTGCTTCATGAGTCATTAAAAAAGGCCTGGTGCCAGGATGGACCATAAGTAGTAATCTGCACAAGAATGCTCTTTTAGTTCAAGGGGGGAAAAAGTGGTGTGTAAGAAATGAGGCTATTAGTTGTGAAGGATGGGAGTCTGTCACAAAAAAGTCTGCAATTGCCTCTTTACTGGGATCTGGCACCTCATTGTAGCATTTGACTCTCTCAGGGTAGTGAAGCAGAGAAGTCCAAGGCCTACTGATGGGAGGGGGTTTGGGTTGGTAACCGCAGTTCGCTGATACACACTTAATAAATCGTCCAGCCAGTGCCTTTTCTTTTTTTAAAGGAAAAGTACTTCATTACACACCAATACATACTATGCATTAAATTACAACTGGAAATATGTTTGGTGACCCACTCATAACATTATACACTCCTCGCAAGCCCTTAATCTCGTAAGCACAATACCTGCTACCTATACTAGTCACAATATAATATAACTGTGTTGTCATCAACAAGACAGGCCTATTGGCTCCCTCATGAAGGGACCACACAGTGAAAGCAGCACCACTGCAACACCAGTGAAATCAATGGGAACTGTACCAATATACAATACATTCAACAACCAACCACTGATGTCAATAGGGGTAGTACCAACATTCAATGGCATTCATTACACTGAAAGCTTGAATTGTTGACCATAAAAGAGGTCAATAAAGCATTACATTTAATACCATGTGTAAAAGTCTTTCTTCTACTTCTATTACGTTGCAACTGCAGCTTTAGAACCAATCAATACGCCTCTCCGCACACTAGAGCTATAAACAGAGCTCTAGCTTCAGGAGTGCTTGAATGAAAAGCCTCTCTCTGGGTCAGGGATTCAACCCACTAACAGGCTTAGGGTGAGTTTTAGAGACATTGCTGGAGAGCTGCTCTATTCCCTGCAGCACTGACAAAACCTTTCAGATCAATTGGTAGCGGCCTTCCCCTTCCTGGGGCACCAAGCAATATGCAAATTTAAGAGCCCACATGGCACTTTTTCTCTGCAAGGTGACTATTGACTGAGCACCATTCTGCTTGCTGTAAATCTATAACGTTGGGGCTTCGTGGTCTCTTGTAGTTGTTTTTTTACACTAGTTACAGCCTCGGTCACCTTGATGAGGCACCTGAAGTGCAACTATGAACTATAGCTGGGGCCACGCGGGCCGAAAGTGAGCATGGTGATGGGACCCCACGCATGATACACCGCCCCGTGATTTAAAGTTGAAGGCTGCACGAACATCGGGCCTGGCCCCGGGACAGCCAGAAGGTATTTCAAGTATTTGTTGCGAACTGCTACATCCTTTGTTTTCCACTCAGGCCCCCAGGAGGACCAAGCTTTAAGTGCTGATTTCTCAGGGAGAGTGTGTGAGAGAGAGGTGTGGTGTGTGTGTGAATGTGTGTGGAGGGTGTGTGGGGGGGGTATGTGTGGAGGTGTGTGTGTGTGTGTGTGTGTGTGTGTGTGTGTGTGTGTGTGTGTGTGTGTGGAGGGGTGGGGGGGCTTAGATAGAATATCAAGGACTGTAAGTTGACACACTGGATGCATGTTTACCCCTAGTGTGATAACTTGCTGGACTCTGTACGCCTAAGAGGTGAAACTGTATTTTTGAGCAGATTTATCCTATAATGTGCAATCCAGTTCAAGCACTACGGTCATTCAGTAAGCACTACAAACGTACTCCATTAATACCCACTCACATTACAAGGCCTAACCCAGGTCAGTATCAATGTCTTAAGAGTGCCTTGTGCAACAGGCTACCTGTGAACAAATACCAGACTGTGCCAGACAGTCTCACATGTGTTCACATCACTGGTGTTAACCTGTAAACAGTTCAGTTCTTAATTTGAGCCAGTAGTTTCCAGTGTTCACCACCTGCATTTAATTGTCAACACCAGCACTTATGACAGCTGCCATCTGGTGGCGCGGTTTGTGTAATTTAGAGATGAGCAGAATAGTTATTTGTTAATTCAATATACATTAAAAACTACTAATAGCTGCGGCCCAACCTATTAATATAGCTTTGTGGGCCTAGATCAGTCTGAATTGTCATACATGTAGCAGTGTGATGGTTAGTAGTTGTGTTGATATGGTCATCGGCAGTGGCAATGCGTGGTGGCCTCCTGACGAGGGACCTAGAACGGTTTTTGTTTTTTTTAACAAATTAAGCACCGATCCAGAGACTCTTACACCAACTTCTTAGCAACAGCCGGAGCTTAAAAGGAAGATAATGGCGGCTTGCACTCAGTCCATTTACCATAAATTTAGAGTGAGAGATTAAGGTAAAGAAGCTCACTCACAGTAAAGGTCTAAAAACTGTTTAGTTAATAGAGAATACTCCAGTGGGACTGAGAGGCACTTGGTTCATAGCGACTTGATAAATTATTCTTCAGGAGACAATGTACCTTTCAAATTAAATTCACTGATTGTGGATTATAAATATGAAAATATTAAAAACCCTTTCAGTAAATGCTCTGCAAACCCCTTCGAGTGAACAGCATTTATAATACAACTGAAAGCAAATGACCATCAAATTGTTCTGTGGAGACGGCGACTGACTAGAGAAATATTCCAAGTTTATAAATCAGAGAAGATTACATGCTAGAGGGCCTAGTGTGGAGCAGAGCAGTACAGTCGCCTCAAAATATAGTAATATGTTCAGAGTGAATCCCAACTTCCAAGCACACATTAATGTCTATTATATGCAAATCATTACGTGAGGGCAAGCTCCAGGTGATGTATAAACGGACTGAGAATAACCAACAAAGACTGAAAAGAAGTTACATCACAAAACGGTCTTTATAAGATGAGAAGACAGCGCAGAGGTAAATGGGCATTTGAGATTTAAGTCTATACTGTAGTGTTAAGGAAAATGGAGTGGAAGATCAACTTAAAACGTAGTACAATAGCCCTCTGCAGTGTACACAAGTGACGATTAGTTCGCATCCACCAGCTACAGTTAATGAACACCATACACATTGCATGTTTAATGGGGTACACAGTACAAAATAGTGGTAAAAACCTCATTTCAGACAAACGCGAATTATAGAAAATATTTCATGGTTCACAGTGAAATATTGGTTTTATTATCATAATGGCAGCCCCAAAATAACTCCGCTTTCAAATGTCAAGTCAACTATGAATATGCAACATGGAGAACCAAAATATGCGACAAAAAGGTAAAGTTTTATGTAACTTTCTCAAGCATTTTAATTAATTCTACTTGGGAACAACATGTTTTGTTAAATCTGCAAATTATGTAGCAAAGGCAACAAACACTGCAGGTACATAACAGCATAAATCCACTGACCCTCACCGCTGTCCGTAAAAGGTAAATCAAACCTAAACATTCTAATTCAGTGCTGATTGCGTTTTATTTCACCAGAACCCCTGCATTTGAGATGCACCGTCGGTGAGAGAAAAATACAAAAGTAAAACTACCCGCGAGTGTGGTGCTGCTTATTACCTGACCGAGGAGAGAAAATGGGAAGCTGTGGGTATAACATTATATATATACACACATATACATACACAAACTGAGGACCTAGTTTCCACAGACTAAGCTTTTTTTGTTTTGCTATAAACTTTGGCCCCATTTGACGAATCCTCATGACATTTTCAACTAGTAGGCCAATCACCTCGCCTGGTCCAGAAAGATCTTTTAGTAATTCGGTGTAAATCAGTTCACTTAGTTTTGGAGATATCAAAGAACAAATATTTACGTACACCTAGGGATGCGGATCCATGTGCCATTAGCAATGCCGTGACTGGCTGCCATCACTTCAAACAGAAAGGGGGAGGGCACTGTGCAGCCCCTCTCCCAGGGTCATTTTCCCAGAGCCTGGCCACAAAATCAAAGGGGAGGGTGGCCTCACAGCCCTCCTGCCGGAGCCACTAATGGCTAGGGCCCCCCTCCCCCATATGGCCGGCTCCATTTATGTCCCAGGGTGCTCACCCCTGGAACATAGCGGTTTTCCTAGCTGCACTGCCGCAGGCAGGGAAGCCTGTGTTGGCGGGAGCAATTTCAAAGCTCCTGCCAAGCGAAAGTAAACATGAAGTCTGCTCCCAGCTGGCGGGAGCTTTAAAAATGCTACCACCAGCTGAGAGCGGACTTCAGATCCGTTACTCTGCCTGCAATGGTGCAGGCAGGTAAAACGATCTAAACATTGCTCCCGCTGCACGGAGCAGCATTTTTTGTTGCTCCCCGAGGGTGGGGGCAATGCCGGCTTGTGTTGTATGCAGTGAGCTAGCTGGGGCACTGGACCTGTGGGATCCTCCCCTACCACCACCCCCACGAAGAGATGTTGGGTGCCCTGGGTATCCACCCTTTGTTGGCTGGGCCCCAGTGCCGATATCGGCCCAGGGAGGAGGACTGCACGCCCCTCCCCCTTTATAATATGGTCGGGCCCTGGGAAATGGGATCCCCGGGGCGGATATCGGCCCGGTGAGTGGGGCACATGTCAGTTCACTAAAAGTAAACAAAGGTTACAGTAACATAGTACGGTTCAGATTTTGCACCCAACCAGAGAAATTCAGCAGTTAAGAGTACTCAAGTAACTAACTCGTGCCCTAATGCAACTATAACTCACGTCCTCACCATGCACTAATTAGTCCACATCATTGATATCACTGCAACATTTGCTGTAAAACTATTAATGGGAAAACTGCATGGTGGGGGCGTGAGTTGTAGTTGCGTTAGGGCAAGAGTTACAGTTACTTGAGATAACTAATTAGAACTGCTGAATTTCTATGATTTTGTGCGTGTAAAATATGAGCCCAACTAGAATGTCCCTGTAGCCTTTGATATTCGGATTATATATGACAAATACACACAAATTACAGGGTTCCTAATACAAACTCACATCATCAGCTTCTGATCATCTGCAACAGACCCAAACAGTGACTCGTGAAGCAGGTGCCAAGCCACATCTTCAACCACAGCCGAATGCCCAGTAAAAATAGCCTTCGCATCAACAATTTTGCCTTCTTTTGGTCCAGCGCTTATGTCCCACAGACATACAGTCTGAAAAGAAAGAAACAAAAATAAAATGGTTAATGTGCTGTAGGTAAAGAGGCAGAGCCTAGATTTAACAATAAACATTAAAATAGTACACTTGGTGATAACGTGCAACCCAGAGAGCAACACTAGATTACAGAAAGTAGAACATTTATCAAAACATTCAATTCGGACTCATCATGCCACTGCCCAGTCATAACAGATCAGAGCCAGTTTCTGGTTTAAACAGAGCCATGCTATGGAAAGAACGAAAGCAAGATAAAGGCAATGACATTTGAGTCAGATTAAACATTTAACAAGCATTTAAATCTGAATACAACGGAGAGTTTGTTTTTTTCTAGAAGAAACAAGACAAAAAGCGTTAGCTGGACCACTCCCACAGGGCAGGTCCTTACACAAACACCCTTCACCCTCTATTTCTCTATGAAATAGTGTGTTTTACTCTGAATTCAGTCTTAGCAGGGTTGGATTTTTGCATCTGGGCTGCCTGTTTTCCCTGGATTCGGTCATAATTTCAGCAACTGCTGATGCAGTTCGTTATTTGTAGAATACCAACTTTTTTAATTCCCGGACTATGCCAAGGTGTGCTTTCCAGATCAATTAATTGGCTAGACAAGGGCAAAGCTTTGAGGTCTGGCAGTTGACACGTCTGGTGACTTGTCAAGAATTACTACAAATGGCTGAATTTACAGACAAAAACAAAAAGAAAAAGCCACACACATACACAAAGAAGAGAAGAGAACCAACTACAAATGTGTATTGCACTTTAGACGTGACTCATGAGCCTCTTCAACTAGTTTGTGCATAGGGCTTGCTCCAAAAAAGTGTGGCTTGTAGAATTGAAATGAACAGCTGCTTATACAATTCATAGACAAACCATCACTACACTTTCCAACATTCAGGATTCTTACATGGTCGTCCGAAGCACTCAGGAGGTGTCCACTTAAGTTGGAATTCCAAGATAAGCCATAACCTTCCTTTTGGTGTCCTCTTAACCGTAAATCCGGGCTACACTCGCCACTTGGATCTGAGGAAGAAAACAAAACATGCACCTTTTAAATAAGGCCCCGTAAGTTAACACAATTTAGCACTCAATGCATCTTTAACTTAACTTTAATTGTGCACCCTTACTGCGAAAGAAAGCATTCCCCTAATTTCTGAAAATTACATTCTTGAACTATGCAGGACTGGGGAAGTGCAGCCCCATCCCCTGGACTGCAAAACTACTGGAAAGCACTGCCACCCACAAGACTTTCTAGAAATGATCAACTACATCTTTCAAGCAATATTAAGGCCAAAGCATGGAATGTAATCTGTGCCATTAGCATTGAGATGTCTGTCAAGTGGCAGATGACAATGGTGTCAATGCCATAATTCCGCAGGACAACAATGACGATCTTGCGTGAACAACTAGCATAAAAGAAAGAGGGGGCTCTGCACCTTCTCTAATAGGCTACACTCAACATGGTGGCTAGTCCACCTTTATTTCTGTTCACCTCAAAACTGGGCAGGAGGGGGTGGGTGGCGGGTGCACAATAGGGTGCACTATAGAACCCTCAAATTTCACAAAATTCATGGCAAATTCAAGCATCCCTACAATTCTTTTGATTGGTTAACGTCCCAATCGCTTCGTTATATATTATTTTAAATTTTTAAAAAGCTACATCCAGGCCTTGGTTTGTGTTCAGGAAAGCCTTTGACCCATCAGCCTGGAGAGCAGACACCACGCTCAGATCCCTTCAAAGCACTTTTGTATCTGAAGATGGACTGATTAAGAGATTTCTCCCAGTGCACAGATGGAGGTTGTTCCTAGTTTAAACTGCATATCTTGCAACAGGCAGACTAAAACGAGAATATGGAATATTTGTTTACCACCTCTTGCAAAATCCAGATTCTGCAATAGTGAGAAAACCTTTTGTGAAGAGAGAGGAGAAGTAAGCTATTGTAAGATAAGACGCTGAGACGAGGTATTGAAGTATGCGTCTTTATTCAGTCATCCGCTCTCAATCAACTGTCAGCATACCAACATTCCAAGGCACACTTCAGCGGAGCGTACCAAGGGACGGGGAAGAGCGAATGTACCAAGAGGAAAGGAGATTACAACACACCTCCCTGCGGCCATTGAAAGGAGGTAGGAAACAAAATAACTTAAGTACAACAATAGAACAGGAGGATATAAAAAACGAGAAAACTTGGCAAGGTTTTAAACGAGGAAGGTGGAGAGTTAGGGGAGATGCAGTAGCTGGTACACGGTGCATGTACCCGTTAAAACCCTAGGACCAGGAACATAGATAATATGAGAATAGACCCACAATGCCCCGTTAGTCCTTATCAACTTTCACTAGATTGTCTCCACTCCATGTTTGACCATTGTCAATCTGAACGACATTTTTGTTGACTTGTTAGTTGATGTGTAGGATAAAATTTGCTGTGGTTTATCTTTTCTCTGGTCGGTATTTTGACCCTTACAGAGTCCCCAACTTCCCAATGCTGTTCCTTCACACCATGTTTGTCGTATTGATTTTTGTAGTGGAGTTGATGACTTTGTATTTTTTCACTTATACCATGTGTGTTTGAAACAGGTTTTCCCCAGCCCAACCATGGTGGACTGATTTTAGTGCTGGGTTCTCTTCCCCCGATGTAGACAAAAGGAGAAATTCCGGTTACCAAGTTTGGGGAGGTGTGATACGACCAGATACATTCCCTTAAAGATCTCTACATCGTGTCCATTTACCACAGCCAGCTGAATGTGTTCTTTAATCATACGGTTTGTCCTTTCAACCAAGCCATTTGCTTTTGGACAATAAAGAGCAGTTCTCATGTTTGATCCCCAGTTCGTTTATGAATTCTTTCATTTCTACTGAGGTGAATTGGACACCATTGTCAGTTACTATCGTTTCCGGAATACCTTCACTGCTGAACAACTCTCTCAAAAACTCGATGAGGACACTTGTAGTTGTGCGGTATACGAACTTGTACCTAATCCAATGTGAAGTGTAGTCCACAAGGACGATCATTAATCTCTTTTGGACACCCAAATAATCAATGGGACCAATTATGTCCATGGCCAGTTTGTTCCATGGAATACTCGGCACTGCTACAGGAGATAATGGTACTTTGTGTGGTTTTTGTTTTAATCGCTCTTTGCACAGCCAACACAATTTTTCACTTTAAGCTCCACCATCGAGTCCATGTTTGGAAAACAAAATTTACTTCTTATTCTGGTTTTCGTTATACTTCTTCCCAGGTGTCCTTCATGAGCTAATTCAATAATTTTGTCTCGAAACTCAATAGGTGGCACTATTTAGTCATTTCTGCATAGGTTACCATTGAGAATGGTTAGCTCATGTCTCACTTCCCAGAATTTTCTCATTTCATCCTCAACGTCCTTGGATTTTTCTGGCCATCCATTAATGATAAGGTCTTTGAGCATACACATATCTGTATCACTACACATAGAATTTGCCCATTCTCTTTCATTTATGGCAGGTAATTGTACTGCAAAGATAGGAACATCCAAAGGTTCCTCTTGTACCTCCACATCTAAAGGTGCTCTTGAGAGATAGTCAGCAATAATATTTTCCCCACCTGGTAGATACTCTATTTTAAAGGAGTAGCTTTCCAAACCAAGTATCCATTTTGAAATTCTTGGTGAACCACAATGAGTTTTTTTTTAACAGAGAACATGAATGTAAGAGGTTTGTGGTCGGTACGAATCGTGAATTTTATGCCCCACAAATAAAATTTGAAATGTAGGACCGCCCAGAAACATGCGAGGGCCTCTCTTTCGATTACAGAATAGTTGCGTTCTGCTGGAGATAAGCATCATGAGGCGAAGGCAATGATGGTTTCCCCATGTTCCCCTTTTTGAGATAGGGTTGCTCCCAACCCCATATTGGAGGCATCTGTTGTGAGGAAGGTTTTTTTATTTGGATCAAATGAACTTAAAGCAGGAGATCGTAATATCTCATCTTTTAACTTCTTGACAGCAGCGCTGTGTTCTGCCCCCCACACAAACTCAATGTCCTTTCTTAAGAGTACCCTCAGACATTCACATTTCTCAGAGAATTTTTTAACATATTTGGCCATGTATTCGATTAGACCCAAAAATGATTTAAGCTCCTCTTTGTTACTGGGGTACGGGGCATCCTTTATAGATTGTACGAGGCTATGTTTGGGTCTGAATCCATCTTGAGATATAGTGTGCCCCAGGTAATCTACGGAACTGACTTTGATTTTGCACTTATTTTTTTTTACTGTCAATCCAGAGTCTACCAGTTTTTTCAAAACAGTTCTGAGGGTATAGTCGTGTTCTTCTGCAGATGACCCATATACTAGGATGTCATCCTGGAAGCAGAATGCTTTGTCTATGCCACATAGTATCTTTTGCATTATTTTCTGGAAAACTGCCGCAGCAGAGGCCAGGCCAAAAGGCATTCTCGTGAACATGTAAGCCCCGAAGGGGGTTGTCAAAGCAGTAAGGGGTCTTGACTCGGGGTGAAGTTCTACTTGATGGTATGCCATCGATAAGTCAATAACCGAGAATACCTTGGCATCGCCCATGGTATTTGGCATCTCATTTATATGAGGAAGGGGAAATCTTTCCACCCATATGTTGTCATTTAGACTGCGGAGATCCACACACAACCTAATCCCATCCCCACTGGCTTTGGTGGCTAAGACAATGGGGGCCAACCATTCTGAGGCTTCTATGGGTTGTATGACTCCTAATTTGCAAAGTTTACTCAGCTCCTCCTTAAGGGGTTCTCTTAACATGAGAGGAACTGGGCGTGGTTTGTGTACAATAGGTTTGGCACCTTGTTTAACTTTTATACAGTGTTGGAACTCTTTGAGTAAACCAAGTTTCTCTGAGAATAATTCAGGGTTTTCTTTACAAATTTCATTAGTTCCCTCCCATGCGTTCAATTAGGAGTACCTGGTCCTTGTTATTAGGATCAAGAATGATACCCAACTCTTTTTGATGATGCCAGCCTAAAAGGTTGGATCCTTTACTTACAATGTACACTTTGCAGCATGTGGATCTCCCTTTAAAGTTTATAAGCATTTTCACCATGCCAAACAAAGGTATAGTTTCCCTAGTGTATCCTTCAGGTGAGATGTCTGGTTCTGAAACATCAAGGTTAGTAATGCCAAACAAATCATTTATGTCGTCTTGGTTGACTAAGGTGAAAGGAGAGCATGAGTCTGCAAACATAATAAGAGGCTTATTATTCAAATAGATAGTACATTTAGGATACCTATGAGAGGAGTTCGATTCAATATCTTAACTTGGAACACATACTTAGGTGGTTGTTGGTCTCCTTCAGTGCAAACCACTTTGACCTGGTTGAACTCCCCATCTCTGCAAACTCTGGCAAGGTGTCCTCTCCTATTGCATTTCTTACACATCACAAGCAGTACAATTGATATTATTCGCAAGGTGATTGTTGCTACCACATCTATAGCATTTTAAGGTACTGTTTTCTCTGATAGTTTTATTAACTTTAACTTCTCTGGTTCTAACCTCAAGTACTTCCCTTTCTGCATCAATTTCAAAGGAACTACTTGGATTACCAATTCTAGCAACAACTTCCGTGGGTGCTTTCATCTCTTTGATGCACTTAGCCGTGTGTTATATGGATTGTGCTATGCTAATAGCCTCCCTTAACGTAGGATTTTTGGCCAGGAGTTTTTCTTGTATGCGATTGTTGTTAGTTCACCTGACCAGCTGATCTCTGATAAGAGTCGTTGAGCTCACCAAACTCACATAACCTTGTTAATCCCCTTAATGCAGCTATGTAGTTGATGAGATTCTTGTTTACCCTGCACACGACTAAAAAATTTGTCGTTCCAAAACCACATTAATCCTATCACCAAAGTGCGTTTCTAACTTAAGGAGGGTAACTTTGAATACATCATGGTCATCAGCATCATCATCCTCTTCCCATTCCGGTTCAGGTAACGTTTCATAAATTATCCTGCCTTGAGTGCCTAGATTGTGTAACAGGACATGTTGTTTACGAATAGCAGAAAACCTTTCACCACCTATTGCTATCAGGTATGAGTCAAACAACTTAACCCAGTCCTTCCAATGGATCTCTGGTTCCCCAATTTCATTTAAGAATGCAGGTGGTTGGCTCATCGCTGGTACAGCCATGACAAATAAAGTAGAGTACTAGCACAACTGTAAATGTGAATTGTACAATTAGCAATGCACACAATCTTAATAAATAAGTATGGAGAAAAATGCGTCACCATAAGACTACATGCGAGACAAAGAACTGAAAATTGTACTTGAATGGTGTGTGTCACCGAAGAAAGGTTATACAACAGCACCGCTGCAATATGGTGGTGTGCGTGTCACCGCAGTAGTGCACCCACTTCCTGATTGAAGTAATTAGAAATGTAAGGGTGTACAAGGTAATGACACTTGAAGGGGTGTGTGCATCACCGAAGGTAGATGCACACGCAGTACAACTGTAACTTAAGGAGGTGTGCGTGTCACCATAAGAGTGCACACACTTCTGACTGAAGTAATGGTAAAACGAAGAGGGCTCAGAGAGCCTGTATCTCATGAAATTGTACTCGTGGGCAGCACGTAGAAGATATCACCAGGGAAAAAAAACGGAGACCACGAAGAAACTCCCTCAGCACACTTGCAAAATCAGTAGAAGGCTTACTTCACGGTGTTACTCAGACTTCATCCCGCAATATTCAGCTGTGGCTTACTTCACAGTGTGTACTCGGATTTCACCCCTTGGAGTCTCCCGACGAGTTTTCACGCATCTGTGCTCCACCACAGGATTGGTAATTGACACAGACAGGAGAGCGCGCGAGGCACTCCCGAGAGATCAACTGTGGGGTAACTTCGCGATCCGTTCACAATTCCTCCTCTTGTGCGAGTCACTTTGCGCCTGGAACTATGCTGCACTTGGACAGCCGATAAGCTGTAATAATCGCTAAACTCCCGATTAATTCCTCACTGGAATAGAATATGCGAAGCCCTCTGAGATCCTCCTTGACAGCAGGTCTGTTTCCTTGTAAGCTGTAGCGGAAACACACGGCGGTGTTCTTCTGATGGAATGAAGGTCAAAAGTTCGTTTACCTCTGATGATGAAATGACAGCTGTTCTTGACGAAACACAGAATCCGTGGAGAGACGTACTGAAAGGGGAGATTACCGACAGGCCCCCTGCGCCGATCGTCGCCAGTATTGTAAGATAAGACGCTGAGACGAGGTATTGAAGTATGTGTCTTTATTCAGTCATCCGCTCTCAATCAACTGTCAGCATACCAACATTCCAAGGCGCACTTCAGCGGAGCGTACCAAGGGACGGGGAAGAGGGAATGTACCAAGAGGAAAGGAGATTACAACATAAGCCTTTCAAGAATACTACACTTTGCAGAATACCTTCCTTCTGGAAAACCAAAACAATATGGACTCTGGACATGATCATCTTATTCCAAGTTGCTTCTGAACAGGTCTGTTTTAGTCATAACGCTCTCTATAAATGTATCCTTCAAGCCTTACGGTCTAGCAATACAAAGGCTGTCTCAGTTCATTGCCACAGGACTGGGACAAACAAATCTTGCCTGATGGGCTAGGCGGTGGGGAGGGTATAACAGAGGTAGAGATTATACCAACTCTAACCTCTGATACAAGAAGGACCTTCGCTCGCACATCGTAAATCTTATGGCATCTTTCCCTGTGCCAACCTAGTAGCACATTGAATTAATTCTACTCCAACCAACCTCTACAACTTCCTTGTGAAGTCCTCAGCAACTGGTAAAGTGCACCACCATTATGTTAAAACCAAAGCATACATTCAAAGGTGGTTTAGGGGAAAGGAGAAGCACAGTCTGATCTAAATACGGAGTTACATATGCAGGCACTGAAAAAAATTCTCCCCGTCAAGAGGTCATGTTCTTGACAGTTTTAGCTGTGCCGTTTCCCAATGTACCTGACCCAGACTGCTCAAGAAAGGATTTTATTACTAGTAATATTTTTAGCCATTTATTCTCGCAAATAAAGGGGGGGTGAGGGGGAGACACAAAAATATTTACTGAAAAAGGTTAAAGCCAACATTTAAAGTAGGACAACATTTCACAGCATTGACACATTCCTTTTTTTAGTGCAATTAATATCCATTAATCTCTTTTCAGCATTTAGTGTTTTTATTCTATCACAAGTCAATGTACCTTATTAGAGTAAAAAGCGGTTTAAGAACGTGACATTTTAGGCTTAGGGAGAACCAACATATTTCGCAAAGAAAGGTTACGTTTAGCTGCAGCTAAAGAGCACAAAGGTTTAAACCCAACCTAAATGTAAATATAGCTTGGTGCACATTCACGTTAGGGAGCTGTGAGCTATAATCAAAATGATAATCTGAACCTCAGGTGCACAAAGTTAGGGATATAGATGGCTTCATTTCTAAATAAGCAATATCCCTTTGATGAGGTGGACAGGAGCAATCTGGGACAATTCACGTATGGAGGTGCAGAGATCCCAAGGGAATTCAATTACTCCTGTCAAAAAAATATCCTTAATTGTCATTTGCTTTCAAGCTGCCTTAGCCAAATTGCTCTCATTGTAATTTAGTTTGTTACAATATAACACTGATATTTTGGCTTACATAGGGATAAACGTTGAAAGAAAAAAAATTAACAATTAACCGCTAGGAACCAAGACAGCACAAGCTCTAGTCTAAAGGTCTTGACTAATTCTAGGAGCTGCTTCCAAAAACAACTTTCTATATCCTCCCAAGATACTTTGGGGGTTAAGATTTAAAAAAGTCCGTGCCTTACAGTATTCGAGAATGGACTTTCGGTTTGAAAACCTTTCAGAGGGGCTATAAAGAAAACCTACAGAAATCTCTATTGAATTTCTTGAGGCTGGATTTTATGAATACATCTTCAACGGCTCAATAGCATCTCCATCGACTTGTGCCGACTTTACATGACTTTTCAATTTTACTTCTGTCTGTTCCCTAGAAATGTTGTGGTTCTAATCACTCTGAGAAAGACTGAAGGTCCAGTAGTCTCCGGAAGTAGGAAATGCACAAAATCAAAAAAGGCACAAAAGCTGTGAGGAGTGCAGCCATCACCAAAAACTAAAACCCAGTGAAAGTGCACGGATCCAGCCGGGGTGGAATTGACCGGCATAGAGACACACCCGTCCAGAGGAGGTGAGGGAACATTGACGAAGGGGTGGCTGTGCTGCGACGTGGTGGGACGCTCTGCTTTTGGGACAAAAACTCCTGGCTGACCTCTGGAAGCCCCGAAAACGTTGTAAAAGGGACCTCTGCTCGCGGGCCAAGGTGGGTGCGTGATACCACTAACTGAGGCCGCAACTCAGAACCCCGGGGCCAAAGGCCTTTATTAATTGATGCACGGAGGTGTACGTTGATCACTGGTGCACCACCGAAGCGCTGTGGACAACACCCCTATTACTTGCTGCCTCACGGCTGACGGCACTTGCACGGGCGCGGAGAAGATATTGCACAGGACACCACCACGTAGCACTGGGGCTTGAGCCCACGGGTGTTACTGCGCCATGTTGGGGCCGAAGGGGCAACGATCCACGCTCCAGACGAAGCTGGATAAATACGCCACCCACAAAGTAGGTGACCCTGATGGAGCACCCAAGGGGGGAGGTTGAAAAATCATCACCGCCGACTGGAGAAGAACCGACGTTGGTAGACGTAATGGCGGCCATTGCTGGGGTGCGTTCCTCACTGGAACACAGAATGGATACCCTATCACTTGAAATGGCACTGATCAGAACTGATCTACACAAAACGAGTGAGAAAGTGAACGCCATAGAAGTGGTGACTAACGAACTTAGTGGAGACGCCCAGAGAATGAGTAAAGACATTAAAAAACTTCAACTGGCACGACAACGGCTAGATGCCCAGCTGGACGATTACGAAGGTCGAGCAAGACGTAATAACGTCAGGATTATTGGGGTCCCGGAACGAGCGGAGGGGCCGGCCACGGACCTTTTCGTGGAAGATTTAATCGTGAACCGTCTGCGCCCTAAAACTCGATCAAAATTCTTTACAGTTGAAAGAGCACACAGTGCCGGGGATGGGGGCGGGGGGGGGGGAAGAGACCTAAACCGGGTGCCCCCCCCCATTCGCGCTCGACTTCAGAGATCGTGATAGCATATTAGAAACGGCTCGTACTAGCCCTCCCCTAAAAGTCGACAACAGTGAATTGTCCTTTTTTCCGGACTTTACCATCTTGGTTCAGCGTCAACAGTGCACTTTCCTAGACATTAAAAAATGGATGAGGGACAAGGGCATTCGCTATGCGATGTTTCCGGCAAAGCGCAGGGTGGAAGCTGACGGGAAGGCTTGGTTCTTTGACACGCCGGAGGCGGCCCAGGACTCGCTGGAGGGCTGGAAACCGGGGAAGGTCCATAATGGAAAGTGATTCTTGGACACTTGAATCGAACTGCAAAAGCACTACACCAGACTGTGTATGGGTAGTCTGAACACTCCGGCCCCAGCCTTACCTCGGCAGACTTAGAAAACACTGAGACAACATGCCAAACAAGCAAAGAGAACATTTCCTGCACAAATTGCTGGTATATGTATATAATGCATGTTCTAAATCGCCTTAAAGGGGAACACAACGTAGTGAGGCGGGGTCCCAAGGGAGGGTGTCTGCAACTCCTAACCCCCCTCCCAACTTCTAGTTAGTTCTTAGTTAGGGCGACAGGCACTCTGCACTATTGGGGTTATGGGCAGTTTTAAGCCCAGAGTGCGGGGGAGCAGGGAGTGTCACAGGGTGGGGGGTGTTTGGGGTTTTGTTTTTACGGGGGTTTTTCTCGTTCATCACAGTCATATGTAGTGAGTCTAGGTGTGGGACGTACAGTGATCATGCACGCGCAGTAGAGACCATAGTGGATTGTGTAGAATCCAATTGGCAGATGGTGGGTGTTCCGGGGACGGGTGGGGTGCCCCCCCACTGGTGAATACTATTTCGAGAAATGGGGGTTATGTGTAAGAAACGCATTAAGTTATTATCCTGGAATGTAAATGGTTTACGTGATAAGCTTAAACGGGGAATCACACTGCAATTTCTTAAACGGCGCACCCCGGATGTGGTTCTGCTCCAAGAATCGCACCTCATTGGGAACGTGTAGGGCCCTAGCGAGAGGAGGATATCAATTGGTGGTGCATTCCGGGTTCACGACGGGATCCAGGGGCGTAGGCATATTGAAGAAACGTTCCTTCCCCATGACAATAGACCAGGTCTATACGGATAATTTAGGGAGATACGCTGCAGTGACTGGCCAGTGGGAGGTTGAATCGCTGTCATTGATGTCGTGCACGTGCCTCCGGGACTGCAGGAGGGTACATTCAGAGATTTGGGGAAAGTATTGCTTGCGTTTCCCAGTAGTAGAATGGTAAGGGGGGGGGCGGGGGGAGACTTAAAAACTCAGTTGTATCTGGGACACTAGATCGCCGTCCCCTTAGAGACATTCCCCCATCACAGCTGCGACTCCCAGGTTTTCTGGATGCCATGGGTATAGTAGATACATGGAGTACATCACCCTGCAGAGCTGCAGTACACATTTCATTCTGGGGCCCATAAAAGCCTTTCCCGGTTAGACTACATCCTTTTTCCAGCAGCACAGGCTGGCTATGTGAAGGAGATAAGACATCTAGCGAGAGGGATTTCGGATCATTCCCCAGTCTGGCTGCAGATGGAATATGGTAAGGGAGACTGTACTAGGGTGGCCCCCATCAACCCTTGGTATCTGCGAAACCCCAACATAAGATTGAAATTCGAGAAAAACTGAATACTACTTCAATGAGAATGAGGGCACAGTTGAATCAGCTCGGGTCCTCTGGGAGGCCTTTAAACAAGCATTTGCAATGCAACAGGTCTCGCATTTACGCGAGTTTGAGCTATCGGCATTGTAAATGACAATGCCTTTTATTTATGTTTTGGTTTTTGAAGCATAAATAAAAAGCATTTTCATTTACAATGCCAATAGCTCAAACTTGCGTAAATGCGAGACCAATTGCATTGCAAATGCTTGTTATATACTTCTTAATATGGGATTTGGTAGGCTAAAGCTGAAGGTGTGAGCAGATCATATAGCCAGCACAAAATATGATGAGACTGCGATGAATGGGGATTGAATTGACATGTACGTAAGTCTGGTAAGTATTGCATGTAAAAAAGAAACACACCTTTGAGCTAAATGAAAACTTTGAAACCGATTTACCGACACCACCGAGATGTTAAGCTACAAAAAGCAAGTGTTTTCCAAAATGCCCCAAAATGTAGTTGTCATTTAAAAAACGTACAGACGTATAGCACTATGATTGTTTTGTGAACTGAACACTCGGCGAGATGTTTGAGTGAGTCAAAACATGCTATTCAGACACAAGAGAGGCAAGGGTTGGTCGTCTTTATCGTTATCAAAAGGAAAACGTCCTGTTTATTCAGAGTCTTGTGAAGGCCTGGTGCGTTCTCAAACAATAAGATATTTCTCACAGGCAGGTTCTTATGCCACGGAGGTGTGACAAGCTGATACAGTACATATAAAGGGGGTTGTAAAACAAAAAAGCAACTGGGATTGGGGGTGACACCCCTGTGCAGACTCCTCGTTGTGGTCTGCAGCCAGGACAGGTGACGGGGGCTTCTAAGCACTGTGAAAAGGATCAGACGGGAACACAAAAGGACAGAAGCCAGGATCCACCTGGTGAGTGATGATGCGCTGCTGTTCTGCCTTCTGATTGGTGGGTTCCCTCTCAGCCTTGAAGGTCTGGGACAGGCTGGGCTCAGATCTTGTTTAGTTCTCATCAGAGCAGTTTTATTTAACGCGAAACCGACCCGAGGGAGCGCTTTACACGAACACCAGTTACATTACACAAGGACGCATTCATATTGTGAACAAGGGAAGGTGAAGCGATTTGCCTGGAATCACAGGGTGCTGAGCATATTGCATTTACAATGCAATAGGTCTCGAAACTGCGAATTTTGGAGCTATTGGCATTGTAAATGGCAATGCCTTTTAAAAAATTAAAAGCCATTGTTATTTACAATACCAAAAGCAACACCTATTGCATTGCATAGCGCGGTGTCCGTGAAGACGGCGCCGCGCTCATTAAAGTAAAAACAAGCATTGGCATAGCCAATAGGTCTCGCCTTTGGGACCTTATAAGTGTTTAGCTGTGCAACATTTGATGTTGACGAAAGGATATTGTGCTGCAGAAGTAAATACTTATAAGGTCATAAAGGGGAGATATATTGGATATGGTAATGATTGTTTTTTTTTTTTTTTAAGGACAAGAAGTGATTTTAGGCTGCGGCTGCCACTTAGCGTACCGTATTATACGTAGACGTTGTAGCTATATTTGAGAGAGGTAGACAGAGAGGTAGACAGAGAGGTGGACAGAGAGGTGGACAGAGAGGTGGACAGAGAGGTGGACAGAGAGGTGGACAGAGAGGTGGAGAGAGAGGTGGACAGAGAGGTGGAGAGAGAGGTGGAGAGAGAGCGACAGAGGTGGAGAGAGAGCGACAGAGGTGGAGAGAGAGCGACAGAGGTGGAGAGAGAGCGACAGAGGTGGAGAGAGAGCGACAGAGGTGGAGAGAGAGCGACAGAGGTGGAGAGAGAGCGACAGAGGTGGAGAGAGAGAGCGACAGAGGTGGAGAGAGAGCGACAGAGGTGGAGAGAGAGCGACAGAGGTGGAGAGAGAGCGACAGAGGTGGAGAGAGAGCGACAGAGGTGGAGAGAGAGCGACAGAGGTGGAGAGAGAGAGCGACAGAGGTGGAGAGAGAGCGACAGAGGTGAGAGAGAGAGCGACAGAGGTGGAGAGAGAGCGACAGAGGTGGAGAGAGAGCGACAGAGGTGGGAGAGAGAGCGACAGAGGTGGAGAGAGAGCGACAGAGGTGGAGAGAGAGCGACAGAGGTGGAGAGAGAGCGACAGAGGTGGAGAGAGAGCGACAGAGGTGGAGAGAGAGCGACAGAGGTGGAGAGAGAGCGACAGAGGTGGAGAGAGAGCGACAGAGGTGGAGAGAGAGCGACAGAGGTGGAGAGAGAGCGACAGAGGTGGAGAGAGAGCGACAGAGGTGGAGAGAGAGCGAGAGAGGTGGAGAGAGAGCTGGAGAGAGGTGGAGAGAGAGGTGGAGAGAGAGCGAGAGAGGTGGAGAGAGAGCGAGAGAGGTGGAGAGAGAGCGAGAGAGGTGGAGAGAGAGCGAGAGAGGTGGAGAGAGAGCGAGAGAGGTGGAGAGAGAGAGAGAGAGGTGGAGAGAGAGAGAGAGAGAGAGGTGGAGAGAGAGAGAGAGAGAGAGGTGGAGAGAGAGAGAGAGAGAGAGGTGGAGAGAGAGAGAGAGAGAGAGGGAGAGAGAGAGAGAGAGAGGTGAGAGAGAGAGAGAGAGAGAGAGTGGAGAGAGAGAGAGAGAGAGAGAGAGGTGGAGAGAGAGAGAGAGAGAGGTGGAGAGAGAGAGAGAGAGAGGTGGAGAGAGAGAGAGAGAGAGGTGGTGAGAGAGAGAGAGAGAGGTGGAGAGAGAGAGAGAGAGAGGTGAGAGAGAGAGAGAGAGGTGAGAGAGAGAGAGAGAGGTGGAGAGAGAGAGAGAGGTGGAGAGAGAGAGAGAGGTGGAGGGAGAGAGGTAGAGGGAGAGAGGTAGAGGGAGAGAGGTAGAGGGAGAGAGGTAGAGGGAGAGAGGTAGAGGGAGAGAGGTAGAGGGAGAGAGGTAGAGGGAGAGAGGTAGAGGGAGAGAGGTAGAGGGAGAGAGGTAGAGGGAGAGAGGTAGAGGGAGAGAGGTAGAGGGAGAGAGGTAGAGGGAGAGAGGTAGAGGGAGAGAGGTAGAGGGAGAGAGGTAGAGGGAGAGAGGTAGAGGGAGAGAGGTAGAGGGAGAGAGGTAGAGAGAGAGTTAGAGAGGTGGAAAGAGGGAGAGAGAGAGGTAGAGAGATAGAGGGGTAGAGGTAGAGTGGCAGTGAGGTAGAGAGAGCGGTAGAGAGAGAGCGGTAGAGAGATAGGTAGAGAGTTAGAAGGAGATGGTAGTGAGGTAGTGAGGTAGAGAGAGAGGTAGAGCGAGGTAGAGCGAGGTAGAGAGAGAGGTAGAGAGAGAGAGGTAGAGAGAGAGAGGTAGAGAGAGAGGTAGAGAGAGAGAGGTAGAGAGAGAGAGGTAGAGAGAGAGAGGTAGAGAGAGAGAGGTATAGAGAGAGAGGTATAGAGAGAGAGGTATAGAGAGAGAGGTATAGAGAGAGAGGTAGAGAGAGAGGTAGAGAGAGAGGTAGAGAGAGAGGTAGAGAGAGAGAGGTAGAGAGAGAGGTAGAGAGAGAGAGGTAGAGAGAGAGAGGTAGAGAGAGAGAGGTAGAGAGAGAGAGGTAGAGAGAGAGAGGTAGAGAGGTGGAGAGAGGGAGAGGTGGAGAGAGAGAGGTGTAGAGAGGTAGAGGGGTAGAGGGGTAGAGGCAGAGAGAGTGGCAGTGAGGTAGAGAGGGAGAGGTAGAGAGAGAGGGAGAGGTAGAGAGAGGTTAATTCGCAGAGAGTTTGGCAGGAGAATGAGCAATAAACAAGCATTTATTGTAGGTTTTTTTTTGCAGCAAGTGACATAACAGTGGTTTGTTAAGTCCCATGTCAGATGTGTGCTTTCATCTCATCCTGAAATGCCCACGTTCGTTCACAGTGCGTATCCGGTTATGCTTTATTCATTTCGGGCATTTGATACTGCACACACCTAATTTGGAAGGAGAAGCCGGGCACTTTACATTGAACACAAGAAGGGCTGGGCGAGAAGGGAGGGGGAATGCCAGCAGCAGAGGAGCTTCATCAAAGCCGAAAAGGGAGGGGGAGAAGGGAGGAGAGATTGTGAAGCAGGCTGGCAAATGGTGTGCGATGTGCGCGCACCATGACGAGAGAGGAAAGCCATATGGCACCTCCGCTCGTCCTTGTGCGCGTAATCGCACACTCTATGCCAGCAAAAAGAGTGGTTGCATTTCTGCAACCACACTACAAAATGCCTCGCTCAGAGCCAGCGCTGAAGCGCTGGCTTTCAGAGCGAGACCTAAAAAGTAATAGGGGGCAGGGGCTCTCGCTGATCTCTGGAGCAAAAAAAAGACAAACAGGCCAGACTTCAACTACAAGAGGAAATACTGAAACTGGAAGAAGGAATCACAACACCCCCCGACCATGACACAATCCACATTCTTAATTTGACACTGGAGGAATACAGGACCGAAGCAAGGGAGGTAGCTAAAACTATGCTTAATCATAAGCTGGGTAGCGTGTACGAACTAGGGGACAAAGCTGGGAAACTGTTGGTCTGGCTAGATAAGCGGGAGGCAGCAAACCGGCTAGTCACAGTACTGTTAACAGATACAGGGGAAAAGCTCACCGAACCACAGGACATCGTGGACGAGTTTGGTAGGTACTATGACCATATCTACACGTCCAAGACCACCAGGCAGGAGGGTGAAACTACAGAACTATTGGCAGAAATTCGTCTGCCGGTATTAGTGGACGCAGACAAAACTGCATTGGAGGAAGACATTGCATCGGATGAAATAGCTCAGGCCATCCGTTCTCTCCAGGCGGGAAAGGCGATGGGCCCTAACGGCCTCCCGATTGAATTATACAAACTGTTTCCTGACAAATTAGCCCCCTGCCTCCGAGCGATGTTTGTGGAAAGTCTTGGGAAGGGACTCCACCAGATCAGAGACTGGCCACCCTGGTAGTGATACCCAAAGAAGGGAAACCAAGGAATAGCTGCACCTCATACAGACCCATATCGCTGCTAAATGCGGAGGCCCAGATACTTGCCAAATTGCTAGCCACCCGATTGATTCAGGTTCTCCCGGATTTGGTCCACCCGGACCAGTCGGGATTCATGCCATCCAGAAATACATCCCTGAATTTGAGAAGGGATACACGGAGTTCTGGGAAGGGCAGACACCATCATGGAGGATGCCGTCGTGGTGTCCTTGGACGCCACCATGGCATTTGACACCATAGAATGGCCATACCTTTTCGCTGTATTGGAGAGGTTGGGGTTTGGTCCTAAGTTCATCAGTTGGGTCCGACTTCTCTATACCGACCCGCTAGCACAAGTGGTGGTCAACAACCAAAAAATCAGCTATATTCCATCTACACAGGGGGACAAGGCAGGGGTGCCCGCTGTCCCCACTGCTGTTTGCACTCACATTAGAGCCTTTGGCCAGTTGGATTCGGCGAGACCCTATAATAAGAGGGTTGCGCTGGTCCAAAGACTGGGAGGACCGTATTTCGCTCTACGCAGACGATATTTTGTTATACCTAGCGTCCCCCAATAGATCCCTACGTAGTGTCTTAAACATCTTCACCAACTTTGGCACATACTCCGGATACACGATCAACTGGATAAAATATCTAAATTTATATACTCAAGGGCAACTTCCCGGTCCTGCCAAAGGACTATCAACTCCGGATAGTAACAGAGGGGTTCAAATACTTGGGAATTTTCATTACTAAACATCCCAAGTTGTTTTACGAGGTCAACCTTCTGCCGCCACTGCGGCGCCTGAAATGTGATGTAGAACACTGGCAGTCCCTTCCGTTGTCACTCTTGGGACGAGCTGCACTATTCAAAATGATGGCATTGCCTCGTTTGTTATATGTTTTACAGAATTCGCCCGCTCTAGTCCCTGCGTCCTACTTTAGACAAGTGGAGGGTGCACAACGAACACTGCTCTGGGGGAGTGGTCCACCGCGTATCTCATTCTCAAAATCGGTTAGAAGCTGGTATGACAGAGGAATCAGTCTGCCAAATATCAAGAAATATTACTGGGCGGCGCAGTTGGCGGCCATCAACCACTGTATGCATCGCCCCCCCACTGATCCGGGATATGCAATGGATAGATGGCTACTCCCTGGGGGTAACTACACGCGAGCACTATACTCAAGACCGGCAAGGTTCCCCTTGACAGGCCCCACGAAACACTCAGTACAAGTGTGGCACTCGGTTCAGAAAATTAAGGGATGGGCAAAGACGATTACTCGGAGTACCCCATTATGAGACTCCGAACATTTGGGCGACCTCTGGAAATCGAAGGGGTTTGATAGATGGGACCTGATTGGAATTTCGCGAGAGACTGATCTTTGGAAACAGGGGGGGGAGGGGGGGTAGAATGTACTGCCCTTTGCAACAAAAGTATGAACTCGTAGACTGAAAGATTTAGGTACCTTCAGATACGACATGCACTGCAAGCGGCCATTCCAAAAGGGACGGACCCTCCCGAGGCCTCCCCTCTCGAGGACAGGCTTTTGGACAGTTATCTGCCTAAAAAGGCAATTTCCCTGACATACTTGAAACTTATAAATCATTCTCCTGATCCCCTCCTGCCACTTCGGGCAAAATGGGAAAATGACCTAGCTAAACTTGACAAAGACGAATGGATGGAAGCACTGGCATCCCCGTGGGAGGGGGCGATCTCTTCTAAGTTGAAGTTGGTGCAATTGAAAATACTCCACAGGATTTATGTCACTGGACCAACATTGGTTCGGATGGGATATGGGGATGTGACTAGTTGTCGACGGCGATGTGGCCAGGAAGGCACCTTTTTTCATATAATATGGGAATGCCCGCATATTATTACATTTTGGAGAGCGGTTCATTCGTGTATGGGGGTGGTTATGGGAACAGACGATAGCTATGGAAGCCAAACGCTGCCTCCTAAATATATGGGAACCAATAGACCTGGGTAGTAAAGAGAAAGCTTGGGTGACCCTGGGATTGATGGTCGCCAAGAGGAATGTTGCACGGAGATGGGGGGTACCCACAACTTCAACATTACGGGAGTGGGAAGGAGACATGGACTGGTGCATGTATCGAGAAAAAAACAGTATATGTATCACGAGTCTGCCCCAGAAAATGGATGCAAATATGGGGGAAATGGAACACATACAGGGGGAACATATGTGAACCACCCACGCTGCCGGCACACCTGTCCCTGGGAGAATCAACACCCTGATACGCTGATGTTCACTTTATACTCACGGCATGTGATGATATAGAACTGTATGTAGTGTATGCCAGACTATCATGACATTTCAATTGTATGACTTGCACTCTGATGTTTTCATGGTTATAATAAAAAGAAGAAAAAAAAAAAAAAGGCACAAAAGTAAAAAGGCACAGCACTATTAACTGTGAAACTATCCAAAAAGTAGCAACAAGGAACAAAAAACACAAAAAAACTTGAAATAAATTACATGCGTAAATAATATGGGTTCTAGACAATGAATGCTTTCCCTTGCCCTCGTGGGCCACCACTTTAAAGGCATGAATTTAAATTGGAATGTAAACTGATTTTAACCACTCACCTGGCTTTGAAGGGTGTTTGGTGTAGTCGAATACCAACACATCAGAGGAGGGTGTCTTTGTAGCGATAATGCAGGGATTCTGTGGCATGTACCGGGCCCGATTCACCTCGCCTTCATGGTTGATCTTAATCTCCGTTTCAATCTTGCCAGTTACAGATCCGAAGCCTCCAAACTCTAGGGTTAGTACACACACATGATTAAAGGATACATGCTTTGGCATTTTTCATAACAAACTATTTGATGAGCCTTTCCTTTTAGAAAAATAAATAAGTGCAGAAGATAAACGCATGGACACAATACATGGAAAAAACATTTATGCTATTACTAGCAATGGTGTTAGGAATTTCTGGAATACATGGTACTTAATACAGGCATGCACCCTTTATAGTATGAAGTGTTGGTGGAACACTGCTATTCTTTTGACGGCATAAGAAAAGGCTGTCCTGCTAATGGAATAGAGATTCAGACCCAGAGGGCATATCCAGCGGAGGACTGCCTTAGTGCCTGAGCTCCAAAGTTGGTGCTGCTCCTTCCTCCCGTCACACAGGAGATGGACTGTTTCCAGGCAACGTAGTTTGGGATTCCAGAGCAGAATGATGTAGGCTAATTTATAAACAAATCTTGCCTGAATGGGGAGTCATTTCAATGCAAGAAGAAATATGTCCACTGTGTATAAGGCCTCTTTTAAAGGCGTTGGAACGAGAAGGAACTCTGTACTAAGCAAACAGCGCGAGATGGCGTGATGTCAACAAAAGCACTGGCAACACCTTTAAGGTTGTAAGGAAAGGGAATTTTCAAATAAGTACTGTCACCTTAAAAATAGTCCCAGCAACCAATTCCACATAAAGAATAAAAAATAATGCAAGAACGTGAGCTTGAAGAACAGCTTTGAGGAGCACACAGGAGGTGAATGTAAGTGTTCTAATTTTATGAGGACATTGATTTTTAAAAGTAAGAGGACAATCAACTGAGGACTATGTTACTGAACACCACTCGATCCTTAAATTTTTCTAAGAGAGTAGAGTTGTTTACTGTGCCCAAACTTCCAAACAGGTTCAGGAGGATGAGCAGTCCTTTTGTCTAGAATGAAAGTGCACTGTCAACTATTTTGTGAATTGCATTTCCTTTCCACATTCTGACCTGAAGACATAGCTCATCAAGGAGGTCATTTTTCAATATGAAAAGTTTAAGGTGAGCCTCTAAACAGCTCTTCAGGACTTTAACAAGAATAAAAGTTAAAAACCGGGCAGAAAGGAGTCAGCTACTCAGAATTTTAAAAAAAATGTTCCAGACCCAACCTATTTTTACTTAATCCAGGACTGTACCTTATAACAGTTTTATCAGTAGGGTGTAACATGGGAACATCTCTTAAGACTATATGTCTAGGAGAGAGAAAGGTCTTGTCATTGCAATATGGGTGCTCATTTACTTGAGAATACTTCTCTGAAAGACAATGAAGTACCAGCTTTCCAAATGGTGTAAGAGCGCAGAGTTCACTAAACAGCAAGTGTCTTTGCTACTGCTCTCTATATGGAGTCACGGGGTGGAATCGCTAAAACGTTAATTACACCCACATAAAGAAAATGTTAGAAGAGGGTGATGCCTGAAGGAAAGAATTCCACATGCAGCGAGAGAGAAAAAGCTTTCGTTCAGTGCAGTCACAAGATTAGGAACTTTAGCTATAAAAATAAACAAACCTTGTATGGACAAACTTCAAAATGGGATAGGTGGAACAAAAGCATTTCGTGCAATCTAGGCCACATGCAAACTCTGTAGAGCATATGGTAAGAGACCTACAGCCATCAAAAGAATGTACCCTCTAAAAATTAAATCTATTCACAATTTGTTTCATTAATATTGCTATACTTCATTAAAAAAACACCTAAAAGTGAGTTGTGTGTAAAGTAGAAGCCTCAACTGCAAATTTGCTAAGAAACACAAACATCAGGTCACACCAAGGCCAGTCACAACAGTTGTGTCATGTCATCAGTTTTCAAGATACCGTCAATTAAGATCACATATTTAGGGCACTAACTCTATATACAACCTTAAGTGGCACCCACACATCTTCACCAGGTATTTCTACACAGTACTCCACCATATTTTTAATACAGTACTTACTGTATTCATACAGCTCACCATGCAAGGGAGCAGTACACAATTCCATGTATCGCAAACCCCAATCCCCAAGATAGTCTTCATTTCCTGCTCAAAAGACCTATCATCTTGCAGCAATACCCGCAAGAACATGCAGACGGGTTCACTCTCCTCAGCGGATTACAAAAGCCTTGTTGAAGGTCATTTCGTGATGCGAAGCAATAAATACTAACCAGGCGTTTGCATGCACAAAGACTGCTGTAGATCCATCAGAGGGAAGACAGGCTTCCTACAAGTACAAAACAGCCAACCAGACTAATGCTTTTACAGTACTCACCTCCTTTTTCACTATCGTAGTGAGATGCATCAAACTGAGCATCATCGTTAGGAATCTGTACTCGTGCAACCACCAAATGATTCTGCTCATCAGAAGTGTGGGTCCCTAGTACAAGCCAATGGAGTGCATAGTCCTTTCCTTCTGGCCTGAAAAAGATGAACAGCATTGATCAAAAGCTGCAACTTTGCCTGTTGGGCCATCCATGCTACATTCTTTTTAATGAGTGAGAAGACATATGCACGGCCTCATCTGCAGGCAAAGGAGCAATTATTTTGCATTGGTCACACTCCCATTTTAAAGAAGGCATTGTGGAGACAGTCTTTAATTAACATTGCATTTAATACCGAAAGGTGTCACTTCACAAGTCAACAGGTATTTTGCTCAAGAACAGGCACATCAGAAAATGACAGGGAGCTGCATCGGCGTACCAAAGCTTGTCCAAGTCAATGATACTGTGTGTCTACTGAACTTTAGAAAATCTGAGAATGCCTGCTCTGCCCAAATGCTAACCAGCACATACAAGAAATTATACGAATATTCAGGACAGATTAAAACAGAATAGAGAGACACTGAGCGCAAGATAAAAAATATAGGTAAATCAGTTATAAAAAAGCATTGTATCAAAATCCATTTAAAAGTCACATTTGTAAATATTACAAAGAGATCCGGCTCTTCTGGACCAGTGTACAAAAGTGTTCAAAATGGAACTAGTATTTGTGACGCTTCTCGCTGACCAGCCCAAACACTCATCTTATAATTCTCAGCAAACATTTAACAGTTGGACCTAAACTTAAAAATACCACCGCTTCCCACATAGGACGTTTTCCAGTTTATTTGTCCTTGAGGAGTAAAGTGGCGCTATCACCGGGTGGATGTCCCCACCTGTTGGGTCAGAACTGCACAGGGTTTATGGTACTGGAGTAATAGGATACGAGGAAGAAACTTCTAGTGGTGCTAAGAGAAGATGGCCACAATATATATCCAAACACCCACACTTGGGGAACAAGATATTTTCATTGCTACCATTCTGGATGTATTATTCTAACAATGCTGTTTCTGTTACTTGCTTTAACACAAAGAAATGCCACTTTCCAAAAAAAGCAGAAATGTATAGTATGTGATTACATTCTCCATTCCGGATGAGATGCAGCGCCAATGGTTTGCAAACTGGATAGGACCATATTGCAAGAACTTTGGCACAACAGCCACATGGCTTTCTTTTTTTCAGAAGGGCCTTACATCGAGACTACATTGAATCTGTTTGAATGGATTTTTAAGATGAAGGTAAATTCAGTACAAACATATCACTAGTGCTTGAAATATAAAGAGAGCAGGTACAAAGGTGGGACAGGCAGGTTATCCAGCCTTCCCTTACCCGTCCCTTAAAGTTCTGCCCATGCAATGGTGGTGAGCTCTCTGTGGAATCAATTCCATACAAAGAGCTCTCAAATCTGGCCATTTTATCGAATTAAATTTCTCTGTAAAGGTGCTCTTCCTAATAGGGTTTTTAAATTCGCCACTCGGCTTGAGTTTACGTTCTCAAAGGTTCTTTAAATTAACTTAATCGACTAATTATCAATTTTTCAAATAGTCCTTTGCTTTCTGTAGCTACCAACCTCTACAAGTCATTGAATAAAAGGTGTCAGTTGTTGGCCAGCATCTGCAAGGAAAATCTTGCTTAGGGAGCTAAAGAACTCACATCAATTGCCTCAGACTTATCTGTGAAGTCTGATCTACAAACAAAATATCTCTGAACACCCCTGAAGAAGAAATGATCTCCCCTTCCCCCCCTGCCAAATAAACACATACACGCAATAGTTCCCCTGTCCCTTAACATTACCTAGTCACATCAGGTAGCCACTGAACGGTAAGACTTGGCCACTCCAGAGCATGTGTCATGACCAGGTCATACAGAAACGGGGTGTTCTTCTTCCAGATCTTGTACTCCTCATTGATCACTCGCTCCTCAACCGTGTCTTCAAACACTGAAAGAAGAGATTTAATGAGGACAAAAAGAAAGATTAACCACAACTAGCTTCAAACAAACCACTGTCTTAAATCCCAAGAACAGAATTCGCTGTGGCATTACGAGAAAGACTCCTCGTTAAAAAGCCTAAATTTAAGCATTGTAAATGGCAATGTACTACAGCAGACAAACTTCACAACAGAGAACATCATGGGAACAGGCTGGAAACTAAGAACAATACTACAGTGAATGGTCAGCAAATAAGCATTGGTACTAGACTAAAGTGGTGTTAAGATCACAAAGAGATGAGAAATAGTATGACCTGCAAAACAGCCCACCCTTCCCTACTGTAGGGATTCTGAATCTGTTGGTATAAGAGTCGCAGAACTCAAAGAGAATATACGATGGGCTGCTAGGAGAAGCTCTAAACCCAAGAACACCACTGTAGTGTCGTCCATGGGCAAATATGTCAAGGTGGTGTGCTCAAGTAAAATATAAAATGTTGGGTACATATTTAAAGGGGGTAGGCAATCTAGCCATACTGCCAGGCGAGCTTAGAAACCCTTAGACCAGACTCCTTTCAAAGAAGGTGGTTATCTGCCTTCCACAGTAAGCCCAAATAGTATTTCCCCTCTTCTAGTAACCGTGATTGAATTTGCAGTTAAAATATCTAGAGACACTGTCACTCTAGGCCATACAGATAGCCAAACACCAGAGTATTTGGGTTCTGGAGAAATCTTGGGGAAATGTATGGGACTAGAAAAAGCTTTATGGTACCATCACTTTGTCCCGTCTCACCAATAAATAAATCACTAGATGTCTTTGAAACGTACAGGAATTCTTGCAGTCCCTAGGTATCTGATCCATGCTTACTTTCAAAACATCTACTTTTCTGCAATTATATTAATCATCCACACAATAGGCAATCATACACTCCTGTGGGAAAATCCGAGTTACTCTCACATATATTGCTTGTAAAGCGTGGTGCGGCCTCCCACTACACATCAGACCCTCCTCCTCTCATTTTGAATTCCACAAGAATCTGAAGACCTGACTTTTCAATTAACAAACAGGCAGGACTAGGCACACACATTCAGCACCATGATACACTTGCACTTTAAAAGTACACAATATAACAAACTGTTCCTCGGAATAACGAAAAGTGCTTAGTTGCAGAGATAGTGGGGCATACGCTACACCAGTATAAAAAAAATTACTCTGTGGTACAAATGTACATAATTAGCCAAGATGTACTTTTCACATTGAGTATTAAATGGAGAAGAAAAAAAAATCTCTTGAAGTTAAAAAAAAAAAAAAAAAAAACACGAAACAGAGTTATGCTTCTGACTTGAACACAAACCCAATAAAATTCACCAGTTATGATTCATGGCGCAAACCCCAACTTTCAACGTCAATTGCACTGTGTATGGCATCACTCAAGCTCCTCTAAACTGAGGATTCTTGATGTCCAAACCATAATATTGATTTTTCATCTAGTAGGGTCCAGTGGTTATGTCGCAGCCCACCAGACTGCTAAAAACATCTTGGGGACATTCAGAAAGTTGACCTAGGAATGTATTCTACCCGTTGCTTAGCACTGGCTTTGTAGCTCACATTTTCTTACATTTGCGGTCTCTGTTTTAGGCTGTTCAGCTCGAGTTCATACCTTCCATTGCCCAAACCTTATTTACAGTATCCTTCCTCATGTTCCTTTTCAGTAAGCAAGCATGTAATTCTTGTTCTTTTCGCGTCACATTTGCTGTGCATTCAAAGACAGAGGTCAAATGTCAGGTGCCATCTTTGGATGGCGCTTGTTTAGTTTCCTTTCTAGGACTTCAAAGTGAGTGGATTTATGTGACAATCTTGCTGGACACTGATGGTAGGAAAGAGTTTTTTTCTAGCACACGACAACTTTTAAATGAACTGTGTATATATTTCAGTGTATATCAATTAGAAACACAAATGAAGCACATTTCTTCTACTTTCTGAAGTATGATGGAAACAAATACTTTAATATGATCAAAACAAATTACACTAGGTGATGCAATGTCCACACATTTCTATCTGTGCACTGTATAGTTTTATTAGTAAAATTGTATGTCTGTGCAAATGTAATTGTCTTTTTAATTGAAAATGTGTTGTTTGAAATGGCAGTGTGCTACCACACCATGAAGACTCCACTATGCCACTGCACTCTACTCTGCACCACTTCACTTTACACCACTGCACTCTGCACCACTCCACGCCGCTCTACGCTACCCTGTACTACTCTACGCCAATGCACTCTTCGCCAATCTACACCACTCCAATGTAGGCCACATCAACCTACTCTGCACAATTTCACTTTACGCAACTCTGCAATACTGTACTCTACACCGGTGTGCTCTATGGCAATAAACTGTACGCCAAGGCAATTTACTCTATGCCCCTGCAAGCCACTCTAATCTACTCTGCACCACTTTACTCTATGCCATTAAACTCTATGCAACTGCACTCTACACTGCACCACTCCACGCCACTGTACTTTTAACCACTGCGCTCTCCGCTACTCTGCACTCTAAACTACTCTGCACCACTCCACGCCACTGCACTCTACATGCCACTCCACTCTGCACTTTATGCCACTCTGCACCATGCCACTCCATTTGGCACTATGCTACTGCATTCTGCGCTGCTGAAATTCATGCCACTGCACTCTACGCCACTTTACTCTGCAACACTATGCCAATGCACTCTACACCAGTTCACGCTACGCCACTCCAGTGTATGCCACTCTACTCAACTCCATACTGTGCCACTCCACAGCACTACTCCACCCTTTGCCATTTCACTCTGTGACACTCCATGCCACTCTTGTGCGCCACTAACTTTTAGCCACGCTGAACAGCAGCTACGCTGGTGTACAACATGGCTAAACCACAGTGGCAAAGCCAATTGCTCTTGCGATGGGCTTTGCCAATGCTTGTTTAAATTATGTTGGTTTTAAGTTTTTTTTTCTTTTAAACTAAATTTCTTCTGCCATTGTTGCTGCCCTCCCTGTTTTACTTATTTGAGAAGGTTTAGCATTTGTCAAAACCTTTATTTTTGTAGTCAAAATTTTGGTATAAGATATAGCCAAGTAGGTTCTTGTACCAATTACAAGGTATTATGAAGTGTCCATGGAGGTTTGCGTTGATCCAATGGATGTTCTTTATTTTTAATGTACGATTCATTTGCTGCAATAGCGCCCAAGTTTCTGGGTGAGGAGTTGCAGGATGTTTAGGACCATATGATGGATTGCTTGTGGAGTTTTTCCAAGTCTTTAGTTTATTTCCCAGTAGATCAATGTGTATGTGCTGTACATGCCCTTTCACGCCGTATCTTTTTTGTGCTTCGACATTCTGCTTTGTAATGGCATGTTGTAGGTATCTCACCCTTTTCTTGTCTTTGTCTTCATCTTTGTTACTCCATCTTTATCAGTTTTTGTTTTTCTTACTCTCCCTCATTTTCTTTTTCTTACTACCTCTCCCTGATCCACCAGGCCTTTCACTTACCTTCCCCGTCCTTATTCTATCTTCCTGTTTCCTATTTATTTTCATTGTCAATCTTTACAGGGCACAGTGACCCTAAGAACGCTTCTGAAGATACTAATGGCTACTAAAAGTGAGTCAAAGGTGAAGAAAAAAAAAAAAAAAAAAAGAGAAGAGGTGGTCTCAATACTGGAGTGCTGAGAGTAAAGCAAAAGTTTGTAAACTCCAACATAGGAGAGGCACTGGAAGGTGAGGGAGTGGGGCATGTGTGCCACTTATCTTGGTCACTATTACACAGTGTGCACATGGTAATTGCTCTAGGCTGTGGTGGCACACAAAAATCAGTACCTTTGTGGTAGCAGGGTGGAGTTCTGGGAAATTCCCAGAGGAAAGAGTGGCAGCAATGACAAGAATGCAGGAAACTCAAAGAGGAAGAAGCCAGGAGTGTCATGTTCAAGACCACTTTGACATGGGGATGGAGGCAGAGCCTCATACCTTTTTCCCAATCCAAGGTAGCGCGTGCTGTTATAACTGGAGAAACCAAATTCCCAATCCAATATGCCCGAAACACCTTTTGAGTTTTTCTTTATACGTCCGGTTTTTATTTTGCTATTAAAGGGGCTCCGCTTCCTTTGCTTCACAACACTTCCAGGTAATTTTTGCTAGTGGGAGAGTCACCCCCCGGTTGGTGTACTAGTTTTGTCCCAGTATTTTTGCACTTCTTTACCTAGGATTCACATCACCTTGGATCTGAGAATTTTCAGTTACCTTTAGCTCTACTCGTCTCCCTAACAGTTCCGATTGGTTCTTCTCCAATTGTCCTCTTCTACTTCATCTTATGTACTGTCCAGGTCTCAAAAAAATCACCCACTCACTATGGCAAGTCAGATTTTATCAGGGCGCGCTAACTTTAGGTTCTACTTGCCCATTCTGGCGAGTGACTGGAGCAAGAACTGGTGTTCAGTTCATTCAGAAAGTGAATGAGCGCAAAAAAAAAAAAAAAAAAAAAGTGTCCTTTAAATCTTGTTTTTATCTTGACACATTTGCGTATGTTCAAAGACAGAGATCAAATGTCAGTTTATGTCTTTTTACAAAGTGCTGCTTAATTTATCCTGGAGATTGGCGTTTACTTTTCTTTCTCTGACTATTAAAGTATTTTATAAAGTAACCTATCTGACAATTGTTGTCAAACGAAAGGCTGTAGGGTGTCAGTGCTTTTCCAAAACA
Organism: Calotriton arnoldi; assembly: GCA_963921515.1. Lineage (NCBI taxonomy): Eukaryota > Metazoa > Chordata > Amphibia > Caudata > Salamandridae > Calotriton > Calotriton arnoldi. Next base: position 577,404 of record CAWUFW010003385.1, read on the forward strand.
TTTCAATAGCTTGTAAATGAACAGCACAACTATTTGAAAATGACTCCGCAATTAGGAAAGCACATTTTAGTGTGATGGATACAAAGATTTGAATAGGATCAAACTAAATCAGAACACTTTACTTGGTGATGTGCAAATGATAAATTTTTTGAGAAACCGTATTTCTAAACATTACTTGTACGCTGGATAGTTTTATCAGTAAAACTGCATATCAGTGGAAACGTTTGAGCCAGTTCAATAGAAAATGTGCTGACTAAGTTATAGTGTACTATCACATCATGCTTTAGTAATATATTTATTAAAAGTGAGAGTTTTTAAACATGAACTGAGAAACTTTCCTGCCTCGATGACAATGGTGAAAGTGAACTAAGGTCAGTCAGGGGTACCCTATATGAGGGTTAGATTTCTATTATATATAGATAAAATGTTTAGTTTATTAACTCAAATAAAAAGGTTTTTACTACAGCAGACATGCAGAACTAACATATTTGAAAATGCGCTCATATTTGATAATAAAAAAAGGCAGCTCAGTTAAATGAAATATTTACCCAGGATCACAATTTGAGACCACTTTATGGGTCAAGAGCATTACAGTTAGGTGAAATAGATGTTTAAAGTCACTAGACCTGCAGGTCTGGTAACATATCTATGACTTTGAGGCTTGCAGTCTTTGAAGTTTTTTTTTAGGACACTGGCTTTTTCCTTTAGTCTAGCAGTTCCTTTAAGGGGCACTCATCAATTCAGTGTTTGATTATCACTAACTAGGGAAGCGACTACTGAAATGGGTTGCCCTTTAATCAGACGAGAAAATCCAGACCAAGAAGCAGCTACTGTGCCCTGCTCTTGCCAGACAGAAACACCCGTTAGCTTCAGGTTTTGTTATGGACCCAACTCGAGTCTTCGCGACACCATCCAGTTACAGAATGTTACGCTAATATCACTTAGAAATAAGAAAACTGCCCTGCAACAGACAATTGCTACAGAGGGCACCCCAGGACTGCTCCACTTCGATGGGAGATCCCAACTGAGATGTTTCTAGGTGCCTTATCTACATATTTCACTCGCAGATCCAACCAGCATACGCTCGATAAAACTAAGGTTGACTATCTGGTTAGCTGCCCGATAGGAGCGGCTCTCTCCAGGGCTACTCAATTATATCATGGTTTCCTTGTTTAAATAATTATTAGCCTTAATGGAAGCCTTTCGTCATGTCTTGAAACGTCTTGAAAGCCTAATTTAGAATTCTCACCAGAGGATCAACTGTGCCATTTTCAACAGGGTTCTCAAGATGTAACCGGCTTCAGATACTTAGCAGATGAAACAAAGTGGATGGAACGGACATTGTTCCATTGTAGATTGAAGGATGACAATAAGAATGAACCAATACATGAACCACGGACCCTCCTCTGTGACTGAGGCTACGGAGTCAGCTCAAATAACACCATATTAATAAAAGAAAGAGGAAAAAGGTGAACGCTCTTCTAAACGGAGCCATTTTCTTCAGACTTTGTTCTCTCACCACCTCTATGCCCATTAGTCATTTAGAAGAGCCCTTGCAGATAGGAATGACTAAAGGCCCTAAGAGGAACAGAAACGTAGAGAAAGGATTAAGGGACACTGTCTTTCTTACAAAGAATGTTTAATAAGACAGTGCTCGTTAAACCCAATATGCAGTCAGAAAACGTAAAACACAGATTCTGGCGTGAGGAGGAAGGATTGGGTGACACTCCTCTTACAGTGGTCTAACAAAATCAAGGAGGATTTACTTGTTTTATTAACAGATAACTTTACATGTCAATGGTGATTTGATCATTTTGGTGTTAGTATTATTGGTCTGTGGACAAATGGCATGTTTCTCGATAAAGATTAGGCCTCAAATCATCTTATTCCGAAACTGTTGAAAGAGAAAGCTGAAGCCTTACAAGACTTGATTAGAGTGGATGGGACACCTGACATTAGGTCCTGTAGCAGACTAAACAATGTTAACTTCATGGCATGAAGTAATTATTCACCAGGAAGTGCTAAAGTACGACTTTGACAAACTAACCTGTAGTTTTGGGTCTATGATGCTTGCGTTGTCACGACCCAGATATCAATAGGGTTACCAGAATGATTTCTCTTTGTTCTAAATTTTGCAATAAATATTGCTTTTTTACCAGAAGGATTAGGTTCAGGAGGTTGTGCCTGATCATAGGAGGCTGTGCCTGATCATACACACTGTTTCTACTAAGTAGAAGTAGCACGCTTATTCTGAAGTGTTTTCAAATGCAAAACTAATTAGCAACTTCCTAGTCATTAATTTCAACACTCTAAAACCCGAATCAGAAGTACAGTTTTGGAGGATATATTGGCAATCAGAATCTGAGAAAAGAGTGCTTCCACAATATTCGACATGAAATCTTGACAATGGCCGCATCGATCCGTCGACTACTGTTGGGGTTATCCCTTTTTTTTTTTTTTTAAACCCAAGATTGCGACCGAAGATTTGAGACCATGTATAAATTATAGAGAACTAAATGATATAACAATTGGAAAATAATTTGTCTCCTTCTTTAGTTAAGGACATGATGGAAGTTGAACAAGGTGTTCATGTGTTTGCTTAACTTACGATGTACTTACTACCTTGGACATATAAAGCATAGGGACGAGTGGAAACATCGCTTTTCACACAGCATGGTAATTTTGAACACAGGATTAGGACTTCTGGACGAACCAATTCGCATGGGCATTTTTCCAATATCTTCAACGTCTACATAGTGGTCTATATTACAACATCTTGATTTTTAACAAGACTAACTCAACATGGTTTTCCTGTACTCGGGGTACTAGACAGACTGAAGTCCAAACACCTGCCTTGTAAGTCATGGAAGTGTCTACCTAAAACATTCGAAGTGGGGTATCTGAGTTGCCTACCAACACCAAATGTATTCCAAAAAGATTTCTGCTGTACTGGATTGGCCAGCTCCTATAAATAAAAAAAGATGTTTCTATGATTTGCAATTAATTAAGATTTAACTGCTCGTGAAGAAAAGCAAAGGTTCAAATTGATTGGGATTCTACACCAGAGGCCGCGCAGCCTTCTTAGCCTTAAAACAGGCTTATACCAGCACTCCCTTTCTCAATCTTCCTGATCTTATAAATTTATTGTTGAAACCAGTGCTTCAGAATGAGTCTTGGAGAACAGTCTAAATTCAATTTCAAGAGGACAGAAGTAAAGAAAATTCAATTACTCTGGTACCCTCAATCCTTCAGAAAGAAATTATTCTGTGCTAGAACTTTACTTTTTAACTGCGAAAGACACTTCCAAGGAATGGAGACACCAGTTCAGAAGAGCTAGACATCCTTAGAAATTATGAGTGATCATTGTACCCTTCAGGTGTTACAATCTGCTCAATGTAGAACTAGCCATCAAACCAAATGGGACTCCTCCCCCGAACACAGTTATGTCATAACTTGCATACCGTATTAGTCAGAGTGGCTGATGCCCCAACCTGCTGTTATCCTGGGGATGTCAGAAGAATACCCATGAGTTTATTTTGAGGTCCTCAGGTCCAACTATCACGGAATAGGGTTGTTTAATGATGCCAAATCATATCCAGTTTGTGCCCAAATTAAGACTCTTCAAAAACCTTCTGGCCTTTTACAGGACCCTTGCAGATAATTTCCACTATTGTTGAACTCCCCCTCCCTTTCTGGGGGGTCTTTCAGTTTTTATGGTCACTGTGGATACTTTTAAATGGCTCATTTTTCACTGTTTCGCAAAGTGAAATCAGCCAAAGAAATGGCTCAACGGTTTGTTTAGAATAAATTTCATCTTCATGGCCTTTTGATGTTGGCGGGGAAAATCTGTTGGACAAACTCCAAGAAAACAAGTTGACAAAGCAATATGGGCTTAATCGATTACAACAGCTGGGGAAGATCAGTCCTCTGGTTACAGAAGAAAAGCTGATGTTCCGAGGTGCTGCTAACATACAGCGATGTTTAAACCGTAAAAGCACAAAGGGAAAGGTTACAAGCTTATCCTTTTACGTAAGCAATGGTTACACAGGATATACAAAATAAAGTCAGTATGCCTAGTTCTTTCTCAGAAAAAGAAGCACATGTAGGTGGGCTTAGCCTCACATGATAATAGTGGAAACCCCCATGTGGGTCTCGGTATCGAAGTGGTATCAAAGATATATTTGTCTAACTGCGCAGTTATATCCTGCTCAAAGCTGATTAGCCAAGCTTATCTGACCTTTTTGCATGTGGTTTCTTTCACCTAGCCATCTAGCCGGTTTTCTGCAAAAGCAAGTGACCAGCTATCTGACCTTTAGGTGTGATCTCTGCAGAAGAATGCACATGTGCACCAAATGTACTAAGGCAGGATGAGATACTTGGTATTTCTTACTATATACACATGTTCAAGATAAAGGTGTAAGAGATCGCAGCCCTTCATAGGAAGTGGGTTCTTATGTGATTGGTGCATCTCGGCTCATTCCCCCTAGTAGATGGGGATAGCGGTAACCTATGTGTGTGACCTATTTGATACAATGGCTCATCTGAACTCACCACTAAATGTTCTAACAAGTTTCCTGAAACTGAAGGAAAATGTGACCTATTTTCGTGGGGAAGGTCAGCTTGAACTAACCACAAGATACTTCCTGACCTTTAATCTATGTGACCTGTTTATTTCTGCTGAACACATACAAACAGACCTGTGTTGCTTACAGGGGCCTAAAAACTATTTCTAACCTGAAAGATTTGCCCGAGGGTCTCAAGTCTTCAATCTATGTGTTGCATCCCATTTTTCCATGTGTCCCCAAACACAATCTCAGATTAAATCCACAATTTATACACCACTTTTTGAAGACAATGTTCCTCTTTTGAGAAATCATGAGCTTTATCCTTAGATTTCATACTCAGACTAATGGTTTGACAGAACCAATCAGACATTGTAGTAGTATCTGAGATGCCTTTGTAATACAACCTGTGATAATTGGGCTACCTTGTGCCACATTTGCCTATAATGGCAATTCTAACATTGCTCCTTCTTAGGTCTCTGCTACAGAAAGCTTTAGCTGTCGGCAAGCAGACCTATAGCTTCCAGTACATAACTTAGGGGGTGATTACGATGGCGGACGGACTTCAGTCCGTCCGCCATCGTGTCGGGGAGTGGGACTGCCCGCCTACAAGGCGGCGGTCCCACCGGGGGTATCACGATGCCAATGCCACCGTGGCGGTCGCATCTACTATCTTTAACATTGCGGCGGGTGCTGCTAGCTGTAGCCCGCCGCAATGTTAAAGATGCACAGTTTACATTTCCATGCACTATGTGGCAGGCACCACGTGGTGCCTGCCACATGGCGCAGGGAAATGTGGGGGGGGCACCGTAGGTGCCCCCCAAGTGCTACAAGAAAGTGCCCCTGCACAGGGGTGGGCCCCCGAAGTCAATCTCCGCCAACCTTTGAGGCAATCGTAACGATTGTTACTTGTTGCGGACGGACTTTGCGTACGCCAGCACACCGCCCGCCATCGTAATATGGCGAGCAGAGAAGTGCTTCACGATGGCTACTGCCATCGTAATCAGCCCCTTAGAGTGGGCTTTGAGCCCCTTTCTCGTAACTCTATTACTTATTTGCCACTTTCACTTCTCCCGATTTTAGGTCTTTCCTCGCTATTCCTTTGTCCCATCCAGAGGAGCTAATGGGTTACCACCTTAAGATATGAGGTTTTAGCCTAATATAAACAGTAGGTGTGTTGTAATTAGATGGCATCTTGTCTATTTCAAACGTTTCCAGCTGATTTGAAGGTTTTCCTCTATATTTTTCTGTCTGCCCCACAGAGGAGGGTCTTGGTTTCACCATCTTTAGATTCAACAGAGCATATGTACTGCATTGAAGGACAGACTACATTTCAAAGAATCATCTTTGGTGTTCACCCTTTTTCTTTCACTTATGTTCCCCCCTCAGTTTGTTTTTATTATTTGACGTGCTTTTGTCAGGACCGGGGTCCAAGCCTAACTGAAGTATGGCCTCCCTACTGGTTTGTGCCTTTGTTCCGATAAGCCATGTAGGGCCCTCCTGATGTTACGTCTCAGATCAGGAAACAAGTGTCTCATTACACAAAACAAGCAAGTAGCAGCTCGTTTTCCTGCAACATCACCACCCCAGGCCTGCCATGATTAACACACTAGAGACCAAAAATAGAACAGCCTATGAAGTTATATTCTCTTTCTGCCTCTAATACTTAACCCCTCCTCCTCCTAAACACGCAGCCTCAGTCTATCAGGAAGGAGGATTCATAAAAGATTTAATCTCCAAGAGAGTACCAAATATCTTGTATGGTACACAGCCATGCGCCTGGACAAATACACTTCATAGACAAACATCTGTGAAAAGCAGTTTCTATTCACTTTCTTTGCATTATATTCCACATGGACATTTAAGAAAGCCAATTGAGCCAATACAACTTTCAAAAGGTTTATTTTTAAAATGTGTTTTATCCATTTTTTTACATTAAGCCAAGAAAAAAGGAAGTGACACGGTTTTAGTCCTTTATTGGAAGAGCTGGAACATTCTAATATCCCCATATGGTATTGGTGTCAGCTTGCCTTTCACAATGCATAAAAGACTGGAATCACAATCTGTCTTGTCCCAGGTCTCTCAATTGAAGCCTTTAAACCGAGACAGCCCTAAGCGCCGCAACAGACTACATCCGCACCCTACTCGACAGAAGAGAATCAGCCGCTCTGATCCTGCTTGACCTCTCCACAGCCTTCAACACAGTCTCCCACCACACACTCTATGACAGACTATGCCAGATTGGAATCACAGACTATGCGCTCAGTTGGATGGCTTCCTTTCTCACAGGGCGCACCCAGAGTGTCTGCCTCCCTTCACCTCACAGCCCAAGCACACCATCTACAGAGTACATACCCCAAGGATCATCCCTCAGCCCTACCCTCTTCAACATCTAAATGACACCACTCGCAGACATAGTCAGATCTCACTATATCAACATCATCTCCTACGCCGACAACACCCAGCTCGTCCTTTTGCTCTCAGCGGACCCCACCTCGACGAAGACCAACTTCCATCACTGCATGAAGAACGTCTCAGTCTGGATGAAGGACAACAGTCCGAAGCTCAACACAGACAAAACTGAGGTTCTGATCTTCTGAAGACACGCAGCCCTCTGGAATGACTCCTGGTGGCAGGCAGACCTCGGTCCCACACCGAAAGATCACGCCCGCAACATCTGCATCATCCTGGACAGGAAACGCTACGAAACGTCAGGTCAACGCAGTCTCCTCAGCCTGCTTCCATACTGTCCGCAAGGTTTTCAAGTGACTCCCCATCGACACCAGGAAAACGGTGAGGCAGGACCTCAACACCAGCCGACAGGACTATGGCAATGCACTCTATGCAGGTACCACCACCGAACTCATGCAAACACTCCAGACTATCCAGAACGTTGCTGCCAGACTCATTCTCAACCTGCCCAAGAGGACCCACATCACCCAGCACCTGAAGGACGTCCACTGGCGCCCTGTCCAGAAGAGATGCCAATTCAAGCTTCTGACCCATGCCTACAAAGCCCTCCACAACCAAGGACCCATCTACTTGAACCACTGCCTGCATTTCCACCGACCTCCCAGGAATCTCAGTTTACCTCGCCCAGATACCACGCATCCACCGCTGCAGTTCCGGAAGACACTCCTCCCACCTCGCCGCCAAAGCATGGAACACCCTCCCACTCCACCTCCGCACCCTCACTGACCCACTTCAGGAACTGACTCAAGACCAGGCTTTTCAACTAACTGCAGCATAGCACCTGGATACCCTCTAGGGTGATAAGCAGCACTCTACAAGGACGACTTGATTATTTCTGATCTCTTTAATACTCAACTCTGTCTATTGATTGATGGCCATCCTGAATCTGTGGTTTCTGACATTTGTAATTCTCAATTTCTCTTTTCATGGAACCTTACAATATTTAATAAGATGGAATGGATACCAATAAGTGTTCAGCCATGGGCACTTGCTACTTCTATCTGTGCCTCGACATTGGACTGTAGATTCTACCATAAACATCTTGATTACCCCATTGACCTTGGGTAGGAGGTATACCACCAGGAGCAACGTAGTTTTATTTTACAGGATGGGAGGGGACTGCAAACTTCTGACACAGTGAGGTACCTTGCAAGGCTTTCGCTGTGAGCGATTACAGTCATTGCTCCAGGCCAAGGCAGCACAGAAGACCATTCAATACTGTTAGAAATGGGGGTCTCTAGTTGGCAGTGGTATACGCCCTGTCCAAGTAGGGACCCTTCCTTCTAGTCAGAATGAAAAAAGTACACACCTAAGTTATCCTGTGCTAACCCTCTGGTAGCTTGGCACAGAGCAGTCAGGCTAAACTACAGAGGCAATGTGTAAAGCATTTGTATATAACCCACAGTAACAGTGAAAACACTACAAATGGACACCACTCAAATCTAGAAAAATAAAGTATCTTTATCTAAACCAAACAAGACCAAAATGACAAAAATCCAAACACAACTAAATATGGTTTGCTAAAAGGCAAAAACAGTTCTGGCCATAGAGAACTGTGGATGCGTCACTTTTGGTGCAAAGTACCTGGGATGAGTCAAAACTGACAAGCAAAACAGGCGCAGGGAAAGTGATGCGTCTGTTCCTTACGCGCAAGGAAGGCGAAGCATCAGTTCTTTTCTCCAGGGGAGGTGATGCGTTGGTTCCTTACTGCCACGCAGGGGATGTGATGCGTTGGTTCCTTACCGGGGGTGGGCACCACAAGGATGGTCAGAACTCCCAGGAGTGAAGTTCAGGGATGCTGCAGGTGAAGTCTTTGTGTCCCCGAGACTTCAGAACAGGAGGCAAGCTCTACATCAAGCAGTATTCACAGCAAAGATCAGTCTTTGTCCTTTTTATGGCAGAAGCAGGCAACTGCAGGCCAACCCAGCAAAACAAAAGACAGCAATGGGGCAGTACTCCTCCTCACGGCTCTTCAGCCCTTCTCCTTGGCAGAGGTTCCTCTTAATTCCAGAAGTAATCTAAAGTTCTGGGGTTTTAGGTCTAATACTTATACCCCTTTTTCCCTTATAAGTCTTTATTTGGAAAGTCTCTCTTGCTCAGTAAAACCAGTTCTGTCCTCCCTGGCCCAGTTACACTACAGAAGGTGGAGACAGCATTGTGCAGAGCAGCCAGAGCCTATTCAGGTGTCCGTGACAACTCCTCCCACCACACTAGCCAAGGATGGCCAATCAGCATATGTAGGGCACACCTCAGCTCCCTTTGTGTGTGTATGGAGTGAATGCACAAACGGCCCTTGTCTAAAACCAGACTGAATCCACAAGCAGGCAGAGGCACATAGGATGGTTAAACAAGAAAAAAAATGCCCACTTTCTAGAAGTGGCATTTTCAAACAATTTAAAAACCACCTCTACTAAAAAGGTGTGTTATTAAATTCTGAGTTCAGAGAGCCTAAACTCTGAATCTCTAGGTGTTCCCAATTGAAAGTTACACAAGTAAAATATTGCAACGCAGCTCCAATGATAGCCTATGGGAGAGCTAGTCCTTTCAATAGTGAAAAACGAAATACACAGTAATTCACTATCAGGACATGTACAACACACCAGTACATGTCCTACCTTTAACATACACTGCACCCTACCTTAGGGGTGACTTACATGTAAGAAAAGCGAAGGTTGGGGCCTGGCAAGTGGGTGCACTTGCCAGGTCGACATGGCAGTTAAAAACTGTGCGCACAGACACTGCAGTGGCAGGTCTGAGACATCTGAAAGGCTACTGGTGTGGGTGGCACAATCAGTTCTGTAGGCCCACTAGTAGAATTTGATTTAGAGGCCCTGACACCCTTAGTGCACTTTACTAGGGACGTACCAGTAAACCAAATATTCCAATCATAGATACCCAATCATAATCACAATTTACCTAGGGAGCATTTGCACTTTGGCACTGATCAGCAGTGGCAAAAAACCCAGAGTACCTAAACCAGCAAAAGCGAAATCTAGCACACTATCAAAAAGACAGGAGGCAAAGGCAAAAAGTCAGGGGAAACCACACAAGGATGCCAGGTCTAACAAATACATTCACAGCGGCTGGGTGAAGTTCATGGGAATTCCATGAAAAGAGGATGGGGGCTGGCGGCCATGACGGAATGCTGGCTGGCTTTTATCCTTTCACTGCTCACTGTTAGGAAATGATTTTATCCATTTTGTTTTAGCACTCCAGAGGAGTGCATGTATTTTCCAGCTATCTCCCTTGTGTACTTCTTCCGCCCCCCTGCCTAGGTCAGTATTGCTCTCTCACCTGTGTACTTTTGCATTCCCCCCGTGTTGGGCTTGCTCATGTGTGCTTCTCCCTCGAGTGCTGCTTTTTCCCATCCCCTCTCCCTGTTGCTCCCCCTCCCACAGAGTGCTTTAAAAAAAAAAAAAAAAAAAGTATTTTTGGAGGCATGCATGCGAATAAGAGCATTTGCTCACTTCTATAAAAATGACAGCTTAAGTACCACTTGTCTTTTCTGCCATGCTGCACAGTTCTGTCCATCCTCTCCCCTCCACCCCCACCAGTACCCGCTGCCCTCGCACGCCGTGTTGTTCTCTCCTCCCCAGTTTCATCCACTGTTTCTCCCCACCCGGGACTCAAGCTCCATCATTCCTCCCCCACTTGCTCTGTCCATCTCTCCTGGTGCATCCCCCCACCCCCGCCCCATCCAGGAGTCTAGCACCTGTCATTTGCTGCTAGCCATTCAGTTTTCCAATTAAAAAGCTTTCAATCAAAATGTACATCTTCAATGAGCGTCCACCATCTCGAAACGGTAAAATAAACAAAAATTGGCTATGTCAATCAATCAAAGATCTTTATTTCGGCTAATCAGCCATAAAAGTACAATAAAAATTTTTAAAACAAACTTTTTTAGAGAAATTTAAGATTGGTTACACTTATGATCGGGATAATGAAAATAAAAAGAACATTTGTAAGACAAATATATAACAAATGGACATCATTACACCTCATCAATAAGAAATCAATCATCATCCCCAAATTCCAGGTCATCACCTAGGTTAAAACTAGACTATGAATCCTCTAATATCAAAAGTATTTAATATAGGTTAAAAACGATAAAAAGACTTGATAATGTCTAATCTTATAATAGTTTTAAAAAACAATTGAGGGAAGCTTTCCTAGATGAGAGAGGAAGCAAAATTTCTCTTTTTTTTTTTTTTTAAACTTTGTGCAAATATGCTAATTTGTCTAAAAAGAAAGTGAAACTGGGTTATTTCCCAACTCTTGCGTCTTAATAATATTTCTCCGTATATTCCACATTGCAAAGAGGTATCTTGAGGTGACAATTACAAATAGAGGCTGCAAGTCATATTTTAGAAGCCTGAACACTTCAACAAAATGTCTAATCCCCAGGTTCCTACAAAGCTGGAGAATCCACTTAGACCTCGCATTCCTGTATGCGGGGCAAAAGAGGATAACATGAAGCTCAGTTTCTTCATTATAGGTACACCCCGGGCATTCTTGGATTCTAGCACCCTTCCATTTGTTGGTAAATGCACGTAACGGGAGCGTCCCATGCCTAAATTGTAAGTATAGTTTCCTAGCCATGGGGAATTGGATACTATCCAGGACAGGCTCAAGAATGTATTGGTGTTTAATGTCCAAAAACCTGGACGTCAAGGAGGAAGAAGCTGAGCACTGAAAAATCAAGGCTAACTTGAAATTTTTAAAAGCAATTGTAAGAGATTTTTTGGGATAGCTGAGCAGGTCACTTCAGGAGTTGTCCACATGTTAGCCCAACCCATTTGGTGGCACGTGTTCCTAATGTAAGTCAACCACGGTATGTTACCTGCTCCCAAGATAGACATAACATCCTGTAGTTCCTCCCTATATGGTTGTAGCTCGGGCGTACTCCAAAGGCGTCGCCAAAAATGGAGAGGACGAGAGGCAATTTGATCGGCTATTGGATTAATACCCAGGTCCATCCTTAATGGGGTTAAGGGAGTACTCATGGGAAGCCCTGTCAGCTGTCTGATGAAAGTATTCTCGGTTTTTGTAAGTAAATTTGTCGGGCAGTGGCCCCAAAGTTCAGCACCGTATAGTGAGGCTCCCCTCGCTTGGATTTTATAAATTTCTACTGGGGGAGCTAGTACTTTATGAGTGCAATTATTAAATACTTTTTAATTCCCCTATTGACTGAGTCAATTTAAGATTAGCTCTCTTAACTTGAGTCCCCCACTCCATCTTGTCGTTGAGTGTGAGACCCAAGTAGTCAAAAATAGATACTCGCTCAAGTTGTCTACCATCCAAGCGAGGGTGCAGGCAATTTCTAGAATTAACTCCAAATACCATATATTTGGTCTTCTGGAGGTTAATCTCCAAGTCTCTTCTCTTACAGAAGAGACTAAATTCGTTCAAAACCCGCTGCATACCCATTGGCGACTTTGATAGTAGCAACGTGTCATCTGCAAACATTAGGGCTGGCATTTTGCGATTGGCTAGCCTTGGGGAATCGATCTCTTTAACTGAAAGCAAGGTTTTCACTAAACCGTTCAAGAAGAGGGAGAACAGGGTCGGAGCCAGGACACAACCCTGTCTCACCCCTTCTCAACCGGAAATGGAGCTGACAGCTCCCCATGCTTGCCGTATCTAATCCTAGCATAAGTGCCTTCATGTAAGCGCTTCAGGAGATGACATAAATATACTGGGGCTCCCATATCGCGAAGAAGGGCCCATAGTTGATCGCGGGGACCATGTCAAGCGCGGATTTGAGATCCACAAAAGTTAAGTAAAGGGTACCACCACCCAGAATAACAGTTTTCCAATGGATCAACTGCAACCTGAATAACTGATCCATTGTTGATATTTTAGACCTAAATCCGGCTTGTAGTGGTGTTAAAACTGCCGTCTCATCCATCCAGGATTGCAGTCGACCCAAAAGAACACGAGCAAATAACTTTTGGCTGACATCAATGAGACTTATTGGTCTATAATTTGCTGGGTCTAATGGAGAGCCTTTTTTAAAAATGGGGATAATTTCTGCCCCTACCCATGTTGATGGAACAGCCATACCACACAAGATGGCATTAAATAGAGTTTGTAGATAGGGGCCCAAACCACTTGTTCATTTCTAAAAAGATCACCAGGGATCCTGTCCAACCCTGGAGCCTTATTGGGAAGTAGTTTGGACAATGCCAATAAGACTTCTGCCAGTGTGCACAGAGGTGGGGGATGCTCTTTAGTGGCAATTTCATGGGAATCGAGGACCCTGCTATCTTGATCTCTATCTTTATCACTATCTTTAGATTTTGAATATAAAACTTTAAAATGGGATCTCCATACTTCCTCCCCCAAATTTGGTTCCAAAGCCGTATTACCTTCCAACTTCCCTGTTTTGACTAAGGTCCAAAAAGATCTCATGTCCCTTGATTCTAACGTCTTCTTAATCGCGTCCCATCTGTCAATTTCCCATTCTGCTTTTGCTGCCGCCAAAATATTTTTATAATGCGCTCTAGACTCCTTGATACCCAGACTGTTGCCTTCCCTGATCTTTAATGTCAGGGCACATTTAGCTGCCCTGCACGCCTTGTTATACCAAGGATTTCTACCTTTCAATGCAGAAGTGGCAGGGTTCCTACCATTGTAAAAAAACTCAGCAAGGGTTGAAACTAGATCTTGATGATTCTTACCTAATGCCAAGAAGATTTCTAGAGGATCACTGTTTTCAAAATTTGAAAAAGCGGCAACTAGGTGTGGAATAATACAATTGTACATAGCAGCCATTTTTTCCGGGGCTTGCACAATTGTTGCCCAGCGTATTCTTCTGCCCCCTTCAATTGCTATTAAATTCAAGGGAGGTTGGTGCCTCACACCAAGGGCCCCTATGTTTTGTGGTTGCTCTAAGGTTAGGACCAGTGGGTTGTGATCGCTCTCACATCTAGATAAGACCGAAAAACTGCGAATTCTGTGCCATAACTCAACATCAACTAGGATATAATCAATTATGGAGCCCTGTCCGGGTTTCTCAAAAGTAAAGTTGCCAGGACTATCACAGGGAAAGCGACCATTGCATGCCCTAAGCGAGTGGCTAAGTGTCAAGGTATTCATTTGGAGGACAAGAGGGGTCCACCCTCTTATCTGGTAGGTGTTACATTCCGGAATTGACCAAACGGAGTCTTCCTCACTAGTGATGTTAGGAGTCATGCCAGAAAGAGGCTCAAAATGGCAATTAAAGTCACCTCCAATTATTACTTTAGTGGAGTTGGATATAGTGGGAAGAAATAGAAGAAGGGAATCTAGAGTAGGTGAAGTGAGCCCATGCCTCACCGGACGAGAGTAGATGTTAATAATGGCCAACTTAGGAAGATTTTCGATTGAAAGAAGGACACATAGAATATCTGGTGAGAACGTGTCTATCAACTTAATCGTACAACCTAGATGGGTACCGACCCAAGTACATAGGCCTCCAGATGGTCTCCCCTGGGCCCCAGAACAGCTGGAATGGAGTAAGTAGCATACCCTACCCTATGCAGAGCTGTTGTGGCCCATGTTTCTTGGAAGAGACATACCCCATTGGATTCTACAAATTCTCCCCAGTCCGGGAGGTCCATTTTGGCGGCTAAACCCGCTATGTTCCAGGACAGAATTTTAAAACTCTGCTCAATATCTACAGGTCCTGGAGGTGTAATCAAAAGGTCCCTCTCTGTTAGCAGATCTTGATGTTGAGTCACTTCTTGACTCAAAAGGCTATTACCAATGGCCCTAGGTGGACTAGAGGGGCACATAAGATGCTGGACCGTGAGGTGATTACCTGGTGTATTCCCGTAAAATGACCCGGGGGAGCTAAGTTGTTTCCCGTTGCATAGTCATTAGGGACAGATGTGTCATTACTTAAACGCTCTAATCTCTCTTGGAGTTGGGGCTTGTGTCTCACGGGTGCCTATGCAGGAATGTTGTGTGGAATGCATGGTTAGTCAATCAACCAAATCTAGGGGACTGTACCTATTACTAACAGGGATGGGAAAGAAAGGTGTTAAATTAGAAATCCATCCCCTACTTTGTACACTACTTGGCTGGGCCTTTGATTCCCATTTCTTATACACACTTCCTATTCTCTCTGGCAAGGGACTGGGAGGGTAAAAATAGCCCAAAGGAAGGGTCTGGATGGCACTACTCATCCCGCGTTGGGACCATTCGAAGATGTGCTGGGTCACCCGACTGTCTCTAAAATTGACCAACACACAGTCTCCCTTGATGTCTTTCTGTCTCTGTCCCACCCAGCCAACCCTACGTGTGAATAAAATTTCACTATGTGTATGAAGGGGAAGGGGTCTATTTTCATTAACCCAATGAGTAACTTTGTTTTTTAGGTCTGGCTATGTCATTTTGTATACGCACGCGTGTGGTGACACGCATGCATACGTTTTCACACCTGTGAACTTGAATGATAGGACTGGCAGCAGTACCATGACACGTTCATGCCATTACCTCGTCATTTTTTTTGCTTAAGCATTCTCATGGAATGCTTAAAGAAAAAAAGTATTTCCCTAAAAGTGAACAGTGGAAAGACAAGAAATTAGGCTATACTCCATGGAGGGTTAAAAAGATGGACAAGGGAAGCCATCGAAAAAAAAAAAAAGCAGGCGAGTGGCAAAGTCAACCAATGGGTGGGATTTAAGTCTAATGTAAGTTCTTGATTAGCTTACAACTGGTCATTTGCAATCAGACAGCTTGTGCCGTCTTTGCTTGGCCTGAAAATAAGTGATTAATATGTCTCTCCACAAAGAGGACAGAAAAGGCAATATAACAAAACAAATCCAAACAGTCAATTATCAAATTAAATAAGACACCAAATCAAGTTCAAGGGACCTAACAAAACGTCATAAGCAGCATATGCCCTTCCGACACTAGGTCGGCTACGCAAAACTAAGCAACCACCGGTGGAGCCATGGATCCGTGCAGCAATTATATGGACTTTTCAGGGGCAACCAGAGAAACAATCCTGCCTCAGTTCATAGCCCTTGATACACAAAGCTCATTCTGCCTCACTAGACTGTCTGGATATCGATTGACATCAGCGTGCTTACTGAAAAATCACACAGAAGGGGGCCCCTGAGCAGATATGTAGGCAGGGGAAATGACACCTAATCAACAAGAGAGAACCCCACTGCCTGAAAGAATTTTTTGAAAAAATGCTATGCTATACAATATTACTGTATCCTTGACGAATAGCATTTTTTCAAAAAATTATTTCAGGCAGTGGGGTTCTCTTGTTGATCGGTGTGCTTACTGCCGCGTAGCGCTGTGAGGCGTCTCCAAGACAATCATCGATATAATTATGATACACTGAGAAGCGAGTACATTTTCAATCCGCGTCAAAGAGAAGATATTTTGTTCAATCTGAAGGGTGAAGGGACTACTGAGCCTGACAGCCCGACAGAGAAGGCAGTGCCACCTGGCCTGGTCATTCTTTGTGTCATAATTCGGCAAAGTAGACGGGAGGTGCAGAAACCAGTGCAACGAATCAGTGGACGGGGGTAGTCGGCAAAGGGTGTACTAATCATATCCATGTTAGGTGCGTGGATCAGACAGTGGGATTAGTTGAGAGGAGATTTATACTCCTTGCTAAATCAAGAAAAAGAAACGACTGCCGTGTTATGGTTTTACACGCGTCAGTTTTCTTCATATCCACCAAATTGCACAAATAAATTACATTTAATCGCATGGCCATGTTTATATAATCCGAAAACGTACCAGGGAGTCGGCCGCAAAGACCACCAAGCCCTTTCAGATCTCTCATACATGTAACTAGCTGCACACGCTCGGCGGGTTTGCCGCCCGGCATTTTTCGCGCCATTTCTCATCAGTCTCCCACACGCAAAACAGCACAGTGGTATTTAGAAGCACTCAAGGGGTTCTACAGTGAGCATGCATTTGGAGCAGATGAACATGCTGCAGTGCGACGACGTCATAAAGGGTTAGGAGCGCTCCAGACCCGGTGTGCTATGACGTCACAGTGCAGGCCGCCGTGTTCTTCCCCACCCCGAGGTTGCGTGGCGCTTACTTTCTTTACTCGCCATCTTCTCGGAGTCCTCTTCTTCGCCCGCGTACCCCGGGCACCGAAAGCGTTCACTGGTTTTCCGCCCCTGGTTCTAGGAGACAGCCACCACCACAAATCTGTCAGGCGGGGCTGGCGATCCCACTAATTCTAGGGGTGAGAGTGGACTGAGCGACGCGGTCAGCGGCCGCGCTGCTCTCTGACGGGTTTCAGAGGTGCCTCGCGTTCTGCCACCTCTGCTCGCGCACAGGCCGCGCAAAAGTTAGATTCTCACTTTCAACCCGCACCGCCGATCATTACACCGCTATCAGCGCGCAGGCGTGACCTCCAGGGAGTAGGCGCGTGACAGCTACTGTCCATCCCTTCTTTCAAGTGTTGACCAATCACAGAAGAGGAGGGCAGTGAGTTAAACACTAGAGCGAGTAAACTTTATAGCAATGGCACAGACGTGGCCTTCGGAGGCTGCCGCCATATTTGGAATCACGCTCCTTCTTAAAAGATAGAGCGGGACTGTGCCGAGAGATTTTCTTTCGTCCAGTGATACTAGGATAAAAGTTTGGCTTGTCCACTTTTCAAGAAGGATGTAATGTTTGCCCATGTATAATGGCTGGTCACGTTTTCTTTAACAAATCGTCAGCTAAAGAAGTAGGGCTATGATGACAGCACAGAAAGATGATTCCACGAATGGGGCGAGGATTAAGCAATCCCTCACTTTTTATTAACAATAACCAATTCAGTTTACAGCAAAACAATAATGAAAAAAATACAAATCGAAAAGAAGTGGCAAAGAACTACAAAACCCAAGCTGCCATGTAACCAAGCAGAGTCTGTAACGCTCTATATAATATGTAAAACTCCCGTTGACGCCCTCTTTATTGCTGCACGGCAGGTTGAAGCTTTGGGTCATATTTTGGTGCTAGGTATTTTTCGATTATATTATTATTTTTTACATCGGCTAGTGGCTTTTGTGCGGACCGTGACGGCGGCGTCACCCGTGTTCATTATCTGTCTATCTCCCGTGTTCGGCTTCGGTTGTGCGGGGCTGGGAGATGTGTAAAGTCTTTAGGGGCCTCCCTGGGACTCCCGGCAGCGGCTCACCTCATGGTTCTAGCGCGGAACCGTGCCATGCCTACACTCCACTTTTCTTGTTTGACTGAGATCCTGTGGTGCGCTTCTCTGCGGGTTTGTGGTCCACTCGCCCCTCCTGCTTCTGTCAGGCGGAGTTGCAAGAATTATCGTGCGCTACCTAGCCACTGGGGCTCAGCCCATCCATCTAGCGTGGTCTCACCTGAGAGATTCCCCCCTCATCCCTATTTAGGAAGATAGAAGGCGTGGAACCCAAGTTTAATTGCCCAGTGTCCATCGTGTCATCTCTGGGCCTAGGCGAATTTCACTATGCAGCTGCAGCCTTTGTTTTTGGCCAAGATAAATGTACTCTAGACCAGGCTATGCAAACGTCTGTGCAATAATTTTTTTCTTCCACTTTGGGCCCCTGTAACCAACAGCTGCTGGCTTTATTAGCCCTAATTCCTGTCCATGACAATGAAAAATCTTCATGAGTGGACTCGGGGCCATCCAAAGTGGTGTCCTACCCGGGTGTAGACCCTCACCCTAAGGCAAGCAACCCCATCACTGGTTGGACATCCTAGAAAGACTGAAGACAGCATATGTAGAGCATCTCTCACGTGCACCCAAGCTTCAAAGTTTTGAGAGCCTGTTAGTATGGCCCGGGGGAATACAGGGGCTCGGATGAGTCAGAGGAAGTCAGCCTGAATAGATTTCTGGAGCGTCCTGGGCCTTTGCTGCATAGTCTCTTAGTCAAGTCATCAAAGACTTTCTTATTGGTCGATTGAGCCTTTTATAGCTGACATAAACAATACAATGTGCTTGTGAAGCCCATGTGACTCCACAATGAGGACTAGGAATCACTGAATATGATTAAAGAGTTTTATTTGGATTACCAATTAATCCAGTCAATATGCAAACTGTATGTAAATTCAGTAAGTACATCAGTACAATAGGCAAAGTAAAATATTTCAGTTGGTTGAGACACAATAGAATGAGATACAGAATTGTGACAGCCACAATTATACAATAGCAAATCAAAGTGAAAAGGTGTTCCATAAAGAAACTTCCCTTCTCTACTCTAACATGGGTCAAATATAGGATCATTTATCAAGGGTCTCTAATTTGGGAGCATAGAAGCAGAAGGTGTCAGCATAATCCAACTACAGTAGAACTCCAGAGGAAAAGAAAATGCGTGTTTAGCATAAAGCTACACTTTCAAGAATAAAATTTAAACACAAATGGCTCTGCACTCAACTAAACATGTAAATGCTTTATAAATGGATATCAGTGTCCATAATCCGTCCCACGTAAGAAGAGGATGGTATCTCCCAAATGAAACACGTTGTTAGGCGTCTTTATTGGAAAAATAAGTTCTTTTTATTCTTTGTTCTTTTATTCAGTAGAAATTCCTTAAAATCACAGCACACATTTGATAGCCAACGCGTTTCGTCTCTCTTGGGACTTCAGGGCTAAAATATACACAAAAACAAAACAAAAAAAACCTATTTACAATCTAACCTAATGTTAAAATCCATATATTACATTACAAAATGAACCAGACATGATATGCATTATTCTCCTTAAATTACTGTGCAAATTAATTTTATATTAAGGCTAACACACACTTATTCATATAAATTCTAGGGAGATAACCTATCCACAGTATTATGCAGTGAGGAATTATACTTATTAAAGTTTCATAGTGTATGTTGTCTATATATTTACAACCTTAACAAGAGGAATTGACAAAAATTAGTTTGTTCACAAAACTTTTCAGTGATTATTAAAGGTATTAATAATCCAACACAGTTGTGAAGAAACACTTAAATAAGCAGAGAGGCAAACTCTAGTTAGGGAAGGCACTAGATACCAAACAGAGGAATAATCTAGGAAGCACTATAGTCTAGCGTACCTTTAACATGTAACAGACACGTTCCACGTTGTTTGAAAATGACGCATGTTTATGGAATTTGAACCTTTAATTAGTAACTAAGTGCTTGCTTTAAAATAACGATTGCTCATAAAGGGTGTGTATAGACTACGCAGTGGGTCTTTGTTCTCTACAAAATGAAGCTGCAACGGAATGTCTTTTACTAAAAACGATACTGAGGCGAATCCCTTTGTTTTATCTTTGCCACAGATTCACTCATCTTACAACTTTTACCGCTTTTTTAATGCTAAACGCCAAGAACTTGTGGAACGTGTCTGTTACATGTTAAAGGTACGCTAGACTATAGTGCTTCCTAGATTATTCCTCTGTTTGGTATCTAGTGCCTTCCCTAACTAGAGTTTGCCTCTCTGCTTATTTAAGTGTTTCTTCACAACTGTGTTGGATTATTAATACCTTTAATAATCACTGAAAAGTTTTTGTGATCAAACTAATTTTTGTCAATACCTCTTGTTAAGGTTGTAAATATTTAGACAACGTACACTATGAAAGTTTAATAAGTATAATTCCTCACTGCATAATACTGTGGATAGGTTATCTCCCTAGAATTTATATGAATAAGCGTGTGTTAGCCTTAATATAAAATTAATTTGCACAGTAATTTAAGGAGAATAATGCATATCATGTCTGGGTCATTTTGTAATGTAATATATGGATTTTAACATGAGGTTAGATTGTAAATAGTTTTTTTTTGTTTATGTGTATATTTTAGCCCTGAAGAAGTCCCAAGAGGGACGAAACGCGTCGGCTAGCAAATGTGTGCTGTGATTTTAAGGAATTTCTACTGAATAAAAGAACAAAGAATAAAAAGAACTTATTTTTCCAATAAAGACGCCTAACAACGTGTTTCATTTGGGAGATACCATCCTCTTCTTACGTGGGACGGATTAAGGACACTGATATCCATTTATAAAGTATTTACATGTTTAGTTGAGTGCAGAGCCATTTGTGTTTAAATTTGGTTTGGGGAAAGTTCTTTCTCCATCATTGGGGGCGTATGAGGGTCACGTCTCCGGCTCACTGCACCACATTTGAATTTACCTTCATAGCCACGATACGGTAACGACTGGTGCAGGATTGTGCTGCCCTGACCCTTTTCTCTGTGTGTTTGTACTTTCAAGAATAAGGCACACAGAGAGGTCTGTACCGCTCTAGGTCTAAAGGGAATCTCTCTTAAGGCAAACTATGGGAACACCAATATAAAGGTAACAGGAGATTCAAACACGTTATCTCTGTTCACACCACAAGGAACCAATCAGAACACTACTCAAGTGTATCTGCAACATAGCTCTGAATTTCCAATGCATCAAACTGAGGCTGCTGTTCTCAGCCTTGAACAACTTGCCATCCTGATACACGATGAACAGAAAGCTTCTTTAGACCATTGTTTCCCCACATTCAATATCAAGTCTCTCTCAGGCCTCGCTATCATCGACTAATACAGACAAAGACTCTTTCTCTAGCTAATAAAATAATAAACCTGTATGATAGTTGTAGGAAAGTGAAATATTATGTGGTATGGCTGGGTGGCCTTACCATGTAATATTATCGCAATACCCCAAAGATGGTCCTTGAATTGGTGGGTGGACAAAATATCGAAAACACAAATATCGTCGGACACAATATCGTGTCAAAAATATCGAGGACAAGAATATCGTGATGGTCATTTTCTATGGGTAAGTAAAGTTTTACTATATATAACTCCACATATATGTACTTTGACGATATATATATCTTCAAGGTACGTAGATCTGGAGTTAAGAATAGTAAATTGATACCCATCTATTTGCACTTACCTACTCGATATTCTTGTCCTCGATATTTTGGACACAATATTCTGTCCACACGATATTTTGTTTTCGATATTCTGTCAGTGAACCCCTTGAATTCACACGAATAAATCCTTAGCTCATTCCTGGTAGAGTTGCAAAGAGCAGTCAGGCTTTACTAGAGGAACATTTGTTAAGCCTTTCAGAGTACCAACATGGACAATAAGTAATTGACACCACTCAAGAGAAATCCGACACCAATTTATAAAAATAGAGTGTATTTTTATCTTAATTTAGACACCAAAATGAATGGAATAGCATATATATGTTAGAGAGGAAACTCAAAGTGAAGAAGTTGCGCCACCACAGACATCAGTAGAGACCGTTACAGAGTTATACATGGTGAAAGAGCAGTTCAGCCCTAAGTTCCACAAAGATACAAGATAGGTGAAGAGTTCACTAGGAAATAAAGTGCATGATCAACAATGTCTTAATTAAAGGAAAACCTGTGTTTTCAAGCCTAAAGGAATTTATGGTCCCAGCACACAAGCACGTATTCTATTTTCTCAATGATTGAAGACGTGACTTCAAGTATATGGGCAAGAGGTAGAGTTAGCCAAGGATTCACAGAATCTGATAAGAAGTCTTGGGAGCAGAGCAATAAAGCACACATGCATACGAAAGAAACAAATAAGTGGTTTGTTAAGCATTGTTAGAACTACAATAAAGAATGTGTAGAGATAAGGTCAGGAGTCTTAGGACACAGGTGATGTGAGGTTTTTGTCACAAATATGCAATTATTGAGTAACCTATTATTTGACCTTTTGTAAGACACATTGTTTGTGTGACTTTTTAAGTGGCCGCCTGCGAGCAGCAATCTGAGACCAGCTGTTTACCTGTGTGCGTATAGTTACTCTCCCTGCCGCAACAGTAAACCTGCTTTTGCCTTGCCAAGAGGAGTCTTGTCTTTTTTATTACAGTTTCCCTGCAACAGTTGGCAAGCCAGATAGGAGTCCCATTTGTCCTCAACCGACTGCTGCCACCGGAATACCGCCTAATCCCACTGCTTAGATCATTGCGCATCTTTGATGAGGTAAGCAGACACCATGTTGCCTAAAGTTCTGCCTATTCAGGGTCGGGTAGGACCCGGAGATTGCCGTCTTTAAGGTGAGGAGAAAGCGGACTTTGTTTCATATTTTGTATATTGTATGACTTATCTCTTTGGTAATGGTAAACATAGATGTAATGTAAATAAGGTTATCGAACAAGTGTACAAGTGTTACACAATATTAAGTTAAGGCGCTGGGTAGTCGGTAGAGTGTTTATCCCAATATAAAGTTGGAAGTGGTCAATGTAGGTGATTCAACGTTGAGAGTCCAATATGTGTTCCAATATTTTGACATAGAGGGACACCTGAAAGGCAGATGTCGCTAAACTGTAGCTTCAAGTACGATCTGAACACTCAAATTACTGTCCTGGACCTAATGTCCAGAAGTCATTCTGTGGTCTATGAGACGCATGGTTTGAGGGTTATCCTCTCTTGGGCGCAGAGGGAAGTGACCAGTTGCTACCAACTTAGTTTACAGTTTAGAGTCAAATACTTGTGATTAACATTTAGAAGTAGTTGAAGTGTTTATATTTTGAAATATGTTGGTGATGAATGTCAGATTCTACTCCTGTTTCCGCAGGAACGTCATGCAAAAGATGAAAGGCCCTCAACCTCTCCTGGTCACCTATTGTACCCTACTGAGCCAAAGTACCAACAGTAACCCGGGGAAGAAGGGAAAACAAGGAAGGAAAAAAGGTCCCATGGCGCACCCCACTCTGGGACAGAACCAGTCAGCCAAGAGAGATCTCTGTTAAATAAAAGGACAGAAAAAGGTAAGTATACAGGACAATTCTAATTCTAAAGTGTAAGCTTTTCTATGCATGTTGTAAACTACATAAATAATTCCCTCTTCAGTGAATTCTGGCAACTGGTGTGAGCGAAGGGGTGTTCATGTCTAAAAAATGGGAAAAGGAAAAATGAGGAATAAAGTGTTCAGAGATATGAGTAATGAACAGGAAAACGTATAAGGCAGACTGTACTGAAACCCACCTATGAGCATATGATGACTGAATAAAGGTGACTTCCAACTTAAAATATCATAAGGTTCATGTGATACTCTATAGTACACTGTATAACATCCACCTTAACTTCAGGCAGACCTAACAATAGTCCTTAACTTTCAGGAATACTCATGTGCTATACAGCAGCTGGAGCAAACCAGATTTTCACGTGGCCGATGGGTACATTGTCGACATTACTAAGTTAGCATGAGCCCTGCAGCCATGATGCAGCTTTTGCGAATGTTACTACAAAGCTTTATTTTTGCAAGGCTCTGTTTATGCCTTTCACATGAGAACTGTTTGCTGTGTTTGTTCTCTGCCTGTTCCTGGAGTTTAGTCTGAATATTGTGAGCAAGGTTGATAAACAATGCCCCTTGTTATTCTGTTCTGGTCAGGCCCTAGCACCTAGACAAAACACACTAACGCAGCTGCTGCTGGAAACTCGTACTTTGATATTACGGGGATACATGTTTAGGTGACACACACTTGGAGAGAGACCTTTCCAGGGAGAAGAGCAACACGCACCTATGATGTAGAAATACCATCTATGGTCTAAGGTATGGGGTCTGCTGACAAAGCCCAGAGATCTTCTGTTATATAATAATACTCATTCTTACCAAGGGCGGGAGGTTAGGCACTATAGTCTTTTCTCCATTGTCTTTGTATGATGACATCTCCCTTCATGATGCCTGGCCTAGCTGCAATGCTAACTACATTTGTGTTATGCATTTTTCTGCTTGTTGTGGCACGTATACTGCATGTTAGAGCACAATAGTTTAAATAAACATTTTAAACTATATTCGTGTCTCGGTCAGATCTTATTGTGGACAGGTACGAGAGTGTGAGCGAAAAGGTGTGTCTTGTTACCGTGATTCCTGAGAGATCCGGGAGCGTTGTGTTCTGGGGTGTCTAATCATTTGCTTCTCCGTGAGTGTGTAGGAGAGCGAGTGAGACACTATAGCTAGTCGGTCCAGGGCTCATGGGTACTAAAGAGGCAGGAAGGCACAGTCCCTATACACGAGGTCCCATACTCCTGCGCATAGTTCTGTGTATGTACAGAATCCCTGCAACAAGATCTCCTCAGACACGGAGCCTGAATCAGATAGGTAATGTAGAGGCTTCAATAGAAAATACCATCAATTCAGCGCTAAAAGCGCTGATACCGTTGAAGAGTTATGCAGCGTTTCCTTTTCTCTTTTTATTTTCTCTGCAGGAGAAATATCCCCGGGAGTTGGAGATTACTGCAGGTGTAATGTAGTTCAGGAGAGCTGCTAGGAACGGAAGGGAACTGTAGACCCGAAGACAACGACTCGTCAAGGGAGAACGCCGCTTCAGGACGGACGGCAACCCGGAAGAGACGGTAAGTGACCCGGAAGAGGAACACTCTATCCCGAAGCTGGAACGCAAAGCATCTCCACTCTGGATCAGAGAGGATTTGAACTCGCCTGCCGGTACCCGCGCATGCGTGCTAGCGGGGACCGGCCATCTTTGTAGTTTGCTGGGCGTGCGTGTGACCGGCAGGCATGACAGTACACCCCCACTATAGTCCCCCCCCACCGGCCTAGGTTTATCAGGGTATCGTCTGTGAAACAGACGTAGTAGACGAGGGGCGTGAACATGACTTGCTGGTTCCCAAGTGCGATCTTCAATACCATAGCCTTTCCAATGTAATAGATACTGGGGTCTACGTCGCACCCTTCTCGAGTCAATGATGGCCTCAACTTCATATTCCGGTTCATTGTCGATGATCACGGGCTGGACGCGTGGGGATACGCGTGCCAGGTTCCACAGGTTTCAATAGGGAGACATGAAAAACTGGGTGTATCTTTAGTGTAGCAGGGAAGTCTAATTTCATGACAACAGGGTTTATAATCTTACATATCTTGTAAGGACCAATATAACCGAGGTTTAAATTTACAAAACCCCTTCAACGCAAGATTCTTTATAGATAGCCACACTTCGTTCCCTAGGGTATATGCAGGTTCTGCGCGTCGATGGAGATCTGCTTTTTCCTTATAAACTGCCTTGGCCTTTTCTAAGTTAGCTGTTCCTGCCCTTTGTATTTCCTGTAGGTTCTTTACAAAGTCAAGTGCTGCAGGAGCAGGACAGGAAGGAGAAAGCGGGGATAGCATGGTTCGGGGGTGAAAGCCATAATTACAATAGAAAGGAGAGTAAGCAGTAGAAGAGTGGCCACTATTATTGTAGGAGAATTAAAAATTTCCTAGCTATCATAACGGAAAGTTTCAATTCTATTAAGGACTCCGAGGCGAGGATTATGCCTTCTTTCTTCACTTTCTTTAACAGCAGCCATTCAAACAACAAGACTACATTTCCCATAAAACCTGGGGAAATCTGTAGTCAGACAAATTGTCCAATCAAAACCGTCCTGGATCCACCAATCAGGAAACTCCAGCCTCCACATAGTCTGCCTTCACTGGCCCTTCCTCCTCTTTCTTTGCGCGAAGTCAGTCGGGAACAAATCCTCAGGCATCTTGTTTATTCGCATCTGAACCTACGAGGACAAAAGGAGCCATCAATTCACGAAAAGAAATTGATGCGACCAGATAAAAAACAATGAGGCAGACGTCACATAAAATGTGAAACACTGGTGAGAGCAGAGCCAAATTCGATCTAGTAACAACCCCAAACAGTAATAAGCGTGAACATAGTTATAAAACCATGAAACGCAAGCCACCCTCACAAAGAGAACAGAAATCAAACTTATTTACTTACTGCAGTACGGGGTGGGAAATCCTCTAGCGATCCCTAGGGCGGGATAATCCTCGCCTCCGAGTCCCTAATAGAATTGAAACTTTCCATTACGATAGCTAGGAAATTTTTCATTCTATGTGAGGACTGGAGGCGAGGATTATGCTAGTTCAAAGCTTGCTCACCACGAGGTGAGCCATATCCAAGACAGGCTTAAAGTAAAACCTCTTAAAGGTAGAGTCCGAAGACCAATCTGCCGCGTTGAGGATGTCCTCTAAGCGGGCACCTAAGCCAAATGCCCTTGAGGCCATTGCTCCTCGAGCTGAGTGGGCTCCGAAGTCCCTGAGGCTGATGCCTGCTTCTTGCATAACCCACCTAACCCACCGGGCAATGGTAGGAGAAGAGACAGCCGTGAAAGGCTTGCGGAGAGCGATGAGAAGCTGGCGCTCGCCTGGAGGCCGAAAGTCTTCTGTCATCTCTTCGTAAGCTTTCAAACAGCGGACAACACACAACTTGGGGGTGTCCGGGAACTCTGGATACGAGATCACTCTGGTGTGGCACTTGGTTCGTCTATGTAAAGTAAAGGTCACTCCCGAAGGGGTAAACATCCGGGACGTGATGTCCAAAGCTCTAACCTCGGACACGCGTCTGCACAAAATCAGACAAAGCAACATAGCCAGTTTAGCTGAGAGTTCTTTTCTTGATAAAAACCGGTTAGGTTGCCAGGACAAAAACAAGTTAAGAACCTGGTTCACATCCCATAGTGCTGAATAACGAGGTTCAGGGGGCAAGGAAAGCCGAATGCCCCAGAGGAGCTTGCAGACAAGGGGTTGCTCCCCGATAGGTGAATTGTCGAGAGGTACATCTCCAGCAGAGATAGCGGAACGAAAGGTGTTGATAGATCTGTATGCCAGGCCCTTAGAGGCAAAATGGGCTAAGAAATTCAGGATGAACACTATATCTGCGTCCAAGGGATTGGTACTCCGTCGCAGACACCAACGGGACCATCTGTTCCAAGCGGATCTGTAACGTTTGATGGTACTGTCTGCCCACGCCTTAGCCATGAGTTCCTCAGCTTTAGCCGAAAGGCCCGGGACTTCCCAGCGTCTCTGGTAATCCTCCATGCTACAAGTCGCAACGAGTTCTGCAGAACTAGAGGATGGGGAACCCAGTCGGGGTTGAGAAGGAGATGCGGAAAAAGGGGGAGTATGATTGGAGAATCCCAAGAAAGTTCTAGAAGAACTGGAAACCACACTTGAGATCTCCAAAGGGGCGAGAGGACCACCACTTCCGCTCCCTGCCTCCGGACCTGTGCTGTGACCCGAATGAGCATCGCAAAGGGAGGAAACACATACCCCGTCTCCAGGTTCCAGTCCTGGAGGAAGGCATCCATGGACACTGCCAAGGGGTCCGGCCTCCAGCTGTAAAACCAGGGCAATTGGTGATCGAGCCTCGAGGCAAACAGGTCGATTGAAAAGGGTCCCCAAAGGTCGCTCAACCTCCGAAAGACGCCTGTGTCCAACTTCCACAGTCTGGAGTCCCTGAAGTTGCGGGATTGAAAATCCGCCACCATATTCTCCCGGCCAGGGAGATACTCCGCTGTCACCGATACATGGTGATCCAGGCAGTACTGCCAGAAGCTGGCGGCTAGGTCGGAGAGGGCTTTGGACCTCGTTCCCCCCAAATGATTGATATAGCGGACCGCCGAGATGTTGTCCACCTTGAGAAGAACTGAAGACTGAATGGACTCCCTCGTCCAACAGTGCACTGCAAAAGAGCCTGCCAAGAGCTCTTGGCAGTTGATATGTAATCTGCGTTCGTCTGGAGACCACAATCCTCTGGTAGAAAAATCGCTGCAACTGGCTCCCCAACCTAGAGTGCTGGCGTCTGACTCGATGACCAAGTCTGGAGCTGAACCAAAGATTGCTCGACCGTTCCAGGCTTCCATGTGTTGAAGCCACCAATGGATCTACACCCGGGCCTCCTCTGAAAGAGTCACCTTGTGGGAGTAAGGGAATCCCTTCCTCAGGTAGAGCGCCTTGAGACGTTGCAACGCTCGATAGTGCAAGGGACCTGGAAAAATCGCTTGAATAGAAGCCGAGAGCAGTCCCACTAACCGAGCTATATCCCTGAGAGAAACCTGTCTCTTGGCGAGGGTCCGTCGCAGCTCGTGACGAATCTTGGCGACCTTCCGAGATGGAAGGCTGAGCGTAGAGGACCTTGAGTCGATCACGAAGCCCAGAAATGTCAGACATTGTGAGGGGGAGAGCATTGATTTTGCTTCGTTGATGACAAACCCCAGACTCTGGAGGAGATTCACTGTCAGCTGAAGATGTTGATGAAGCTGTCGCGGACAAGCATCCATAAGAAGAAGATCGTCGAGATAGACGATCATCCGAATGCCCCAAGCTCTCAACCACTCCACTACCGGTTTGAGAACCTTGGTAAAGCACCAAGGGGCCGAAGACAGGCCGAACGGGAGGGAGGCAAATTCGAAAGTTTGACCCCTCCAAATGAACTGGAGGAAGCGTCTGTGGGGCGGAAAGATCGGAATCACCAGGTAGGCGCCTTTTAAG
This sequence comes from Calotriton arnoldi, assembly GCA_963921515.1. Lineage (NCBI taxonomy): Eukaryota > Metazoa > Chordata > Amphibia > Caudata > Salamandridae > Calotriton > Calotriton arnoldi. Next base: position 606,665 of record CAWUFW010003385.1, read on the forward strand.
TCTAGGCGAACCAACCAGTCGGAAGGACGCAGTACATCCCTGAGAAGATGGATGCCCTCCATCTTGAAGTGGCGATAAACTAACCACTCGTTGAACTCGCTTAGATTGATCACGGGGCGTTTGCCCCCATCGGTCTTGTCCACTAGGAACAGGTTGCTGACAAAACCCCATGGGTGAAGCGCGGAAGGAACGATTGCTCCTTTGGCGAGGAGGGAGGAAACCTCCTTGTCTACCAAAGTGGAGTCCTGCTGGGAAAACTGAATAGGATGGGGTCTGGTGTGTTGGAAGGGGTCCCCCAGATACTCTATGTGGAAGCCCTGGATGGTTTGCAAAACACATGGGTCCCCCGTGACAGAAGTCCATGCCTGGAAAAAATTCCCCAGCCTCCCCCCTATTTTTAAGTGGGAAGAAGGGAGGACACTCACCAGTGGAAGAGGATGCAGCTCCTCGGAAACCTCGTCCTTTGCCGCGTCTACCTCTGGTGGGGTAGAAGTTGCCAAAGCGGGACTGGTCTTGATATTGGCCTTTGTTGGAGCCTTGCCCTCTAGGCTGTTGGTTAGCACCACGGCCGGTCGAGCGGCCCCTGCCTCGACCGGCCCCACGGAAAACCCGGGGAAAAACTTTTTTGATAGTGGTCTGCTCTTTGTCGAGTGAAGTGAATGTGTTCACGAATTTTCCCAATTCCTTAACGAATGGGTCGCCAAAAAGACCTCCTTGGGCAACTGCTCCGGCTTCGGAATCGGCAAGATCCCCGAGCTTGGGGTCCACTTTAATGAGCAGAGAACGACGACGCTCTGTGGATATAGCACAGTTCGCATTGCCGAGGAACACGATGGCCCTCTGTACCCAGCCGGAAAGAGTGTCGGGGGAGATGAGCGAACCTGACGACTTGGCTTCTTCAGCCATGTCGAGAATTTTCGTTAGTGGGCCCAGCATGTCTAAGAGCTTGCCCTGATAAGCTCGCCAGGATCTGTCAATCCCCTTCTTGGGGTCACGCTTGAATTTCTGGAGGAAGGTCGCCATGCGGGTATCGATCTCTGGGGTCAGGGCGACCTTACCTTCTAAGGAAGGACGAGGGCACTCTGCCCGTAGGCAGTTTCAAGCTTCTTTCTCCAATGGTTTCCTGATGCGCATGGCCACGTACTCTGCTACCTTATCCGCTGGAGCCCAGTCAGAAGAGCGTGGATATATGATCTCATCTGGGTCGAACATATACGACACATCCGCAGCAGGTGTAGCGTGGAGGGCGGTGGACGGACCGGGGTCACAGTCATTATTCTCTGCCGCGCTCTGGGGAAGAGGAAGGGGGGTCCCCAGTGGCAAACTTGGTTGGATCGCTAGGAAGGCCTGTTTAAGGCGTTCAAAAGCAGTGGGGTCCACCCCGTGTCCCGTGCGGCGGGGGGAAAGGGAGTCCGGCGCAGTCATGGACGGAGTAGGAGCCACAGGAGGTGCAGGGACCACAGGTAGGCTGGTTAGGCGCGCAAGCGCTTGGTCTATCTTTTGCGTGAGCCTGTCCTCGAGTGGGGCCATAGCCTCTCCCACTGCCCTGTAAATGGAAGCGTCCACCGCTTCATAAAATTCATCGTCCCATTGGAGGTCGGTCAGGGCACTTTCCCCTCCCTGGGAGACGTCATCATACTCCAACTCCATGATGGACAGACACAATAAGTTGAGCCGATGAGTTGGAAAGGAGTAAGGTCTGGGTGTCAGACTTGACTGAGGGAACAACAGTCTATGAAGAGGCTGGGTGTCAGCCTGAATGAAAGGGCGAGAAAACTCGCAGTTTTAAACTTGGGGCAGAGCCCTGGGCACGTGAGTCTGGTGGTTTAGAAGAATATAAGGATCAAGAACTGGCCTGGGATAAGAAAAGTGCCCACTGAGCGTTAAAACGCTAAATACAGGACCCAAACAGGCGTAGCAGTAGGAAATACTGACTCCACAAACTTAGTGCCAAGTGGAGCGTGGTAATTAAGCGCAGACCGGCCTCAAAAATATTAACGGTCCGATCGCGGCAATCCTACACCTCTAGAGGCTTTCCCCTCAGGCCAGACTCGCCACTACGGCGCGCCGCACAAGCCCTTCAGGGTTTGAATGTGCTCGCTGTAGTGAAACGCCTCACGCGCCCCCTGACGGCGGGAGGTCCGCGAGTGCACCAGACGAACCGCGTAGGAGCGAAAACGCTCCCGCGGCTCCCAACACCGGGACGCGGCACTCGTCCCACAGAGAAAACAACTACAAGCACCCAGCGGCAGAGGCGGGAGCGGCGAACCCGCCAGGAAAACCAGGTGAGAAACGCTGCACCGCTTCAGGGAATGCACACCGGAAGGGAAACCGGAAAAAAAGAACGCCTGTCACAAAGCGGGACACAATGTCAGTGAAAGCGGATAATTAGCAAACAGGCGTACTGTAAGCACAAATCAGCGTAAAATACGCACAAAGTGCACATATAACACGGGAATAGCAATTATCCTTATATGCAGGAATAACAACACAATAGAGAGTAATGAGGAAACACTTATCTCGGCTGCACAGCAGCAAAGAAAGAGGAGGAAGGGCCAGTGAAGGCAGACTATGTGGAGGCTGGAGGTTCCTGATTGGTGGATCCAGGACGGTTCTGATTGGACAATTTGTTTGACTACAGATTTCCCCAGGTTTTATGGGAAATGTAGTCTTGTTGTTTGAATGGCTGCTGTTAAATAAAGTGAAGAAAGAAGGCATAATCCTCGCCTCCAGTCCTGACATAGAATTCAGCTACCCATATGAACATGTCCCAGTCTGATGTGGAGTGTAAAAGCTGACATCTTATATACTGCTCAAAACACTGATTTACTCTTTCGGTCTGGCCATCCGTCTGAGGGTGATGGCTAGAGGACAATCCTATATCTATTTGCAATAAGGCACCCATTCCTTTCCAGAAGTTGGAAATGAATTGAACTCCTCGATCAGATACAAGAACAGAGGGAAGGCCATGTATACACACAATGTGTTGAACAAACAGAGACGCCAATATCTTGGACGTCGGGATTGCCTTTAAGGGGATAAAGTGGGCCATCTTAGTTAATAAATCGACCACAACAAGCAGTGCTTAATTTGTAAAATATGAAGTGCAGGTGCTCAAATGTTTGTTGGAGGCTACACCTACTTTTCTTCGGCTCCACCCATTTCCTCCATTAGCTCCACCCACATCCTCAATTGGCACTGCTAAAAGTCAGATGTAATACCCGATCGATCTGAATTTCAGCAAGGGAGCCTTCCTCATAGTAAGGTTTTGAGAGGAGGTTCCCCTGCCCTGTGAACATTTTGAAAAAGATTTAACCAAAAGTGCATTTAAAGCACAATTTTGGAATAAATTAGCTAAAAACACTAATGCATTGAAAAGGGACAATTCCAGTGCTTTATGAGCCGATTTCCGGAAAGGACAATACCATTTTTAACAGAGTCTACGAGTTCAAAGATAAAACTCTTACATAGCTTATGTGACAAAAATAAATCAAAATGTTCTGAAAACTCTCTAAACAGATAAACTGAATAAAATCATGCAATACACTTGAATGAGTCACTTTGTCACTTCCAGTGGCCGATGGGGTTTATCATGGTTCTTAAATAGTGGAATATTCTGTTAAAGCGATTACTTTGAAAGAAACAATAAAAAAGATGATTAATAATTGGGCTTGTTGCTATAACTTACTCCCCTGGAGCTATATGTGCATTTATTAGACATTCAGAATAGTAAAAAATATGAAACTACTTCTGTATCACACAGACAAGACAGAGATTAGAAAAGAGGCATGTATTCCAAATATGACTTTTTAATTAAAGATTTGTATTTTAACACAAAGCACAGAAAAATGTAATCTCCCCAAAAAAGTCCTAGAGGTACCTAGGCCAGAAGAATAGGTAGTGGCTGGGCAGTTTGAATTTCCGTATTTCAAGTCATACCTACTAGTGCAAAATGACCATAGGGCCATACAAAATATAAATATATAAAGACAAAATAACTAAGAATAAAATACAGATAAATACAAATAAAGACATGTTCTAAAATGAAAAACGAAAAAGCAAGGTAAGTCTTATAAAAACAAAATAAATAAAATGTATAAAATAGAACAATAAATATAACATCCAAACAAGGAAGACACATAAATATAACAAAATATTAAACAAATTGACACTGTCAATAAAGTGTTATAAAAGCAAATAAATAAATAACCTATAAAGTAGAACAATAATTAAATATCCAAACACAGTAAAACCTAACTTTTTAAAAACATTGCCATGACACGTGTTCTGTCAGTTGGACTGGGCTAGCAGCATCTATTGTTCCAGAAAAGCCCACAAACTGTCTAAATTGCTTGTACATTCCAAGTCTTCCTCTTTCCTTGCTTTACTCCTAGTGTCATCAGCTGCTCTTCGTCCTTTTGCAAGCCATGACTGAACATAGGAAATGGGGTAGAATTTCTTAAATGGTGGACCAACAAGATTTAAAAACATTAAAGAAGATGTTGTTTTAGTCAGCAGTGATGCTCTTGTAGATGTGCATATAAGATTCATTTGAGAAAAGCCCCGCTCACATTCTGCAGTACTGATAGCAATAGTGTGTAAGGCCATCAAAAGCTCCTTGAACTGCCTTTTAATTTCTTTTCCTCCAGATTCCTTATACTCTCTGTAAGCACGTATGGTTTCTCGACTGGCAATGTTGAATCTTTTACACAGAGACTCAATATCACTTTCACCATAGAGAACAGGTAGGTCATCAGGCCAGTACTGTTTGTATAAAACTTTCACTTCGCTAATCAGTGTATCGTACTCAGCCTTTTTGTCAGTAGAATTAGTACCTCCTGTAGACAACAAATGATGTCTTAGATTTTCTGCAAGGCTACGAAAAAACTGTCCCTGTTCAATGATTTTGTCAGTGGTCTTTCCTTTGTGCAGCATCACACCTTGGAATATATTTTTTTCTATGCCCTTTTTACACTGTGAGAAGTGGTTCCCTTGCCTGTCTACCATTGCCTCAAACACTGCTATTTGCCGACAAATAGCTCTATGAGCATCAATGATTGTAGAGTCACGTTTCTGTAACTCGAGTGATAACTCTGATAACTCCTGAAGAGCATCATACATGAGGCCAAGATTAGCAACAAACTGGATAGATGATAACTGCCTTCCTAGGCCTGTGTACATATTTCGTGTTGAACTGTCACGGGAACCATCATCAGCTGCACTAGTAAAGTGCTTGTAGAGAGCAGGATATGCTTTCCAAATAGCCTCCACTGTTCTGAAGCTTGATGCAACCCAACGAGTATCTAACACTCTACCTATTCTGCAAAGCTGAATGTCAAGAGCTTCTGCACATTCTTTTAGCTCCAAACGGTTTTTAACAGATGTGGCAAATAGAGAATACAGCTTATCAAGTAAGTTTTTGAAATGATTTGTAGCGCCAATATCTTTCATGACATCATGAACGGCAAGTTCCAGGCGATGTGCTGAGCAGTGCCAGGCTACAATATTGGGAGACATTTTTTCTTGCAACCTCTTCACAACACCACTGTGACGGCCAAACATCACTGAAGCGCCATCACAGGCAACTGAAACCAGGCATTTGGAGAGAAAGTCCTCACTTATGTTAACTGGATCTTTTTTTAGTGCAGATAGTAAACTGTTTACTATGCCGTCAGCTGACAAATCACTCAGCTCAATGAGGTCAACAAAAATATTAGCTGGGGAGTCCATGCCAGGTAGCTGCATTCGCTTGTACACAATTAAATAACTTTTCCTATTTAACGCAGTGCCTTCATCTAGTAAAAGACTTACTTTTGGGGAAAGTTCAATAATTTTGGCAAATATCTTCCTCTTCATTTCTGAAGCTATGTGGCGTTGTATGTTTGAGCAAGCTACATTGGAGTGCAAAATTCGCCCCATATCCAGTCCATTCAACTGGTGGCAGTCTATCTCTGTTTCAAAACCATACGCTGGCCTGTTCCGCTTTGCTTCCTTATAAGCTACACGGAATATTCTGGCTGTTGTTGACATTTGTACAGATTGCGCTTTTACAGTTACTTGCAATAAAGGTTCTTTTTTAGCCTTTTCTAAGATTTTTAAAGTTGCAATATGAGCCTTGCTTTGTGCATGTTCTCCAATCTTTTTCCTCAATGATTTTTGCTGTTGTTCTATAATGATTCCATATGCCTTCACAGTAGACTCAGTCCATTCTTTGGACAATTTCATTCCCCTGGATTTCTCAGGACCAAGATCACGGACTTGGCGACACACAGAACAGCCAAGGTTAGGGCCTTTAACAATTAACCACGGATGCTTGCGTTGGAAATATATTTTTTGGTCATGTTTCCAACCTTTAGGAAGAATGCCTTTCCTAAAAACTGTCTGAATGTGGTTTTAGTGATAATATGGCAAACTGTTTGCTAGTGCTTGGTGTTTCCTCTGTCTCTGTAGCAACCTCCACAGCATGATGCTGCTCATCTCTAAGAGGATTATCTTCTGTCTTTCCTTCTGTAGGGGTGATAACGCTGCTGCTAGCAGTGGTGTCGCTCTCATCTAGTGCCTTCTCTCGCACTTCATCATCTTCCTTGTTCCCTTCATCCATTGGAAGTACATGGTCTTTTCTAGAAAGTTTGCTAGCAGGCTCTTTGTCATCTTTGGGCTTAAATTTTGTGAAGTAGCTTGAAATCTTCTTCTGTCCAGTGTGTGACATTCTAGGGAAGCAAAGTGAAAGAAAACACGCTAGACATGTGCGAAGTGTGATGTCAATTCATCTAAGTAACAGGCACAATTAGTATTTATTTGCAGTTTGCACCAACATTTCTGCAGCTGCACCTCTATTACCATCCATGACTGACTACAAGTACAACCCAAATGGATCCTACTTTGCCTACCCAAATTCAGCCATTTTCCAAATCATACCCCTTCCTGCCCTGCAGCGCTCACTGGAAAGACACACAAAGTCTTTAAAGTTTGCCTCACTTTTAAGCTTTGGCTTCCGGTATTTCTACAGCAGGGTGAGGTGGCAGTGTGCAGAGTTAGTTACACACTGTGATTCACAAAAAGTATTAATTAATCGACACTCGGGGCCGGACTAGAAACCCAAAGCAGCCTGGGCAAGTTTTGTTAGACCAGCCCCCATACGGTGCGTAGCAAGCGAGCGCAGCGAGCTTAACGACTGCTAGAGGTGTTTTTTTTTGGGGGGGGAGAATTCCCGCCTCAAGAACATTTTGTTAAAAGAAAGACCAAAATGGTGCACAACTCAATTCTCATTACATATTTAGCTGTATTAACTTTCAGAGCATAGTAAATCGTAAATGATGACCTGACATAAGCACTCAGGCCAGAAAGCATGGAAATCTCACACAGAAGCACCCAGGCCAGAAAGCATGGAAATGTCACACATAAGCACCCGGGCCAAAAGCATGGAAATCTCACACATAAGTACTCAGACAAGGAAGCATGGTAATATCACACAAAGGCACCCAGGCCAGAAAACATGAAATTCCCACACATAAGTACTCAGACCAGGAACCATGGAAACGTAACACAAAGCCACCCAGCCTCAGGCCAGAAAGCATGAAAATGTCAAACAAAGGCACTCAAGCCAGTGGCGATGGAACAATTTTCAGAGTGCTGGTGCTGCCCTCAATGTTACATCACTAAAGAAGTCATAACATTGTGAAAAATACAAACATCACACTAAGGACAAACATAGCAAATGAGCCTTACCCATACCTCCGGAGGTGGTGAGGGTGTGGTTAGGTATGTTGCAGTGGAGCATTTTGAACACCACTGCTTGTTGAGTGGTGTTGGAGAATTGTATGAACCAAATCTTTCCACAATCCTAAACTCACCAAACCCAAGTGCCTCAACTTCCTGCTCTATCCAGTGCTGTGGTAGAATACCTGCTTATTGGCTGATGCTTTGGACAGTTGAGTAGCTACCAGACATCGCTAGTTGTTAATGATATGCTGCAGCATGTAGGCATAGCTCTACGAAGCAGCGGTAACGATTCAAGATGGCTCGACATAGGACTCTGAAGCAAAGGGAGTCCTGTCCTGTGAGGAAGACAGATTTATACTATAGAGGGGACCCGAGTCACACGACTCCTGCCGTCACATCCGGTATGTTTGGTACCTCCAGGGCTTGGCACTTTAACTGAAGGCAATCTCAGGAATGGGCTGGCAAGTTGAGCTGGCCTCCCTCGAAATGGGGAAAACTCTGACTTACCCAGATCTGAAAAGCAGACCGTGCCTTGGGTCAAGCCGTCAAGGCCACTTTGCAGGCAGCATGTAGGCCTGTGTTTAATGGTAAGAGTGAAACTGCAAGCTATCCCGAGCCTATCCCAGAGATGCTTGTGCTGGCAGGGATTCTTTGTTAAGCTTCCTGCAACAGCTGTGTGTTGTAGCAATGTAGCTACTATTAGGTGTGTATTAGGAGGGAAACTTTACATCTATGTTCGTGTTCGGGCTTGAACACCTGTGCAGACTTATTTATTTCACATATCAAATTTACACATTTGAAAAATAAACTTCAGTGTAATGACTTTCGGGAGTAAGAATCGAAGGCCTAGAGTATTATAGATATTTTGGTCTTCAGTTTTGTTGCAGGCCACAGTAGAGAAATATTTTTTCTCCAGAGCAAAATAGAGTACATTTTCACCATAACTTTGTCCTAAAAATTGCAAACATCGCTCGAACGTGTTGAATAATCACGGACGTGTAACGCCCTGTTTGGGAGCATAATGTAGCGGAGTCCCCAGTATTCTTTCTCTCTCTTACTTGCTTCTATTTTTCTCGCTAAATCTCTCACCCCTGACCTGCGCCCTGTCTACCTCTAACTCTGATTGTGTTTCTCTGCCTATCCCTCCTCAACACCCTGTCTTTCTCTATATATCTTTCCTTCTCTCCGAGTCCTCGCCCATCTCTTGCTCTGTCATCTCTCTCGGTATCTGACCTCACGGCTCAGGGCTCACCCCTCTTTACCCCTGTCTCTCTCTGCTGCCTACCCTTTCCTCCCTACCCTCTTCGAAGTTATTCTTCACCTCACCTCCCTCTTGCTACCATGCTTCTGCGGCTGGTAGTAATAATGAAGTGAAGAAAGTAGAGGCATAAATAAACTTCATTAAGCCCCAGGTATTTCCTTAGTAGACACATACTGCAGCAGCTCTGCCGGCCTCCGCCATAAATTAAAGCAAACAATTCTTAGGAAAAATAAATCCGCACGAGCCACTCAAGAAAGCCAGTGGCACGAAGAGTCCACGGGCCGCCTGTTTTAATCAAATGCTGCAGCTCAGGTGATGCGCAATATAGATTGCTTTGAAGTTCGAATTAAATTAATAGAGGACACTGCGAGGCTGACGCTGACCTACTCCTGTCAGTTGTTTTTGCACATAAAATTTAATACATATTAAGGCATGGCACAATTACATTACAAATTTACAAGCACAAACCATGGCACGCCGCTTGCTTAAAGAGCCTTTAAGACTATGGGCTCATTCATTAGATGTGCAACTACTTACTGGTAGGAAAAAAGGCAAACAGTTTATTTAACATCCCGCTTTTCATTGTATATATATGTATATATATATATATCAAGGAAACTGGAGCTAAAAGTCTTCCAAGGCAGTGCAAGCAGGAACCTCTATAGACCTCTCACTGATCTTTTAATACAAGAACCTAAATATGTGGATTTATACTAAAACTCGAAACTGCTCAAATGCCAGGCAATGGAGCCAAGGCCGTCACGCATCACCCACAGTTAGTGGTTCTAATTTCCTGTCTGTGCCATCCCCGATAGCGGGCATTCCAGGACTGCCACAGCAGCGAGACAGGATGATGGCAGAGAGGTCCCCAGGATGCCGGCGTCTGTGAACTTATGATATGGGAAACACCATTCAGGAAAGGAAACCTTATCAGTAGACTGATACAGATAATAATACATTCCTTCCCATCCCAAGGCTTTCCATTCAGTTATTCAATCATTCATATGCACAGGCTAGAGGCAGATTGCATTAATGGCCTCTGCCTGCCCTACTTAAGTCTCTTGTAACACCAGAACTGCGGTCTGTGGGCGAGTAGTGAGTGAGCATGGACTAGAGTATGGCCTGCAGCTTGTCAATAGAGGCTATAAGCTCCAATGCAAAGACACGTAACTACGGAGTGCATTCTCCTGTACTCTTGGATCTTCATACATACAGAAACCCAAAGGAACAACAGTGAGTTACTGTTGCACCAGTACTGTGTGTTTCTGTTGCATATATATTCCATTCATCCATGCTAAGCCGCATGCTTGCAAATTTTTTGCAAGAAGTGCTTTTTTTTAGAACGATGGGGTGCCGGTGCGCACAAGGTTTCAACTTTAAAGCCAGACTCAGAGTCAGAGCCTGAATCGGTCAGGACTCGAGGACTGCCATAGTGCACTAAGTAGTTTGCCACAGTTGGAATGTACGATACTGTGTAGTTGACGCTTGCTTCTGGCTGGTGTTAATGGCCACCGAGTCTGAGATATGTGATCTTACCACATTTGAATATAACATTAGAGAAACGCGCGGTAGCCTGATGGCCAAGCCCTTGTCACCATTTGTCTGCATTTTCAGAATGTTGCCCCATCATTAAAAAGACGTTGGCAACTTGGCCTACAAGCCCCAGCATGCAAATGTGTTGGCTAAAAAGTCCAGACTGGCACCCATAGCAGGATGCCACCAAGCATTTGGGCGAGTGAGCGCCAGGGAGCGAGGCGCAGAATCAGAATAAAATTCTTTTGGAGCGCATGCCATGTGATTTATTGATTCCAGTCAAGATTTGTGACGCCGCCCTCAGAAATTCAGATGGAGTGTTATTTTACAGGACCCCGTCCCCGACCCGACCAGCATCAGTACTGGATTTTCTGTGAGCGAGTAACTCGCATACATATTATAAACTGACCCTGTTGGACTTGGAAGGAAGAGGGTAGGGAATGTGCCGCTTGCCTTTTAGGCAAGGCAGGGTTACGTCAGAGCATGCCCGGCACCGGTACCCAGCCATTTGTTGAGTGAGACCACCACGCACCACCTGAGAGAAACCAAACCAAACTGCGTTTCGTGGGGAACGGGAAGTGAAGAGTGAACCTAATTCGTGCGCGGCTGCACGCCATGTTTGGACAACAACAGCGGCTGTGCGGACACATCGGGCAGGGCCTTGGCTTTTAACTTACTACAGTACTAAGTCTTAACCCCGGCAGGCCCGTACTGCAGCAGGCCCTATTGAAAAATCACATTGGTTAGGTTAAAGACAAAGTGTGTGCACCCATGGCCGGCGGGCGCCGCGGTGGCTACTAGGCCAGGCAGGCACTGGCTGGCAGTCAGTGAATCTGAATGAATCACTGACGGATCATAATCATATCCAGTTAATCGAATCTTGTGGAGCCGACGGAGGCTAGCTGCCCCGCCGGGCCCGCCCCCTACCACCACGGTGATCTGACGATCGTCACCGTCGGTCGGGTCACGCCACCCCCAACAAGCTCCAAATAAAAAAGCAGCATTGGTTTTTTTGGCAAGGCAATGATGGCATATTCATTGGCATCGCTAGTTGGTTTAGCAGCTACTAGTACTACTAAGTAAGTTGGTACTTAACTTACCGTTACCTGTGGTGGGCCGGCCGGCAGGGACTCGGGACACACACTGGCTGCACTGCCTTTCTTTAAAAACTGATTAGGCCTGGTGCTGCTTACTACCAGACACAGTACTACTGGCTGATCGATGCCCTCAACGCCACAGTCGTCGGGTCGGGCCGACTTGAACGCGATGACTCGTGGTGAACTGCTGCCTGCTGCGCGCTGCGGTGGTTATGCTGGGGCGTGGCAATGTGAAAAAAATCTGCGCACATTGCCGCACAGCCCCTACCCCATCATAACAAAAATCCAGCCCAAATCAGTGTCCTCCAGCCCGCCCACAGGTAAGTGGCTAAGGGCCGCCGCGGCGTGCAGTGCGGTGCCGCCATCAACACAGTTATATTTAAATTTATTTATATGAATAATGAATCTCCTCTGGGGTCAGGGCAGGCTAAGTGTCTAAGTCCCACAGCAACACTGTTAACTGCCGCCGCTGTGACTCACTCGGGAGATGTGAAAAACACGCTGCAGCTGCACGAGAGTACAGTAGTAAGTTAAATTGAAAAATGTGACGTGCATGCGCAGCAGATGCGTGTAGACCCGGCCCTGTCAAGTAAGTGCAGGTGCTAAGCACCGGAAAGCACCAGCACAAATTAAGCCCTGACGACAAGGAGAGTAGTATTTCCCTGAGTGGTCTTCGGCAAGTCCACAATAAAATCCATAGACACTATATGCCATGGGCTAGGTGGAGTGGGCAACGGCATTAATAATCCCACAGGTGCTTGATGAGAAGCTTTCCCTTGTGCACACACATGGCATGTTTGAATGTATTTTTTGACATCACTCCCCATACTGGGCCACCAGAAGTGTCGTTTCAACAGTTCCATAGTTTTCTTATACCCAGGATGTCCAGAGAGAAGATGGGTGTGACACCACTCTAACGCTTGTTGCTGTAGGCTATGGGTAGGAAGCACTAATCCCCCTTGGATGTAAAACAAATCCTGAGTTTTAGTGAAATCATGAGTTTGGACTACCTTCTCCATTTCTACAGACCCTTGCGCCTCTTTAGCTGACTTTGGGAACTCATCTTCAGAATAAATAGCACCTAATATATGCTCCCTGGCTATTATGGGGGGGGCTCACACTGAGGTTCTTCAAGTTCATAACCTAAACGGGACGGGGCATCTACTTTCCCATTTTTTTTCCTGCCTGAAATCGTATAATGAAATCGTAATCGCTGAAGAACTGCGTCCAACGCAGTTGTCGCATGGACAAAGCTCTAGCTGATTTAAGAAACTGTAAATTACGGTGATCTGTAAGGACTGTTATTCTGTGATTGGCTCCTAATAGATACTGCTGCCACTCCTCAAAAACCCTTTTAATAGCTAACAGTTCCTTGTCTCCTATAGCATAATTAAACTCAGCAGGTGTTAGTTTGTGTGAGTAATATGCTACATGATGAAGACATCCCGTACTTGGGTCTGCCTGAGAAAGAACCCCTCCTACTGCCATTTGTGAGGCATCAGCCTCAACCACGAAGGGCCGAGAAGGATCTGGATTACTCAATATTGGTGCTTGAGTGAATGCTTCCTTCAATTTTCAAAAGACCTCCTCGGCTGCAGAGGCCCACAGAAACTTAACCCCCTTTTTCAGGAGTCTGGTAATAGGGGAGGCTAAGTCAGAGAAGTTGTTAATAAAACGCCTGTAAAAGTTGGCAAAGCCAAGAAAACTCTGAATGTCTCTAGCATTCTTTGGAGCTTGCCAACGTTTTATGGCTTCCACTTTCTGAGGATCCATACTAATTCCTTTGGGGGACACAATGAACCCAAGGAAACATACATGAGAGGTATGGAATTTACATTTCTCTAGCTTGCAGTTTAGATGATTGTCTCGCAAACGCTCGAAGACACTCCTGACATGGACCTCATGCTCTTGTACTGACGAGGAATAAATGAAAATATCATCAATATAGGCAATAACAAAGAGGTCCAACATGTCTTTAAGAACTTTGTTAATAAAAAACTGAAAAGCTGATGGGGCATTACATACTCCGAATGGCATTACTAAATATTCGTAAAGGTCGAACTTGGTACAAAAAGCTGTTTTCCACTCATCCCCCCCTTTAATTCTCACCAGATGGTAAGCTCCCGCAAATCTAGCTTGGTGAAAGTTTTGGCATTCTTTATTTGGTCAAGGAGGGAGGATATCAGTGGCAGAGGGTACCGGTTCTTAATTGTAACATCATTGAGTGCTCGATAGTCAATACAGCGCCTAAGACCCCCTTCTCTGTTAGGTATAAAAAAGAGAGATGAGGAGTGACCGGGAAGGTCGAATAAAACCGATCTTAAGCATTTCGTCCAAGTAGTCCTGTAGATACAAATTCTCTTTTTCTGTCAAAGCGTAGATCCTGCTGCAGTGTATGCGAGCTCCAGGTATCAAATCAATTCTGTAGTCATAGGATCTGTGAGGAGGAAGACTGGTGGCCTTTTCTGTATCAAAAACCTCTTTCAGGTTGTGATAAATGGCAGGTAAACCAGGGACTTCGGAGTTGGTAAGTACCGCTACCTTCCCTGGGCTGTTCCCGTTGTAAAAAAAATTATCTTTGCAATTATCAGGACTAAAGTCTAATGTCATCTCTTTCCAATTGATAAGGGGGCTGTGCTGATATAACCAAGGTAGACCCAATATGGTAGAAACTGAGGAGATTGAATAAGATCAAATGCAATAGTCTCTTGATGTTTTTCCTCAATAACCAGTGTTAAGTCAATGGTAGCATGTGTAACCGGACCAGACTTAAGGTTACTGCCATCAATGGTTGTAACTTCCTCCCAAGAGGTCTTGGACACCAGAGGAATGTTCTTACTATGTGCCCAACATAAGTCCATAAAAGTACCTGTGGCACCGGAATCTACCATTATTTGGACATCCATGACCTGTTGTCCCCATTTCAGGCGGGAGGACAGGAAGAAATGGTGTGGGGAAGACAAGACCGCATTTGTTTGCATAGACTGGTGCGAGACTATTAACCCTGAACTACTCGAAGTCTTTGTCTGAGGAGACTTCGGGCTCACTAGTTTTCCAAAGGTTTATTCTGTCTTGGCTTCACAGGGCATTCTCTAAGAAAATGACCCTGTTTTCCGCAGTATAAACACATTTATTTATGTCTCGCCTTCTCTGCCTTTCTTCTTAACTGAGGGGACCCCTAAAGCTTCCAATCTGCATTGGTTCTGGTTCTTCTATTGGTTTTTCTAGGTCTGTTTTTTTTCTCTTTATAGATAATGACGCGGCCTTGTGGCCGCCCTCTTTCTCTTTTTTTCTTTCATTGATTCTGTGATCTAATTTTACCATCAGATCTATAAGGGCATTACAAGACTCAGGAGGATCAACCACTTGTGCTAGGAGATCTTTTAATTCATCTCTCAACCCTCTGTAAAACAAGGCGCTACGTTTTTTTTCAGGCCACCCAGCCTCAGCTACCAATCTGTTAAACGTAGAGATGTAAGTTGTTAAGTCCTTTGACCCCTGTTTCAGATTTAAGAGCTCAGTTTCCACGACTGCATGAAGGAATGCCTATCGTACAACTTCCTTAGTTCTAGCTTGAAAGCGGTGTAACTATGCAGTAATGGGTCATTCCTTTCTATCAGGGGTATAGACCAATTGGCTGTGGACCCTCCCATATAAGATAAGACAAATGCCACCTTAGCTTGGTCATTTGGAAAGCAGGCGGCTTTGCACATAAAGTGGAGCTGGCACTGACTAATAAAAGCAGCAAACTTGGTAGGATCCCCCATGAAATGTTCGGGAGGGGCTAAAGGAATAGACTGAGGGGTAGTTACTTGAATAACAGGGACATTTGTACTGGAAGACTAAGAAGAAGGTGAAAACTGGACCCCTGTGCCTCCTGCCATGTTTCCTAAACTAGATTCAGGACACATACCCCGTTGGATGGAATCATCTTGTGCAGACAAGGCTTGGATTTCTTTCTGAGGGTTACCCAACATGTGGACTAAATCTGTAAGCGTTACCTGACTCATTTCCATAGTGTTCGGGCGGAAATTAGAACTTTGGGCTTCGCGTTCTGTCAGATTCTACTCATGGTTCTGCAGGAACGTCATGCAAAAGATGAAAGGTCCTCAACCTCTCCTGGTCACCTATTGTACCCAACTGAGTCACAGTACCAACAGTAACCCGGGGAAGAAGAGAAAACAAGGAAGGAAAAAAGGTCCCACGGCGCACCCCACTCTGGGACAGAACCAGTCAGCCAAGAGAGATCTCTGTTAAATAAAAGAACAGAAAAGGGTAAGTATACAGGACAATTCTAATTCTAAAGTTTAAGCTTTTCTATGCATGTTTGTAAACTACCTGAATAATTCCCTTCTTCCGTGAATTCTGGCAACTGGTGTGAGCGAAGGGGTGTTCATGTCTAAAAAAGGGGAAAAGGAAGAATGAGAAATAAAGTGTTCAGAGATATGAGTAATGAACAGGAAAACGTATAAGGCAGACTGTACTGAAACCCACCTATGAGCATATGATGACTGAATAAAGGTGACTTCCAACTTAAAATATCATAAGGTTCATGTGATACTCTATAGTACACTGTATAACACCCACCTTAACTTCAGGCAGACCTAACAATATTCCTTAACTTTCAGGAATACTCATGTGCTAAACAGCAGCTGGAGCAAACCAGATCTCCACAGACACAGAGCCTGTATCAGAAGTAATGTAGAGGCTTCAATAGAAAATAGCATCAATTCAGCGCTAAAAACGCTGTTACCGTAGAAGAGTTATGCAGCTTTTCCTTTTCTCTTTTTATTTTCTCTGCAGGAGAAATATCCCCAGGAGTTGGAGATTACTGCAGGCGTAATGTAGTTCAGGAGAGCTGCCAGGAACATAAGGGAACTGCAGACCCGAAGACAACAACTCGTTGAGGGAGGACGCGGACGCAGAACGGACGACAACCCGGAAGAGACGGTAAGGGACCCGGAAGAGGAGCACTCTATCCCGAAGCTGGACGCGAAGCGTCTCCACTCGGGATCAGCGAGGATTTGAACTCGCCTGCCGGTACCCCCGCATGCGTGCTAGCGGGGACCGGCCATCTTTGTAGTTCGCCGGGCGTGCCTGTGACCGGCAGGCATGACAGTATACATGTGTGTGCATGTCAATAGAAATGTGGCCACAGAGTGATGTTGTTGTATAATGTTGTTGTGATGTATAATGTTTAATATATGACTGAAAAGACAAATTGACAGATTCCTTATTTGTGAGGACTAGTGTAAGAAATTAAAAGAAGAAATATTGAGTAGGCAGATAAAAGATTAGATTATAAAACTGCTAGGAATACTGGGGACTATAGAGACTCCCTCAGGACATATGCAAAAGACCTTTCCAGGTGGTCAGAAAAAAACGTACAAAAATATTGTAGGGAATGGTTTAAAGCCATTCAGAAATACACATATCCCTGGCCAAAGGAAGGGACATTCGATGACAAATTACTAGAGCACATTGTTACACATCTTAAGAGTAAATGTGCAGGAGTTAAATTACAGAAGCGAGAAGCCACCTTAGCCTTATGGCGAGTGTTCTGTTAAAAGTCTATGGACTCCTCAAATGCTGACACATCTAGTACCCCTCAAACGATAGAGGGAGGAAGAAGCAGAGGTCGATTCAGCTTCCTAGCGATACTTATTCAAAATCCGGGAGAGGGGGGAGAATGAACCACAATGCTCTCAATACCAGAGTCTCAGAAATTGTATCTCGGAGACCCTCAATCACACGTTCACGTTCTGCAGTGTATGTAATCTTGCTTGGTGTGGTTTGGTGGATAGCGTCATCATAGGGTCTGTCACTTGAGTGTCCCGTTCTCCAAGTGACATCAAAACATCAAAATATAAGACTAAAAACAAAGTGGTGTTGAGTGGATGAGTCACTGATCCACAACACTAATGTGGTTATAGGCACCATCCTTCGCAGTGCTCCTGCCTGCATCTCTCCACCGAACAGTCGGGTGGAGATATGCAGACAGGAGCACTGCGAAGGACGGTTTAAAGCTAAGCTTAAACCTCAGTCCTTAAATCCTCCACACCATGATGCAATTTAAATGCTTACTTGAGTTAATGGCCAAAAGACATAACTACATTCTGTCTTGGGCAAAGTGTGCTCTTTAACAAAGACTGGTGAGTGCTTCCGCCCATTAAAACAATCTGGTAAGCCATAAAGTGTAAGGCCTCCATATTTTTGGTCCTGATGAAGGCCATAGACTCACAAGGGCTGTTCCAGGCTGAAACATGTCAACCTGACCACTAGGTGTTGTGGATCAGTGACTCATCCACTCATCACCACTTTGATGTTAGTCTTATCCCTATTCTATTTTTTCTTCCCTCATTATTACTCATACACCACTGTCGACATCCAGACAGTCTTTCTCCTGGTGGATGTTTTTGCGCTTTACCAACCCCTGATTGATTGATGTCACTTGGAGAACGGGACACTCAAGTGACAGACCCTATGATGACGCTATCCACCAAACCATACTTAGCAGAGATTACAAACACCGCAGAATATGAACGTTTGGTTGAGGGTCTCCGAGATACATTTCCTGAGACTCTGGTATTGAGACCATTGTGGTTCATTCTTCCCCCCTTCTGATTTTGAATGAGCATCTAGTACCACGTCTGCTCTCTCACCTCCATATGATTCTACAAATGCTTCCCCCAAGGTACCTGGTATTCATCCACTGGCGCAGCTACAGTAAGCCGCAGTGGAATTTGTGAGTCCTGAGGATGAGACCCCTTCACAATCCCTGTAGTGTTGCCCCACCGATGTCAAAACCGAGACACACGTAATCCCAGACAACAAGTGAAGGTGGGTGACTCTCAGTTTTCAGGACAATTGGAAGTGCAGCTGGGTAGAGGTGAAGAGCAGGGTCCAGGAGAGAGTGATGGTCAGTCGCTTGTTTTATCACCCATATCGCCCTTTTTACAGAAGAGAAATAAAACAGGAAGGGTAGTTAAGGAGCGAATGTCTAACTCACAACAGAGAGCTGGAGATGATGCTACATGGAATGACTATGTAGACAGGGCTGTTAGTATGGCGCGATGGCAAGTATCTCAAAAAAGAGATGAGGATTTTAGGAGGGCTATAGATAATTTACCACCTGGGCAGAAGGTGAAGGAGAGCATAATGGTTTAACCAGAGAGCATTCAGGAATGGTTATCACGAAGTGAGGATAGAAGAGATGCAAAGGAAGCAAGGAGAGAAGGATATTGTGATAATTTGTCAGGGCAGGTTCAGAGAAGTTTTGGGAGGCTGGCAAATAGAGTAGAGTCAATACATAGGTGTGTAGACAATATGGGTGAAATACTTCAATCTCAAGAGGTTAGGCACCCTACTTATGACACTAGCACTCGAGAAAGGCCCCTAATCAATCTTGACCATACAAACACTAGAGAAGGATAGCAGGACATGTTCTTTAAAACTAGGAGATCCTGAGCAACAGAGCTTGAGCGGTTGCGATTTCAGGGAACACATGGTCAGCCAGGCCCCAGGATGGGATCTTATGAAGCTATAGGAGTATTGACTCTAAATGATAGACCAATGCAGCAGATGAGTGTTCAATCAGTTCTGCGCGTCACTGATCTCACCCCTAGCGAGATAGTTGCTGAAAGGGAAAATAGTTGGCACAGTGTTGTACCCTATGTGGGAAATTTAGCAGGATGGACTGAAGGTTTAGCCCCGCAGATGAGTCCATGGCCGTGGGAAGGGTCTTTTGACCCAAGTGACATGGCAAATGCTGAGGATTGCATTCTTTATGGTGAGGGAGATCCAGACTGGGATTATCCCTATATGCAGAAATGTTTGTGTGTGTGGCAAAAATATGCCAGACAGCACAACCCCCAACATTCTGTTACTCCAATATATCAGATGAACCTAAAATGTAAGGGATCTGGGGAACCTCATTATGATTCTGGGCCACAGATGGACAAGGAAAATCTTAAAAAATTGATATCACCGCTTACAGAGGGAGCAAGGAAATGGATTAAAACCTTTCAGAAGCAAATTACAGGTATCACCCTGGCAGTAGGGGACATACAGAGTTTCCTTAGCTCTCTTATAGGAGATGAGGCAGATACTATTTTCCATAAGGCTGGAGTGAGAAATGTTACCCTCACTGACACTAGCTATAATGGTTCTACATTCAACTTAGTCCAGACAGTAATCTGGGATCAGTTGAGGAAAATGTATCCTGATAGGCCAGACATCAGGTCTCTCATGGCTCAATCAATGCAGCTGAATGAGGACCCCTCTCAGTTTCAAGCAAGATGAAAGAAAAGTGGACTCAAGAAGTAGGTCAGTGTTGGGAAGTAACAGGGGGAAATGCTGTATTGTTTTATATTGTGTGAAGAAGGGTTTACCCTCTGATGTGCAGGATAATCTTGATAATATAGTGGCGTTGGAAGCTAAACACTGGACAGACATACAGGCACATATACATTTTTGTAAAACGAAGCAGGAATAAGAGAGAAACAAGCAGGAGGTAACAGAGCAAGCAGCGGCCAAGTTGGTGTAGCAAAAGTTGGCAAAGAAAGGAGCAACGGATGGGAGTGCAGTAGCAGCCACCACTCAGATGACTGCAGTGTCTGTGGGATCTGTCCCAGGGACCGACCAACAACAGTACCCACAACAGAAGGATAGTGTAAGGGCACAAGGAAGTATCTGAGGAAGACAAGGAGGAATAGAAAGGTGCAGGATAGGTCCCAGAGGATAGATCAAACGTCATAAATATGGACATTTCATTAAAGATTGTAGGACTAAGAGATGGGATGAACAAAATGGAAGGACAGGGGTATACAGTCAGCCAGGGAATACAGTAGTGCAGCCACAGTCAACCCCACAAATAATATATGTACTTCGGACACCACCACAAAGTACGCAGCAACCAGGAATGCCTAAGGTGCAGCAAATGGTGCCACAGCAAAGTTACCAAGCACCCCCAATGGCAACTCCACCTCAGACTGGGCGGGGAGGTGGGTTTGTGAGAGGAGGAAATCCCCTCCAAACAAAATATATTGGAGGATATACGCAATGAACGTGTCCACAGGGTAGTTCCTTGTGTCCAGTATTGTCAGTAATGTACAGGCCAGATGAGGAACGTACTGTGATGGTAGCTATCAATAACAAAATAGTATGCATTCCTCATAGATATGGGAGTGATATCCTGTATTAGAGAGGGAGACCTTCCAATTTCTAATAGATCAATGGACACACAAGGATTCTCTGGGGTGGAGATGAGGGTTCCGTTTACTAAACAAGTGGTGATAGAAATAGGAGGGAGGTACATTGACCCCTGTTTACTATTCTCTCCGGCTGCCCCAGCTAATCTACTGGGGAGAGATCTTATGGCTAAGTTAAACATGACTATTAATTTTAGGCTGATAGTTCTATGATTTGTTCTACTCCTGGAGTTCCTCTTTCCAGGATCATGGCTGCAACAGTAGATTCTTCTACTGGATATCAAATCAGAGCTTGACCCACTGATATAGAAGCATTCACCAAAGCGGTATACATAATAATAGCAGAAATGCAAAGTTACTGGGAAGGGAGATCCAGTTACCCAAAGAGTTCCTTTTCCGGCAACAAGGGCAAGATTCTTGGATACCTGACATTGAGTTGATACTGCAAATAAAGGCCTTAGAGATAACACTGACCGGCGGTCTTATTGGAACTTGATCTCTACAGGCTCATCCGATGGATACCGCTTGTGGAGACTAATGTCTCGGTGGCTGATTGGGTCACTCATTTTTCTAGTCTTTACTCTGACACTGAATCTGAAGAGGCCAGGTTCACTGTGGCTGTTTCTAGTTGTGATACACCAATGGGCATGAGACATGCGTACGAAGGAGAAGAGCCACCCAGTATTACGCTGCAAGAAGTTAGATCTGCAGTCTCTAAGAATGTTCCCAATAAGGCACCAGGCCCTGACATAATTTTGGTAGATCTTTATAGTAGTTAGTTGGATGTTTGGGGCCCATACCTCACAGTTGTCTTTAATGGCATTTTGAATGGGTCGTCCATTCCACCCACATGGCCGGAGACAGAAATCATTCCCCTGCACAAAAAAGGCTGTCCATCGCTCCCGGCTAACTATAGGCCCATAAGCCTTATTGACAGCTTACAGAAGATATTTAGTAGAATCTTGCTGGGAAGGCTCCAAGAATGGCTAGCCACTGAGGAAGTGCTCACTCCCCTACAGGCCGGCTTCAGGGACAGTACTAGTACACTGGACCAGGTCTTTCGCCTACAAATAATTTTTTGGAAGTCTGTGGTCTTGGGAGGAGGCAGGCTATACATATTATTTGTAGACCTCCGGTCAGCCTTCGACCTGGGCCCAGAGATCTAAGCTCTGGCAAGTAATGTCTGATATGGGTGTCCCATATACTTATTAGCTAATATTGTTAGACTCTGGGTGTATAACTATTCCCAGGTCAGGGGTGGCCAACAAGGTGAGCTGACAGATCGCTTCCCTGTCACAAGAGGGGTAAGGCAGGGCTGCGTTCTAGCCCCCACCTGCTTTTCAATCTGTGTCAACAATTTGGTAACCGAAGAAAAGGAAAAGCGCGCCACAGCTGAGGTCAACTTCCCAATTGTGCACATAGGCGATGAAGTGTATGTGAGAAACTTTGTCCGAAATGGAAAGACCCGAAGTTCGACAGCCCTTTTACCGTAACTTTGGCCACCCCCACTGCCCTCAAAGTAAATGGCAGAAAACCATGGAGATACAAAGGGTAGGCAGTTCCTATAAGGAAAGAATGGTGCGGGGGAGCTCTAGGTTTGTCCAAAGGATAGGGGGTGGCTTCTTTAGGAGCAAGGGCCCCAAACACCCCAAGGGGTGTCATGCTTCATCATCGGGCAGCTCCTCGTTGGGCCGACGCTGCAATGCCCAACGGGCCTCGCAGTGGGGCTCTTTGCCAGAGGTCTTCTCTGTTTGCCGATGTGAGTAGGATGGAGCGGTGGGGCAAGTGGTAACAAGGAGTAAGAGTAGAAGTGGAGGGTGTGTGAAATAAAAATAACTATAGGAATCCCAAAGGATCTGTATTCACTGGGTTCCTATGCTATGGTTAAAAAACTAGGAAGTCGAGGTGCGAGTAGGTTATGATGGACCTCTCGGGTCCTAGTTAATGCGTGTGAAAGAAGGGGTCAACATGTTTCACGCCTGCTACAGCCCAAAGGATCTCGGCATTTCATCAGGACCAAGGGATCCTTATCTACTCATGTAGGGATGGTAGATTCATATGTGTGTGTAATGGCATACCCTAAAAACGCTGTAATTATTAGTATAATCTACCTTCTGGGTAAACCTAGAGAGGGAAACAAACAACAACAGGATTAAAAACGCTGGCGTGCCATGATATGCAGGGGCTGGCTGATACAAGGAGTTGTCAACCTTGTGTATGGGCTGGCTGGTGCACCGCAGTAACCAATTAAAAAGTTAAAAACCACAGAAATAAGCCAGTAGTACACCCATGCAAATAGATCAAAATTATGAACACAGTGGTAAAGCTAAGTAGAAGTATTAACATGTAGATTATTCGGGTACCCTGGCGCATGCCTGCTTAATAAAGCGCCAAATCAGTGGCCTGAAAAGCAGCCTCTTGACAGCAACTTACCTAATGGATGGGCTAGTGGCCCCAATCGTGTAAGCCAGGGCGGTCGCTCAATGGCATGCAAGAGTGCCTTCTGTACACACCTAGAGCTCGCCGCCCCGTTCTTTCCCATAGGAACGACATACCCTTTGTACCTTCAATCTGACTTAGGGGGCCCGTACGCTGGACTTGTCTAAAAAGCACTGGTCCGTATTTTTCCTGTCTAGGAAGCCATGGAACATTCTATCGGATGAACCCTGCATCACCCCAAGTACCACCAGCAAAATAAATGAAACAAGAGGGGGAAGAGGATTGTGACTGTAAAAATACCTCCCTCTCCACCTCTGCCCTTGGACAATATTTGAACTAGCAAAATGAAAGTTATTTATTTTTGTTTTCTGTTTCTGTTTTTCTTTTGTCACTATAATTTCTAGTATTGCTTATTTATAGTAATGTATATTTTGTTTTAATATCACACACCTGCGTAGAGAACTGACTACTCATACCAATGTGTCCCATAGTATTCATACTAGATTGTTAGATAATATGTGGTATCAACATATGTCAGACATTGGATCAGAAAGTAACAATGAATCTTGTTTTGTTTGCTTATTAATTTCTCATGCCACAGGATCAAATAGATTACACTCAACTAAAGAAGTACCCCCAAGCACAGCTGTATGTCTCTTACATCTCTGCTTGTGTAGGACTAAGGCCCGAATGCAGCCAACACATGTTAGGGTAGTATAATTTCTAGTTAATGCTACAAAATATGACTCTTTATCAGAAGTTTTATATATCCTTACAGACAGGCAGTACATTAAGGCTGAGATAGCACGAATGAAGAAAACAGGTCATCCTAACACTGTAGAATGGATACAAATGGTCTTAGGTGTAGGGTTTTTCGGGGTAATTCCACTGAGTGTATTAGTTATTTGGTAAATCCTTTTCTTCCAGATTGTGTTCGTAGGCCAGGATTTAGAGTTGCTGGATCAGTTTATGTCCATAATCAATGGCATTACGATATTGAATTCTCTTGTAAGGCCATGTCTTTATGGAATGGTACTGATATTAGTCAGGATGCAGTAAAAAAAAGTGTGCACGTCTAGGGGTTGATAATGTTGCGCGATACACTTGGATGGATAGTACAGTGAGTCCTCAGACAGTCAAGAGATTAACGTCTGTCTCTTTATGTTTCAGAGGAAATGGTACCGTTAATGTCAGACAGAATATCAACTGCAGTGCCACAATAGATAACGCCAACATGCAGGGAGGGACCTCCATCCGCATGGACTATTATTGGCAGTGTGGAGAACTACTGTACTCGCAGTTACCGATGAACTGTAAAGCCCTCTGCTCCCTCTTGACTTTGTATGCCCCTGTCTCGGTAATTCTGGGAGTAAACCTGTCAATCTTCCATGAACACCCCATGAGTGGTCCAACAACTTTGTTACATCATCACTGAAGGAGGAGAGCTGCAGAATATTATGGCACTACCACTTGGAATGATGTTCCCCAAGAGTACAGGTTGTTTAATGATGCACAGTTGTTCTTTGGAAGCATTCTGCCGCTTGTTCAGGCAAAGGCAACTGCTCGATGGGTACAAATAACTAGCTTGGAACTTCTGAAACCAATTAATACCACAAAAGATGGATTTAATGCCATAAAGGAAGAGCTGCGTGCCATGCAAATGATGATCATGCAGCATCGTTATGTACTTGGCCTTATGACGGCCATGAAAGGAGGGGTATGTGCAAAGATAGAGACTGCTTGTTGTACTTAGGTCCCAGCAAATGATTCAGACAATGGAACTTTGTCAGAGGCTATACAAACTGCTGTGCATAATCCACAGAAGAAAATGGTGGATGAAGGAGGTTCCCCAGATAATTGGCTTAGTGGGTGGTTTGCTTTATTACCATCCTGGATGTCGGGACTGTTAAAAGCTTTTTTGCCAGCCCTTGTGACAATGTTGTTGATATGTTGTGGTATTCAATTACTTTTAGCATGTTGTAGAAGGATCAGTACAAAGGCAGGAGGGATGTTTACAGTTAGTCTACCTACACGAGTAGTAGATGCTCAGGGCAATACATATCATCTAGTGCCAAGTACAGACACAGGATTAGAGCCAGTATTTGAAATATCAACTGGGGGGGTGTTAGAAAGGAAACTAAATGTTAAAAAGTTGCACCACTGCAGACATCAGTAGAGAGTGTTACAGAGTTATATGTGGTGAAAAAGCAGTGCGAGACTAAGTTCCACAATGATGCAAGACAGATGAAGAGTTCACTAGGAAATAGAGTGCATGATCAGCAAGGCCTTAGTTAAAGGAAAACCAGTGTTTTCAAGCCTAAAGGAATTTATGGTCACAGCACTCAAGCATGTATTCTGTTTTCTGAATGATTGAAAACATGACTTAAGGAATATGGGCAAGAGATAGAGTTAGCCATGGGTACACAGAATCTGATAAGAAGTCTTGGTAGCAAACCAATAAAACACATGCATACGATAAAAGCAAATAAATGGTTTGTTAAGCATTGTTAGAATTTCAATAAGGAATGTGTAGAGAAAAGGCCAGGAGTTTGAAGACACAAATGATGTGAAGTTTGTGTAACAAATATGTAATTATTGAGTAACCTATTATTTGACCTTTTGTAGGACACATTGTTTGTGTGACTATTTAAGTGGCCGCCTGCGAGCAGCAATCTAAGACCAGCTGTTTACCTGGGTGGGGATAGCTACTTTCCCTGCAGTAAACCTGCTCATGCCTTGCCAAGAGGAGTCTTGTCTTTTTTATTACATTTTCCCCGCAAAAAATATAACCAGAGTTATAGATTTTTGATGCAATATTAAATCAGTGCAGAAAAATACATAGACAAAATAACTTTGCGGTCAATGGCAAAATCCACTAGTGACAATCGGTCACTTGCAGGTCGAGGTACTTGGAACCCTTATAGAAGTAAAGTCAGGCGGGCCCCAGGACCAGGCTACAACAGTCAGATCAATTTTACCTAGCCCCTGAAGTCCGGGTGCAGAGTTGTTCTAGCTGTCCTTGGCACTGAACGGGAGCCGCGGGTGGTGCTACTTCACCACTTACACAGTACTGCACGAAACAAGATGCAAAAACACAACAGGTATACAGCTGCTTAGGTTGGATGATGGTTGCACGGTGTTCCCTGTAGATGCAGCATCGACCTTGGGGGTCGGTTACGGGACTGGTGACCAACAAGCCTTGGCATCGGTAAGCACAGCGAAAAGCTTTTGGAACTTCACAGGGTCCGGGGTAGTAACGTACTGGCCTGAAATTTCGGGGCAGGTGAGACCACAACTCCCACAATGCACTGGACCACTTGGATTTGGGTGATTACTCAGAGGGCCCAATAGCCAGCGATTCTTTTGATCTGGTGAGTATTTTTACCTCCAGTTTTCAGAGGACTAGTGCCACTAGTCCAAGGGAGACTGAGGGTGCTTCTGGCTTCCACAAGGATCCCTCTCTTCAGGAGTGTCGAGTTTTAGCCAAGGATGAGGGTCATTCACTCAGTTCCAAGTCTGTTGCCTCAGGGACAAAGTATCCCTCTTTTGCTTTGTGCTGTGGGCAATGTCCTATTGTCGGTGACACATGTCTCCTCTTGGTCCTTCTTTGAAGTAAATTGTTCAGGTCTGAGGTTCTGGTGTCAGGGGGGTCCCTTAAATCCTAGATTTAGGGGAGTTAGGGGTGTAGGAGCTGGTAGCCAATGGGCAGCTAGTCCCTGCAGCTAGTTGTTGGGACTTAACCATGGATGGAATACTAGGTTACCATGGTTATAGAATGTAGGTCTAGATTTCAGTTATAGTGTTGTTTGTGGGTTTTTGGTACATTTAGTAGTATTAATTGTAGTGATTTTCACTAGTGTGTTGGTTTGGGTTTTCGTACACTGTTTAAGTAATGTATCAATATGTTTTATTATATTGTGTTATGTTACTTGTTTTATAATGATTAAGTGTAATGTATATGTAGTTTTGAGAATGTAATGTTTTCTTACGGTGTGTTTTCTGTATTACTTTGCAGGTTTTTCTCTACAAACGTGGCCTATGGGCATTTGGAGTCACTTTTTTTTTCAAAGGAAACGTATTACTACTACTAAAGGAAATCTCTTTTGGTTTATAATTAACCAATTTTTTTTACTTTGATTTTCTTTGTTTCGGGTTTCCAGGAGCGATCCATTTTTTAAACACTTTTTTGGGGGTTTTGTGGTTCTAAAGTACTTTGAATTGCTTTGAGGGATCTCTATCAGATTGATTTTATTTTTGCATTTTTTTGGCTGTTTGGACAATATTTTTACAGTTTTTGGTGGATTATACTTTTTAACTACGTGGATAAAGAGGATGATCTACAGCTTCAGAACACTAAGTCATATTTCATTTATTTGTTTTGGGTGGGAAATTATATATTTTATTATTTGTGTAAGTATCGTGTGATTGTTATTTGGAAATGTGTATTTTATGTGTTGTAATTATTTTACGTAACAGATTGAGTTTGTTCTTTGAGCTTTTAGGTTGGTAAGGTTTTGATTTTTAACATAAATAATTTATATATTTTATTTATCAGTTGTATTTAATATTGGAGTGTTATTTAATGTTTTGACTAATGTAATAAAATATTATGTTTATTAAATAAAAAATGATTTATCATGTTGGTTAACATTATGTTATAGTTTTATGCAAGTTTTGTAGGTTAGTATTTATTTTATATTATGCGTTTGGCTATTATTTCTAGGTATTTGTTGTTTATGAAGAGCTTGATTTTAAATTGTAGCATGTTGTACATTCTTTTGGTTTGTTTGGTAAGTTTAGGTGCAATTTGGGTTACATATTGCTCTATTTTTAGTTGTTGGTAGTTTTGCTCTTTTTGTAATGCTTCTATAAATTTATAGATTGTAGGTTGGGTTCTACCTAGTATGGAGTGGAAGGCAATGTGCCATCCTTCCACTGCGTTGTTTGTTTTGGCTTCCTGTGCCAAGGTGCTGTCATAGACATTCTATCATGGTATTTGGAATTTTAGGTGACGTTTGTGTCTGGAGCGATGTAGTCTGTCAACCCATGTATCTTTGAAATAATCCATTAGGAGGCTTAGTTTGTGTTCATTTTGTTGGTAGAAAAGGCTTTCTATTAGTAAATAGTAGTGGTTAGCTACCTCAGTGACAGGGGCATAGGCTAGTGCTAGCTTCTTATTTATTTCAAAGGGAAATTGGCCATAGCATAATCTGTACTTCGTGCAGAATGTTGTAGGTGTCTTCATATGCTTTGCTTGAAATGGTAGTAACAACCTTGGATGACTGTGTGGGAGTAAATTCTTTAAATTATTTGAATCATGGCTTGTCCAAAGTCTAATACTTTTGTGGGTAGTAGTTATTTGTTTTATGTTTAATGTGGTTTAATAGTTCTTAGTAAATGCTACTGTGTTTATTTGGTAGTAGGGCATATATGAAAGGCATATTTGTGTTTTGGTATTCACCATGTTTATTCTATATCTGAGTGAATGGTTTGAAGGTCCCATCCATCATCCAGGATTGACAATGGCTTCGTTTTAGTAAGTTATCTGCTGTAGAAAATATTAGGATTAATCTGTCATTGTTTAGGTTGTCATATAACAGGAAGGGTACCTCATTATGTGTAATTTTAAGTGTTCAGGTATTTTTATATCTTGGTATCCTTTTGGGGCAGGAGGAATATTGCTGGTAGCTTTTTTAGTTCATGCAATTAAATGTGTTAAAGTGGGTATAGTTAGTAGTTGGCCTGTGATGTGTTCAGGGACTTTAGGGAGTATATCTTTTAGGATTTTGGTTGTGGGCACCTGGAAGCTAGTGCCTGTCTCTCTTATATCCTGCAATACTTCCCATACTTCTATTTCTATTGCATTTGGGGATGGTTGTGTTCCCGTAGATTGATTACAACATCATCTTTTGTTGTGACCCTCCCATAGCATGCATTAGATTAATATTTGGGGCGTTTCCAATTCACTTTTTCCAATGATGTACTTTCTTGGTTGTAGGTGTACTCATGTGACTTAGTAATTGCTTTCCTTTCTGGGATATTATGTATCTTGCTTTTTCTGTCATTGTGTCTGAAAGTAGTGTGGTAGTATAAAAAATTATCATTTTATTATGTTTATTTTTAACATATAAAATTATTCAACAACTTTTATTATTTATGCTTACATGTATGTTCTTCTTAGATGTTTCATACTTTTTTGCAGCTTTTCAGTTGGTGGGTGTTGTAATATGGAGCAGGCGCTTTTTACTGTTGGAAGAAAAAAAGAGTGTCAGTTTCATTTTACATGTTTATTTTTTGGTAGTTTGTTGAGGTTGTGGTAGTTAGGTTTAATTTTAATCGATTTTAGGGTATCTCTTTTATAATATTTTACATATATCTACTTTTTTATGTTTTTTTCTGGCTTGTGATTAGTGTTATTTTTTAGAGGTTAGCACTTTTCGAAGTTGTAGTATTTTCTTTTAGTAGGTGCATGTAAAGAGATAGGGGCCGATTCCGATCTCGGCCGGTAGGGCTCCGAATAGGATTCGTCTTTACCGGATCCGATTCGGGGGCCTTTTTTCCAACCGATTCGTACAGTTGTCCCAGCGAGCAAGTACGATGCGAGCGCACGCGAAATCGCCGACCGACTCGTTCCCGGGTCGAACCGCTCCGACCGACTCGTACGGACACGGCTCGCACCACGCAATGGAGACGTTTCCCGACCGAGCGAGTACGATGCACGCGTCGGCCGGCCGGATCGAGTCGGAGCGTCCGGCTCGCAAAAGCACCTGGAGCCGGACTTGGGGGGTCCGTGTCGGACCTCCCTGCACGCGTAGCCGCACGAGTCGAACACAGGCACATGCATGTACGGTGCGAGTCGCACCGACGCGTACCCACTGTAGGGGGCCCCCCTGTTCGCGACGTGCCCATTCAGTCAATGGGAGCCCGTGTACGCGTTGTACGACCGGCTCCCATTAACTTCAATGGGAGTCCGACCGAATCGAGTCGGGCAGCATACGGCCGCATCGTACTCGCTTGGTCGGACTGGGGGAGTCCGGCTCGGTCGGAAATCTCTCTGGATCCGGCTCGGTCGGAGAGCTTTCTGACCCAGATCGGAATCGGCCCCGTAGAAGTTGGAGAATGTGTTTTTAATTGTTTGCTATTTTAATCACAAGTAAGTATTAGTTTAAATATAAGTTTTACTTACTTTGCAAAGTAGTTGTCAAGATGTACATATTTCTTTTTTCAAGGTCTGGTCTCAGAATTCGGGCAGAGTTTCCTTGTCTTGCAGCTTTTGTTGTTTTTCCAGTATTAAGTTGATAACATTTGTGTGCCTTTCTATATAGTTGATTTAAATGTTTGTGTGGTTTTATTGGTAAAGTTTGTTGATAGTTTGATTTTACTGTTTATTTCAGTTTTAGTTTGAATTTTTTTCCCCAGTTATGTCCTTCTATGGTAAAAACTAATTTAGGTTTTATTTATAATTCTTAATATGTAGTTCAATGGTTTTGATTGTATATATATATTCATTAAATGCAACAGGAATACTCACCTGTGTGGGCTCCTTCATTGAGGGTAACTTTGTTGTTGGGATGTTAGCGGCGAGCCCAGCCGCAAAGGAAGCCCCACTGTGGATAACGGACCTCGGTGACGCCGAAGTGGTTGACACCAGTTTGAGGACAGGTGCTGTAATGGAGGCTAACAATGGCAGCGGAACATGTGTTAAAAGGTCGCAGCAACCCACTGTGGTGTTGATAAACTTTATTGACAGTATGCACGCCCACTCACTTGAGGAATACGAGTGTCAGCACTACGACTACCATGAGGCCGTGTGAGCGGCCACACCCACTGGGGCGGGTACTAGGTAAATAGGGGCGCACTAATGGTGTGTGCATTGCTGTTTGAATCGAGCCTGTGACAAAGGGCAGGAGCCCGAAACGCGTTGGCTGAGGACAACTGCTGTTGGCCTTTTACTTGTTTTACGCTGCAGTCTTCATTAAATGCAACAGGAATACTCACCTGTGTGGGCTCCTTCGTTGAGGGTAACTTTGTTGTTGGGATATATATATATATAAACAAAAATTGCGTCAAGAAATGCTATCAAGGCTCAAGAAAGAAGAAGAGAAAATTAAGGAGCGGAAAACTTATAAATTCTTTCGTGATAAGACAGACTACGAGATGGGACAGATCTTCACCTTCTCCAAAAAATATGAAGCACTAAGATTAAACAAAGACAGAAGAACAGGAGTTGCCAAGTCGAGTGCCAAAAAGACGGATGGGATATCTTCAAGTACATCACAATCCGACTTAAGCTCAGTTCCAGACAGTGATTCAGAGCGTGAATTAGCCTCAAATCAAGGCAGGCAAAAACGTACACTGGATGAAGAGTTATCTTTTTTATGCGAGGACAGACGGCAAACTCTCCGTCCCCGCACGCAAAAAACCAACTACGGTCAAACAAAAACTGGAAACGAAAGCAACGACGGAAGGCAAACCGAAACAGAAA
This sequence comes from Calotriton arnoldi, assembly GCA_963921515.1. Classification (NCBI taxonomy): domain Eukaryota; kingdom Metazoa; phylum Chordata; class Amphibia; order Caudata; family Salamandridae; genus Calotriton; species Calotriton arnoldi. The sequence continues at coordinate 638,411 of CAWUFW010003385.1, forward strand.
CACATCGCAAAAAAAGAGGAGGGTGGAGGAGAGGCAAGTAAGTGATTCAGCAACTATTAACAAAACGATTGTGAATTTAACAGACATGAAACTGAGTGACAATGACAAAAGAATCCTCAGCTTAGGTTTAACATATTGTCCTGCAAACAACTTTAATTATGTCAAAACAAGATTAGATATTTTCAAAAGTACTCGAAAGTTGAAACTTAAAGAAATATCATTTGCTTAATCGGAATATCAGGAAACAAGATCTTCCTATGGTAGGTGACGCGAGAGCGCTGAACCCCGTAGAAATCGTACAGTCAGAGGAATCCTTTCTAAATGAAATGCAGGAATTATGGGACCCACAAATGAAAACTTCTCATCATGATGTCAACCTGCCTGCCTATTCTCAGGAACAAACTGGGGACTTACTCACAGAGCACAGTAGTATGCAGATACAAATACAACATCCTTTGACTCAGTTCAAACCAAAGTCAACATTTAATCCGGTCATGCTACGTGATTCGATTGATTTATTTCATGACCAGGTGATAGATCAGCTCAAGGATTTAAACATGAAGACACACAGAGGCAAACCTAAATACAATAAAGAAAAATCAGATTATATTGCGCTGATGTTGAAACTTAAGAAGAACAACAAGATTGTAATACGTGCCTCTGACAAAGGTGGGAACATAGTGCTGATGGCCAAAGACAAATATACCAAGGAAGCCTATAGACAGTTAAATGACAGAACTTGCTATACTAAATGCAGTGGATCTGAACTGAAAGCAATGTATACAATCTTTTACAAAAAATTGTCGACATGGAAATCCAACAATTTGATTACAGGACAAGAATTCAAATTCCTGAAAAACAATCATCCAGTGGTACCCACGATTTATTTTTTGCCCAAGATCCATAAGAACTCTGAAAATCCACCCGGGAGACCCATCATATCGGCAAGAAATGGATGTCTTGAGCACACATCCCAATATGTTGATTTTTTCCTGCAGAATTTGGTCAAGGCCTTACCATCGTATGTAAGTGACACAAGTGATTTCCTACGGAAAACTAAAGACTTTACATGGAAACAAAGCTTTTTACTTATTGCACTTGATGTCAGCTCACTCTACACAAGTATTCAACACACTGATGGACTAAGGGCACTTGATTATTTTTTGGACAAAACAATGGGCAAAATGAGAGACCACAAAAGGATGCTTATTGAAATGGTTGATTTCTGTCTCACGAACAATATTTTTATGTTTAATAACCTACTTTACAGACAACTCAGAGGTGTTGCAATGGGGGCCAGCTTCTCCCCAGCTATGCATGTCTACACATGGGTTGGTGGGAGGAGCTGGTCCTCATGACTGAACACCGGGGGCCATGACAACCAATGTCAAGTTATGGTTGCGCTTTATAGATGACTTGTTCATCATATGGGATGGCAGTACAGATGAAGCCCAGGAGTTTGTACAGGCTATTAATGTAAATGATTTGAACTTGCATTTTACTGCCATTATTAGTGCATCAACAGTGAGCTTTCTAGACACAGAGGTTTACATTGATAACAACAAAATTGAAACCAAACTCCATCGTAAGGAAACCGCGGGTAACTCGACACTCCATGCTAGTAGTTCCCATGTAAAACATTTGGTGACAAGTATTCCTTACGGTGAAATGCTGAGGCTAAGGCGTATTCATAGCAAGGATAATGATTTGTTGATGGCCCAGACCGAGAGTAAACACAGGTTTAAAGAAAGGGGATACTCTAATTTGATTATAGATAACGCCATTCAAAAATCTATGCGTAAAAGTAGGTTTGAGTTATTATCAGGGACAGAGTCTAGAACCATAACTCCAGCAATTGAAGCTGAAAATATCATTGACAAAACTGACAAGGAGTTTCGAATTGTTGTCCAATACAGTCAACAGCATAAAAAGAATGAATCGATAATATCTCGAAATTGGACTTTGGTTCTTAGTGACCATATAATAGGCCCTAGACTACCTAAAAGACCATCCATAACCTACAGCAGAGGACGCTCTATGAGAGACGATTTAGTCATAACTAGTCCTGAAGTTATTGAATCTACAAGTTGGCTTCAAACTCACACCGGTTTTTTTAATTGCAAATCATGTAAAGCTTGCCAACAGGGTGAGAACAAAACTACGTATATTACTCCCTTTGATCAGAAAAAGCATAAAATTGGCAAATTGCTTACATGCAAGACTGAGTTTGCGATATATGTGTTGTCATGTCCATGTAACCTACTCTATGTAGGGAGCACTAAGCTCCAAGTGCATAAGAGAATATTGCAGCACCTAAGGGCAATTAATAATCAGGACAATACATATCCGGTAGCGCGACACTTTCAAGCCAAACATGATTCCAAAAGTAAAGATTTAAGATACTTTGTTATTGACTCAATCCTTGCAAGTAGGAGAGGTGGCAATAGAGAAGAAAAATTGCGCCAATTGGAAACCAGATATATTTTAGAACTTAACACCAAACAGCCTTTTGGTTTAAATATAACAGAGGATCTTTTTACATGCCTATAGAGTGTTTTCCAGATTGTCAACTAACTCAAATTGTGGTTCTTTTACTTGGAATTTTAGATCACCTTTTAGAGCAATATTTATGAGATTTTAGGCTTGTGGATTTTATAACTATATTTATTGATTATTTATTGATATTCTATTGATTTATCCACGTGCATATTTATTTGTTACATATATGAATATTTAAGCGGATTTTATCTATTATGGATTGTATTGCATTGCTTATTTAATATTTATTAATTATGTATTCAGCTATTTATGTATGTGAGGATCTGGGCGTGTCAATGGGAGTCAATGGGACACGTTATCTTCCACCACTTAAAAACAACTATGTATAATTAATTATCTCATATGCTCTTTTAGTAAGGATCTTTGGTATTTAAACCGATATCCTAGCTTGTTCTGATCTAAATTGGGATCATAAATTGTAATTATGTTGGGACCTCTGCAATTTTCTAAATTACTATCTATTGGTAACTTTGAGCCCAACATGCTTTGCTAAGGTTTACTGGGGCTCCAGTAACCCATGTACTTACCAGTGCTCATTATTAAGGCACTGGTTACTTATGTATTTATATGGATATTTGCGACGCTAAATTGTCAAAAAATCTCCTTGTTGGTTTTACCGTTTAAATTTTGAACAATTTTATCGCACTTTAGCACTTTTTGCACATTTTGCACAACTGATAATTTTTGCACATTTTATTAATTGTGGATACGTATATGCATTCAACTCATTGTGCATGACATTGAATTGGTTTTAGCACATGATATTACTGTCTATTTTAAAAGCAGTGGCTTTTGTTTACATATTATATAGCCGAGGCAATCATGTTTTGACAAAAAGAAACAAGAGAAAAGACTCGTAGTTTTAGAGAGTCTGTCTACAATATTGACTGGCCTTGTATGCTTTGTGTAACCAATGATTACGCCCACAATGTTCACTTATTTAAACCAATGTGCAGTGTTGTACTGTGTCATGTGATCAAGGCCCGTGGGAAGGGCTGAAACGCGTCATGGCGACATTTTGCACGGAAATAAAATAACTTTGCACTAAGATTGTGGTCCGTATCCGATTTCTGGCAAGGAAATATGTATACTAGAAGCGGAATACCATATATATATATATATATATATATATATATATATATATATATATACAGTAACTCGTTACTGCTCCAAAACACTCCTCCTGGAAAAACTAGCGTGGACCCAATTGATAGTGCAAATTTCAGTTTATTGCCACCACTTCAGTCCGCCATGATGCGTTTCGGCCGATTCACGGCCTTGATCACATGACACAGCCTAGACAGTCCTACCGCTTTTTAAAGTGCTAGTGCATACAACCTCACAATGTGTCGTGTAGCTCCTATAGTACCCCTGCAGGACCTGCGCGTTTGGATAACATATACTGCGGGCTTGGTGGCAGACTGACTCTGTGCACCCCCACCGTATATGTTAGCCTAGTTTTGCATTAGCTAGCTCGCAGTGCCACTAGTGTCTCCTCTTATCGGGGAGAGATTAGTTTCTGGCAACCTTAAATCATGACAACCCTGATTCCCTCAGAATCATGGAAACAATGTACTACCTTTCGCTCAGTCACTCGTGCTCACTTATTCGGTTTGTCTCAGAGAGTTACACAGAATAAACAGTCTGACGTTTCAATAAGTATTTATTGAACAGTTGTTATTCTAGTGTAAAATATATGTGCTGCGGTAACCAGCAGACAATAGCAGAGATATATTATCAGCAGTACGATAAAAGCAAAGGGATAGAACAGTTCTACCATATTGCGATAATCATGGATACATACATGAATATAAAAGCATTATGCGAAGTGTGCGTACTCCTATGATGCCTACCTAGATGTACCTGTATGTACCTAGCATATGTGTGTAGGTCTTAGAAGCTAAGAGCCAAGAATCCTCCTAGGATTTAGTCGAACCCCCATACCTGAATAGAGAGTGTGGGACCCCATCCTGGTCTCGAGTTGGACACCCCGTCCGAGTAGTGTCAGACCACTGTCAGCTTGAGCGACTGCATGCAGGAGCCTCAGCGTCTCTGGTCAGTGTGTCAGCATGGAAGTCTTGGTTCCCTCTGCCTTACCGGTGCAAGATGTGGTGTATTTATACCCTAAAGAGTCTCGGTCCTCAGTATGGGTTGTATTGGACATGAGGAAGACGTCAGGGGTGAACTTTGTACATACATATTATGCCGGTTGTGTATTCTTAGAAAGCCATGCATAATTAATGAGTACAGTGTGGGCCTGTGTTTGGAAGAACCCTGCTGCATTCAAAACCACAGGATAGATAACGTTCAGCCCTTAGAGCTCGTTGTGTACTAGCTGGGACCAATGTAGGTGAAAGATCATGCCTATATAAGGAATCATACTATAATAGGACATGTACAGTTGTGACCATAATTGGGCATATGCGGCCATGACCATAATTGGGCAAGTACGAATATGACAATATTAGGGTAAATATGAATACGTCCATTTTAGGGCATGTACGAATGGATCTACATTAGGGCATCTATGCAGGATATAACAAATGGACATAGAAAACATATTGCATCATGATGTTCCTATTACTGCCTAAATGTAGATAGTGACCTTGTAATAAAGATTGTTGACAACATAAATTAAAGATGGAGCTCCATGATATTTAATGATGATAATATATATTATAATAATACTGGCATAAATGCCTAAATTGCCTAAGGCTTCCCAGTCCAAATGTGTGGTTGAAGTTTCGTAGTGCCTACCCCTAATGATCAAAATTGTCTATAACCTATTTGTGTGTGAATTCCGTCACTTATCTCATAGCATGAAATTATATATTATATTTCTGCTCAATTGCTTTTGTAAATAATTGATGCACAATATATACATGAATGTAAAGTGCAAACTCTCGACTCGAGGTTGTATTATATCTCTCCCTGTCAACCTTTGGCAATGGGAAAGACCTAGTGCAAAATATGCTTGAAGATAATAAAGTGACGGAGTGCTATATATATATATATTCACTGAAAAACCATAGGTTTCAAGGACGTTATAGTTAGAAATTAGCATTTAAAAAACCTTAGAAATTCACTGAAAAAACCACAGGTTTCAGGGACGTTATAGTTAGTTGGACATTTTACTTATACAAAACCAGAGAAATTCGTCCGTTATTGTTAGTTGAGCTAACTATAACTCGCGCCCCCGCAATGCACTGCTGATGACGTCACATATTACATCATTCATGACATGGTCAGTGACATCACTGATGACATCACTGATGACATCTCAAATGACATCACTGATGACATCATCCAGTGACTGTGTGTTTCTGTAAAGTTTAAATATGTTTTATATATATGCCAAGGTGTATTGAAGAATGAGTGGGTGTATAAGTGTCTGGATGGAGGATTTAGTAGGTGCGTGACTGACTGTATAAGTGAGTGATTAAATGTGTCTTACTGAATGCATGGGTTAGTGACTAAACTGTGTGAATGTCTGTATCAGTCTGTCTGTCGTTGTGTAAGCTGCTGCATGGGTTGGTCAGTAGCTACATGAGTGTCTATATGGGTTATTGATTGGTTGCCAGAGTATTTGTATGGGAGACTGAGTGTGTGTGTGGGTGGGAGGTGTGTGACTCTGTGCATAGATGTGTGAGTGGTTGATTCACTGGGTGTATGGGTTCAAGAGTGCATGTGGAAACAGCTGTATGGGTGGGTGAGTGTGTGTATGGATGTGTTGGTGAGTGAATGGATGGCTCAGTGGTACATGTCCAAGTAACTACATATGTAAAAGGCAGTGTATGTGAGAGTTGGAGTATATAAATGACTATACGTGAGAGTCAGTGATTGTGAGAGTGGCTGTATGGATGAGTGTATACTTCTATCAGTGATTGTATAAGAGAGTAAGTATGCGTTGGTATCTGTATGAATAAGTGAGGTGGTGTGTGTATAACTGTATAGGTGAGTAAATGGGAGTGTGATTGATTCTTTGCATGACTGACTAGGTGTGTGAGTAACTCCATGGATGAGTGGCGGTGTGTGAGTGTCTGTATAGGTGTATGAGTGCATATGATAGTGTTGTATTGATGAGTGACTGCATGTATGAGTGATTGTATGGGTGAATGAGTGGATGTGTGTGTAGACCTAGGAATCTGTGAGTGCGAATGTAGTAACTGGTATTGGTATGTCGATGGTTTCGAAAATGGTAGTCTGTAGTTTACAGTGGGTGTATCAAAGGTTATATTAGAGTGTGAGGGGGTGCATCAGATTTTCACGTAGATGATGTCATCAGTGATGTCATTTGAGATGTCATCAGTGATGTCATCAGTGATGTCACTGACCATGTCATGAATGATGTAATATGTGACGTCATCAGCAGTTCATTGCGGGGCGCGAGTTATAGTTAGCTGAACTAACTATAACGGCAGAATTTCTATGGTTTTGTACGAGTGAAATGTCCAACTAACTATAACGTCCCTGAAACCTATGGTTTTTTCAGTGAATTTCTAAGGTTTTTTAAATGCTAATTTCTAACTATAACGTGCATGAAACCTATGGTTTTTTCAGTGAATTTCAATGGTTTTTTCAAATGCTAATTTCTAACTATAACGTCCCTGAAACCTATGGTTTTTTCAGTGAATTTCAATGGCTTTTTAAACGAAAATGTCTAATTATAATGTGCCTCAATCCTATGTTTTTTTTAGTTAATTTCTAAGGTTTTATAAATGCTAATTTCTAACTATAACATCCCTATTAAGTCCCCTTGAATCCTGAAGGTCCCTGGTGGCCAAGTAGCCCACCAGGTACCTCCAGTAAGCGCCACAGAGCTGCGTTGCAGACAGGTGTTCCTAGGCCACGCCCCTTTTTACACCATGCTGCAAACGCGGCTTCTAGCGCACTGCTGCTCGGACGATGAAGTCCACTTGTGTCCTGAGGTCCTCAGGACACAAGAGGACCTCATCGCCCCACCAGCAGTGCACCAGAAGCCGCGTTTGCAGAGGGGTGTAAAAAGGGGCGTAGCCTCGGACCACCTCTCTGCAACGCAGCTCTGTGGCGCTTACTGGAGGTACCTGGTGTGCTAGTTGGCCCCCAGGGACCCTCAGGATTCAAGGGGACTTAATCTCCCAATTCACAACGCGCCAGGGGGCTCTTGCCCCCCCACACATCAGGACGGATTTACACCATTTAACAAAAAGGGCTCTTTCTGAACCAAGGGCTACCTTTTTGCCAAATTTGGTGTAATTCCGTTCGGGCTGTAGCTTTGTCTAAAGTTTCCTATGGAAAATAACATGGGGAAAATGCGTTTTGGGACCCCCCTTTTTTCTCGGCCCCCGCTTGACGATTCACCCCGAAACTTTCAAGACAGAAGCTGACCGGAGCGCCCCACTAGTTTTGAAAATTTCGTGAAGATTCGTCAAACGGCGCCAAAGTTATTGGCAAATCAAAAAACACTTTTCCTATGGAAACTACGTCCTAACTATAACTACCTACTGGCGACCGCCAGTAGGTAATATATATATATATATATATAAATATATACATATATATATATATATATATATATATATTATCTACTGGCGGTCGCCAGTAGATAGTTATAGTTAGGACCTATTTTCCATAGGAAATCCGCAACATTCTATTTGAAATAACTCTTGCGTCGGTTGACGAATCTTCGTGAAATTTTCAAACTTTGTGGCCCGCTCCGGTCCGCTCCTATCCTGAAAGTCTCGGGGTGATTCGTCAAGCGGGGGCCGAGAAAAAAGGGGGGTCCCAAAACGTGTTTTCCCCAATCATTTTCCCATAGGAAACTTTAGCCACGGCTACAGCCCGAACTGCTGAACGGAATTACACCAAATTTGGCAGAGAGGTAGTTCTTGGTTCAGAAAGAACCCTTTTTGTTAAATGGTGTAAATCCGTTCAGTAGTTCCTGAGAAAATCAAAAGGAAAATCACATATATATCTATGGCCGCGTCGGATTCGCGCACCCTGAGCGCACCCTCCCGATCACGAGCTGCATGCTAATTGGCTGTCAAGTGGCTGTCAACACTCCAAATCAGGAAGTGTTGGCAGCCATTTTGTCCCTCGGTAGAACCGAGGGACAGAAACAAGTGCGCAAAGCGCAAAAAGGGGGCAGGGTAGAAACACCCTGACCCCCTAGGTCTGCTCAGGGGGTCCCACAAGGACCCCCTGGGCACAAAAAAGCATTAAAAAAAAAAAAAAAAACAGCGGAATGCGCTTAGGGTGCGCGGATCCCGCCGATAAAAAAAAACGAAGCGCGGTCTCCCGCGCTTCGTGGTTAATTGGCCCCTGGGTGGGCCAAGTCCCGGGGGCATGCGGGGGTTTATTTAATAATATGGGGGGGGCTCTAAGGCCCCCCAAGCCCCGGGGACCGCCACCCCCCGGGGCTTTAAAAAAATAATGGTGCGGGAGGGCTCTCGGCCCTCCCGCATCCCCGGGACCGCCACCCCCGGGGCTTCTTTTAAAAACGAAAAAATTACCTGTGTGGGGGGCTCGAGCCCCCACACGCCCGGGACCGCCACCTCCCGGGGCACTAAATATTTCAATATGGGGGTCCGTTACGGATCCCCGAGCCCTGGGGACCACCACCTCCCTCCCTGCCTCGCGGCTCCCGTCCTGTCATAGCAAACTGCTTTGGTTTTTGGAAGAGAGAGCAGGAAACCTGCTCTCTCTTCCAAACACCAAAGCCGATTGCTTTTCCACACGGGGAGCTGCATCTTAGCAGCTCCCCATGTGGAAAAGCAATGCGGCTCCCGAGGACGCGGGAGCCGGCGGGACTGTGGGGGATTGGGGACCCCCCACAGTCCCCAACAGAGAGGGCCAGCCCCGGGGATGGGGTCCCCGGGGCAAGTAGTGGCCCGGAAGGGGGCCACGCGGCCCCCTCCCCCCCAAAAAAAAAGAATAAAAAAAATAAATAAAAATAAAGGCCTGCCCCGGGGGATGGGGTCCCCGGGGCAAAAGGAGGCCTGAGGAGAGGGGCCACGCAGCCCCCCTCCTTAAAAAAATCATAAAAAGTGTGGCCATGCTCCGGGGGATGGGGTCCCCGGGGCCGGAATCGGCCACGGGAGGGGGGCCAAGCGGCCCCCTTCCCGTTTTGTTTTAGAAAAAAAAGGGGTAAGGCCCTGGGGGATGGGGTCCCCAGGGCCCAAAAAAAGGAAAAAGGAAGGGGGGCCACACAGCCCCCCTTCGGAAATTTAAAAAAAAAAAAAAAAAACGATTGTGCCGCACGCCCCGCCCCCTTCCTTTACCACTCTGCAAATGCGACCCCTGGCACTGACCATGTCATGAGTGATGTAATATGTGACATCATCAGCAGTGCATTGCGGGGGCGCGAGTTATAGTTAGCTGAACTAACTATAACAGGGGAATTTCACGGGTTTTGTACGAGTGCAATGTCCAACTAACTATAACTGTCCCTAAAACCTATGGTTTTTTCAGTGAATATATATATATATATATATATTATCTACTGGCGGTCGCCAGTAGATAGTTATAGTTAGAACCTATTTTCCATAGGAAATCCGCGACATTCTATTTGAAATAACTCTCTTGCCGGTTGACGTATCTTCGCAAAATTTTCAAACTTTGTGGGGCGCTCCGGTCCGCTCCTACCCTGAAAGTCTCGGGGTGATTCGTCAAGCGGGGGCCGAGAAAAGGGGGGTCTCAAAACGCGTTTTCCCCATTCATTTTTCCATAGGAAACTTTAGACACGGCTACAGCCCGAACTGCTGAACGGAATTACACCAAATTTGGCAAAGAGGTAGTTCTTGGTTCAGAAAGAACCCTTTTGTTAAATGGTGTAAATCCGTTCAGTAGTTGCTGAGAAAATCAAAAGTAAAAGTACATAAATATCTATGGCCGCGTCGGATTCGCGCACCCTCCCGATCACGAGCTGCATGCTAATTGGCTGTCAACACTCCAAATCAGGAAGTGTTGGCAGCCATTTTATCCCTCGGTAGAACCGAGGGACAGAAACAAGTGCGCAAACGCACAAAGGGGGCAGGGTAGAAACACCCTGACCCCCTAGGTCTGCTCAGGGGTCCCACAAGGACCCCCTGGGCAAAAATAATTTTTTTTTTTTAAATCGGCAGGATGCGCTCAGGGAGCGCGGATCCTGCCGAAAAAAAATCGAAGCGCGGTCTCCGCGCTCGATGTTAGTGGCCTCGGGTGGCCCAAGTCCCGGGGGCATGGTGGGGGTTTTTAATTTATGTAGGGGGCCTCTAAGGCCCCCAAGCCCGGGGACCGCCACCCCCGGGGCTTTATTTAAAAATGATGGCGGGAGGGCTCTGAGCTCTCCCGCAGCCCCGGGGACCACCACCTCCCCAAGGCTTCTATTTTTTTTTTTTTTTTAAACCTGTGTGGGGGGCTCCAGCCCCCCCACATGCCCCGGGCACCGCCACCTCCCGGGGCACTAAACATTTAAATATGGGGGTCCGTTACGGACCCCAAGCCCCGGGGACCACCACCTCCCCGGGGCTGTGCACTGAATGGGAGGGGGCCGCGCGGCCCCCCTCCTGGAGCCCTTGATGGCCCTGGGGACCACCACCCCCCAGGGCCGGCTCCTGTAGTGTCCCGGGGTGCCTACCCCCGGGACACTGCTGTATGCTATGACAGGGCGGGAGCCTCGCGGCTCCCGTCCTGTCATAGCTAAACTTGGTTTGCATTTTGAAAGAGAGAGCAGGAAACCTGCTCTCTCTTTCAAAATGCAAACAATTGCTTTCCACATGGGGAGCAGCATGTTAGCTGCTCCCCATGTGGAAAAGCAATGCCGGCTTCCGCAGGAGGCGGGGAGCCGGCTGGGACTGTGGGGGATTGGGGACCCCCACAGTCTCCAACGTGAGGCCAGGCCCCGGGGATGGGGTCCCCGGGGCCTTAAATGGCCTGAGGAGGGGGCCACGCAGCCCCCTCCAAAGAAAAAAATAAAAAATCGAGGCCATGCCCCGGGGATGGGGTCCCCGGGGCCAATACAGGCCCAGGGAAGGGGGTCACGCGGCCCCCTTCCCGTTTCTTTTTTAAATTTAAAAAAAAAAAAAAAATGCTCAGGCCCCGGGGGATGGGGTCCCCAGGGCCAAAAGTGGGCAAGGGAAGGGGGCCACGCAGCCCCCTCCCATTAAAAAAAAACAAAAAGAAAAAAAAAACGACCGGCATCGTGCCGGAGGCCCCGCCCCCTCCCTGCAGTACTCTGCAAACGCGCCCCCTGGCGCGTTTGCAGAGGGGAACAATTCCCCTTGAATACTGGGGGTCCCTGGGGGCCAACTAGCCCACCAGGAACCTCCAGTATGCGCCAGGGGCTGCCTTGCAGAGACGTGTACATAGGCCACGCCCCTTTTTACACCTCTCTGCAACGCAGCTCTGTGGCGCTTTTGGAGGTATATGGTGGGCTAGTTGGACTCCAGGGACCCTCAGGATTCAAGGGGACTTAATCCCCCAACTTAAAACGCGCCACAGGGCGCGTTTGCACAGTGGTGAAGGGAGGGGCGGGGCTTCATGTGACATGTGTGCAAACAGGCCCCGTGGCGCGTTTTAAGATGGGGGATTAAATCCCCTTCAATCCTGAGGGTCCCTGGGGGCCAACTAGCCCAACAGGTACATCCAGAAAGCGCCACAGAGCTGCGTTGCAGAGAGGTGTAAAAGGGGTGTGGCCTCTCTACACGTCTCTGCAACGCAGCCCCTGGCGCATACTGGAGGTTCATGGTGGGCTAGTTGGCCCCTAGGGAACCTCATGATTCAAGGGGACTTAATCCCCCAACTTAAAACGCGCCACGGGGCGCGTTTGCACAGATGTCACCTCAGGCCCCGCCCCTCCCTTCACCATTGTGCAAATATTCCTCTAAAATCTGCCTTACTACGAATTCCGATTTACTCACCTGTTATCAGGAGAGACCTCAGTGCTGCATCTTTCAGCCCAGTACTGGTCCTGAAAAGTAATTTTAACCGTACTTACCGGTAACTTGAATTTCCTTCATAGGCTAACATTGACTGGTTTCACTTGGAAATTCTTCTAAGTGTGGAGTTTTGGAACTTTAAAATATTCCTCTAAAATCAGCCGAAATACGAATTCCGATTTACTCACCTGTTATCAGGAGAGACCTCAGTGCTGTATCTTTCAGCCCAGTACTGGTCCTGAAAAGTAATTTTAACCGTACTTACCAGTAACTTGAATTTCCTTCCATAGGCTAACATTGACTGGTTTCACTTGGAAATTCTTCTAAGTGTGGAGTTTTGGAACTTTAAAATATTCCTCTAAAATCAGCCGAAATACGAATTCCGATTTACTCACCTGTTATCAGGAGAGACCTCAGTGCTGTATCTTTCAGCCCAGTACTGATCCTCAAAAGTAATTTTAACCGTACTTACCAGTAACTTGAATTTCCTTCCATAGGATATCATTGCCTGCTTTTTGCTGAAAAAGTTTCTAAGTGTTGATTTTTGAAACATACAAATATTCCTCTAAAATCAGCCGAAATACGAATTCCGATTTACTCACCTGTTATAAGGAGAGACCTCAGTGCTGTATCTTTCAGCCCAGTACTGGTCCTGAAAAGTAATTTTAACCGTACTTACCAGTAACTTGAATTTCCTTCCATAGGCTAACATTGACTGGTTTCACTTGGAAATTCTTCTAAGTGTGGAGTTTTGGAACTTTAAAATATTCCTCTAAAATCAGCCGATATACGAATTCCGATTTACTCACCTGTTATCAGGAGAGACCTCAGTGCTGCATCTTTCAGCCCAGTACTGATCCTCAAAAGTAATTTTAACCGTACTTACCAGTAACTTGAATTTCCTTCCATAGGATATCATTGCCTGCTTTTTGCTGAAAAAGTTTCTAAGTGTTGATTTTTGAAACATACAAATATTCCTCTAAAATCAGCCGAAATCCGAATTCTGATTTACTCACCTGTTATCAGGAGAGACCTCAGTGCTGCATCTTTCAGCCCAGTACTGGTCCTGAAAAGTAATTTTAACCGTACTTACCGGTAACTTGAATTTCCTTCATAGGCTAACATTGACTGGTTTCACTTGGAAATTCTTCTAAGTGTGGAGTTTTGGAACTTTATAATATTCCTCTAAAATCAACCAAAGTACGAATTCCAATTTACTCACCTGTTATCAGGAGAGAACCCAGTGCTGCATCTTTTAGCCCAGCACTGACCCTGAAAAGTAATTTTAACCGTACTTACCAGTAACTTATATTTTCTTCTATAGGAATCCATTGTCTGGTTTTCAGCAGAAAAGTTTCAAAGTGTCGATTTTCACAAACTACAAATATTCCTTAAAAATCGCCTGTATGACTTAAACGCATTCTTTCAACTGTTACAGGAGATGCACCAGTGCTGGATCCAGGATCCAACACTGAGTAAGAAAAAGTAACAATAACAGTTTTTACCTGCTAAGTGAATTTCCTTCCATAGGATAACATTGGTGATTCTATGAGAAAAAGTTTCTAAGTGTCAACTTTTAAAATACAATAATATTCCTTAAAAATCACGACTGTAACCAAAACGTTTTTACTCAACTGTTTACAGGAGATGTACCAGGACTGAATCTAGGATCCAGTCCTGTGGTTAGAAAAGTAATCCATAAAGTAACTAATTGCATTTAACTAGAAATTCACATTGAGCTGAATGTTGCATTGTGTTTGAAAATGTGTTGCCCATTGCAACAACTGTAACTACTGTACTTAAAAGTCTATTGCCTATGTGCAAAGTATTTAAACTAAAGTAATTCATTCTGAGAAAGTATTTTTTGTAATGTAATGTATAATGTAATTACAATGTAATTTAAAAAATAAAATATGTAAAAAAAAATTGTTTCTAAAAATGTAGTAAATCAGTATGAAAAAAATTAATATAACAATTAATACATTTAAAAATTGTCATTTACAAAACCTTTGAAATTCACTGAAAAAACCGTAGGTTTCAGACATGTTATAGTTAGGAATTAGCATTTAAAAAACCTTTGAAATTCACTGAAAAAACCATAGGTTTCAGATATGTTATAGTTAGAAATTAGCATTTAAAAAACCTTTGAAATTCACTGAAAAAACCATAGGTTTTAGGGACAGTTATAGTTAGTTGGACATTTTACTCGTACAAAACCCGTGAAATTCCCCGTTATAGTTAGTTCAGCTAACTATAACTCGCGCCCCAGCAATGCACTGCTGATGACGTCACATATTACATCACTCATGACATGGTCAGTGACATCACTGATGACATCTCAAATGACATCACTGATGACATCATCCACGTGATAATCTGATGCAGCTCTTCACACCCTAATATAACCTTTGATACACCCAATCTAAATTACAGACTGCCATTCGCAAAACCATAGACACTCCAACACCAATAACTACATACCCACTCACTGATTCTTAGGTCTACACACACACATCCACTCACTCACCCGTACAGTCACTCATACTTATGGTCACTCAGTACAGGACTATCATATGCACTCTTACTCCTATATAGACACTCAAACACCGCCACTCATCCATAGAGGTACTCACACACCTAGTCAGTCATGCAAATAATTAAACACACTGCCATTTACTCACCTATACAGTTATACACACACCAGCTCACTTAATCATACAAATACTAGCACATTGTTACGCTCTTATATAATCACTGATACAAGCACACACTCATCCATACAGCCACTATCACAATCACTCACTCTCGCTTATAGCTATTTATATACTCCAACACACATATATACTGCCTTTCACATATGTAGTTACTCACACATGTACCACTGGGACATACATTCACTCACTAACACACTCTTACACACACTTACCCACCCATACAGTCTATCACAGATGCACTCTTGAAACCATCCACCCAGTGAATCACCCACTCACACATCTATGCACAGTCGCACACACCCCATCCACACAAACACTCAGGCACCCATACAGATACTCAGACAACAAATCAATAACTCTTATAGACACTCATGTAGCTATTCACAAACCCATGCAGCCACTTACACAGCAACAGACAGACGGATACAGACATTCACCCAGTTTAGTCACTAACCCATGCATTCAGTAGGATACGTTAAATCACTCACTTATAGAGTCAGTCACGCACCTACTAAATCATCCATACAGACACTTACACACCCACTCATTCTTCAATACGTCTTTTCCTATATATATTAAAAATATTTAAACTTTACAGAAACACACAGTCACTGGATGATGTCATCAGTGATGTCATTTGAGATGTCATCAGTGATGTCATCAGTGATGTCACTGACCATGTCATGAGTGATGTAATATGTGACGTCATCAGCAGTGCATTGCGGGGCGCGAGTTATAGTTAGCTGAACTAACTATAACGGGGGAATTTCACGGGTTTTGTACGAGTAAAATGTCCAACTAACTATAACTGTCCCTAAAACCTATGGTTTTTTCAGTGAATATATATATACACACACACTTATTGTACATACAAAGAAGAAAGAACGCTGCACTCCAGGGAGTTCTTCTCAACAACTTCTTTTAATAAATGTAGCAATCGGGTTTCACTCCAACCAACGCGTTTTGACACACAGGTCTTTGTCACGGTCAGTGAGCCCTTTCTTGCTGTCACATTTTATACTCTCAAGTTATATTACATTACAAATGCATTATGGAACTTGCAGTCCTCATTCCAATTCTTATTGATTTTTCATGACCAATATGCATTAAATTACTTGTCTGTTTGTTTCTATCCAGGGATCTATGTTCCCCACTTGATCTGACAACATGTGTGTTTTACATAAATGTTGTGTGCATTATTCACGACCAACAAGTATTCGATTGCTTGTCTGTTCATTTGATTTAACAACAGGCGTGTTATGTGTTTCAATTGTTATGTACATGATACTGGTTCTTTTTATCACCAGAGTGCACTAATATTGGCTCAGTGCCAATTCACAGACAGCGTTTAGCAGAACAAAACATGTATCTCTGCACTTCAGACTAAGGGCCCAATTATGAGTTTGGAATTCCCACTGCTTTACCGCCGCGGCGGTGGTCCCTAGAAAACCACTGGGTCGGCGGTCTCCTGCCCTCCGTATTACGATGTATGCAGCCGGAACTGCCGACCGCATCAACGGAGTGGTTCCCGCCAGTGACGCGGCGTTCTGCAATGTTGCCGATGCGTACTTCATTGCCGTCAGGGCTTCGGTTTCCCGCCGAGCCTATTACGAAAACACAGTTGTACTGGCTGTCCCCTCGCGGTGGTTCCCCAACGGCGGTATGCTGTCATGGTATGCTCTCAGCAAAGCACCAGAACAGTGGCTTTTGGACGGATTCAAAAACAGCACAGCTGATGTCCACTGGCCAAGTGGATACACCTGCAAATCACACTATAAAACACACCCCATTCTGAGCCATGATCCTTTGCTTCTCCACTGCAGCATAGCAAGACAGAGACCAAACCTTTTTTGGTGAGATAAAGCAGCCCTATTTTGCCCCCATCCCTTTTAGCACTCTCCAATCACTTTTCTTGCAAATTTTTCTCACATGCCTTGGTTTTTATTTTTTTACTATGTCACTCACTATAATTTATAATCATGTTATGCCAAAAAAATCCACGTTTTTGAGCGACTGAGTTGTCAGTCATGGCTGGTGAAATCATAAGAGTAGAGCCACAGTTGTTTGAAGCCCAAGTCCAACCTACCTCAGTAGGAAAAGTGAAATATGGCCCAGCATAGTCGACAGAGTGCATGCTGTAGATAACACCCTTTCACACAAAGGAGGAAATTAGGAAGAGGTAGAACAACCTGAGGGGGAAGGTGCATTCCCTGGCTTTCAAATAACACTTGGAGGCCCAGAAGACAGGCGGTGGTCCTCCCAGCGCCCCCTTACAACTGTTTCCCTGCGAGGAGAAGGTCTCAGCTATCCTGCATTCTGAGGGTTTGACAGGAATAGCTGGTGGAGTGGAGTCTGGTAAGTTATAACTCACTAACAGTCACAACACTTCAATGTCCTGTTTGCTCTCATCTCAGCTGGTGCACAGACATAATATCGAGTTTTTTATTTCGAACTACAGAAATATCGAGTTGGAAATATCGAAGGGACAGAATATTGACATCAAGAATATCGGTGACCAGAATATCGACCTGAAGGTAAGAAATATCGTTTTTGTTAATATCGAAGTCAGTAATATCGTTTGCAAAAATATCGTTGTTAATAATATCGATGTTTATATTAGTGTTATGTATTTTAGTATGTATTTTATATGTATGTGTTCTATATTTTTTGTTAAGTATTGTATTTTAAAAAAATATATGTATTACATTTTTAGAAGTTAGTAATTTTTTTAAAGTAAATTTTGCGTTTTAGTACCGTAGCGGGTTGTGAGTTTATAGGGGAATAGGGTGGGAAGTAATTTAATTATAGTAAATTAAATAATTTTTAGAAATGATTAATTATTTTTAATTAAATTTTGCGTTTTAGTTCTGTAGCGGGTTGTGGGTTTATAGGGGAATAGGGTGGGAAGTAATTTAATTATAATAAAGTCATTATTAATTTTTCTTTTTGGTATTGATAATTAATTTATTGTTAATGAATTATTAATTGGTAATTAATTTTTATTTATTGATTAATTGATAATTATATTAATTGTGTTAATTTATTTTAGGAGCGGGTTGTGGGTTTATAGGGGAATAGGTTGGGAAGTAATTTATTACAATAAAGTAATTATTAATTTCTATTTATTGGTATTGATAATTAATTTATTGTTAATTAATTATTAATTGGTAATTAATTTTTATTAATTGATTAATTATATTAATTGTGTTAATTTTTTTAGGAGCGGGTTGTGGGTTTATAGGGGAATAGAGTGGGAAGTAAATTAATTATAATAAAGTAATTATTAATTTTTATTCATTGGTATTGATAATTAATTTATTGTTAATTAATTATTAATTAGTAATTAATTTTTATTAATTGATTAATTGATAATTATATTAATTGTGTAAATTTATTTTAGGAGTGGGTTGTGGGTTAATAGGGGAATAGGGTGGGAAGTAAATTAATTATAATAAAGTAATTATTAATTTGTATTTATTGGTATTGATAATTAATTTATTGTTAATTAATTATTAATTGGTAATTAATTTTTATTAATTGATTAATTGATTATTATATTAATTGTGTTAATTTATTTTAGGAGCGGGTTGTGGGTTAATAGGGAGTAGGGTGGGAAGTAATTTAATTATAATAAAGTAATTATTAATTTTTATTTATTGGTATTGATAATTAATTTATTGTTAATTAATTATTAATTGGTAATTCATTTTTATTAATTGATAATTATATTAATTGTGTTAATTTATTTTAAGAGCGGGTTGTGGGTTTATAGGGGAATAGGGTGGGAAATAATTTTATTTTATTAAAGTAATTATTAATTTTAATTTATTGGTATTCATAATTAATTTATTGTTAATTCATTATTAATTGGTTATTTAATTAAAAAAGTATTTAATTGATAAGCATGTTAATTTTAACCCTCTGCTATCCAACACTTTCCCTACAGTTACACTCTCTGGAGTAGGAATAGTAATTTTTACCCCTACGCTATCCAACGCTTTCCCTACTTTTTACACTCTCTGGAGTTGGAATAGTAATTTTTACCCCTACGCTATCCAACAATTTCCCTACTGTTGCACTCTCTGGAGTGGGAATAGTAATTTTAACCCCTTCGCTATCCAACACTTTCCCTATTGTTGCACTATCTGGAGTGGGAATAGTAATTTTTACCCCTACGCTATCCAACACTTTCCCTACTGTTGCACTTATTGGAGTGGGAATAGTAATTTTTACCCCTACGCTATCCAACACTTTCCCTACTGTTGCACTCTGTGGAGTGGGAATAGTAATTTTTACCCCTATGCTATCCAACACTTTCCCTACTGTTGCACTCTCTGGAGTTGGAATAGTAATTTTTACCCTACGCTATCCAACACTTTCCCTAGTGTTGCATTCTCTGGAGTGAGAATAGTAATTTTTACCCCTACGCTATCCAACACTTTCCCTACTGTTGCACTCTCTGGAGTTGGAATAGTAATTTTACCCCTACGCTATCCAACACTTTCCCTACTGTTGCACTCTCTGGAGTGGGAATAGTAATTTTAACCCCTTCGCAATCCAACACTTTCCCTATTATTGCACTATCTGGAGAGGGAATAGGAATTTTTACCCCTACGCTATCCAACACGTTCCCTACTGTTGCATTATTGGAGTAGGAATAGTAATTTTTACCCCTACGCTATCCAACACTTTCCCTACTGTTGCACTCTGTGGAGTGGGAATAGTAATTTTTACCCCTACGCTATCCAACACTTTCCCTACTGTTGCACTCACTGGAGTGGGAATAGTAATTTTCACCTCTACGCTATCCAAAACTTTTCCTACTGTTGCACACTCTGGAGTGGGAATAGTAATGTTATCCCCTCCGCTATCCAATATTTTCTCTACTGTTTTAGTTAATGTAGTGTATAATTTATTTTAAAAAGATTAAAAATATTGTAATTTTTTAATTTGTTATATATATTTTTTATATTTTTATTTATATTATTGTTTTTTTTTGTATATATGTATGTATAATTGTTTTAATGTTTTTTAACAATTTATAAGTTATTAAAATAATTATTTATAAATATTATTAAGTAAGTATATATATTATATTTTATACGTATATATGTTTAATTTATTTTTTCTTTATATGTATTAGTTATAATTTTAAACATTTTAAAATAATTTTAACTATGTTTCTTTTAATTATATGTATTATTTACTTTATTTTACATTATTTTTTAAACATTAAAAAAAACGATATTTTTAACAATGATATTTTTGACAACTATATTTTTTGGGGGATATTTTTGTACTTAACATAATGTAGATAGGATTTCGATATTGTGGACATCGATATTTCGGCTCCGATATTTTTGTCGTCGATATTTCTGTAGTCGATATTCTGTCAGTGATTCATCTCAGCTTTTGCTATTGCGTTGTCTATCTACTGTCCTAACATGCAATACTCAAAGTATCAGAGGTGCTTGATTGTCAGTGTTAATGTGCATTTTTGAATAAAAGATTACATGTATCAATAGCCATCACATGCCACGTGTTGCAATGGTGTCTGTAAGTGTATTGCTATGAAAATAACATTCTAGGACCCATGATATGTATGAATATATAACTGTATGGTCCATACCACCTGCATTTTGACAACAGGTATGTTACACAAACCATTTTGAAAGTGTTGGCAAGTACAGATTGAAATGACTACAACTACCACGAGGCCATGTTTCTCCAACCCTAAACAAGATGCAATTGTGATTTTGCCGATTCATACCTGTCTGACAGATTACTACAGATGTTCATTTCCCATGGAGTTAACCATTATGCAAGTGTTGGCAAGTAGAGTTTGAAATGACTACAGCTACCACAAGGACCTGTTTCTGCACCCTAAACAAGATGCAATTGTGATTTTGTCCATTCACACTTGTCTGACAGATTACAAGTGATGTTAAATTCTCATGGACTGAGCAATCTTCATACAATGCTCTACTCAGAGACATGTCTGTCTACGTAGCTTTATTCTGTCATGGCTTCCTCAACTAAAACTATTCATGGCATTAATAACACCATACCGAGTGTGTAGCTCATATATTTGTAAGACATGAAGGTAACTCAGCTGAGTAGAAGTGGCAGGCGACCCATTGACTCTGCATTGCTCACATGATGACTAATGCCAAATATAGAACCAAGTTGTGTGAAGGTCTATATTGTACACCACTAGGCCTTGGAATGGCACAATACGCAGGTTACCTCTCCACTGTGTTGGCTTCAATGTTTGTGAAATCTAAAGTTTATTCCTTGATCCAAAAAGCAAGATCTTAGGATATCAAATGACCTCCTTAATTCTACCACATATTTTTAATGTCTTTAAATGTCTTGTTAACAAGTTCAATACCACTGAAATATATCACAATAGTAATCTTTACCTATTTTGTTTTTCCTAGGTTTCTACACACAGTGTCACCAAACATTTGGATGTAGATACCACACTTCCACCAATAACAATGTTCTCTATTTCACAACAGGTTGATCTGGCACAGCATCTGGGCAGAGCTTGGCCAGCGAAAAGACTCCTATTCCACCCCCATATGAAGCCCTCAGTGATGACAACACACCTGGAGATGTGGACGTGAAGAACGTTGCTGGTCCATCTGGTCAGCCTGGGCAGACGGCAAGAGTGAGTCTCACTGTTCCCACACCAACACCTCCCACCCCTACTGCAACACCTCAGCCAACCCCTGTCCCCCCAACTACTACCATCATGTGCCCCCTAGTCCTGGAACCTGAGGATACAATTACCAGTGCAGCTAGAGAGGATCCAGGACCCAATGGGAGTGGGCACCTTGGGTCAAGGGCACAGGCTCTTGGGGGTAGGGGTCATGAGAAGGGTTCTGTGGGCCTGCTGAGTGAGGCCATTGGGGCCACTCACACCAAGCCCACCATCGACCAAGTCTTTGGAATCTATCATGAATCCCAAGACGTGATGGGCCAGGTATTGACGGAAATCTGGGAGATGAAGCAGTTGCAGAGGGACATACATTAGGAGCTGGCCACCTACAACACCAACATGGGCTCCATAATTGGGGTGCTGCAGGACATCAACCTAACCCTGTGCAGGGCTTTTCCACCACCATCTACCTATTCCTGTGGTCCAACTACATCCGGCCCATCTACATCTGTGGAAGCCACAGGAAGGAAGGCCCTGCCAGAGGAAGACACGCCTACAGACACCCCTGTCCCTGCAGCAGCGGATCCCCCTACATTCGCAAGTGGGGACGTCCATGCAAAAATCCAGAAGATGCGGATGGCAAGACACCCACCACTGCCAGCAAGAACCCTCTACCTTAATTTCCTCCAGTGTGTGTAACACATTCACTCTGTGGACTATTTCTGGACACATTTACCTTTCTGATGGGAGTAGTATTTTGGACTTTGGACTTCAAGCAATTTGGCTTCAACAACTATGATTTCATTCACCATGACTGACTACTTCACTGTTTTTTTGCACAATGTATCTCTTCACCTTTACCACTTCAATAAATACACAAGTCAGAAACTCATTGTCTACTGTAGTATATCTCACATCTAGCAATGTATATATGTAGTCCCATCTGAACTTTACAATGTGAAAAAAACTACTTGTGTAACCATGGTTATGTTGCATGTACACAATGGTTATCTCAGGATCACAATCATGTTACACCAACACATACATACAAGTGTATTGTCTCATAACATATTTATTCCATTGTACCAACAATAGGCTGCCACTATGTCATAAACATTGCAATTCCAAAAATTGTGTGTCAGTCCCATTTTCAGGTGCAGACCTGCACAACATGGAAGGAGGGGATACATCAGAGAATTTCCTATTGAGTAGGCAAAATAATATTGGCCTATGCCATCAGCTGCAGCTATATTGCCTACCTCACAAATGGAATCCCACATCACTAACACCAATAAACAGGCACATGGCAGTACAACATTTTCTGATCACAGGATCATTCCAATCCACTGTAGCCACATGTGGTGGAATGTCACAAACAAATGTCAGTTGTGTGCCACAATCACTTTGGCCTACAATGAGGAGACACATCAACAGCTACATACACTTTATACACAATGAGGATTTAGCCAATGTGAAGGGAGACTAGCATGATTTGGCCTCACAACAACATTTCGTCGGAGCACATGATGGCACACATATTGCATTAGGACCACCACACGACAAGGAACAAGTCCAATGGATTCCTCATAACTTCTATCCTATCGTTGTGCATGCTGTCTTGGTTCAGGATTTGTATACCCAAAGTCTGTGACAGACCTTCCCAGGAACAGCCCATTTCCCCTTCGTACTTCCAAACAGCATCATAAACCCGCGAATGTCACAACTCTGAAATGTCCAAATGAGTATGACATGATGAAGGTACCTAAAACAGACCAAAACAAAGAGATTAGCTATGAAACCATACATATAACACAATTCATATAGTCAACATTTGGAGAACACAGTCCATGATTAAATATCAAAGCTGAACAAAGCAACGCTAACAAAATGACCATGTGTGAAAACCTTCCTCCACAAACACCTTTCACCATGATTTTCCAGAGCTGTACCTTCCTAATATTTTCCCTTAGCATACTCCTCACATCATCACAACATACTTACACTCATGAGAAGAAGTTGTTGATGAGATCTTGACGCAAGTCAGCTCCTTCCTCTTTGCCACTATCATCATTTGGCATTTCAGGATCCTCACAAGGTGCCACTTCATGGTCTCCATCCTCTGCAATATAAGGGATGTTCCATCGCAGAGTGTTGTTCTGGAGTATGCAGCAGGCCACAGTGACTTGACACACCTTCCCGAGGGAGTAGAGGAGGGCTCCCCCAGTCTTGCCAGACATCTGAATCTGGCGTTCATGATCCCAAAAGCCCGCTCCACTGGCCGCTGTGTTCTTCCATGTGCCTCATTGAAGCGGACTTCCCCTGGCGTTGTTGGATTCCTCAGCGTTGCCAACAACCATGGCTGGTTCGGATTCATTGGGTCTTGTAGATGGAAGACAGACATATGTCCAACAATAAGTTACACACTTTCTGATCAAACTACCTGATATCACCCACACAAAGTTAGGACAGATCAAACTTACCAACAAGCAAGGCCCTCTCCGGTAGTAGTTGTGACATCAGCTAGGGTATGGTGCTGTTCCGCAGTATGAAGGAATCATGGGCTGATCCTGGGAACCGCGCACAGAGGTTTGAGATGTACAAATCCGGTAAGCAGATAACTTGCACTTAGATAGAATGGAAGTGCTACCTGTTAAGGTAAACTTGTTCCCTGGCTGCTTGCGGTGGTACTACGGCAATATGGGTGCCATCAATGGCTCCAACCACATGTGGCAGGTGACCAAATGCATAGAAGTCTACCTTCACATTGGCTAAATCCTCACGTCTGGGGGACTGGATGTAGCTGTCAATGTGTCTCATCATTGCTGAAAGCACGTCTTGTAGTACACCACTGAACATTGGTTGTGACAGACCACCAGATATAGCCACTGTGTATTGAAAGGAACCTGTGGCCAGAAAATGCAATACTGTCAAAAGTTTCACAATAGGTGGGATACATGTGGATTTAGTGTTTTGAGGAAGGAGATAAGGCTCCAGCTGATGACATAAATCCTGTATTGTTAGCCTATACAAACGAAGCTTCTTGATGACATCCCTTTCTTCCATGGTCTGAAGGTCTGGGAATGGCGATACACTGGAGGCTGTCGTCTCCTCCCTCTCCCAGGGTATCTATGTATGGAGTGATTTTTTTTTTAACATTGGTCACAGTGTCCAGAGTAACAAATATGAAGAGTAAGCCAAAAGTCATCTGACAAAACATAACTGGTTCAGAAAGAATTACACACGATTCACATAATAATTGTCTCCTGTCCAACATCCACCTATAATCCCCGTTGTGGTCTACACACGTGTCTGTAACAGAAATGTGCACATTATACATCCAAAAATGTATCATGAGCACATTAATATTGTAAATTTTGAATTGTTCTAAAAAAATACCGTCACCGGCGGTGTACAGTGCACCGCGGTAATATAGCGTTTATGCACAGTAACGCACTAGAGAGATGTTGGTGTAAAGGAAATTACAGGGCAATGGAGTAGTACATATGTAAGCATATTACAACACATTTGTAGTGGCGGTGATGCACTTAACAGTCACAAATACTGTACTTCGAACCGCTAAAATAGCAGATGCCTGACCTCGCATATTGGACATTGAGAACCTACTTCCGCCGGCGGAAGTCGACTGTGCGGTGGGCGGTTTCATCCATGTCAGACACAGCCATAGGCTAACGTTGGTGATTGTGACCGTCGCGGCTCAATGGCTGTGTCCGTCTACGCTGATGACCCCGTGCCGTGGTTTGAAAAGTAACTCACTTGCCTCCTGACACTGCTGCTATCAACACCTCCTCCACTTTAGCTGCTGTTTGCTACCTCTGGGAGTAATCATGCCAGGCCTGTGCCTTCTCTCCAGAGGAGCTGGAGAAACTGGTTGAAGAGATCCTTACCCTGTATAGCAAGCTCTATGGCTCACCAGAGGAACAGGTAATTATCTGACATATATGATTCACTCTGTTCAACTCCATTCTTTCCATTCCCACAGACTACAAAGTGCCTGTGAGTCCTAGAGTGAAATCAGATTACTGATGTAACATTTTGTGGTCCCTACATAGGACAATCAATTAATGGATTGTGTAGCACTGTACTTTGTGTACTTAACATCACCATTGTGATGTGTGATAAGCCTTAGATCCTACTTGTGTTGCATGCACATAACTATGCATATATACATTTAATGGTACCTATCATATATTTGCTAATCAGATCATGGTAAATGTGCAACGAAATGTATAGGCTTTACAGCATGAGCTGTGTATGTATACTGTAAGAAGCAGTTGAGGATGATGTTAGCTATGTGTACAGTCCCACGTATCACTCAGCCCAGATGAGAGCTCGCCAAACTGTTGTCTCGGAGCTAGCTATACCTTACAGACCCCTTCATTCAGAGTGCCACACAACCTTGAGGTCGCATATTGGATAGCCACAAGATGTAGTTTTATGTATCAAAGTGGTGGAAATGTGATGTTCATGTGAGATCAGTATGCTCAGCTTGCAGAGAGCAAGGCCTGACAATGAGTTGTGCCCAGTCTGGGGCACAGTTACTGTGACGATACAACTGATGTACAGAGTAATCTCTCTGTAGACCTGCTGATCCTTGGATGTTCCCAAAATGAGTTTCCTGAACCAATAGTAGCCCTGATTGCTTTTACATGGACTACATTTGGAATGGTGACTGAGGTAACCCTCGGACCTTATAGTTTATTCCATTGACCCACATTATCAATGTGTGACATTTGCTAATGACAGGCCCCTTACTCCCACAGGTCTGTTGCCACTTTTCCATAAGTCATGCTTGCGCTGTACAGGCCTGTTGCACATGCAACACATTTGCAATGCAGACAGTTGATTGAAGAGATTTTGATATGTGAATCCCCAGCTTTTTTACACTCAACTAATCAAACAAGAAATACAATGGTATGTTGATGTCATCCCTGTAACAGTGCCACATATGGCAAAAGGTGTGTCCTGTGATGGTAGTACATACCACACAATCCCAATAAGACGTTGTATGATATCCCATTAGTAGTCCACAGTCCACACATCCCCATAGAGGAAGCTCTCAGTAACACACATGCCAGTCCTTTCATTGTGACCTAAGTTTTAGGATGTAGTCTATGCTATGGTACCAGGCTGTATGGACCATATGCATCAAGTCAATGGGCCTGCCTGTAAATGTGTCTGTACAGACATTCACAAATAGTTTACCCTTCAGAAGGCCACAATGGTGTGTTGTGTTTCATAGTACATCACAGTACATGTAGGATGGCCCTGGGCTGCATGATGTTAGTGGGCTGGCTTAGTCAGTGTAGGCCATGACCTGCGTTGAGGATAGTCAGCAGATGACCACAAAAGTGTGTATTCATGTCTTTGTACTGCTCAGCATTTGAGAATTACACATGTAGTGTGTTAACTACTGATTAATGCTTGTGCTAGGTGTATACAAAATGTGTGTCAACCAAACGGATATCCAAAAACTTGCAGTTATAATCTGTGTATTCATCTATTGTATCCATACAGGTCAACTCACATCAAAAGCAAGCCATTTGAAAAGCCATCGCCCTGAAGGTGCGGACCCAGGGGGTCTATCACCGGTGCAGTGTACATTGCAGGGAAAGCTGGGAGGACCTGAGGCGCTGGACCCGGAAGGTCAGGGAGGTCCAGCTGGGGATGTACTCCCAAAGTGGACGAGGCTTGCGTTGGACCCTGACCCCCCCCCCAATGGCCTGCATACTGGTGGTGGGCTACCCGGAGCTTGTTGGGCAGTTGAGGGCCCAACAACAGCTACAAGAGTCCTGGCCAGAGTCATACATGTTACATTGCCAACTTTGTGTGTTATAGGCAGGCATTTCCCCATCAATATTGGGGGTGGCCCATGTGTGACGCACAAGAAGAGTTATTGTTTGTGTAGGTCTGGTAGTAGGTGCACGCTGATGTGCTTTGCCTATTGTCTTTATGACCGGGAACACAGCAGCGTCTAGTCCGCTACCAATTTACTGTCTTGAGCAGACACATGGCTGGATAAAGTAATTAATCAGCTCATGTTGTTTGATGTTCTGGGTGACAATTGTACCAAACAGGCAAGTGATGCTCCCTCACTACTGTGTCTCATGTGATGGTGGCCCTCTTACATGTGACATAGCATACAGTGCACTTTAGATGCAGACACTAAACAATATTTCCCCAAGGTAAGTGGGGAATCAACAGTAACATGAGTTAGCAAACATCACTGGCGCCATCAATATTAGTGCCTACATGTTGGCATGTGTACCTTTCCTTGTTGTAGTATCATCTGCACTACTGTTTCATATATGATCTACGTGTCTTCATAGGTTGATGTCTGATTCCATCACAAATGTGTGTGTAGGCCAATCTGTATTTGAAAATAGTTATTTGTGATGGGTATACAGTTCATGTGTTACCACAGACAGGAGTGTGTAGACATTGGTGGGCAGGTCACACATACTCTAAACCATTACTCAATGCCATTCGTCAGGTCCAATTGATGAAGCAATCAAGGGCATGACAGGTAGACTTACAGTAATTTCTCACAATGTGAATTTCCATGCCATTGATGTGGGAGTATTCAGTTATGTGAATTGCACATGTTGGTTTGTCAAGGTTCATTCATTGACTGGTGACATGCATCAGGGAGTGACATGCAGAAATGTAGGGATCATATGTGAGTGTCTACACTCAGTAATACAATGGAATTTATGTTTGTGAGACAAAAAGGTATTGTGATGTGCCTTCCCATTATGACACAAGTTAAACCCCCTCTTCATGTGATGGAGATTCCCTAAGCCTCAACAACCTCCAATGGTCTATTGGCTTTTAGGTATGCAATGTAAGAATGGTGTTCTCACCAGTACCAAGCTGGATTGGGGAAGTCCTTAGGCCTAGCTCATTCATTATGCTGTGGATATTTGTAGATAAATCTTCTAGATATTTGGGCCAGATTGTCTCCAGTCTACTTTTCTGTGCTACATGTAATACATAGTGAAGCTACTAAAGTACAGTTTTCCTGAGACTATTCTGACAGTGGACATATGAGGAAGTTTCTATTAGGAAGTGTCGACAGTGTGAAATGAGCATTTCCATGTCACCCTTTTCCTGATACTGTACATATTGCTGCAACATAGTTGTGTTAGTTGACCATCATTTCATCATAATGTGGTATTAGGTATATGACCTATTGCTGATTGTACGGCCTTGTGCTGGAATCTGTAGGAATGAATTTGTCATTGCCATCCTATTTGATGACATCAGGTCACTGAGGTATTTTACAAGAGCCTAACTACACAAGGTGATCAAGCATTCTACTAGATACATAAGGATGGAGTTCAGACAACTTCACTCATGCAATTGGAGCTGTCTGTGGTTATGACTTCACTGTGAGCAACTGTTTACAGGTCATGTAGCATGCATGCATGTGCTCATGCTAATGTTGAAGTCACTATAGTGGCCCTTATATCTGGAGTCTTCTGTGCACTTTAGTAGTGGTCAAAGCTGTTGGCCAAGTGTGTTCTGGAACATGCAATAAACCTATTCTTGATGTCATTTTAGCATTATCTCAGGCAAACGGAGGAGACCGGGCTAACATCGTTGGGTAAGCAGCTGGCCACAGTGGCTTCGGTTGTGACATTACAGACACCGATGGAGCCAGTGGCCCAGAGGGTAAGGGGAGTGTCACGGAGGACACAGACTCAATGTCATCATCTTCAGAGTCATCATCTGGTGGCGGAACACACAGGACCAATACCCATACCGTCCTTGTCCGCCAACCCTCCTTCCATTTCCATCCTCCCTGTTGCTCCCCACCGAGTTGGCCTGGGCCCGCTCCCCTAAGAGAGGAGTCGTCTTCTTCGCTCCAGGCACCTCAGCCCCTGCCCTGAGTGAGGAAGGTATGACCTCTTGAGAAACATCTCTGTAGGGCAGATGTCACTACTGAATGTCACCCAGGGGAAAGGCGGCCATCTGCAACAGATGGTGGCCTACCTGGAAGGCATCCACAGTGTTATGTCTGGCCTACAGAGATCTTTTCAGGCTCTGGCCACCTCCCTCACAACAGCCTTCCACCCATCCCAAACTTCTACCCCACCCCACCTCCTTCCTTTTCCCCATTCAAATTCCCTATTCCCATGCCTGTCCCAAGCACACTCACCCATACGTACGCACACACTTCAACAGCCCCAAGCAGCCCACGCAAACAGAAACACCACAAAACACAGAAGCATGCAACCACTCACCTGACACTCACCCACCTCACCACGACCACCCCCAGCGTGCCCTCAGACACCACACCTGTACCCACAGACCCATCCCCAACACCCAGCAATTCCCCAGACACCATCTACCCACCCATCCACCCCCAAGCATTACCCCAGACACCACACCCTCACCCACAGAGCCATCCCGCTCCCCCAGCATTCCCCCAGACACCACACTTGCACCACTAGACCCATCTGCCATTCCCAGCTCTCCCCCAGACACCACACCCACAGACCCCAAAACCACCCCCAGCATTCCCCCGGATACCACACCGCACCACCAGACCCATCCACAACACTCAGCATACCCAGCACGTCCACATCACACACCAGCAAAAAACACAAACGCCCAGACTCACCCACACAACAGACACCTACAAAATACAAACAAGATACATCTGACACAGAGACACCTGCACCAACAACACCCACACCTAGCACTTCCACTCCCTCACTCCCTCTTCCTCCCAACCCCTACTCCCTCCTGAACATCCTGCCCATTTTCCAGTGAAAGCCTGTTATTTGCCCGTGCCCTCACCCCTGTCAAAGCCGACCCCCCCAAAGCCAAAAGTACCTCTTCCACTCCCCAACCCATCCCTTCCACATCCCAATCCACCCCTGGGAAAAGTGATCCCCCCACCACTAAACCTAGGTGTATCCCTGAGAAGAAGACCAAAACCCCTCCCAAAACCGAAGACACCTCTCCCAAAGTCAGGATCACCCCTCCCATAACCAAATCCACCCCTCCAAGTGACATCATTGAGGTGCCTGGACTGCTCACTAAATACCCCTTCCTGGGGATGTTCCCCTGGCAGTGCCATGAAAGGCAAGTTTAGTGGCACAGCAGTCAGGCTGGACCACAAAATGTGTCCATGGACTGGCCATTGGCCTTTGATTTACTCCATGTGTTCATTTTGGAGAGATAAAAAAACTTTGCTTCTTTTAGAACACATTAGTCCTGCCATTTCTTTTCTAACTATTTGATGTTATTGGATACTTTGAGTTGTGTGACTACAGTTGTGTTTGTTTCACCCTGATTGTTGATCCATTTAAAGTGGTTTGTATGATCTGACCTTGGAACCAGTGCTGGAGACACACAGGACAAGGGGAAATGTTTATTGAATGGATTGTGGGATCAATTCCAATTGGGGCTGACATTGCATTGAGTGGTATTTCATATGGTAAGTAGTTAAGCTTGGCCAGTGTCAACATCATTTAGCTTGCACTTCTCCCTGTGATGTAGGTTAGCTATGTATTTGATGTGTGCAAGTTAGATATTTGTTTATCTACACATGGAGGGTGTTAAATTGTCATACCTTTGTAGACATTTTTATGGACATGTGTCCATTTTCATGTATACCTTACGCCAACTTTATCTAAATATGCGACAAATGCTGTTACTGCTGTGTTTGCTTTCATGACTTGCACTTACACATTTCCCACATATGCATGGGACGTGGTCATGCCATTGGTTGTCCCTGATATACTTCAAACCACAGGTCCTATGCACATAGAGGTTTGAGGCATGTGCTGAGTGGACTGTGGCCCAGGGCCCCAGCCTTTCTGGGGTCCCCCTGGTAGAGGAATACCTATTCTGCAGAGAGTCTTTACATTGTGACCTTTGAATGTTTCTCACACTGATTATTTGGAATCCCATTTACCTGACATTACCTTTTAATGTGGGTGATGTATGAGAGTCCATTACAGAGATTTAGCAGAGAAGGTGTGTTTCAGTTTCATGACACATCCATGCAGATGTATCTTTAATATCACAACAGGACCTAGCATGTGAGCAATGTGACGGTGTCACAGAATTAATAGGTGTGATATTGATGAGGAGGTGCTGTTGTGTAACACAATTTAATGCACACATCACTATCCCTGATTTAGAGATGTGAACACACGTCGACTTTTGTAGAGTGTGCCTGTGCACTGTCAATGACCTGGCCAAGAGGGCATCATAGAGCTGTAATAGGATCATACATTCAGCACTATTCCGAACCGGGGCCCACAAAATATGTTTGGCCCAGGGACCGCAAACCCCTTGACATGTCCATTGCGGGGCATCTATTTGCTGAGGAGTCGATGGAAATGGGTAAGAGTGTGGCTTACCATTGGTTGCCTCCACGACGGAGTCGGTTTTGTACATCATCAAGCAGGAACAGCAGCAGCAGGATGTGTAGGATCGACTCCATGGTAGCACAGGACGTATGAAGCTGAGTACAGGTGAGTTTCAGGCTTATATCCCTCCCTTTCCACCAGTTCAGATGTGGAGGTTTGACCGCCACAGTCACGTCGGTGGGAAGGCACATCGTGATTGAGCCGGTGGTAACACTGGCGGTCTGCCCTCCAACAGACACATTTGCCTATCCTGCCGCTGTCGAGATCTCCTGTTTCAGGCAGCAGTACCAGAGCAGTCTTTAGTCTATGAAACAGCATTCATCGTAATAGGGCAGTCGGACCGCCAACTGGGCGGCGGTGATTCCAACGCCGTTTCAACAGCAGTACCATGACTGCCAAACTCGTAATCAGGCCCGAAGTAATTTCTAAACAAATTATAGGCTAAGTGCCCATTTGATCCCAAAACATAAATACTTAACTTGAAAAACATAAATGACTAATTAAAAACAAATTGCTTCACCAGCATTCTCATTCTACAAGGAGCATCATGTTAATCAATTTTGTTCCAATTTCGTCAATTAGCAGTGTTAACAATAAGGGGTCGATTCCGATCCCGGCCGGAAGCGCACCTTATAGTATTCGTCCGGAAAAAAAACCAGCCGAATGCGTGTTTCCCGACCGATTTGAACATTTGTCCGGACGAACAAGTACGATGCGTATAACAACCCAGTTTCCGAGCGAGCCGTACTTACCCAATTCAGCTCCTGTTCCCCGCCCGAGCCGGATCCGTAAACGCCGAATCGAGTCGTACGGAAGCAAATACACAGCACCTTCCGGCCGGACGAGTACGATGCGCACTCCGTACGCGCCGAACCCGTCGCTACGTCCGGGACGTTTGAGCATCCGGGCGAGCCGTACATAAGCTCCATTTCGCGCCACAAGATGATCCACGGCTACGAGACGAACAAGCCTGCTACGAGTACGAGTCGAAGACACGAGAAACCCGAACGAGACGATCCAAGCATGAATCCCATTGCGCAGGTCCTACCTATACTCTACATCTATTACCGGGACCGGCACGGACGCGTACGGCGCAGACGGTAAGTCAAACACCAACAATACAAACAAACGACACGTACCCGAAATATGTCACACACACATAGGGATGCACAAATGACGTACACTAGCAACATCAGAACCATAGGGGTGGGATGGCCATCACCAATGCCATACACACCCATAGGGGGCTGGATGCCTGCCACTACCACCACCCCACTCAGGGGGGGCTGGATGCCTGTCACTACTACCATCCCCACCCTTAGGGGGATGGATGCCTACCACTACCACCACCCCTACTCAGGGGGGCCTGGATGCCTACTACTACCACCACCCCTACTCAGGGGGGGCTGGATGCCTGCCACCACCACCACCCCTACTCAGGGGGGCCTGGATGCCTACCACTACCACCACCCCTACTCAGGGGGGGCTGGATGCCTGCCACTACCACCACCCCTACTCAGGGGTGCCTGGATGCCTGTCACTACTACCATCCCCACCCTCAGGGGGCTGGATGCCTACCACTACCACCACCCCTACTCAGGAGGGCCTGGATGCCTGTCACTACTACCATTCCCACCCTCAGGGGGCTGGATGACTACCACTACCACCACCCCTACTCAGGGGGGCTGGATGCCTGCCACTACCACCACCCCACTCAGGGGGGCTCGATGCCTGTCACTACTACCATCCCCACCCTTAGGGGGATGGATGCCTACCACTACCACCACCCCTACTCAGGGGGCCTGGATGCCTACCACTACCACCACCCCTACTCAGGGGGGCTGGATGCCTGTCACTACCACCACCCCACTCAGGGGGGGCTCGATGCCTGTCACTACTACCATCCCCACCCTTAGGGGCCTGGATGCCTACTACTACCACCACCCCTACTCAGGGGGGCTGGATGCCTGCCACCACCCCTACTCAGGGGGGCCTGGATGCCTGTCACTACTACCATCCCCACCCTTAGGGGGATGGATGCCTTCCACTACCACCACCCCTACTCAGGGGGGCCTGGATGCCTGCCACTACCACCACCCCTACTTAGGGGTGCCTGGGTGCCTGTCACTACTACCATCCCCACCCTCAGGGGGCTGGATGCCTACCACTACCACCACCCCTACTCAGGGGGGCCTGGATGCCTGCCACTACCACCACCCCACTCGGGGGGCTCGATGCCTGTCACTACTACCATCCCCACCCTTAGGGGGATGGATGCCTACCACTACCACCACCCCTACTCAGGGGGGCCTGGATGCCTACCACTACCACCACCCCTACTCAGGGGGGCCTGGATGCCTACTACTACCACCACCCCAACTCAATGGGGGCTGGATGCCTGTCACTACTACCAACCCCACTCATAGGGGGATGGATGCCTACCACTACCACAACCCCTACTCAGGGGGGGCTGGATGCCTGTCACTACCACCACCTCTACTCAGGGGGGCCTGGATACCTACCACCACCCCTACTCAGGGGGGGCTGGATGCCTGTCACTACTACCAACCCCACTAATAGGGGGATGGATGCCTACCACTACCACCACCCCTACTCAGGGGGGCCTGGATGCCTACCACTACCACCATCCCCACTCATAGGGGGATGATTGCCTACCACCCACACCACCCCTAAACATAGGACAGGAAATGCATGACACAACCAGCATACTCCAACATAAGGAATGTCTGAAAATACATCCCACCAACACCATGACAAGCGTGGGGAATGGATGAGCAACGGCGGATCTGAGTAACCGCACCTCCCTGCTTTATTCCTTTTCTTGTATATGAAACTGTAGCGGGTAGTATGATTGGGTGTGCACATACAGCTCCTGCACCTGGATGCCAGCTGCCAGGCAGAGAGAAAACTGTGAAAGTGGTGGAGCGGTGCACTACCAAAGAGTTTTTTTCAATAAATCCAAATGTTCAATTTGTTAAGTGGTAATCAATCCTTTATTTTCAATATCAAAATATACAGATTCCAGCTAACGCGTTTCGTTCATACATAAAATGAACTTCTTCAGGGCAAATGGTGATGTGAAGGAGACGCAGGAACACAGAGGCAATGAAGAGCCTTTGGTCTGGGATCATTGGAAAAGGCGTTCGAACTTGAGGGCATGCATTTGGCCCAATTACGTATGTCTATGTTCCAAGTTCCTGCTGTCGACGCACAAGTGTTATGCTTTTAAGGCTACCATGATAAGTACCTGATGGTTGTGTCTCTGGGGACACAGTCCTATTAGTCTCGTCTGGTCGGCACGCAAGCGTGTGTAGTCTGTGTCAAATGCCCACAACACTGAACATGTCATTGAGCATACAATGTGACCCCCTATCACATGTGTCGCACATAAATGTGTGTGGGCTCCACAATGCAAGCAGACCATGACCACTGTGGCAATGGGGTATAACACCCCATCATCACAGTGACCAAAAGGTAAGTGTGGGGTCCATAGCTGAAGCACATTTTGAACATTGTGGCAATGGGGTCTAAACCCCCATCATCACAGTGACCA
This sequence comes from Calotriton arnoldi, assembly GCA_963921515.1. Lineage (NCBI taxonomy): Eukaryota > Metazoa > Chordata > Amphibia > Caudata > Salamandridae > Calotriton > Calotriton arnoldi. The sequence goes on from CAWUFW010003385.1 coordinate 674,224, forward strand.
AAATGTAAGTGTGGGGTCCATACCTGAGGCACATTTTGAACATTGTGGCAATGGGGTCTAAACCCCCATCACCACAGTGACCAAAAGGTAAGTGTGGGGTCCATAGCTGAAGCACATTTTGAACATTGTGGCAATGGGGTCTAAACCCCCATCATCACAGTGACCAAAAGGTAAGTGTGGGGTCCATAGCTGAAGCACATTTTGAACACTGTGGCAATGGGGTCTAAACCCCCATCATCCCAGTGACCAAAAGGTAAGTGTGGGGTCCATAGCTGAAGCACATTTTGAACACTGTGGCAATGGGGTCTAAAGCCCCATCATCACAGTGACCAAAAGGTAAGTGTGGGGTCCATAGCTGAAGCACATTTTGAACACTGTGGCAATGGGGTCTAAACCCCCATCATCACAGTGACCAAAAGGTAAGTGTGGGGTCCATAGCTGAAGCACATTTTGAACACTGTGGCAATGGGGTCTAAACCCCCATCATCACAGTGACCAAAATGTAAGTGTGGGGTCCATAGCTGAAGCACATTTTGAACACTGTGGCAATGGGGTCTAAACCCCCATCATCACAGTGACCAAAAGGTAAATGTGGGGTCCATAGCTGAAGCACATTTTGAACACTGTGGCAATGGGGTCTAAAGCCCCATCATCACAGTGACCAAAAGGTAAGTGTGGGGTCCATAGCTGAAGCACATTTTGAACACTGTGGCAATGGGGTCTAAACCCCCATCATCACAGTGACCAAAAGGTAAGTGTGGGGTCCATAGCTGAAGCACAGTTTGAACATTGTGGCAATGGGGTCTAAACCCCCATCATCCCAGTGACCAAAATGTAAGTGTGGGGTCCATAGCTGAAGCACATTTTGAACACTGTGGCAATGGGGTCTAAACCCCCATCATCACAGTGACCAAAAGGTAAGTGTTGTCATGGAAAAAGCTGCAACTGCCAAACAGCATGGATGATCCATGGTCACAGAACAACAAATACATCAGTGGCAAAGTAGTGCTTGTGTCCCATAGCAACATACATTGGGTGAGGCAAACAGTGCAGTGCCAATAAGATATACCTTTGGCCATGTGCAGACAAACATCACCCATGGGGGCTGACATTGGCAACATTCCTCAATAACACAATGACAGAAGTGACCATCATAATGCAGCCCCACATATCTGCACCAATGGACACACAAATGTAGATATCCTTTGGAGACTGTAGATGTCAGGTGAACAAATACCATACCATGGCAGCAAAGGGACATACAAACCATGATCATTGTGCTGACTGATGACCTAGGAGTCCCAGGGACAGCAGGGGAAAGCCAACAAACAACATACAGCCAATGGCACACTAAAGATATGCCAATGCAGTGGTGCAGATGCACAAACACAAACAGGCAGCCTCACACTGCAGATCAAACACAACAGGTGATGGGGGGGTGTGCCAGTGTCCCCAGGCAACCACACAACACATGAGGAGGCCTGAATCACAATTACACAGATGTGTATACAGTGCCACACAAAAGTAACTCATGGATCGGATTCCCCTATGTGGGCAAACAGGCATTGTTAGATGAGAGGGAGCCCAAATTACACATGTCACACAAGCTTGTCGGAACAGCAAATAACACAGCAAGAGACAGACCCACCACAGCACTACCCCCAGGGACCCCACATCGTGTTGACCGTGGCCTGCATGATAATCCCACTGTGATGACAAAGCTAGATGTCGTTCACACTGTGAACCACAGTCATGTGTCCTGAGCAACAAACTACCATCACACCTACACAAGCACAAATTAATCAGCACAGCCTGTCAGCCAAGGCCAACATGGAGGTAGGGGTCTAGCCGTGCAACAACTCACATTTGCACACACTCAACACCACACACCTTGATCTCCACCAATGTGCAGCAGTGAAGCTCACATGGACTGGTGACATTGCACATGCACCCATGACAATCTCAGGGGTGGTTGTGGGAACTAAGGTGCAGAAACCCATCACACCTGGCCAGTCAACAAGACTCGTGAATGTCTGACACACTGCACAGTACGCTGTACATGGGCATGACGTGAAATCCACCACAATCAATGTGATCCCGGACACAGTCACACACCAATGAAGAAGTCAAGGTCACCCACAAAGAACACACATAGACAACTTCCAACATTGCAGCTCTGACCCAGAGGAGTGGCAGCAGTCACACACACAACGTGTCACAATCACTGAAAGCTAACACAAACTGTAAATTACATGACTTGTGTAACCAACAAGTGCCAAGGGGAATCCTGACTGTGTCTCATCTGCGTTTGCCCACAAACTCTGCCCTGACAGCAAACACACCTATGGATGACACCCTGATGACCAGTAATGTGCCATGCACCCACATCCCAGGGAACCCAGTGCGAAGATTTGGGTGGTACATAGGTCAACTCAGCAAGCATCACAAACAGGAACATCACTAGGGATCCCAGCATGTGTTGCAAAACGGAAGTGAACACACACAGACATGCTCACACAACACACACCTTGGGCTCAGGCAGTGTCACGGAATTACACACTGCCATGAGGGCACTCCACTCCTGTGTAAGGAAAGCTGTGCCATACGTTGTCTCTGCAGGGCTCTATCATATCAGCAGTACACTTGGTCACTCAGTCAACAATTAGCACAAAATGAAGGCTCTCGTCACATCAGCCTGGTTATGGGAGTGTCACCGACACTCATCTGCACAGATCCAACACACATGTATAGCAAGTTGCACTGATCACACAGATGAGTCCTTCCCCGTTGATGCCCAAACTTGCATGTCCAGTGGAGATGGTCACACGGTCAGGGAAATAGACAAATTGAACAATGGCAAGCACAACAGATGTGCAGGGGTGTAAGCCACAGATGTGATATTGCAAATAAAAGTAGGAAATCCCATTGCCAAATATTGAAAACATGACACCCTCATATTGCTGCAAAGGATGACATGGATACACACCAGGATAGGACACATTCCCCCTGGACCACATGGGGTCCTGCACAGTAACACTTAATTTCCCTGATATCAAAAATCACCATCAGTGCAGCAAGGGCACGGTTAGCAACATCAACATCATGTACATCAGAAGCAAAACCACTAGAGAACAGAAAGTAGCTTTATTCAGCATTTGTGTGTGAAGAAGTGAAAGTCCAGAAATATAACAAAGGCCAATGGCCAGTCCATAACAAGAGTCCAAACAGGGTGACAGTGCAAGATGTCACCCTTTGCATGCCTGCACAGCTACACAACAGGGACATTCCCCTCGGAGGGGCATACGGGGGGGGCAGGCCAGGCACCGCAGGGACAGGATCAGGGCTCACCAGAAGGAGGCAGGGAAGGGGTGGTGGATGCTGGAGAGTCACTGACAACTGCAGTGGAGGTGTCTGACATGGTGTGTGCCGGCACAACTGGGGGCTTGAGTCAGATGGTGTGGGTGCCGGCACGACTGCAGTGGGCCATGCAGATGGAGTGGACAGGTTCCCCACTGCAGTGCCCAAGTCAGACAGGGTGGTAGTGGACTCCACTGCAGTGCCTATCTCAAGGGGAGTAGAATGGGGTTCAGGTAAGGTGGGCAGGACAGAGGGGAGGACACGCTCTCCACACCAGTGGCACAAACAAGCGCAGCGGGGGTGTGGTGCTGGAAGAGCAAGTGGTAGGGGGAGAAGGCCGGATCATTTTGGGGATGGTGTATCTGTGGGTGGGGGAACCTGGGGCAGGGTGTGGTGGGGGAACCTGTGGAGTGGGGGCCTGAGGGATGGAGGAAGGAGACTTGGTGGTTGAGCTGCAGGGTGGCGGCGGGGTCTTGCTCTTCCGGGTCCGGGGGGACTTGCGGATGGGGGCCTCAGTCTGTCTGCGCCTGGGGGAGGGTGTCCGGGGGTGAGGGGCACTCCCCTCTGTGTGGGTGGACTTCCTCTTCCCCCTGTATGCTGGATCAGCTGGATTGGAGGGGAAGAGGCCGAGGTCACAGAGGAAGAGCTGCTGTGTAGGTGGGGTTGCAGGTGAGGCAAGGGAAGGGGCCTTGGAGGGAGAGGTATCGGAGGACTGCGGAGTGACTGTGGATGCCTGTGTGTGTGCATGTACCCCAACCCCTGTGGGTGTGGTATCAGTCCCCTGAGGATGCCTGCGTGCACGTCTTGTTTTTGTAGTGGGTGTGTCTGTGCTGCTCGTGTCTGTGTGTTTGGGTGAATGTGCAGGTGTGCATGTGCTTGGGACAGGTAGGGTGCCAGGAAGTGTGGATGGGGCAGACGTAGGAGGGGTGAGGGACTGTTGGAGGAGGGACACTGCTGCCGTCAGGGAGGAGTCCATGGACCTATTGCTCCTCTGTAGGGCAGACATGCCCGATGAGATGCCCTCCATAAACGACACCAGCTGAGTCAACAGAGTGGTGTGGGCATGGAGGACACTCAGCATTGCTGTCTGCCCTACATGGAGCTGGCGAAGTAGGTACACAGACTCCTCACTCAGGGCAGCAGGGGACACCGGGGCAGGGGCTGCGGTGCCTGGCACGAAGGAGACACGCTCCCGAACACGGGAGCCTCTACGGACCTCTGGAATGGGAGCCAATGGGAGGGAGGTGGTGGTGGTGGTGGCGGGGACAGCAATAGTAGCTGGGGTGTGGTGGCTGCTGGCACCCGCCTCCACAAGGGAGTCATCCTCCGAGCTGCTGTGGTCCTCAGCTGAGGTGGATGGTGCTGAGGACTCCTCGGTGTGTCTCCCCTCACCCTCTGTGCCACTGGGTCCCTCCGACCACTCATCGGCTGCTGACCCAGTCTGGCTCAGTGGCTCCTCCTGGTCCGTGGAGCTGTCCCCTCCTGTGGCCGTGGATGTATCTGTAAACAATTAGGGAAACAGACAGACATCAGTCACCTGCACTGACCGCACAAAACCACAGTAAGTACAGCACTGTACAGAGCAAGCCCTGGCATCCTTAGTTGAACATTGCCAAAAGTGCCCAAACAGAGTAGGAGAAGGCAATTGTCAGTCTGATGGTCAACCATGGCACTCACATCCCTCCTGGCCTTGCACCCATCGGTCTGGTGTCTGTCGGATGGCAATACACCAGTGTGGACACATGCACCACCTACACAGTAGTTGGACAGTGCAGAGAACACGGTGAAGTATGTGAACATGCACACATCACAACTCTTGCCACTGAGTCAGTACAGGTGTCCGGATAAAGGGATGGCCAGAGTCTATTTTGAAATGCATGTGATGCATACCAGCACCAGACACCATGATGCACCCATGTCCTGATAGTCAATGCCACAATGGGGTGCATGTAGCACATGTCACTCCCCTGCAGGATCACTCTTAGGAAGTTTAACGCCATGGCACAGGCATGCCTGCAAAGTCATACATCACTGTCTCCAGTCACATGGGCAGGGCAGCCAGACAACAACAGTCTGCACTGTGTCACAATCCTAGGTCATGGGGAATGCAAGTCCAGTAGCTGACAAGTGCACATGTCCATCCCCCACAAACCACATCATCTGAACTCTCATTTGTCCACGTCATACCAATTGGACATATGGGAGACATGAAACACAACCCTCGGAACATGAGCACCTCACAATCTGCTGTGAATGGGAAACAGCTGCCTGAACTTCACAGTCGCATACCCCAGTATGCACGGTCAAGTGATCAAACACCTATATGTCACACAAGTATCGTCTCCTATGGTCACATCTCCGGTGGCATGCTGAGCCCTAACCGATAAACACCCCAGTAGTCCTGACAACAAAGCCACAGCACAATGACACAGAGGCAGACACCTGAGGGAACATTTCACTGAGCAGAACGTGTCAGCTGATACACGGGAGTGGGAGTACAGAGTGTATTGTATGGCCTGGAGTAGGCATGACTGTCCTGCTCCACGTGAAAGAGGGATGAGCACTGGACAGTAGGCAGGTGGCTAAGCATGTGTGACACACTTGATATACATACTCCTGAGGCCCAAACATTGTTCACAACCGCAGCATGGGTGTGTGCCAAATACCCCAGGCACATGTGGTGAATCAGATCAGCAATTGGACCACATATCAAAGTAACACGCAGATTACATGTCAGAACCCAGGCATTGTGTAAGCAATGGACCCACCCATGAAGCCCACCACAGAGTTACGGGTACAAATGCTGTCCCGCACCTTGAGCTAAGCAATATGCAAGGACACAGTACCCAAGTGACACAATTTCCTGACTGTAAGGGCCACACCTGGGTATCAGATGAGGAGTGGGCAGTGCACAATTGAGGGACATGGGTCCTGGACCACATAACTGATGTACTGTTGAAGTTTAACCAGGCCAGAGGAGGGCACATAGCATGTCAGACAAAGCTCACAGTGCAGTCATGGACTCACCCCCTCCTTGCTGCTGTCTGCCCTTCAGCTGCCCATCCAGATCAGGGAAGACCACCGCCAGGATCCTGAGCATGTGGGGGGTCAGGGTCCGGTGTCCGCCCCTCCTGCGAGGAGGCGACAGCTTCAGCTGGACCCTTGCGATCCTCCGGGTCCAGCCCCGAAGGTCCTGCCACCTCTTCTGGCAGTTGCGGATCCGGCGCTTGTAGACCCCCACAGACCTTACTGCCCGGGCGAGGTCCAGCCATATTTCCTGCTTCTGGTGGGCATCAACCTGTGAGGATGACAAAGTGTAAAGGCCATTACTACACATGCAACAAATCCGTGCATCACACATTTGGATATACATGTCTCAATCACAGGGGCACATGTTGTACACGGGCAGTGCAAGGATGGCTATGAACAGTTTGCCAGCAGTTACTACATGGTATCATTGCCTGGGAAGTCAAACCTTGTTTAAATGCACTGTTACTGCACTATACCTGTTCAGTGCATGTAACTACACATTATGGGGGGTGAGAACTACTCAGTGAGCCTGATAGCCAGTGGCGTGCAGACTGTAAGTCTGGCTAGTCAGACAACATGCACATTTGTAAGGCAGTGGACAGCACACTCACCTGCTCCCCTGGTTTCCCATACAGCTTGCTGTACTGTGGAAGGAGGCTGTCCAGCAGGGCCTGGTTCTCCTCAAGGCTGAAGGCTGGGGCTCTCTCCACAGTACGTGCCATTGCAGGATCCAGAGGATGCAGAGACAGCAGCAGTGGTGGTGGCAGATGTCGTCCTGGAGCATGTAGTGCAGGCAAGTGAGCTCTCAGGGGAACAGCCAGCATTATATGTGTGCTGCTGAGGCAGATACCGTCCCATGTGTCCAAAGTGATAGGTCCAAGTCGTTTGCATCTTCTGAATCTGGCCAATCCATGGAATTGCACCACTTACACACGCCCACAGCATCCTTCAACAGTTCAACTTCATGACACCCATGCATTTGCAACATTGTTGTGGGTGGCCAACTGAATTCACAGCATCAGACTCGTTAAACTTTCGAAAACGCGTCCGTTGCCATGCCAGGCCATAGCCAATGCGTGCGCACCGATCGGTCCATTGCTGTACAACGCGTACCCGCACACAACAGATTCAATGGCCAGTGCGTTACCACCGATCGGTCCATTGCTGTACAACGCGTATTACGGGATACAACGCGTACCCGCTCACAACAGATGCAATGGGCCGGCCGGGCACACCGATCGGTCCATTGCTGTACAACGCGTACCCGCACACAACAGATTCAATGGCCAGTGCGTGCGCACCGATCGGTCCATTGCTGTACAACGCGTATTCCGGGTACAACTCGTACCCGCACACAACAGATTCAATGGCCAGTGCGTGCACACCGATCGGTCCATTGCTGTACAACGCGTACCCGCACACAACAGATTCAATGGCCAGTGCGTGCACACCGATCGGTCCATTGCTGTACAACGCGTATTCCGGGTACAACGCGTACCCGCACACAACAGATTCAATGGCCAGTGCGTGCACACCGATCGGTCCATTGCTGTACAACGCGTATTCTGGGTACAACGCGTACCCGCCCACAACAGATGCAATGGGCCGGCCGGGCACACCGATCGGTCCATTGCTGTACAACGCGTACCCGCTCACAACAGATGCAATGGGCCGGCCGGGCACACCGATCGGTCCATTGCTGTACAACGCGTACCTGTACAGGTCAGTCGCATATGTCACCATGCTTGTCACTGGTGAACGTATGCCAGCCACATATACCTGCCAGAGACCCAGGGGCACACCTACAACACCACACCCAGTCCACACTGTTTCCTAAGGCATGTAAGGCTGCATTACCTTTTCTGTGTATGGGGGTTAACATGTGGTTTCTGTGGTGGCACTTGTGGGCAGCCACACCCAGGCTGTGCATGTGTTAATGGGGACAGGGTCCTTTGTGTGTTGTGCACATGACCACTGTGATGTGCAACAGTTCATTTCGGAGCATGTGGCATGGTCACATTTCCAGGTTGTGTATGTGTGTGACATGTCACATACCCCCTGGGTCCCATGGGGGAAGGCATGTACGTCACAGGGTGACCCATTGCCACAATAGTGATGTCCCTCCACAGTCTGTGTGCATGTTGTGTTTCCGATGTCTCTGATTCCATGTGCACGATGGGAGACAGTCTCCACATCAACGTTGTTTGTGCATGGACTTTGATGTTGTGCGTCACTGGCGTCCATGTCTGTCCTGCGTAGGCGACAGGGGCCACTACCTGTGGGAGTCATGTTTGTTTTTCTGACGTGTACATGATACGCCATGTAATGCCAGTGTCCATGTGGCAAGACAGGGTCACTGGGAATCTACCTGTCAATGAGCTGTGATGCCTGTGGCGCATCTGTCCAGACATGTCACTGTGGTGTGTGTGTGGAACGTGACAGCAGTAAATGGGTACTGTGACACAGCCTAATGGTTTCCCATAGCACAACCTGGAACCTGTTGTCCACACATGTTGTACTGAGTAGTCAGATGATGGCCATGTAGGTGCGAGTTATGTGCGAACAGAACGGCACACACATCAAGTACTTGTGTCTCGTAAGGATGTATCATGTGAAATTGAGTATGGTGAATGGCACATATGTGGGGTGACTGACAATCTTTCTTTCCTCAACCTATGCACTGCAGGGCTCCAGCTCTCCATAGACCATTCCCTGACCTGGCAACGATGGTGGAAAGTGACAGCATCCGACGGTACCGCTTCACCAGGCAGCTGATTGAGGATTTGGCAGTGCGCTTGGCACCACATTTGCAACCTGGCCGGCCGTACCCTACGGCGCTAACCCCCAAGGTGAAGGTAATGGCAGCCCTACACTTCTTTGCCACCGGTACCTTTCAACACACTGTGGCGACTGCCGGTGGGATGTCACAGACTATGTTCAGCCGTGTGCTACGCGATGTTTTGGAGGCAATGTTGAGATGCCTGAACCAGTACATCTATTTCCCTACACGTCAACAACTCACTGACGTCAAGAGTGACTTCTATGCCCTGGGGAGGATGCCACATGTCATTGGCTCCATTGATGGGACACATGTGGCTTTGGTACCACCACAGGCACATGAGCAGGCATACCGGAACCGGAAACATTACCATTCGATCAATGCTCTGGTGGTATGTCTTGCAGATATGACCATCACACATGTGTGTGCCCGTTTCCCTGGTTCAGCACACGATGCCTACGTGATGAGGAGTAGTCGCATCCCGAGGATGATGGCACAGATGCAGAACCAGCGTGCCTGGCTTGTCGGTGTGTACTGACTTTGTACCATTGTGTGTGTTCTGCTCTGTAGTATACCGCCCACTTTTCCAACTCAGCTAATGTGCACTTGTCTGTCCGTAGGTGACTCCGGATACCCCAACATGCCGTGGTTGCTGACACCCCTCAGGAACCCTGTGACACCAGCCCAGATGCGCTACAATGAGGCACATGGTCGGACCAGGAGAGTGATTGAGCTGACCTTTGGTCTCCTGAAGAGCCGCTTCCGCTGCCTGGACAAGACAGGAGGGGCCCTCCCATATGCCCCAGCAAAGGTGTGCAAGATTGTCATCGTCTGCTGCATGCTACACAACCTGGCAGTGCGGAAGGAGTTGCCTCTCATCCTGGATGACGATGACCAACGTCCGCCACCTGTGGAGGATCCTGGCCTGGACCACGATGCCAGTGATGATGATGATGATGATGATGATGTCCGCACACAGCTCATCACCAACTTCTTCAGCTGAATGTGAGTATCCAGGGAGATGTAATGTGAATGATGTGAGTTTGCATGATATGTGTGGGTGGTGCTCTGGTGCTGTTTGAGTGTGGCCATGTGCTACTTGACTGGATGCGTGCAGCAATGTGTCCTTACAGGTAGTATGTACTCCCCAACAGTTTTGACATGCTAACTTGGTTTTGTGTACTTGTCTTGTGACATGTATTGGGCATGAGTATTGCAGTTCTGTCCTGTTCTTCAGTGGTTTTAACTGTGTGTCATGTCTGTCCTTCACAGGGTGCTTACTGAGTACTTTGGTCAACTTGGATCCCCCGACACCATGATTCAGCTTTCAGGGTGGCATCAGTAGTTTCCCTACAGGTGATGTGCCACACACCCCTGGACTTCATATCTTCTGCACTTGTTGACTGTGTGGCCACTGCCACGTGGGTAAACCTTGCATTTGTAGTGGATACAACATGTTGCAAATGTGTAATAAACCTGTGCTTCACTTTGGGATGTGCGTTGTCTGTGGTCACACATCTGACTGGCATTTGCTTACTGCACCTGTGGGCTAGTTGACACAGACTCTGAATAGGTGTGGTGTCTGTGCATTCCACAGTATTTCCTGGCAACATCACTGTAGGCGATGAGTCCGATGGCCCTGGTGTCTCTGTGTTGTGTAGCCCTAGTGGTGTGTCTCCCTCATATGTGTCACGTCACCATGGCTCACATGACGGTGTTGTACTTGCTGTAGCAGTTAGCATACACAGTGTAATTTAGCAGATCATCATCACCATAACAGTATCCACATTTGAATAACAACAGAGGCAAGTATGGTGTACTAGTGATTTTATTTACAGAAATGTGTGTGTGTATAGTGCACAGGATGGTGGGTGCTGTACATTGGGATTGGGATCCAAAGTTCCCAGATGAGTTGGAAGTCTTGGTAGCAGAAATGTCCTGAGTGTAGTCCACAGTCATATGATACATTAGTCCAACTTGAACTCCCCATGTCATGTGGGAGAGTTGTGTTGCATTCGACAGGGTGAAAAGTTTGCACACAAAGGAGATTTTCCGGAACAGGTGTTGGCTTCCTGGGGGATGTACGTGGCCATCAATCTCTCAGTTTTCCTTCCTCGGACGACCCCTCTTCTTTGGGGGGGGGACCCTCACATGCAGGCTGCGGCGGTGCAGGGGAGTCTCCGCCAGAGTCCTCCTCCCTCCCTGTGGCAGTGTCAGTTGTTGCAGCACCAGATGTTGTGGGCACACAGGGAGGTGTGGCCATGTTGGTGCTAATCTGGCGGAGGCATCTCAATATGTCCCTATGCACCGCTGTGAGTTCTTGCAATGTGTCCCACTTGGACTCCATGCGAGACATGTGTGTCTCCACACGGGACATGTGGGAGTCCAAGCGGGCATGATGGGCAGCCTGCTGCTGTTGTATGTCCTTGAGGATCCCCACTACCTGTCTGACCTCTCCGGTGCTATCCTGGTACGCATCAGCGATGCATGCCAGTTGTGGGTCATCATGCAGTCCAGACCCCTCTGCAAGCAGCGACCTATGTCTACCACCCCTCCCACCACCCCTGGCGACACGTGCAGGACCTGCGGTGGCACGCACAGGTGACCCAAGGCCCCCTTGGGGGTTGTTAGTGGTGTTGTTGTCCGTTGCTCCACGGTGGGCCTGGGGCCCTGTGCTGTTATCATCGGTGGTCCTTGGTCTGTCCGTGTCGGCGGGGGTGGTCTGTGTGTTGGCAGTTGTTGGAGGGGTGGGTGCAGGGGGTGCAGATGTTGGTCCTGCTGGTGCTGCATGATGCCTCACACCGGAGGTGCCAGGTAGGTCTTCGCCATCCGAGGAGGGCAGAGGCTGTTCCACATCAGTGATCTCAGTGTCCCCCGGAGCCTGGGACAGGGACTCCTCCTCGCCTGCTGCTGTGTCCCCATCATCATCACCTGTATTTGGATGAGACACACATTGTATGTTATGTTTCTACAGGCATCAATGGTTCACACACCTGACAGTTGTGACTGTACCACTGGATGCGGGCATGTACATTGCATAGTCCTAAGTTGTCACAGTAAGAGGTTGATATTGGTGTAGCACATTGTCCTGCATACCTGGGGCATTTCAATGTGAATGTTGAGGTGTGTGCATGGCCAGCATTGGTTGTATTTGGTGGACATCCGGCCATCCTTCTCCACCTAGCCCAGTTATCCCACCATGAAGCATGCCACACTTGCAGTGGGTTCAGGTAGACTCCCAGGATGTCATTCAGTGGTGTTCTGCTGTATGTTGGTGCACAGTTCCCAGCAGGGCCTTGTGCTCCCCACAGCAGTACCCAGTGTCAGCCATCTTGTCAGTCCTTATCCACTCCCTGTGATGTGAGCATGGTTCAGAGTGGTGTAGATGGGCCAATTGTGTGGGTGAGCAATATCTGTGACTACAACTCCCATCATGCTATTGCCTACACCCCCTTCCCAGCATGCCCATACTTCCTTCCTTTTGAGTGGACTTCACTGTGTGTGAGTGTGACAGCAATGGCAAGATGGCGGACAGTGTGGTCCTGTTGTTTGTTGGTGCACAGTTCCCAGCAGGGCCTTGTGCTCCCCACAGCAGTACCCAGTGTCAGCCATCTTGTCAGTCCTTATCCACTCCCTGTGATGTGAGCATGGTTCAGAGTGGTGTTGATGGGCCAATTGTGAGGGTGAGCAATATCTGTGACTACAACTCCCATCATGCTATTGCCTACACCCCCTTCCCAGCATGCCCGTACTTCCTTCCTTTTGACTCTGCTTCCCTGTGGGGTAGTGTGCCTGTGCTGACAGGAAGGCTGACAGTGTTGTCCTTGCGTTTGTTTGGCTACAAGTCCCAAGAGTGTCCCTGTGCTTCCCACAGCATTACCCAGGGTGGTGGTTCTTTGTGGGATCTTCATTTGGTGTGTGAGGCATTGCATTCTCCCAGGTGGGTTATGTGGAGTTTGTGTTGAGGGGGTGTGTGAGGAGAGCTGCTTGTAACTATGGTCAGTGCTGTCAGTCCTCCTTCCCACCCAGCCAGATATCCCACCATGCAACGTGCGTGCATTGCAGGGAGTGCAAGTTGGTTTTCAGGATGTCAGGCAGTGGTGTTCTGCTGTTTGTTGGTGCACAGTTCCCAGCAGGGCCTTGTGCTCCCCACAGCAGTACCCAGTGTCAGCCATCTTGTCAGTCCTTATCCACTCCCTGTGATGTGAGCATGGTTCAGAGTGGTGTAGATGGGCCAATTGTGTGGGTGAGTAATATCTGTGACTACAACTCCCATCATGCTATTGCCTACACCCCCCTTCCCAGCACGCCCATACTTCCTTCCTTTTGAGTGGACTTCACTGTGTGTGAGTGTGACAGCAATGGCAAGATGGCTGACAGTGTGGTCCTGTTGTTTGTTGGTGCACAGTTCCCAGCAGGGCCTTGTGCTCCCCACAGCAGTACCCAGTGTCAGCCATCTTGTCAGTCCTTATCCACTCCCTGTGATGTGAGCATGGTTCAGAGTGGTGTTGATGGGCCAATTGTGAGGGTGAGCAATATCTGTGACTACAACTCCCATCATGCTATTGCCTACACCCCCTTCCCAGCATGCCCGTACTTCCTTCCTTTTGACTCTGCTTCCCTGTGGGGTAGTGTGCCTGTGCTGACAGGAAGGCTGACAGTGTTGTCCTTGCGTTTGTTTGGCTACAAGTCCCAAGAGTGTCCCTGTGCTTCACACAGCATTACCCAGGGTGGTGGTTCTTTGTGGGATCTTCATTTGGTGTGTGAGGCATTGCATTCTCCCAGGTGGGTTATGTGGAGTTTGTGTTGAGGGGGTGTGTGAGGAGAGCTGCTTGTAACTATGGTCAGTGCTGTCAGTCCTCCTTCCCACCCAGCCAGATATCCCACCATGCAACGTGCTTGCATTGCAGGGAGTGCAAGTTGGCTTTCAGGATGTCAGGCAGTGGTGTTCTGCTGTTTGTTGGTGCACAGTTCCCAGCAGGGCCTTGTGCTCCCCACAGCAGTACCCAGTGTCAGCCATCTTGTCAGTCCTTATCCACTCCCTGTGATGTGAGCATGGTTCAGAGTGGTGTTGATGGGCCAATTGTGTGGGTGAGCAATATCTGTGACTATAACTCCCATCATGCTATTGCCTACACCCAGCATGCCCATACTTCCTTCCTTTTGAGTGGACTTCACTGTGTGTGAGTGTGACAGCAATGGCAAGATGGCTGACAGTGTGGTCCTGTTGTTTGTTGGTGCACAGTTCCCAGCAGGGCCTTGTGCTCCCCACAGCAGTACCCAGTGTCAGCCATATTGTCAGTCCTTTTCCACTCCCTGTGTTGTGAGCAAGGTTCAGAGTGGTGTTGATGGTCCAAATGTGAGGCTGCCCATTATCTGTTACTACGAGTCCCATCATGCTCTTGGCTACACTGACTTCACCAGCATACAAGGAATTCCTTCCTTTCAGTGAGCTTCCCTGTGAGGTGGTGTTCTAGTGGTGGCTAAATATCTGACAGTGTTTGTTAGTTAGATTTGTGCCACTGCCTAGCTCTATTTGGTATTGGGTTTGTACATGTCATGACACAGTTACATATCACTATGACATGGCATGTATTGTGTTTATCTGACTGACATACACTTCTTGGGATGATTATCTTTTGGTTGCTGTTGATTTGCTAGGGGTGCATGGTTTGACTATCCCCTTGACAGTGATGTGTGTGTATTGGCACACAATATTGTGTATATTAGTTGTGTACTCACCAGGCTCTGGGATGTTTGTTAGTCCATATACGCTCCCTGGTGGTAGGATGGCCCGCACCTTCTCCTCCCAGGGCCTGAGATATACTGGTTTGGCAGGAGGGCCACTGCCGGTGTGCTGGCTCAGGAGGTAATCCTTCTTCAGTAGGTCCCTGACCCTCCTGCGCACATCATACCACCTGTTCTGGATGTCTTCCTTTGTGCGCAAACATGGTGATTGTGCGTTCACCCTGTCGACGATCCTCGCCCACATCTTGGTTTTCTGTGCCATGGGGGTCTGTTGGACCAATGTGCCAAACAACAGTGGCTCTACCCTCAGGATCTCGTCTACCATGACTTCCAATTCACTATCTAGGAACTTTGGATTCTTCTTTAGGGGCATGGTGATGGGTGGTGGTGGTGATTGATGTGTGTGTGTGTGCAGGTGAGGGTGTGTGTGTGTAGGTTTTGCTGTGTGTGTGTGTGTGAGGGTGCTATTTGTTGAGGTGCTAATGGTGTGTGGCTTTTGTGTTGGATGAGCTGTGTGTGTGTCTGCTGCTGCTGGTGTTCTGTGCTGGCAGGTCAGTGGAATTTGCAAAGGATCATGGTAGGGATTTGTGGCCTTTATGTAGGTGGAGTTGGGGGTGTGTTCTTGTTCCATTTTTCCCCCCCCCTGTATTTATTGGCTTTGTCATTGCTTGTTTGGCCCTCTTTTTTTGTATTTTTTCATTTGTGATTATTGTGCATGTAGGAGACGTTCTTCTGACCGAGTAGGACGTTGCAGTTATCTCGTACGCGCCTCTCCGAGTCGTTCCCGCTGTGTTTCAGCTCAGTTTCATATGCGGCGTACGCGTCGGTCGCGGTGTATTGTGTTTGTTCGGCTGGGTTTTGTATGCGTGTCGGTCGTACGGCTTGGGCTCCGTGCGAATCGGTCTGCTTTTGCACCCATTGCATCGTACTGCGCGGGTCGGAGTTCGCGGGTACGTTTCGTTCGGGTTTATTCCTGGTGCGTGTCGGTCGGTTCGATTCACGTGGTTTCCCGGCCGGATAGCTTGTTTCCGTCCGGGTCGGTCGTTCGCCTTGAGTTCCGTACGAGTCGGTCGTGATTCACATGCATTTCATCGTACTTCCCAGGTCGGGCAACGCCGGTACGTGTCGGTCGGACTATGATCCCGTACCGAGTCGGTCGGTATTTTTTCCGGCCCGAATCGGATTCAGCCCCTAAGAAGTGAATCATATCTAATAACAGGTTATAAATGTTCATAAAGTTCCTCATCCGCATTTAACCCTAAAGGGGTTGTAGGGGTGTTAGCGTCACCGGGGTATGATGGACCATAAGATGCCGTATTATGGTATACGTGATGTCTTTATTTACTTTTCTTCAGGTGTTACGTGGGTAAAGACTGTGAGGGATTTCGGGAAAAATGGTCAACCCAAAGAAATAACACAAAAAGAAGGTTTGAGGCAGCTTCTCTTTTCGGTCTCTGGCTCCGGGATGGATGGGCCGGGATCCTCCTGGGTTTCTTGCACGCTTGTTTGGACTCACTCGGAGGGCGGGGAAAGAAAAGAATACAAAACAGGTCGGGGTCAATAACTGTGCTTTTGTGTAGGGTTGGCTTTGTGCTACCGTCACCAAGTCGTATGTGCGGGGAGGGTTCGTGTGGGTTTTTCTATCAAAGGAACCTTCACCACTCCAGTGCCCTACCTCCCCACACCTCCCCACCTCCCCCACCAGAACGATCCCCGGAGGGCCACTTGCCTTGGGCCACGGCCCGTCTCCAGGACCGTGGCAGCGGGACCCGGGGCATCTTCTCCTTCCTCCGGCCCACCGGGTTTGTTAGCGGTGTACAATACACTCCTCTGTCCTCGTCTCGTCTGCTCCTCCTCGCTCTCGCCTTCCTCCGCTTAACTGCTATCCTTCACGCTCACCGTCCCTCTTCCTCCGATACCTCTCGCCGTCTCCTGCTCCTCCGCGTCTTTTGTGCAGCCCTCTTCCGCCTTCGTCACGGTCTCCTCCCCACTCGCCTGAGTCACTGCTAGACCGCTGCCAGCTTCCGGTCCGCATGGAGGCGTCGCAACCTTTCTCCACTTCCGGTCTGCCCCGGCGTCGTCCTCCTTACAGATCTCCCCCCTTAGGAATGGACGGTGGGGCCATTCAGTGGCGGGGTTCCTGGACAGGTAGTCTGCACAGATTTGTCTGGTACCCGGTAGATGCATAGTCTGAAAGGAGAAAGGTTGCAATGCTAAGAACCACCTGAGGATGCGTTGGTTAGAGTCTTTGTGTTTCACGAGCCAAGTGAGAGGAGCGTGGTCGGTGAGAACAGTGAAAGGGCGTCCCAACAGATAATATTGAAGTGCCTCGACCGCCCATTTGATTGCGAGACATTCCTTCTCTATGGTTGAGTAGTGCACCTCTCGGGGAACAATTTTCTACTGATGTATAGAATAGGCTTAAGATCACCCCTTGAGTCAGGCTGACATAATACGGCACCCAGCCCCAGACCAGAAGCATCAGTTTGGAGTATGAATTGTTTATGGAAGTCGGGGCAGTGTAACACGGGCGCTGTACAGATGGCGTTTTTTAGGGCTTGGAAGCTATTCTCGTGTGTCTTACCCCAGGCTGCTATTCGGGATGGGTAGGTTTTGGTTAGGAGGTCAGTTAGGGGACTGGCCAAGGAAGAGAAATTCGGGATAAATCTCCTATAGTAACCGATAAATCTAAGGAAGGACCGTATGTCTCGTTTGGTCTTGGGAATAGGAAGGGTTTTAATGGCTTCGATCTTGCTTATCTGTGGTCTAAGCAGTCCCCCTTGAATTGTGTAACCGAGATATTGTATGGAATCTGTGACCAGAATGGATTTCCTAGGGTTTATTTTGAGGCCGGCCTCTTGGATGGCTTTAAACACCGCCGCCAAATGTCTCACATGTTCTGCCCATGTTGGGCTAAAAACAACTATGTCGTCTAAATAGGCGGCAGCGTAGGCCACATGTGGTTTCAGTAGGCGATCCATTAAGCGCTGAAACGTCGCCGGTGCCCCATGGAGGCCGAAAGGGAGTACCCTGAATTGGTAGAGCCCCGAGGGGGTTGAGAAGGCGGTCTTTTCTCTGGCCTGAGGAGTCAGAGGGATTTGCCAATAACCTTTAGTAAGGTCAAGGGTGGTCAGGTATTTGGCATTTCCTAGCCGCTCGACCAGCTCGTCGATACGGGGCTTTGGGTATGAGTCAAATTTGGTGATGCTGTTTACCTGATGGAAGTCAATACAAAAACGCAGACTTCCGTCCGGTTTTGGCACAATCACAATTGGGGAGCACCAGTTGCTCGAGGAGGGTTCTATGATACGTGCCTGTAGCATAGCAGTTACTTCTTTCTCCACCGCCTCCCTTCTGGCTGCCGGGATTCGGTAGGGTTTCTGCTTTATGACAGTCTGGTCTAGGGAAACGATATCATGTTGAACCATGGTGGTCAACCCCGGTGTGGAGCAAAAGAGGTTAGGGAATTGTTCCAACATGGCAAACAATTGGGTCTGTTGTTCCGGGGACAGTATGTCCCCGATTGGGGCTTTCTCATTCGGTTCTTCCTGGGTGTCTGCTGTAGAAATTTCCAGGGGTCTCTCGGTATTCACAAACAATGCTGACCGTCCTGTAGCAGTGGACACAGCCGGTTCTTCCCATTTTTTCAACAGATTGACATGATATATCTGTTTTCCACCAACCCGCAGGGGTTGCAGAACGCTATATGTGACTGGGGTTATTTTCTTTTCAATAACAAAAGGACCTTGCCATTGCATTAAAAGCTTATTCTCTGTTGACGGGAGTAGGAGAAGTACCTTTTCCCCTGGCGTGAATTCTCTCAGCTGACTGTTTCGATTGTAGTAGTGTTTTTGTACGTTTTGGGCTTTTTCCATGTTCTCGTGTACCAGGCCCCATAACCTAGAGACCGCTGACTTCAAATCAGCTGCGTACTTCGGTAGGGGTTGTCCCTCCTCATCTTCCTCTTCCCACTGTTCTGCTGCCATGTCTAGTAATGTTCGAGGTTTTCTCCCGAACAATAACTCAAACGGAGAATATCCTGTTGACCTCTGCTCATGTGTTCGTATAGCAAAGAGGATAAGGGGCAGTTTCTGGTCCCAGTCCCTTCCGGTCTCTGAGATGACCTTGTGGAGCATATTCTTGATGGATTTATTGTAACGCTCCACAAGGCCATCTGTTTGGGGATGGTAAACGGAAGTTCGGATCTGACGGATGCCTAGTATCTTACAGACCTGTGCCATGAGACGGGACATAAAAGGGGTCCCTTGGTCAGTGAGTACTTCTGACGGGAACCCCACCCGGGAAAACAAAGCAACCATGGCCCTGGCTATAGTAGGGGTGGTCATTGATGACAAAGGAAAAGCCTCCGGGTACCTACTCGCGTAGTCCACTATGACCAGGATATACTTATGGCCTCTGGCTGAGAGAGGCAGGGGACCCACCAGGTCCATACCGACACGCTTGAATGGGATGTCTATGATAGGTAAGGGGAACTAAGGGGCCTTTCTTATCCCTTCGGGGTTAGTATATTGACATCTCACACAGGCCGCTCAGTGCTTCGCCACATCCCTGTATACCCCTGGCCAGTAGAATTTGTTCAAAAGGTACTTCAGCGTGTTTTCTTTTCCATAGTGCCCGCCCCCTGTGTGGTTGTGAGCTAGTTGCAATACATGGTCACGGAAAGGAAGGGGTACAATGAGCTGTGTGTTGGTGTTTTCTCCCCCTTTTATGGATCTATATAGCAATCCCCTTTTTGCAAAGAAGTATGGTCCTACCTTGTCTGGCTCCTGTTCCTGCACCTGTTCCCAGGCATGGATAAGGGTGTTGTCTTCCCTCTGAGCTGATCGAAAACTAACCGGGGCTGTCTCAACCGGGTCTGTAAGGGAGAGAGGAAAAGCATGGCGTGTTGTCTGTGTCAGTGTATATAGCCGTTTCTCCCTCCGTCTTTCATTCCTGCTCTTCCTATTCTTTCCTGCTGTGTCCTCCAAGTCGCTGTCTCTGAAAGGGGCTTCATGTAACCAGGGTAAGCCCTCCCCTTTTGTCTCGTCCAAATACTGCTCAAACCTGGGGTGGTCCGTGCCAATAATGACCGCCTCAGGAAGTGAGGGTATAACCCCCACCTTTCGCACTTGTGGGTCGTTTGATACGTCTAGCAGGACCTCCACTACGGGGTAGGATTTAGTGTCCCCGTGGACACAGGTTACGTTTACCTTTTCTGTCTCTCGTATTTGGGGTCGGGACACTAGGGCTCTGTCTACCACTGTCACGTGACACCCAGTGTCCAAAAGGGACTGGTGCTTTTTCCCATTTAGCAATACTTCCTTCCTGTACTGTTGGGGACCCTTGCCGGTCACATAGATTCGCCCCCTAGAGTACCCCACTTCCATTGGTTCTGCTGCTGGGATTCGGTGGGGACACTGCCGGGCTATGTGTCCCCACTCTGCACAGTGGTAACACTGAGGTCCTTGCCCGCCTGGACCTGGTATGGGTTGCATAGGTCTGGGGATTGCACGGGGTACTGGTTGGGGTTTTGTATCGGGTCTGTGTGTGGTTCTTGGGGCAAATAAAGGGGTCCGTGATACACCAGCCTTGAACTCTGAGGATCTATGAAAAGCACAAGCCAAGTCCACAGTCGTTGCAGAGGTGAGGTTGGGATGTTGTTTTACCCACGAACGGGTTGTTGCCGGTAGGGCATCTAGAAACTGCTCCATGAACACTTTTTCTGTCACTTCTTCCATACTGGAGGTTTGGGGTGTCAGCCAACGATTTCCCAGGTCCTTAATCCTGTAATACAGGGCACGCGGGTTGTCCCCAGTGGTCCACCTCTCTTTCCTGAATTTGGCTCTATAATATTCCTGATCACACCCCAATCGTTCCAATATGGTCCTCTTCACATCCTCATAGGGTGTTGTACCTGCGGGGTTGGCGGCCTGATAGGCTGCTTGCAATTCCCCGGACAAGAGAGGGGCAATGTATTAGCTCCACCTTTCTTGGGGCCAGGCAGCGGTAGTTGCGACCCTTTCAAAGTTAATGAAGAAATAGTCAGGGTCATCCCCCTCCTGAAACTTCTGCAGGACGGAGCCAGGGACGTTTGGGCGCACTCAGGTACTAACAATGGCATCCGTAAGCCGGAGTATGGCCGTGTCTTGTACCTGTTGGTTTGAAGTGAGTAGAGCTGCTTGATCCCTTAGGGCATCTTGTAGTGCTTCCCGGTCTTTCTGACCAGTTTGGACCTGCTGTTCGAACACCAGTTGCAGGTGCCGTTGCCCCTCCACAAGCTGATTGATAATGCTTTCCATGGTTACAGGCGCGGGCTGTGTCAGGGTTCGACACCTGGGGAGAGTATCCCACTTCTGACACCAATTGTAGGGGTGTTAGCGTCACCGGGGTATGATGGACCACAAGATGCCGTATTATGGTATACGTGATGTCTTTATTTACTTTTCTTCAGGTGTTACGTGGGTAAGGACTGTGAGGGATTTCGGGAAAAATGGTCAACCCAAAGAAATAACACAAAAAGAAGGTTTGAGGCAGCTTCTCTTTTCGGTCTCTGGCTCCGGGATGGATGGGCCGGGATCCTCCTGGGTTTCTTGCACGCTTGCTTGGACTCACTCAGAGGGCGGGGAAAGAAAAGAATACAAAACAGGTCGGGGTCAATAACTGTGCTTTTGTGTAGGGTTGGCTCTGTGCTACCGTCACCAAGTCGTATGTGCGGGAAGGGTTCGTGTGGGTTTTTCTATCAAAGGAACCTTCACCACTCCAGTGCCCTACCTCCCCACACCTCCCCACCAGAACAATCCCCGGAGGACCACTTGCCTTGGGCCACGGCCCGTCTCCAGGACCGTGGCAGGGGGACCCGGGGCATCTTCTCCTTCCTCCGGCCCACCGGGTTTGTTAGCGGTGTACAATACACTCCTCTGTCCTCGTCTCGTCTGCACCTCCTCGCTCTCGCCTTCCTCCGCTTAACTGCTATCCTTCACGCTCACCGTCCCTCTTCCTCCGATACCTCTCGCCGTCTCCTGCTCCTCCGCGTCTTTTGTGCAGCCCTCTTCCGCCTTCGTCACGGTCTCCTCCCCACTCGCCTGAGTCACTGCTAGACCGCTGCCGGCTTCCGGTCCGCATGTAGGCGTTGCAACCTTTCTCCACTTCCGGTCCGCCCCGGCATCGTCCTCCTTACAGATCTCCCCCCTTAGTAACCGGTGGGGCCATTCAGTGGCGGGGTTCCTGGACAGGTAGTCTGCACAGATTTGTCTGGTACCCGGTAGATGCATAGTCTGAAAGGAGAAAGGTTGCAATGCTAAGAACCACCTGAGGATGCGTTGGTTAGAGTCTTTGTGTTTCACGAGCCAAGTGAGAGGAGCGTGGTCGGTGAGAACAGTGAAAGGGCGTCCCAACAGATAATATTGAAGTGCCTCGACCGCCCATTTGATTGCGAGACATTCCTTCTCTATGGTTGAGTAGAGCACCTCTCGGGGGAACAATTTTCTACTGATGTATAGAATAGGCTTAAGATCACCCCTTGAGTCAGGCTGACATAATACGGCACCCAGCCCCAGACCAGAAGCATCAGTTTGGAGTATGAATTGTTTATGGAAGTCGGGGCAGTGTAACACGGGCGCTGTACAGATGGCGTTTTTTAGGGCTTGGAAGCTATTCTCGTGTGTCTTACCCCAGGCTGCTATTCGGGATGGGTAGGTTTTGGTTAGGAGGTCAGTTAGGGGACTGGCCAAGGAAGAGAAATTCAGGATAAATCTCCTATAGTAACCGATAAATCCAAGGAAGGACCGTATGTCTCGTTTGGTCTTGGGAATAGGAAGGGTTTTAATGGCTTCGATCTTGCTTATCTGTGGTCTAAGCAGTCCCCCTTGAATTGTGTAACCGAGATATTGTATGGAATCTGTGACCAGAATGGATTTCCTAGGGTTTAATTTGAGGCCGGCCTCTTGGATGGCTTTAAACACCGCCGCCAAATGTCTCACATGTTCTGCCCTTGTTGGGCTAAAAACGACTATGTCGTCTAAATAGGCGGCAGCGTAGGCCACATGTGGTTTCAGTAGGCGATCCATTAAGCGCTGAAACGTCGCTGGTGCCCCATGGAGGCCGAAAGGGAGTACCCTGAATTGGTAGAGCCCCGAGGGGGTTGAGAAGGCGGTCTTTTCTCTGGCCTGAGGAGTCAGAGAGATTTGCCAATAACCTTTAGTAAGGTCAAGGGTGGTCAGGTATTTGGCATTTCCTAGCCGTTCGACCAGCTCGTCGATACGGGGCATTGGGTATGAGTCAAATTTGGTGATGCTGTTTACCTGACGGAAGTCAATAAAAAAACGCAGGCTTCCGTCCGGTTTTGGCACAATCACAATTGGGGAGCACCAGTTGCTCGAGGAGGGTTCTATGATACGTGCCTGTAGCATAGCAGTTACTTCTTTCTCCACCGCCTCCCTTTTGGCTGCCGGGATTCGGTAGGGTTTCTGCTTTATGACAGTCTGGTCTAGGGAAACGATATCATGTTGAACCATGGTGGTCAACCCCGGTGTGGAGCAAAAGAGGTTAGGCAATTGTTCCAACATGGCAAACAATTGGGTCTGTTGTTCCGGGGACAGTATGTCCCCGATTGGGGCTTTCTCATTCGGCTCTCCATGGGTGTCTGCTGTAGAAATCTCCAGGGGTCTCTCGGTATTCACAAACAATGCCGACCGTCCTGTAGCAGTGGACACAGCCGGTTCTTCCCATTTTTTCAACAGATTGACATGATATATCTGTTTTCCACCAACCCGCAGGGGTTGCAGAACGCTATATGTGACTGGGGTTATTTTCTTTTCAATAACATAAGGACCTTGCCATTGCATTAAAAGCTTATTCTCTGTTGACGGGAGTAGGAGAAGTACCTTTTCCTCTGGCGTGAATTCTCTCAGCTGACTGTTTCGATTGTAGTAGTGTTTTTGTACGTTTTGGGCTTTTTCCATGTTCTCGTGTACCAGGCCCCATATCCTAGAGACCGCTGACTTCAAATCAGCTGCGTACTTCGGTAGGGGTTGTCCCTCCTCATCTTCCTCTTCCCACTGTTCTGCTGCCATGTCTAGTAATGTTCGGGCTTTTCTCCCGAACAATAACTCAAACGGAGAATATCCTGTTGACCTCTGCTCATGTGTTCGTATAGCAAAGAGGATAAGGGGCAGTTTCTGGTCCCAGTCCCTTCCGGTCTCTGAGATGACCTTGCGGAGCATATTCTTGATGGATTTATTGTAACGCTCCACAAGGCCATCTGTTTGGGGATGGTAAACGGAAGTTCGGATCTGACGGATGCCTAGTATCTTACAGACCTGTGCCATGAGACGGGTCATAAAAGGGGTCCCTTGGTCAGTGAGTACTTCTGACGGGAACCCCACCCGGGAAAACAAAGTAACCATGGCCCTGGCTATAGTAGGGGTGGTCAAAGATGACAAAGGAAAAGCCTCCGGGTACCTACTCGCGTAGTCCACTATGACCAGGATATACTTATGGCCTCTGGCTGAGAGAGGCAGGGGACCCACCAGGTCCATACCGACACGCTTGAATGGGATGTCTATGATAGGTAAGGGGAACAAAGGGGCCTTTCTTATCCCTTCGGGGTTAGTATATTGACATCTCACACAGGCCGCTCAGTGTTCGCCACATCCCTGTATACCCCTGGCCAGTAGAATTTGTTCAAAAGGTACTTCAGCGTGTTTTCTTTTCCATAGTGCCCGCCCCGTGTGGTTGTGAGCTAGTTGCAATACATGGTCACGGAAAGGAAGGGGTACAATGAGCTGTGTGTTGGTGTTTTCTCCCCCTTTTATGAATCTATATAGCAATCCCCTTTTTGCAAAGAAGTATTTTCCTACCTTGTCTGGCTCCTGTTCCTGCACCTGTTCCCAGGCATGGATAAGGGTGTTGTCTTCCCTCTGAGCTGATCGAAAACTAACCGGGGCTGTCTCAACCGGGTCTGTAAGGGAGAGAGGAAAAGCATGGCGTGTTGTCTGTGTCAGTGTATATAGCCGTTTCTCCGTCCGTCTTTCATTCCTGCTCTTCCTATTCTTTCCTGCTGTGTCCTCCAAGTCGCTGTCTCTGAAAGGGGCTTCATGTAACCAGGGTAAGCCCTCCCCTTTTGTCTCGTCCAAATACTGCTCAAACTTGGGGTGGTCCGTGCCAATAATGACCACCTCAGGAAGTGAGGGTATAACCCCCACCTTTCGCACTTGTGGGTCGTTTGATACATCTAGCAGGACCTCCACTACGGGGTAGGATTTAGTGTCCCCGTGGACACAGGTGACGTTTACCTTTTCTGTCTCTCGTATTTGGGGTCGGGACACTAGGGCTCTGTCTACCACTGTCACGTGACACCCAGTGTCCAAAAGGGACTGGTGCCTTTTCCCATTTAGCAATACTTCCTTCCTGTACTGTTGGGGACCCTTGCCGGTCACATAGATTCGCCCCCTAGAGTACCCCACTTCCATTGGTTCTGCTGCTGGGATTCGGTGGGGACACTGCCGGGCTATGTGTCCCCACTCTGCACAGTGGTAACACTGAGGTCCTTGCCCGCCTGAACCTGGTATGGGTTGCATAGGTCTGGGGATTGCACGGGGTACTGGTTGGGGTTTTGTATCGGGTCTGTGTGTGGTTCTTGGGGCAAATAAAGGGGTCCGTGATACACCAGCCTTGAACTCTGGGGATCTATGAAAAGCACAAGCCAAGTCCACAGCCGTTGCAGAGGTGAGGTTGGGATGTTGTTTTACCCAGGAACGGGTTGTTGCCGGTAGGGCATCTAGAAACTGCTCCATGAACACTTTTTCTGTCACTTCTTCCATACTGGAGGTTTGGGGTGTCAGCCAACGATTTCCCAGGTCCTTAATCCTGTCATTTAGGGGACGCGGGTTGTCCCCGGTGGTCCACCTCTCTTTCCTGAATTTGGCTCTATAATATTCCTGATCACACCCCAATCGTTCCAATATGGTCCTCTTCACATCCTCATAGGGTGTTGTACCGGCGGGGTTGGCGGCCTGATAGGCTGCTTCTAATTCCCCGAACAAGAGAGGGGCAATGTATTAGCTCCACCTTTCTTGGGGCCAGGCAGCGGTAGTTGCGACCCTTTGAAAGTTAATGAAGAAATAGTCAGGGTCATCCCCCTCCTGAAACTTCTGCAGGACGGAGCCAGGGACGTTTGGGCGCACTTGTGTACTAACAATGGCATCCGTAAGCCGGAGTATGGCCGTGTCTTGTACCTGTTGGTTTGAAGTGAGTAGAGCTGCTTGATCCCTTAGGGCATCTTGTAGTGCTTCCCGGTCTTTCTGGGCAGTTTGGACCTGCTGTTCGAACACCAGTTGCAGGTGCCATTGCCCCTCCACAAGCTGATTGATAATGCTTTCCATGGTTATAGGCGCGGGCTGTGTCAGGGTTCGACACCTGGGGAGAGTATCCCACTTCTGACACCAATTGTAGGGGTGTTAGCGTCACCGAGGTATGATGGACCACAAGATGCCGTATTATGGTATACGTGATGTCTTTATTTACTTTTTTTCAGGTGTTACGTGGGTAAGGACTGTGAGGGATTTTGGAAAAATGGTCAACCCAAAGAAATAACACAAAAAGAAGGTTTGAGGCAGCTTCTCTTTTCGGTCTCTGGCTCCGAGATGGATGGGCCGGGATCCTCCTGGGTTTCTTGCACGCTTGCTTGGACTCACTCGGAGGGCGGGGAAAGAAAAGAATACAAAACAGGTCGGGGTCAATAACTGTGCTTTTGTGTAGGGTTGGCTTTGTGCTACCGTCACCAAGTCGTATGTGCGGGGAGGGTTTGTGTGGGTTTTTCTATCAAAGGAACCTTCACCACTCCAGTGCCTTACCTCCCCACACCTCCCCACCTCCCCCACCAGAACGATCCCCGGAGGGCCACTTGCCTTGGGCCACGGCCCGTCTCCAGGACCGTGGCAGCGGGACCCGGGGCGTCTTCTCCTTCCTCCGGCCCACCGGGTTTGTTAGCTGTGTACAATACACTCCTCTGTTCTCATCTCGTCTGCTCCTCCTCGCTCTCGCCTTCCTCCGCTTTACTGCTATCCTTCACGCTCACCGTCCCTCTTCCTCCGATACCTCTCGCCGTCTCCTGCTCCTCCGCGTCTTTTGTGCAGCCCTCTTCCACCTTCGTCACGGTCTCCTCCCCACTTGCCTGAGTCACTGCTAGACCGCAGCCGGCTTCCAGTCCGTATGGAGGCGTCGCAACCTTTCTCCACTTCCGGTCCGCCCCGGCGTCGTCCTCCTTACAGGGGTCTTGGCCCGTAATCTGATGATGAATCCCGACTCTATTTGTCATAATTTCAAAGTGCTAACACCACCCCTTTCAGGTCAGGAACCACAGATATATATATCTCGAATCCAGCACTCCACTCCCAATAACAATGGGTCCGACACTGCACGTGTGCGATACAAAGTGGTTTTAATTAAATTTTAAAAGCGCAAAAGTCAGTGAGCTGTGAAACGCCATGGCAGACGCGTTTCAGCGATTAGCCTTCTTCAATGCCGGTTTCACAGTGGGGGTTATGCCACCTGGGGATTTAGTTAAATACAATAGTCTTACTCCCATTGGAGCACAGTCCTAGCCCCACCTCTGTGTTAAAGATGTAGTGTCCCATCCACAGGCTATACACCGTTCGCCTCTCACCCAGCCACACTGCGTCGGTTTGCTGTAGTCCGCTGCAAAAGCCCATTCAGTAATGCGACATCCGTGCACACAATGGTGCCCCAATCATTGTTGGCCTGCGGACTGCACAACCTCCTCTGCAGCTGGCACACGGGTTTTACTGCTGTTGAATCCACGAGCAAAGTCCCCTTTCAGTAGGACAATACTACTCCTCTCTCCCCAATGTGGTGATGTTCTTGCCAAAGTGCTCTGTCTGCCGGGGGGACAACGCGTTTGTATTTTCTTACAACATCCATTTTTGCCGGCTGACGCGTTGCTCCAAATCGAGAGGGTGTGTTGGAAGCCAGTGCCTGCAAGACTGACCCAAACATCTAATCCAGCACTCCACTCCCAATAAAAATGGGTCCGACACTGCACAAGTGCGATACAGAGTGGTTTTAATTAAATTTTAAAAGCGCAAAAGTCAGTGAGCTGTTAAACGCCATGGCAGACGCGTTTCAGCGATTAGCCTTCTTCAATGCCGGTTTCATAGTGGGGGTTATTCCCCCTGGGGATTTAGTTAAATACGATAGTCAATTCTCCCATTGGAGCACAGTCCTAGCCCCACCTCTGTGTTAAAGATGAAGTGTCCCATCCACAGGCTTCACCATTCGCCTCTCACCCAGCCGCACGGCGTCGGTTTGCTGTAGTCCGCTGCGAAAGCCCATTCAGTAATGCAGCATCCGTGCACACAATGGTGCCCCAATCATTGTTGGCACGTGGACTGCACAACCTCCTCTGCAGCTGGCACACGGGTTTTACTGTTGTTGAATCCACGAGTAAAGTCCCCTTTCAGTAGTACAATGCTACACCTCTCTCCCCAATGCTGTGATGTTCTTGCCAATATATATATATATATATATATATATACATATTCACTGAAAAACCCAAAGGTTAGAAGGATGTTATAGTTAGGAATTAGCATTTAAAAAACCTTCAAAATTCACTGAAAAAAACAAACGTTACAGGGACGTTATAGTTAGTCTCAGGTTTCATTCGTACAAAACCAGAGAAATTCAGCCGTTATAGTTACTCGTGCTCCCGCAATGCACTGCTTATGACCTAACATATTACTCACTCATGACATGGTCAGTGACATCACTCATGACATCACTGATGACATCTCAAATGAGATCACTCATGACATCACTGATAACATCATCCTGTGACATTGAGTGTTTTTAAAAAGTTTGAATGTTAAGTTATATACCATGGTGTATTGGTGAATCAGTGGGTGTATGAGTGCCTGACTGGATGATTCAGGGGGTGCGTGACTAACTGTATAAGTGAGTAATTAGGTGTCTCAGTGAATGTATGGGTGAGTGACTGGTTGTGTGAATGTCTGTATCTGTCAATCAGTTGGAGTGTAAGTTGCTGTATGGGTGTGAGTGGGTACGTGAGTTACTGTATGGGTGAGTGATTGGTTGTCTGAGTACCTCTATGGGTGTCTGAGTGTCTCTGTGGGTGGGTGATGCGTGAGTGGGTGAGTCAGTGGCTGCATGGGTTAGTGAGGGCATGTGTGTGGGGTTGTATGGGTGAGTGAGTGTGTGTATGCTGTGTCAGTGAGTGAGTGCATGTGTCAGTGGTATATGGGTGAGTAACTGGGTATGTGAAACACAGTATGGGTGATTGATGGAGTATATGAGTGACTAGGTGAGTGAGTGAATGTGAGAATGGCTGTATGGGTGAGTGTATGCTTGTGTCCGTGACTGTATAGGTGAAGGCGTACGCGTTAGTATCTGTATGAGTAAGTGAGTGAGTGCGTGTGTAACTGTGTGGGTGAGTAAGTGGCTGTGTGACTGACTGTATGAGTGAGTGAGTAGGTGTGTGAGTAGCTCTATGGGTGACTGACTCAGTGTGTGAGTGGCTGTATGGGTGTATGAGTGGCTATGTCAGTGGCTGTATTAGTGAGTGAGTAGGTGTATGAGTGGCTGTATGGGTGAGCGAGTGGATGTGTATGTTGATCTATGAATCAGTGAGTGGCTGTGTAAGTACTGGTATGGGTGTATGAATTGGTTTGAGAATGGTAGTGTGGTAGTTGGAGTGGGTGTATGAAAGATTATATGGGGGTAAGTGAGTGGGTCAGATTCTGTGGTTGATGTCATGAGTGATGTTATTTGAGATGTCATGAGTGATGTCACTGATCATGTCATGAGTGATGTAATATGTGAGGTCATATGTGAGGTCATAAGCAGTACATTGCGGAGGTGTGAGTTATAGTTAGGTACTATAACGGCTGAATTTCTCTGGTTTTGAATGAGTGAAACTTGAGCCTAACTATAACATCCCTGTAACCTTTGTTTTTTTGCCGTGAATTTTCAAGGTTTTTGATTACTAATTCCTAACTAAAACGTCCTTCTAACCTTTGTTTTTTTCAGTGAATTTCTAAGATTTTTTAAATGCTAATTCCTAACTATAACGTCCCTGTAACCTTTGTTTTTTCAGTGAATTTCTAAGATTTTTTAAATGCTAATTCCTAACTATAACGTCCTGTAACCTTTGTTTTTTCAGTGAATTTCCATGGTTTTTTAACTAGTAGTCACGTTTACAGGGTGGAGGCCTGATTACAGAGTGGTGGAGAAAGGGGGTGTGGCCACCGAAAAACTCTCAACAATCTCACTGTGTGGGACTTGCTGGAGGTAGCAGAAGGGGTAGGTGGCCCCCAAGGACCCTCAATAGCCAAGGAGACTTCATCCCCCTACTAGTAGTACACCAGGAGGCACGTTTGCAGAGTGATGGAGAAATGGGGCATGACCTCTGATGACCTCTCAGCAATCCAGCTGTGTGGGTCTTACTGGAGGTAACAGGAGGGCTAGTCGGCCCCCTAGAACCCTCAATAGCCAAGGGGATTTTATCCCCCTACTAGTAGTGCGCCAGGAGGTGCGTTTGCAGAGTGGTGGAGAAAGGGGGCGTGGCCTCCTACGAGGTCTCAGCAATCCCGCTGTGTGATACTTACTGGGGTAACAGAAGGGGTAGTTGGCCCCCAAGCTCACACAGCGGGATTGCTAAGAGTTCTTCGGAGGCCACGCCCCCTTTCTCATCCACTCTACAAACGTGGCTCCGGGCGCAATACTGGTTGGGGATGAAGTCCACTTTACTCCTGAAGGACCTTGGGGGCTAAGAAGCGCACCTGGTACCTCCTATAAGACGTACACAGCGGGATTCCTGAGAGCTAGTCAGAAGCCCCGCACCCTTTCTCCACCACTCTGTAAAAGCAAGTACTACTTAAAAAAACATAGAAATTCACTGAAAAAAACAAAGGTTATAGGGACGTTATAGTTAGGAATTACATTTAAAAAACCTTAGAAATTCACTGAAGAAACCAAAGTTTACAGGGACATTATAGTTAGGCTGATGTTTCACTCGTACAAAACCAGAGAAATTCAGCCGTCATAGTTAGTGAGCTAACTATAACTTACACCCCTGCAATGCACTGCTTATGACCTCACATATTACATCACTCATGACATGATCAGTGACATAATTCATGACATCACTGATGACATCTCAAATCTCAAACCTAACCATAACACCCCTGTAACCTTTGATAGGTAGTTATAGTTAGGACCTAGTTTCCATAGACGGTGCGTTTTTTGTTTTGCTGATAACTTTGGCACCGTTTAACGGATCTTCACAAATTTTTCAAAACTAGTGTACTAGTCACTTCAGCTGCTGTCTTGAAAGTTTTGGGGTAATCCTTTAAGCAGGGGTCGAGACAAGGGGGGGTCCCAAAACACGTTTTCCCCATGCAATTTCCCATAGGGATTTTGAACATGACTGCAGCCTGAACCGCTGAAGGGAATTACACCAAATTTGGCAGAAAGCTAGCTCTTGGTCATGGAAGAGGCCTTTTTCTAATTTGGCAGCATTACGTTCAGTAGTTTTGGAGTCATTAAAGAAAAATGAATTATAAATATCTAGGGCCAAGAATTCTCTGCAAATCCAACAGATCTCATGCTGAGAACTATGACTCGCACCCGCATTCCACCTTACTAAAGGATATTGAAATTTGCATTTAAGTATGACTAATTACCACGGAACCCACTGGGGGTAAGATGACTGTTTCCCGGGACTACAGGTCCCAGCATGCATGATCAATCAAGACGCACTCAGTGAGGCCCATGTGGGGCCGTTTAATAATCAGCATGCCGGAAATTAAAAAGGGAAGCTGCCCGTGAGACTTTTGTTTATGAAGCAGCCCATGATTAAGAGGCAGTGTGCCTTAAAACGCGTCGGGCAACAACAGATGGAACAAATGTGCGAGTTGAACTTAAAAGAACCGGATAGTGGGCTCCTTGTCGAGTGCGTTCCTAAAAGCTTTTGGGCGATTTGTTGGAAAAATGATTTACACGGCTGCCTTGCCGTGGGGGACGCACCATCTCGGAAGAAGAGAGGCTGCAGGATGGAACTATTTCCAAACCTTGAACAGCACAAGGAGGCAAGGAACTATGACTCGCACCCGCATTCCACCTTACTAAAGGATATTGAAATTTGCTTCTAAGTATGACGAATTACCATGGAACCCACTGGGGTTAAGATGACTGTTTCCCGGGACTACAGGTCGCAGCATGCATGATCAATCAAGACGCACTCAGCGAGGCCAACGTGGGGCCGTTTAATAATTAGCATGCCGGAAATTAAAAAGGGAAGCTGCCCGTGAGACATTTGTTTATGAAGCAGCCCATGATTAAGAGGCAGTGTGCCTTGAAACGCGTCGGGCAACAACAGATGGAACAAATGTGCGAGTTGAACTTAAAAGAACCAGATGGTGGGCTCCTTGTCGAGTGCGTTCCTAAAAGCTTTTGGGCGATTTGTTGGAAAAATTATTTAAACGGCTGCCTTGCCGTGGGGGACGCACCATCTCGGAAGAAGAGAGGCTGCAGGATGGAACTATTTCCAAACCTTGAACAGCACAAGGAGCCAAGGAACTATGACTCGCACCCGCATTCCACCTTACTAAAGGATATTGAAATTTGCTTTTAAGTATGACGAATTACCACGAAACCCACTGGGGGTAAGATGACTGCTTCCCGGAACTACAGGTCCCAGCATGCATGGTCAATCAAGACGCACTCAGCGAGGCCCACGTGGGGACGTTTAATAATTAGCATGCCGGAAATTAAAAAGGGAAGCTGCCCGTGAGACATTTGTTTATGAAGCAGCCCATGATTAAGAGGCAGTGTGCCTTGAAACGCGTTGGGCAACAACAGATGGAACAAATGTGCGAGTTGAACTTAAAAGAACCGGATGGTGGGCTCCTTATCGAGTGCGTTCCTAAAAGCTTTTGGGCGATTTGTTGGAAAAATTATTTACATGGCTGCCTTGCCGTGGGGGACGCACCATCTCGGAAGAAGAGAGGCTGCAGGATGGAACTATTTCCAAACCTTGAACAGCACAAGGAGCCAAGGAACTATGACTCGCACCCGCATTCCACCTTACTAAAGGATATTGAAATTTGCTTTTAAGTATGACAAATTACCACGGAACCCACTGGGGGTAAGATGACTGTTTCCCGGGACTACAGGTCCCAGCATGCATGATCAATCAAGACACACTCAGCGAGGCCCATGTGGGGCCGTT
This sequence comes from Calotriton arnoldi, assembly GCA_963921515.1. NCBI lineage: Eukaryota > Metazoa > Chordata > Amphibia > Caudata > Salamandridae > Calotriton > Calotriton arnoldi. The sequence goes on from CAWUFW010003385.1 coordinate 707,400, forward strand.
TAATAATTAGCATGCCGGAAATTAAAAAGGGAAGCTGCCCGTGAGACATTTGTTTATGAAGCAGCCCATGATTAAGAGGCAGTGTGCCTTGAAACGCGTCGGGCAACAACAGATGGAACAAATGTGCGAGTTGAACTTAAAAGAACCGGATGGTGGGCTCCTTGTCGAGTGCGTTCCTAAAAGGTTTTGGGCGATTTGTTGGAAAAATTATTTACACGGCTGCCTTGCCGTGGGGGACGCATCATCTCGGAAGAAGAGAGGCTGCAGGATGGAACTATTTCCAAACCTTGAACAGCACAAGGAGCCAAGGAACTATGACTCGCACCCGCATTCCACCTTACTAAAGGATATTGAAATTTGCTTTTAAGTATGAGGAATAAGCACGGAACCCACTGGGGGTAAGATGACTGTTTCCCGGGACTACAGGTCCCAGCATGCATGATCAATCAAGATGCACTCAGCGAGGCCCATGTGGGGCCGTTTAATAATTAGCATGCCGGAAATTAAAAAGGGAAGCTGCCCGTGAGACATTTGTTTATGAAGCAGCCCATGATTAAGAGGCAGTGTGCCTTGAAACGCGCCGGGCAACAACAGATGGAACAAATGTGCGAGTTGAACTTAAAAGAACCGGATGGTGGGCTCCTTGTCGAGTGCGTTCCTAAAAGCGTTCCTAAAAGCTTTTGGGCGATTTGTTGGAAAAAAAAATATATATATATATATCTGGACAAAGCTATACCTCTCTGAAGAATTCTAAGTAGAGCGAAACACTGTGTCAGGGGTTGCTTTTACTCATTTCAGGTTGGCTTGGTTGGTATTTTACCAATTCAAAGCTGTAATACTGTGCCTGGGGTGGTAATTGGCTTTTGTCATTTTACAGCTCCGCATGGACAGCACTGTGCTAGTCCTATGCTTAAAGACTTTGCTGTAGAAATGGCAAAATACTTTGTCCCTTTCTATCTCGGCGTGGATGGCACTGTGCAAATCCTATGCTTAAAGACTTTGATAGAAAAGCATACATTTGAGGTGAGCAGATCTAGAGTGTCGCTGGTGTTGAGAGTGCTCTATACAGGAGCTGCTTTCCACCTAAACTTGAGAGCTACCCAGAGTTCTCTGCTTCTTTTTTGCATAATTTATGCATCACTCTATGCCTGAAAGGGTATTGTTTTGACTTATACTGGGTGCTCCCTTGTGTCTGGACAAAGCTATACCTCTCTGAAGAGCTCTAAGTAGAGCGAAACACTGTGTCAGGGGTTGCTTTTACTCATTTCAGGTTGGCTTGGTTGGTATTGTACCAATTCAAAGCTGTAATACTGTGCCTGGGGTGGGAATTGGCTTTTGTCATTTTACAGCTCGGCATGGACAGCACTGTGCTAGTCCTATGCTTAAAGACTTTGCTGTAGAAATGGCAAAATACTTTGTCCCTTTCTATCTCGGCGTGGATGGCACTGTGCTAATCCTATGCTTAAAGACTTTGATAGAAAAGCATACATTTGAGGTGAGCAGATCTAGAGTGTCGCTGGTGTTGAGAGTGCTCTATACAGGAGCTGCTTTCCACCTAAACTTGAGAGCTACCCAGAGTTCTCTGCTTCTTTTTTGCATAATTTATGCATCACTCTATGCCTGAAAGGGTATTGTTTTGACTTATACTGGGTGCTCCCTTGTGTCTGGACAAAGCTATACCTCTCTGAAGAGCTCTAAGTAGAGCGAAACACTGTGTCAGGGGTTGCTTTTACTCATTTCAGGTTGGCTTGGTTGGTATTTTACCAATTCAAAGCTGTAATACTGTGCCTGGGGTGGTAATTGGATTTTGTCATTTTACAGCTCGGCATGGACAGCACTGTGCTAGTCCTATGCTTAAAGACTTTGCTGTAGAAATGGCAAAATACTTTGTCCCTTTCTATCTCGGCGTGGATGGCACTGTGCTAATCCTATGCTTAAAGACTTTGATAGAAAAGCATACATTTGAGATGAGCAGATCTAGAGTGTCGCTGGTGTTGAGAGTGCTCTATACAGGAGCTGCTTTCCACCTAAACTTGAGAGCTACCCAGAGTTCTCTGCTTCTTTTTTGCATAATTTATGCGTCACTCTATGCCTGAAAGGGTATTGTTTTGACTTATACTGGGTGCTCCCTTGTGTCTGGACAAAGCTATACCTCTCTGAAGAGCTCTAAGTAGAGCGAAACACTGTGTCAGGGGTTGCTTTTACTCATTTCAGGTTGGCTTGGTTGGTATTTTACCAATTCAAAGCTGTAATACTGTGCCTGGGGTGGTAATTGGATTTTGTCATTCTACAGCTCGGCATGGACAGCACTGTGCTAGTCCTATGCTTAAAGACTTTGCTGTAGAAATGGCAAAATACTTTGTCCCTTTCTATCTCGGCATGGATGGCACTGTGCTAATCCTATGCTTAAAGACTTTGATAGAAAAGCATACATTTGAGGTGAGCAGATCTAGAGTGTCGCTGGTGTTGAGAGTGCTCTATACAGGAGCTGCTTTTCACCTAAACTTGAGAGCTACCCAGAGTTCTCTGCTTCATATATATATATATATATATATATATATATATATATATATATATATATATATTCACTGAAAAAACCGTAGGTTTTAGGGACAGTTATAGTTAGTTGGACATTTCACTCGTACAAAACCATAGAAATTCCCCCGTTATAGTTAGTTCAGCTAACTATAACTCGTGCCCCCGCAATGCACTGCTGATGACGTCACATACTACATCACTCATGACCTGGTCAGTGACATCACTGATGACATCACTGATGACATCTCAAATGACATCACTGATGACATCACTGATGACATCATCCAGTGACTGTGTGTTTCTGTAAAGTTTAAATATGTTTAATATATATAGGGAAAGGCGTATTGAAGAATGAGTGGGTGTATAAGTGTCTGAATGGATGATTTAGTACGTGCGTGACTGACTCTACAAGTGAGTGATTAAACGTATCTTACTGAATGCATGGGTTAGTGACTAAACTGTGTGAATGTCTGTATCCGTCTGTTTGTTGGTGTGTAAGTGGATGCATGGATTTGCGAATAGCTACATGAGTGTCTATATGGGTTATTGATTGGTTCTCTGAGTATCTGTATGGCTGCCTGAGTGTTTGTGTGGGTGGGGTGTGTGTGACTGTACATAGATGTGTGAGTGGGTGATTCACTGGGTGCATGATTTCAAGAGTGCATCTGTGATGGACTGCTTGGGTGGGTGAGTGTGTGTATGGGTGTGTTAGTGAGTGAATGTATAACTCAGTGGTAGATGTGCGAGTAACTACATATGTAAAAGGCAGTATATATGTGTGTTAGAGTATTTAAATGGCTATAAGTGAGAGTGTGTGATTGTGAGAGTGGCTGTATGGATGCGTGTGTGCTTGTATCAGTTATTGTATAAGAGCGTAAGAATGTGCTAGTATTTGTATGAGTAAGTGAGCTGGTGTGTGTATAACTGTATAGGTGAGTAAATGGGTGTGTGATTAATTTTTTGCATGACTGAATAGGTGTGTGAGTACCTCTATGGATGAGTGGCGGTGTGTGAGTGTTTATATAGGTGTATGAGTGCATATGATAGTCCTGTACTGAGTGACTGTAAGTATGAGTGACTGTACGGGTGAGTGAGTAGATGTGTGTGTGTAGACCTAAGAATCAGTGAGTGGGTATGTAGTTATTGGTATTGGAGTGTGTATGGTTTTGAGAATGGCAGTCTGTAATTTAGAGTGGGTGTATCAAAAGTTATATTAGGGTGTGAGAAGATGCATGAAATTATCACATGGATGATGTCATCAGTGATGTCATCAGTGATGTCATTTGAGATGTCATCAGTGATGTCACTGACCATGTCATGAGTGATGTAATATGTGACGTCATCAGCAGTGCATTGCGGGGCGCGAGTTATAGTTAGCTGAACTAACTATAACGGGGAATTTCTATGGTTTTGTACGAGTGAAATGTCCAACTAACTATAACTGTCCCTAAAACCTATGGTTTTTTCAGTGAATTTCAAAGGTTTTTTAAATGCTAATTTCTAACTATAACGTGTCTGAAACCTATGGTTTTTTCAGTGAATTTCAAAGGTTTTTTAAATGCTAATTTCTAACTATAACGTGCCTGAAACCTATGGTTTTTTAAGTGAATTTCAAAGGTTTTTTAAATGCTAGTTTCTAACTATGCCTACAGAGGTAGGACATGTGAAGAAAGAAGAAAAAACGCACAGAAAGAAGCAAAAGAAATGCAGAAAGAAGCAAAAGAAATGCAGAAAGAAGCAACAGAAGTCCACAAAGACGAAGAAAAGTGCAGGAAGAAGCAAAAGATGTGCAGAAAGAACCAACAGAGGAGCAGAAAGAGGCCTTGTTGCAAAATCATCCTGTGCCCACAACTTTTTCAGACGGGTACTGGTGGTAACTGACTCTGACTAACCAGAGACAGTGCTATGCTAAAAGACACTTAGAATACAGTGAAAACACCTACATACACTAGGGAACACTATGCGTTGGGGTACCCCTGTGATTAGCATGACCTCCTCTGTAAGTCCCTAGTACATAATAGGGCAGGGGGATTAAAACTACCTCTTAAAACGCGCTACAGGGCGCGTTTGCACAGTGGTGAAGGGAGGGGGCCTGAGGTGACATGTGTGCAAACGCGCCCGTGGCGCGTTTTAAGTTGCGGGATTAAGTCCCCTTGAATCCTGAGGGTCCCTGGGGCCCAACTAGCCCCCAGGTACCTACAGTTAGGACCACAGAGCTGAGTTGCAGAGAGGCGTTCCGAGGCCACGCACCTTTTTTCACCTCTCTGCAACGCAACTCTGTTGTGCTTACTGAAGGTACCTGGTGGGCTAGTTGGCCCCCAGGGTCCCTCAGGATTCAAGGGGAATTAATTCCCCAACTTAAAACGCACCACAGGGTGTGTTTGCGCACATGTCACCTGAGGCCCCGCCCCCTCCCTTCACCACTGTGCAAACGCGCCCCGTGGCGCGTTTTAAGTTGGGGGATTAGGTCACCTTGAATCCTGAGGGTCCCTGGGGCCCAACTAGCCCACCAGGTACTTCCAGTAAGCACCACAGGCCTGCGTTGCACCGCCTGTAACAAATTGTGCAGTTGTGTTTAGGTAGTGAAGGGGGTCGTGCTGGGGGTAGTGTTTTAGGGTTTAGGGTAGTGCAGTGGTGTTTGTGTAGTGTAGGGGGTCATGCTGGGGGTAGATTTAGGGTTTAGGGTAGTGCAGTGGTGTTTGGATAGTGTAGGGAGTCGTGCTGGGGGAGTGTTTTAGGGTTTAGGGTAGTGCAGTGGTGTTTGGGTAGTGTAGGGGGTTGTGCTGGGGGTAGTGTTTTAGGGTTTAGGGTAGTGCAGTGGTGTTTGGGTAGTGTAGGGGGTCGTGGTGGGGGTAGTGGTTTAGGGTTTAGGGTAGTGCAGTGGTGTTTGTGTAGTGTAGGGGGTCATGCTGGGGGTAGATTTAGGGTTTAGGGTAGTGCAGTGGTGTTTGGATAGTGTAGGGAGTCGTGCTGGGGGAGTGTTTTAGGGTTTAGGGTAGTGCAGTGGTGTTTGGGTAGTGTAGGGGGTTGTGCTGGGGGTAGTGTTTTAGGGTTTAGGGTAGTGCAGTGGTGTTTGGGTAGTGTAGGGGATCGTGGTGGGGGTAGTGGTTTAGGGTAGTGCAGTGGTGTTTGGGTAGTGTAGGGGGTACTGCTGGGGGTAGTGTTTTAGGGTTTAGGGTAGTGCAATGGTGTTTGGGTAGTGTAGGGGGTACTGATGGGGGTAGTGTTTTAGGGTTTAGGGTAGTGCAGTGGTGTTTGGGTAGTGTAGGGGGTACTGCTGGGGGTATTGTTTTAGGGTTTAGGGTAGTGCAGTGGTGTTTGGGTAGTGTAGGGGGTCGTGCTGGGGGTAGTTTTTTAGGGTTTAGGGTAGTGCAGTGGTGTTTGGGTAGTGTAGGGGGTCGTGCTGGGGGTAGTGTTTTAGGGTTTAGGGTAGTGCAGTGGTGTTTGTGTAGTGTAGGAGGTCGTGTTTTAGGGTTTAGGGTAGTGCAGTGGTGTTCGGGCAGTGTAGGGGGTCATGATGGGGGTGGTGTTTCAGGGTTTAGGGCAGTGCAGTGGTGTTCGGGCAGTGTAGGGGGTCTTGCTGGGGTGGTGTTACAGGGTTTAGGGCAGTGGTGTTTGGGTAGTGTAGGGGGTCATGCTGGGGGGAGTGTTTTAGGGTTTAGGGCAGGGCAGTGGTGTTTGGGTAGTGTAGGGGGTCGTGCTGGGGGAGTGTTTTAGGGTTTAGGGCAGTGCAGTGGTGTTTGGGTAGTGTAGGGGGTCGTGCTGGGGGGAGTGTTTGAGGGTTTAGGGCAGTGCAGTTGTGTTCAGGTAGTGTAGGGGGTCGTGCTGTGGGGAGTATTTTAGGGTTTAGGGTAGTGCAGTGGTGTTCGGGTAGTGTAGGGGGTCGTGCTGGGGGTTGTGTTTCAGGGTTTAGGGCAGTGCAGTGGTGTTCGGGCAGTGTAGGGGGTCTTGCTGGGGGTGGTGTTTCAGGGTTTAGGGCAGTGCAGTGGTGTTCGGGCAGTGTAGGGGGTCTTGCTGGGGGTGATGTTTCAGGGTTTAGGGCAGTGCAGTGGTGTACGGGCAATATAGGGGGTCGTGCTGGGGGTGGTTATTCAGGGTGTAGGGCAGTGCAGTGGTGTTCGGGCAGTGTAGGGGGTCGTGCACGGGGTGGTGTTTCAGGGTTTAGGGCAGTGCAGTGGTGTTCGGGCAGTGTAGGGGGTCGTGCTGGGGCTGGTGTTTCAGGGTTTAGGGCAGTGCAGTGGTGTTCGGGCAGTGTAGGGGGTCTTGCTGGGGGTGGTGTTTCAGGGTTTAGGGCAGTGCTGTTTGGGCAGTGTAGGGGGTCTTGCTGGGGGTGATGTTTCAGGGTTTAGGGCAGTGCAGTGCTGTTCGGGCAGTGTAGGGGGTCTTGCTGGGGGTAGTTTTTCAGGGTTTAGGGCAGTGCAGTGCTGTTCGTACAGTGTAGGGGGTAGTGCTGGGGCTGGTGTTTCAGGGTTTAGGGCAGTGCAGTGGTGTTCGGGCAGTGTAGGGGGTCGTGCTGGGACTGGTGTTTTAGGGTTTAGGGCAGTGCAGGGGTGCTCGGGCAGTGTAGGGGGTCGTGCTGGGGGTGGTGTTTCTGGGTTTAGGGTAGTGCAGTGGTGTTCGGGCAGTGTAGGGGGTCGTGCTGGGGCTGGTGTTTCAGGGTTTAGGGCAGTGCAGTGGTGTTTGGGCAGTGTAGGGGGTCATGCTGGGGCTGGTGTTTCAGTGTTTTGGGCAGAGCAGTGGTGTTCGGGCAGTGTAGGGGGTCGTGCTGGGGGTGGTGTTTCAGGGTTTAGGGCAGTGCAGTGGTGTTCGGGCAGTGTAGGGGGTCGTGCTGGGGGTGGTGTTTCAGGGTTTAGGGCAGTGGTGTTTGGGCAGTGTAGGGGGTCTTGCTGGGGGTGATGTTTCAGGGTTTAGTGCAGTGGTGTGCGGGCAGTGTAGGGGGTCTTGCTGGGGGCAGTGTTTCAGGGTTTAGGGCAGAGCAATGGTGTTCAGGCAGTGTAGGGGGTTGTGCTGGAGGTGGTGTTTCAGGGTTTAGGGCAGTGCAGTGGTGTTCGGGCAGTGTAGGGGGTCTTGCTGTGGGTGGTGTTTCAGGGTTTAGGGCAGTGGTGTTCAGGCAGTGTAGGGGGTCATGCTGGGGGTGGTGTTTCAGGGTTTAGGGCAGTGCAGTGGTGTTCGGGCAGTGTAGGGGGTCGTGCAGGGGCTGGTGTTTCAGGGTTTAGGGCAGTGCAGTGGTGTTCGGGCAGTGTAGGGGGTCGTGCTGAGGCTGGTGTTTTAGGGTTTAGGGCAGTGCAGTGGTTTTCAGGCAGTGTAGGCGGTCGTGCTGGGGGTGGTGTTTCAGGGTTTAGGGCAGTGCAGTGGTGTTCGGGCAGTGTAGGGGGTCGTGCTGGGGGTGGTGTTTCAGGGTTTAGGGCAGTGCAGTGGTGTTCGGGCAGTGTAGGGGGTCGTGCTGGGGCTCGTGTTTCAGGGTTTTGGGCAGAGCAGTGGTGTTCGGGCAGTGTAGGGGTCGTGCTGGGGGTGGTGTTTCAGGGTTTAGGGCAGTGCAGTGTTGTTCGGGCAGTGTAGGGGTCTTGCTGGGGGTGGTGTTTCAGGGTTTAGGGCAGTGGTGTTCGGGCAGTGTAGGGGGTCTTGCTGGGGGTGATGTTTCAGGGTTTAGGGCAGTGCAGTGGTGTTCGGGCAGTGTAGGGGGTCTTGCTGGGGGTAGTGTTTCAGGGTTTAGGGCAGTGCAGTGGTGTTCGGGCAGTGTAGGGGGTCGTGCTGGGGGTGGTGTTTCAGGGTTTAGGGCAGTGCAGTGGTGTTCGGGCAGTGTAGTGGGTCGTGCAGGGGGTGGTGTTTCAGGGTATATGGCAGTGCAGTGGTGTTCGGGGAATGTAGGGGGTCATGCTGGGGCTGGTGTTTCAGGGTTTAGGGCAGTGCAGTGGTGTTCGGGCAGTGTAGGGGGTCTTGCTGGGGGTGGTGTTTCAGGGTTTAGGGCAGTGGTGTTCGGGCAGTGTTGGGGGTCTTGCTGGGGGTGATGTTTCAGGGTTTAGGGCAGTGCAGTGGTGTTCGGGCAGTGTAGGGGGTCTTGCTGGGGGTAGTGTTTCAGGGTTTAGGGCAGTGCAGTGGTGTTCATGCAGTGTAGGGGGTCATGCTGGGGATGGTGTTTCAGGGTTTAGGGCAGTGCAGTAGTGTTCGGGCAGTGTAGGGGGTCGTGCAGGGGGTGGTGTTTCAGGGTTTAGGGCAGTGCAGTGGTGTTCGGGCAGTGTAGGGTGTCGTTCTGGGGGTGGTGTTTCAGGGTTTAGGACAGTGCAGTGGTGTTCGGGCAGTGTAGGGGGTCGTGCACGGGGTGGTGTTTCAGGGTTTAGGGCAGTGCAGTGGTGTTCGGGCAGTGTAGGGGGTTGTGCTGGGGCTGGTGTTTCAGGGTTTAGGGCAGTGCAGTGGTGTTCGGGCAGTGTAGGGGGTCGTGCTGGGGCTGGTGTTTCACGGTTTAGGGCAGTGCGGTGGTGTTCGGGCAGTGTAGGGGGTCATGCTGGGGCTGGTGTTTCAGGGTTTAGGGCAGTGCAGTGGTGTTCGTGCAGTGTAGGTGGTCGTGCTGGGGCTGGTGTTTCAGGGTTTAGGGCAGTGCAGTGGTGTTCGGGCAGTGTAGGGGGTCGTGCTGGGGCTGGTGTTTCAGGGTTTCGGGCAGTGCAGTGGTGCTCGGGCAGTGTAGGGGGTGGTGTTTCTGGGTTTAGGGTAGTGAAGTGGTGTTCGGGCACTGTAGGGGGTCGTGCTGGGGCTGGTGTTTCAGGGTTTAGGGCAGTGCAGTGGTGTTCGGGCAGTGTAGGGGGTCGTGCTGGGGCTGGAGTTTCAGGGTTTTGGGCAGAGCAGTGGGGTTCGGGCAGTGTAGGGGGTCGTGCTGGGGGTGGTGTTTCAGGGTTTAGGGCAGTGCAGTGGTGTTCGGGTAGTGTAGGAGGTCGAGCTGGGATTGGTGTTTCAGGGTTTAGTGCAGTGGTGTTCGGGCAGTGTAGGGGGTCTTGCTGGGGGTGATGTTTCAGGGTTTAGGGCAGTGGAGTGGTGTTCGGGCAGTGTAGGGGGTCTTGCTGGGGGTAGTGTTTCAGGGTTTAGGGCAATGCAGTGGTGTTTGGGCAGTGTAGGGGGTCGTGCTGGGGGTGGTGTTTCAGGGTTTAGGGCAGTGCAGTGGTGTTCGGGCAGTGTAGGGGGTCATGAAGGGGGTGGTGTTTCAGGGTTTAGGGCAGTGCAGTGGTGTTTGGGCAGTGTAGGGGGTCATGAAGGGGGTGGTGTTTCAGGGTTTAGGGCAGTGCAGTGGTGTTCGGGCAGTGTAGGGGGTCGTGCAGGGGCTGGGGTTTCAAGGTTTAGGGCAGTGCAGTGGTGTTTGGGCAGTGTAGGGGGTCGTGCTGGGGGTAGTGTTTTAGGGTTTAGGGTAGTGCAGTGGTGCTTGTGTAGTGTAGGGGGTCGTGCTGGGGGTAGTGGTTTAGGGTAGTGCAGTGGTGTTTGTGTAGTGTAGGAGGTCATGTTTTAGGGTAGTGCAGTGGTGTTTGGGTAGTGTAGGGGGTCGTGCTGGGGGTATTGTTTTAAGATTTAGGTTAGTGCTGTGGTGTTTGGGTAGTGTAGGGGATCGTGCTGGGGGTAGTGTTTTAGGGTTTAGGGTAGTGCAGTGGTGTTTGTGTAGTGTAGGGGGTCATGCTGGGGGTAGTGTTTTAGGGTTTAGGGTAGTGCAGTGGTGCTTGTGTAGTGTAGGGTCGTGCTGGGGGTAGTGTTTTAGGGTTTAGGGTAGTGCAGTGGTGTTTGTGTAGTGTAGGGGGTCATGTTTTAGGGTAGTGCAGTGGTGTTTGGGTAGTGTAGGGGGTCGTGCTGGGGATAATGTTTTAGGATTTAGGTTAGTGCAGTGGTGTTTGGGTAGTGTAGGGGGTCGTGCTGGGGTAGTGTTTTAGGGTTTAGGGTAGTGCAGTGGTGTTTGTGTAGTGTAGGGGGTCATGTTTTAAGATGCAACGCTCCAATACCTGACCAGTCTGCACTACATAAAACTGCAAAAAAACTAAAAATAAAAAGTGTTTTGCACACTTTTGTCATTGGGCTATATGTGGGCTACATCTGGGTAATATTTGTGCTAAATTTGGGCTCTTTTTTCTCTGGTGGCCATCTTGGAAGACTTCTTTGTTATGAAGTTTCCTAATTTCCTCATTTACTGCAGTCTCCTCAGTAGGAAATGCTTTCAGTTTTTTACTTTGATTCCATCAAGAAAGCATTCAGATGTGTCTCACATTTGCCATAAATTCAGAATGTTAGCACTCTAGTTGCTCATTAGATCACTGTAGTAAAGCTACTGCTCACCAGGGAGTTAACTGGAAGTCTGCTGCTGGTATTGAAAGTGATTGTTTCAGTCTGCATGTCAGAATTTTCTAATGAAATAGAAGAGGATTTGAGATCTCACTTAAAACATGCCCTCATTTTTCTTTCTGCAGCACTAACCATAATTTCTATTTCAAAAGAACCCCCTCATTTTGTTCCTTTTTAAATTAAATGTTTTAAGTATTAACGGTTTATTCCAATCAAGATGGCTTCAGGTGTGCCATACTTTTGTCATAAGTAAGGCTGTTAGTGCTCTAGTTGTTCTTTAGAACACTCTGAGAAGCTGCAGTAGAACACAAAGGCATCAACTGGCAGGCTGTTCCTGTTGAAATATAACAGGAAGATATTTGAGATCACACTTGAAACATGTCCTAATTTTTCTTTCTACAGCACTACCCATAATTTCTATGACAAAATGAACCCCATCATTTTGTTCCTTTTTAAATTAAATGTTTTAAGTGTTACCAGTTTATTCCAATCAAGATGGCTTCAGGTGTGCCATACTTTTGTCATAAGTAAGGCTGTTAGCACTCTAGTTGTTCTTTAGAACACTCTGGGAAGCTGCAGTAGAACACAAAGGCATCAACTGACAGGCTGCTCCTGTTGAAATATAACAGGAAGATATTTGAGATCTCACTTGAAACATGTCCTAATTTTTCTTTCTATAGCACTAACCATAATTTCTATGACAAAATGAACCCCATCATTTTGTTCCTTTTTAAATTAAATGTTTTAAGTGTTACCAGTTTATTCCAATCAAGATGGCTTCAGGTGTGCCATACTTTTGTCACAAGTAAGGCTGTTAGCACTCTAGTTGTTCTTTAGAACACTCTGGGAAGCTGCAGTAGAACACAAAGGAATCAACTGACAGTCTCTGCCCTTGTTGGATGTACATGTTTTACTGAGAATGTCAGACTTCCTTCTCACATGACTGAGAAAGATAATGTGAATTTACAGAAAATATGCTCTCATTTTAGCTTCTGGAGCACCTTCCAAAACTTTATGGGACAAGCATGTGAAAATAGTTTTCTCTCAAACATGATTCATGATATCCCAGCAGAAGGTTTTTCACAGGGTAAAATCACCTTAGAACACACCACAATTCCTGAAATTAGTATGGTACCATCAACAAATGAATTCTAATGTAACTAAAGTCTGTTATCACCCTTTATAGTTCTCCTTTTGGTAACCCTCAAAATCTTTGATTCACTACAATGCATTTCAATGGGGTACTATCATTTATATTGGTCCCAAGATGGCTGCCAGCAATTCCAGGATGAAGTGCTGACAGCCAATCAGATCTCACGATGACATGTGTGGTTAGGCTCCGCCCAGATATATATGTGATTTTACTTTTGATTTTCTCAGCAACTACTGAACAGATTTACACCATTTAACAAAAGGGTTCTTTCTGAACCAAGAACTACCTCTTTGCCAAATTTGGTGTAATTCCGTTCAGCAGTTCGGGCTGTAGCCGTGTCTAAAGTTTCCTATGGAAAATTGCATGGGGAAAACACGTTTTGGGACCCCCTTTTTCTCGGCCCCCACTTGCCGAATCACCCCAAAACTTTCAGGATAGGAGCGGACCGGGCCATAAGTTTTGAAAATTTCGCGAAGATTCGTCAACCGGCGCCAAAGTTATTGGAAATAGAATGTTGTGAATTTCCTATGGAAAATAGGTCCTAACTATAACTATCTACTGGCGACCGCCAGTAGATAATATATATATATATATATATATATATATATATATATATATATATATATATTTATATTGTTGAATAGATGTTTGTAGTTTATGTAAATATTTTTTGTGTGCTTATATTGGCATGTATTTAGTTATATATTTTATTGGGGTGAATTATAATTATTTTGGTGATGTAATATAATTTGGGTTTTATTCAAACGTGTATATATATGTTTAATGTTTATTGTAAATATTTGTTTAACGTAAAAAGTAGGTTTTTGAAATGTTTAATAATGATAATGTAATTTTTTTGGTGATATAGTCAATATTGTGGAAGGCGATATTTTTGACAGATCATGTTTATTTAAAGGAAACAATATTTGTGTTTTCGATATAAGTAAAAATTGATATTTTTAACAACGATATTTGTGTTCTTGATATTTTGAGTTTTATTAGTTAAGTATAGGAAGGCGATATTTTTGATAACAATATTTATTTTCCGGTATTTTTGTAATTCAATACTGTGTGCATCAATATTATGTCAGTGATCCTGTTTGTAAACGTTACTTTTAAGTCCCCCTGGTGCCACATTGTGTTTTCTATGTTTGCAAGTGCTCTCATTTTGTGTCCCCAGCCAGGGCTGTCTTAACAGCATTATAGGCCACTGGACAAAGGAGTGCACTGGGCCCTGCCAACACAATCACTGACATCGCCAAGCCCCGCCACTCCCTGAAAATGCTGGCTCAGATCCAGCAGCTGCTCTGAGCCAGTGGGGCAACGCTTTTTGGCCATTGCGGAGGGGCCTCCCCTGGTTAAATTCTGGTCTGTGCATAGATAAGCATGGCCATGGGCCCCTGTGCTCGTGGGACCCCCCGGCAACTGCCCAGCATGCTCATTCGTCAAGAAGGCACTGCCATAAACCCACACATATGACCACAAAAAGCAGCCCTGAAGGACTGGGAAGCAACAGAAAGTTGGCAAAAAGCAAGAGCGTAGGGTTTGGTGGTGGGGAGGTGCGAGGGGGTTACAAACAGGCTGTACCATTGAGAACAAATGAGAAAAGGAAAGGAGGAGTTGGGGGAAACACAATTTATATAAGGGAGGAACTAAGCATCATACAAAGTTTCTTGTCTGCACAGAGTAGCTGGTGCAAGCAGGCCTTTTTTTCAGTTTTGATATCACTTACAACACAGTGTCAGAACTAAGTGAACAAGACCTATTTGGAATTTCAGCGCCTCTAGGGTTTGGGCTGATCAGCAATATTTATACGCTAAACACACGTTTTACACTGTTTACTCTGCTTGCATCTTATTGTAGACATACCTTCAGTTTATTATTGACAGGCTTTGTTAATTAACCACATGTTGGCATGTAATTAAAGGCCTCCTTTGCAGTTTATTACATACATTGCATTGAATTATGGGCATGTTTCAAACTTGATTATATAGGCACATATGGTGTGTCAGTGCTTATTTTGTAAACGAATGAGTGACCATGCCCAAAACTCTGCTTAGAAGTCCGCCGGCCAGCGCTATTAAATGTTTTGCGCTGAATACCAAGGCTGGTAGTCTTGAATCCACCTCATGCCTCTTTAATCCACAATCAGACACTCCTTGCCTCTTTATCGCGCTCTTGCAAGTATCTGCTTTCTCCCTTTTTAGATGGTTTTCCGTCTTTCTCTTCCTCCTTCTTTTCCTTTGAGTGTTTTTCCCTCTCTTTTTCCCAGTAAATGTCTGATGTGGAAAAATAAGTACCCAAAAATGAGTGCCGGTGGGCCCCACTGGAAACCGTGGTCTCAAATTAAGCACTGTTGTGCATGCCTTTTTGCACAGAATGCAGTTAATCATGGGCACAAATTGCAATTCATTGTGGTCACGTTGTAGTAATGTGTTGTTGTGTTTCTGGATTTGTCACTTTGGTGTAGGCTGCAGGGAGGATGCAGACATTGCTTCTGTACCTTTCACAGAATAAGGGCCAATAACACAAGGAGATGTGAGGGCAGGAGCAGCTGGTAAATATAAAAGCGGTAGGGCGACCGAAGTGCCACGCCGCATCCCAAAACACATTTACATTAAATAAGAAAACAAAATAAAAACACTTGCATGCATTAAAATTACATAAAAATAAAATAAATGCACTTACCTGACCTGAGTCTTAGGTGTCTTTGCAGTCCGTGGCTCCGACAGGCTCAAAGTGGAAGTGGAAACTTCCCTAACCAATCCAGACGCTGTTCTCATGCTTCATGAGAGCAGCTCCTGGATTGGATGGAGTGTCCTGGCTGGACCCTCCTTTAGGCCCTGTAGGCCTGTGATTGTCACTTTGACCGGCTCAATACAGCCAGCCAAACTGACTTGCGCACTTTTGCAGTGTCAGGCCAGCCACGTCACCAGTCCTCCGTGCAGCAGAGGACACGCCCCTCCTTCATCCCGGCTCCTGGACAGGCTGACGGCTGTGGTGGGTTTTGTGAATAATAAAATGGCAATGAAATCATTTAATTGCCATTTTATTGTTCACATCGCTTTAGTGCAGCACGTAGCAGGGGTTGGGGGCAACGCTCCCGCGTCCTCACGAAGAAACCACCACTGTTTGAGGGGAGTTCTGGTGCAGGCCTGATAGTATCTTATGACACACTCCAGTCTGTTGTTCGCAGACTCCGGGAGTTTACATCAAATCTGCAGGCAGGGTGAAAACAAAGTCCCATTTTGCAGAGAGGACGTTTAGAAGGGTGGGTCTGGCGAAGCAACGTCCCGTGACAACTTGTTCTTCCCAGCTGGGTCATATCGCTTCCTCATTACCCTGTTTATAGAGGGGCCAGTTGTTGTCTTTCTCATGGCAGCCTTTGGGGTATTCTGGTGTGAAGATGACGTGCTTCCGTTTTAGTTTTTTGATTTAGCATTCCAAGATGGCAGACACCAATCTTAGAACAGTAAAAAAAACAGATGAACTTCAAGGGGAGAAACAAATATTAAAAAGCTGGGAATTTTAAGGAAAGCAATGGACAAGCTATGGAAGGGCAGTTGGGAGCACCGCCGAGTGCAGGGGTCAAGGGTAGTGGGTGTTTGAGGGGAGGAAGCGGCACAAGAGAGGGAGAGACCAAAAAAACACAAACACTATGGAGTGCTGCAAGAAAAAGAAAAAATAGTTAATTGAACATGAAGTGGAAGGGTACACTTCATTCAATGAGAACCGTGGTAAAGAACCTATGCTCCAGAAGTGATACAAACCCAATAAGAGGAAGGAAAGCCCTTGAATATGAAGTCAGCAAATGGAAGTGACAAGAAAGCAAACCTATGGCAAGCAATGGGCAAACCAAAAACACTGTCTGTACTGTTGTGCCCTGGCCCCTAGCTCCTCATGCTAATGAATGAATGATACAGCCACTGCTTGGAACTGCTCTTTTATTGACAGGGTCACTTGACCAGTGATGCCTATGTTGGATGGGTGAAAAGCCAGCCCTCTGGGAGTGACTAGAAGTTGGTATGTGACAAAACACCAGTATGTGTCCAGCAGGAAACTACATTCCTCCCAAACTTTACTGAAAAACAAAATGAGTCCAAACTATGGGAATAAAACAAATTAGACACCACTGAGTCTCTCAGCCTCGAGAGGCAGTCTGCCGGACAGCAATGGACAAAGTGGGCAGGTGCAGCTGGGAGCACCCGGATGTCACTGCATGCATCCATGGTTTAAACAGATAACTCTGGGCACGAACAAGGGTGTAGATGGAGTCCGGATCCTTCAACAGCATGTTGGTTCGGTTAAAGTCCACCCATGCAATGTTGGTCGGTCCTGCTTCCTGTTGCGGTGGTGTGGTTGGTGTCAAAAATCCAAACTGGGGTGCATCAGGAGCATCGGCGGAGGTCTGCTGCAGAGCTTTCTCTTGTGGTGTCTTGACTCCGTGAAGGACAACCTTGTTAGGACTGGGACGGCACCGAAGATGTTTTGACGACTTCCCATGAGGCTCCAATGCCTCTCATTGGAGCAGCTCGTGTGGAGCAGCTCCTGTGGGGATTCCCTTTCCAATGGGTCGCCATGGGACTGCGTGGACTGGGCTGGGCTCTGTCTGGGCCGTGCAGGCCCCTGCAGGCTCTCCAACAGAGCCACGGCCAAGTTGTTCGTGCAACCACAAGGGTAGATAACATATGGTCGGTGTGCTGGCCAGCAGGACCCAGGTGCGGGTGGGGCTAGCAGATAGTCTCTGGACAATTGCTCACTCACGGTGCTAGGAGGGCCTCCCTGGTCTCTTGATGTTTCATGTTTGTAAGGCTCCACCGTGGTGGTGAGATGCTCCTTCGGTGGTTAGGGTGATGCACATGGCATGATGGTGCTGTTGCCATTAGACGACCTGTACGACAGGTGGCTAGGGCTTGCAGGGAGTGAGGGCGACAGGAAGGATCTCGTATCCACGTAGCTCGATGTGTTTGCTGGGGCTGTTCTTCTCCTTCGGCATGTGCGGTTGCTAGCAGGGATGCCGTTTTCATCAAGCTGAAGGTGAACGTAGCTCGATGGTTGGGCTGGGAAGCATGGGTGGATACATGGTTCACGTCTGCAGACAGCTTAGTTTTAGTTCTCCCGCTGGGCTGTCACCAGTGATGTTGCAGCCCCTCAGTGGCTTGCTTGTATCGGTGGGTGCACTCGCCAATAGTAGCACGAGCCCTCGGTCTTGTCACCTTTGATAATTTCTCCTGCGCATCTGCGGTCATCAGGTTCTTTAGTGTGACATGCCTGGTCACACCTTTCTCTCCTCCCCTTTTTCAGTTCTCCTTTTCACTGTGGCGTCGTGCCACGCTCTCTTCTTCTTCTGGTGCTGGGTGGTGTCAGGATCTTGAATGTGACGGGTCTGGTCACACACTCGTCTCTCTTCTCCTTTTTCAGTTCTCTCATTGTGATGTGGTGTCCGGCCACACATTGCATGTGTTCCTTTCTTCTTCAATTGTGATGTGACCAGGGGCGTAGCTTCGTCAGTGAAATTCAGGGGGGGGGGCATGGAACAGAGATTTCCGAACCATCACTGTCATTGTAATGGCAAAGTGGATGAAAATAGTCTTAGATTTAAAAGGCTTTTTGCACTACATAAGAGCCATCTAGTCCTTTGTTTATTCTTGGCTTGTTTTGTGTGAGAGGGAAGAGGAGGGGGTGGATGCATACATGCTCTGCAAAGTTTTATAGAGACGTGTGGAAACCCAGCCACAAACATTTGTAAATCAACTGGAGGACCCTGGACCCAACGCACACCCCAGAATTCATTTATTAGCGGGGATATCACACCCTAAACACCCCCCCTCGGAGCTACGCCCCTGGATGTGGCACCAGCCACGTGTCACAGGTTCACTTCTCATGGATGTCTTGCCGGTCCTGTCCTGTTCATAGGAATGTGCATCTTCTCCTATCATGGACCTCTCTCACATCCTGTCCTGTTTGTAGGACTGTGTGTCTTCTCCTGCCATGAACCTCTCGCAGGTCCGGTCCTGTCTGTAGGACTTAACTCTTCTCTTCTTCTAGGTGCAGCGACATGCACCATCTTCCGGGCAGGCCACCAAGGCCTCTAAGCGGTCAATGGTCTTGGGACCATGGAGCTGAGACTTCTCACATTTGATTCCTTCCTCTCGGGTGCAGCAGCATCCACCTTCTCCAGGGCCAGCCAACAGGGCCTTGCGGTGGACCACAGTCTCCGTAGTCTGGCCACTGGTATCGGGTGTTGTGCTCTGGCTTCGTGATGATCCGGGTAATTGGTGATCAGGTTCTCCCGTGCGAATGTGCCATCCAGCCACGTGTCATATGTGTGCTTTTTCTTCTTCTTGTTGGGGAGTCTTTCAGGACAAATGGCTACTCGCTCCTTGCATCACCTCTCACAGGTGTCTCAGTCATTTTTGGATGGTGGTGGAGATAGGTTTGCTTGATTTGATCCGGTCAGCCAACTCTTCCATACTTTTCTTCACCTGGCCAAAGTATCCTGGGCGCAACACGGTATAGCCGTAGGGGATGAGGGTCTCCTTTTGTTTATGGTGGTAGCAGCGTGCCACTAGGGGATGTGCGACTCTCCTTATGCTTGTAAGGGGCCAATGAGTCTCAGCCTTTAGACCGAGTGGGGGGCACTCCCTGAAAAGATTCTGGCCTTCTGCGAGGCGGTAGTCCTGCAGTTGGGGTGTAAACAATCTCCTTCCTGCATTCGGGCCACATTGGGCCTTTCCTCCCCTTTTGTCTATGAGGAGCGCTGATGGTGCTGCTATAGTGTAATGGGGGGGTAGATGCAGACAGCCTATGACTTTTCCTTAGTGGGGAGTAGTGCCAGTCTTCCTCCTCCAGGCATCAACATAGAGGCTCTTCTGCGGGTATCTGGCAGGCAACCCAGGTCTTTCCTTGACACATGCATAGTCTCTTCAAGGGTGCTCTCTGCTAGCTCCTTGTGTGTCTGTGTCTTCACTCTTGCGGTGGCTTGCCACCAGGGGGTGCACAATGCTCTCCTTCCCCTTTTTGGAGAGAGACAGTCAGTTTCTCCTCCCTTGCACAGGCAGCATGTGGTGGTGGTCATTCACCACCAGGGGGGGTGCAACACTCGCCCTGTCCATCTCGGCTACAGTCTCCTCTACAGCATTGGAGACAGGAAGCAGCTTAGTCTGTGTGGGGGAATGTGGCTGCACAACAGGTTTGTGTTGAGAATGTTTGCTCTTTCAGTGCCAGCCGTTCGGGTGGAGGCATGAGCCTTGAGCCTCCAGCCTTGCAGACCATGCGAGTGCTGGAGAAAACAGGTGTAGGGTCACTCAGTGGAGATGCAACCTTGGTCTTCTCCCCTGCTGGTGGGGTGCTGCAAATGACAGTCAGCAGTTAACATGGTCGCAGAGCGCCACTCGCCAGACATCATATCTCATCTGAGCACTGTGCGTGTGCAGCAGAGGTGAGGCAGAGGGTAGGGGAGTTCTGAGGTCTGTTGGGGGGGTGCAGCAACTCTGCAAGGGGGCTTGTAGATGGGCATCGCTGGGGTTTTGGCATCCATGGCACCCGCTTTGTTGGGAGTGTGCTGCTCCTTCCACCTCTTGCCGGGACAGATGGCAGCCAGCTTGGGCAGGTTACGGGCCTCTCATCAGGTTGGGACATTACATGTCGCGAGCCCTGTCCTATCTGGCGTGTTCTTCATCGGTGTCCAGCCAACAGCGCTACTTTCACTTCTCTGCGCTGCCTGCCTGACAGTCTCTCAGCAGGCGGATGGCAGCAGTTGCGGTGAGGTGTTGGAGATGAATAGTCTCCGTTCTCTCCTCCTTCACAACGAGGAAAGGGTTCACCCTCTTCTTGGGGCTACATGCCTACTTCTTCAGGGTAGGCGATAGCGGCAGTGCTGATGTAGACCTCCCCAGGCATGGTAGTGAACAGCGAGGAGGCACAGTGTGGGGGCCACCATCTCACCCTCATTGTCAATGTTGTGTCCTGGGCCTAAGGCCTTCATGCTAATGAATGAATGACACAGACACTGCTTGAAACTGAGAAAGTGTTTTAAGGAGTTTAAGGGAACTGGGAATTTTAATAAGGCGATAGCCCCTTGACACATTAAAAAGAAAGGGGCTTTCTAGGGTGATAATGGACCCTAATAGCTAGCTAGGGGCTATCTAGGGTGATAATGGACCTCAATAGCTGGCTATTAGAGCCCATTATAACCCTTGATAGCCCCTTTATTTTTAATGCGTCAAGGACCATTACCTTATTAAAATTACCGGTTCCCTTAGACTCTTTTAAATACTTTCCCACCACCCTTTTTTTCACCCCCTCACTTGCATCCATCCTACGGCATAACGATCAGAAGATCTCCGCTAAAGAGCCCCCTTGAGCGGCCCGTCATGGCATTGCAGTGCAGGCCTGACGTGGCGCTCCCGGTGATGAAGCATGACACCCCACCACGTTTGTGAGGGCACTTTGATCTGATCACTTGGATCCCCCGGGATCCAGTTGGTCGGTCCGTTTGTTCCACTTTTAAGGGCTTTCCCGTCCCTCTCACCACCCCCTCCCCTTTGAGGAACTGCCCCTTCTGTGTTTTTAGGTACACAATAATAACACTCAGTAAATGATTGTCCAGTCAGTACTTTTTCTTTAGAAAAAGGAGAAGTACAATTATTACACATCTACTACTAAATACTACACAGCAATTTACAAATATATACATTGGTAGATGGAAAATACCACAGATGACATTCCATAATCACCTTTGACTCCCTAAAGGGGTCACACAAACATATAAGGCAAGTCTACTGCCTTGGTTCAGAGGTTCAAGATCAACAAACCACATATTAGAGACAACATTTTGTAGGTAAATGCAATCATCAATAATAATCATCAGGTGTAAATGCACTTATTAATGTTGATAAAGTGTATTCACTCTGATCAATATTCATTGTCAACATTATTAAATCAATAAAGCATTTAAAATGAGAATCAATAGAGCATTTAAAATGAGAAAAACAAGCGTCTGTGTCTTTTTCTATAAACTTTCCAACCATGAAAATGCAATCATAAAAGCAGCCCCTAGAGAACATCACATTTTGACTACCTTAACATGAAACCATAGACTTAGCCCCCAGAGAGCGCTTCACTACATGAATATATATTTTTTTACATATTTAGGCCACAATGATTGCAATCCTAAAGTCAAAGATTGCAACCATAAAGTCAGCCCAGAGAGAGCACAGCACTCTCAGCTGTAAAACACAAGCTCCAGCCTGGGAAGTGCTTGGAAAATCTTGGAAAATCTTGGAAGGGTTCTGGATCCCTTGACGCTGTAAACATAGGGTCAGTACTTTTAAAAAACTCATAAGGGGGAGCTGCTATGCTCCTATAGCCCCCCATGCTTCCTTTATTTCGTTGGTGGTGTCCCCTGCCCGTATTGGGGCCACCACGAGTGGAAAAACATGCAAACATTAAAAAGTCCTGCAGGGCATTATGGTGCGCTCCTGCCGGAGCAGTGTATATTAAAACAGCGGGTGTCCCGCTGTGGCGAGAGCCCACGTACCCTTTATTTTTATTATATTGCCTTTTTTGGGGGGGTGACCAACCCTACCCGGGCACCCCCCTGCCTTCATTCGTTAGGGGCAGCTTAGGGAGCCCACCCCTTGCTTTCCCGCCGGCAGTGTTTCTCTCCCTGCCCGCTCCTGGGTGCAGCCTTCCGCAGTGGCCACCTTGCTCCCTCACACACTGGCATGTGGAGCGGGGGCGAGGCCACTGCAATTGGGGGCGCGACAGCGCTGCCCTAGCCTCCCTTTGCTTCAGGGTGCAGGGATGGGGTCCTGATCCCCCCTTTCAGTAGAAACGGCCCAGGGGATCGGGTCCCCAGGCCAGTAGAGAGTCCTGGGAGGGGGCCCCACACATGTGCCTCCTTGAGGAAAACATTAAATAAATCCTGTGCTGACTCCCAGGCCCTGGCTCACCCTGGGGGTAAATTAACAAACGGCGGCGGAGTGCCATGCGCTTTGTTGGCTAAAAGTTTACCAAACTTTAAAATGCCATAACTGGGGCCCTGTTGGGCCACTTTTGATGATCTTGGACTCATTTTACTCCTGGTGGTGAGCTCTAGCCACCAGGGGCAGTTGCAGCAGACCTCATCACCTCCAAAGTGGTATAGTCCTCAGAGAGCTGGTACTCCTGGCTCCCTGCACCCGCCTTCCTCCTGGTCTCTGTCTCAGGACAAAGAAATCCAGGAATTTCCCCCCACTGGTCCTCAGGGAGTGTATGGGGCTAGCCTCACTGGTCCTTAGGGAGACCTACAGGTCCTGGGGTCAACTAGGCAGAGTCCTTAGTCCTTTCTGAGCATCAAGGGGTTCCTTCAAGTTCTCCATGGTGGTCCCAAGTTCTAGCAGGGAAGTGCAGAGAAATCACCAGGCAAGAGAGTCTTCCCCTTGTGCAAGAGTTTTTAAAGGGGAGTGGACGGTTCCAGAAGCCAAGAACCCATGGCCATTCCTAGGATGCCACGTCACCTCTCCACCCATGTCCCAACCCTCCTGCACAGCATGCTGGGACGGTTCAAAATGGTGTCATCCAGGAGTCACTAGTCACATCTCCTCAGGGGAACTCAGCTCTGCCTCTCGCTGACATCACTGCCAGAGCCTTTCTCATTAGATTTTCAATGGGGAGCCCCCTTCTGTGTTGGATCCACAGGTCTGGGCTCCCTCCTTTGTTTAATGGGCTTGGGCAGGCCCATCCATGGTACAATATGACAGCTGATTTATTGATGCAGATCATTCCAACTCACCCCTTTTTAGGTCGAGCCTCGAGTAGCGCGCAAGCGCTGCTTAGAGGCGAAGACTTAATGTAAGTGAGTTTTCAAAGCAGTCCAAGAAACGCTCGTGCGTCCTGGCTGGCCTTTTTGAGATGGGTACGCGCGGCAAACATGTGTTTCCAATTATCGTGCCCAGACGCGGGCGCGATAAGTGGAAACACATGTCTGCCGCGCGTACTCATCCAAAGGCCAGCCACGACGCACGAGCGTTTTGGGACTGCTTTGCAGGCTGCCGCGCTCGTTTTAACTTTTCCTCACTTCATATATTAGCAGGGCACCCGTTTTTCTGACGCTGCGCTTCATGTACGATGTTAACAATGCTTGTTTGTTGAGCTTCATGCAGCTCTGTGTTTAGCTAATAGCATTTTTTTTATATATTTGTGCTAAAGCGCCACACATCGCGTGTTTAGCTGATGCAGTTTTCGGGCAGAGGAGAGTAGTGACAGCTTAACAGTCAATAAAAATCCCACGCTTTTAAACGAAATGGTCAAATTGTTTTGAGGAAGCGACTGGAAACATTTTGAAATGGCTTACGTGTTATGTGTCCAGCACTCTAGTGCCTATGAATTACCTACTTGCACGCATTGTGTTATCCTGGGCAAACTAGTCTATTCTATCTCCCTCTACTTTAGCTATCGCAACAATGATCCTAGTGCACAACCAGCATGAGAGCCGACTAGTTTGTGAGGTTAGCTCGATCTTGTCTGTCACGACATGTTTATCTCTGAGGATCGATTTGACACCTTTATTTTTGCAGTAAAGTTGATCAATAGCTGATGCTGGTACAGAGAAGGGCAGTGCATTTAATGAGCACCAACGTGTCCTGCAAGGCTGCGGAGTCTTACTTCCCCTTCTGCTCCACATAAATCTTGAGCTCGAATCTCACTTTAGTAATTTAGTCTGTCTTGTGCCCTTGTAATTCATAATTTTTTACCTTCCCGTGCTCAGCTATTGAGGGTGCCGCTGTCTGTGTGAATGATTTCCCACAGTCCAAACATTCCTCCATCTCTCTCTTTTAAAATGTAGTGACAGCTGAACAGCCAATAAAAATCCCACGCTCTTAAGTGAAATGCTCAGCTATTTTCACCTAGTTTTCCCTTGGGCATTGAGACAGTTCACATTTTGCACTGCAGCCTCATGTGCCATGAGAAAAACGTAAGTTCGAAAACTTAAAAATTTGATCCCAAATATGTGTTTTCTTCATAGAATATAACGATCATTGCAGGCCTGCACTGTAATGTAAGGCTATAATTCACTTGAGCGGTTTTATCGATTGCCTTTTGATTTTGGCTTTAGTGTTTTTCACAGCCCTACAGTGAAATATACCTTTTAAAACATGGCAGGCCTTTCGGCAGCTTCTGTGTTACACTGCGCACAGAGAAGGCACGGGAGTCGCCTAGCTTTGGAGTGATTGAAACTGTGCCTTGGAGCGACCTCTTTCTTCAAACCTAATGCCAAGATATGTACAGGATGTTGCTATTTTTACCTTATCCATAAACCAGCTTTCAATTGTATTTAATTTGCTACCAAATATTAAGACCTTAGAATTAGGGATGATTATTTTGCTGTTGTTTAAGTCACAATGCGCAATAAGCATCCAAGGGCCTTTGAAGTCCGATTGTGGTCTGATCCAGTAAAATAGTATCATCTACTTATTGTAATGCTCTGATCTTTGTTCTTGGGATGCTCTGCGGAAAGGACCTTACTGAGCCGATTGCTGGAATCATGTCTGCCAAATAGAGATTAAAGAGTAAAGTAGCTAGTATACAGCTGTGCTTTAGGCCTTTGTCAGTATTGATGCGTGGATAAGCTGATAACGCCCTTCAAAAGAATGGATGGGATGCGCCATTTGGCAAGTTTTGACCACAATTTAGTTCTATCTACATTGTCGAATGGTTTGGCAAAGTCTATAAAGGCCGCATAAAGAGGGTGCTCCCTTTCCTAAATTGCTTGTTCAACCAGGATGGCTAAACCTAGCAGGTTGTCCTCTATACTACAATCCTTCTGGAATCCTGTTTCATGTATTGGGATCAGTTGCTTCTTTCTTGCGCACAGTTCTAACTCATTATTTGAGATCTTAGTGAAGCATTTCCCCTCTATATCAAGAAGGGTGATAATGTGAAAGTTCTCTGGTGCATTTAAAGAATCCTTTTTATGTATTCACACCAGAATCAACCTCTCCAACTATCTCGGATGGTATTGGAGTCCCGCAAGACTTGAATAGTGGAAAGAGGATTGAAGCCCATTGTAACTGAGCAATCTTAAAAACGAACCCTAAGATACCATTTGTAGTGGAAGTCCCATTGCTACAAATTTCTTTAATGGTATTCTCTACCTCGTCTTGTGTTTGGGTAGGGCATCATTACTTGGTAGTGCAGTCTTTAATTGCATTCCAAATGCGTCCAGTTCATATTTCAGTTTATTGTTTCCAGCCTATAGCTTTCCAGTGTAACTTGCCCAGATCACATTTGATATATTTCAGCTGATCAGTTGGGTTTTCTGTGATGAAATTTGGGTAACAAGGTTCCATAAATTCCTGGAATTCTTTGCTTTTGTGTCTTCAAATAATTTGATCCATTGTTGCTTTTAGTTTCTTTTCTACCCCAATAACTTTTTTTTTATAGCACGCTCTGAAATCTTTTACTTTTTATTTTATTCCACCATTGCCTTTGACAGATTTCTGGTATCTTTTGGTACTATTTAGTAGTTTTTTTTTAGAACACTGATGACTGGTCCTTAAAATCATTGGGGGTGCTACCGATAGGGCTTTTATGTCTATTATTAAAGACTCTAATAAAGAGGCTAAGAAACAAGCTCAATCATGGAGACTATATAACTCCTGGTCATAGGTGCCATGTTTTCATTGTGCTTATGTGTGACATTTACACGTTTTCGGTCTGATTTGTGTGACATGTCAAATCATTAATCATGATACTTTGAGTGACACTGTTGTGAGTGGAGCAAAGCCGTCATGTCCCTGCAAATAGATACATTTAAAAACAAGCATTTACGATGCAATAGGTCCTGCATTACTGAAAGTTTAAGCTATTGGTGTTGCAAATAATAATGCAAAGTCAAAAGCTCAAACTTTCCGTAATGCGAGACCTATTGCATTGCAAATGCTTGTTTCCTCAGGAGCTGAGTAAAGCACTGTTAATTGCTTCCTTTGTGTGGGGTGGCCTTTTTTCCTGCTGGTGGAGAGAAATTAATTAATTAGGCACAGCAGGGTGACAAAAGGCCCGGGCTCTGATCCTGAGTTGAGCTAGAGAAATATGACAATTCTGGATGACCCATAATGTGTACAGATATCTTTGTGGAACTTGCAGAATTGATTTTACTGTACAGGTTACACCCCAATTCAATACTTTACTGGTCTCTGTAGGCCAAGGGGAAGCGAAATTGCACTCTAAGGCAGTTTGCCCTAATGTGTGTAATGAAGTGTCACTACAGACAAAACAGTAAATCACACTGGCTTTCCCTATTAGTGTACACTCACATTATAATGCCTACCCCAGGTCAATATCTAATCATGCAGAGTCCCCACTGTGCCAGGCTACCTGTGCACAGTTAGCAGGCTGCTCTTGACAGTAGTCTCCCATGCACAGCCCGGAAACATGTACATGGTGTGCGCATGCATTAACGTGTAACCAGCCATGTGCCCCTTACCCTTGCTGCATCGCAGCGGCC
The DNA here is from genome assembly GCA_963921515.1 of Calotriton arnoldi. Lineage (NCBI taxonomy): Eukaryota > Metazoa > Chordata > Amphibia > Caudata > Salamandridae > Calotriton > Calotriton arnoldi. The sequence continues at coordinate 733,892 of CAWUFW010003385.1, forward strand.
TTAGCTTAATAGGCGTACCCTGGCAGTAAACACACACAGTCCATTTGCCATGTGATTACCGTGGGTGAGACACATGTGGTGAGACTCGCCCACAGTAAAAAGTCCAAAACCGGGTGATCAGCGCCTTGAGACCTTTACGGGTGAGTAGCTGCGCTTTATAAACCCCTGATTGATTAATTGATTGATTCATCCAAAAAGCAAAATATTCAGACGTATTGAATGGGTGGAACCCAATTGCAACAACCACATATTGCACTGTTAAAATTAAATGGCCCAAAAGACATGCATGGAGGGAATCAACACTCCAACTTTCAATTATATTGCAAATCCTTCACAATTCAACAAGTATCCCTCTGGTCACACAATAAAGATTCATCTCAAATGCCACAATAGGTCTTGGTAAAAGCAGCTTTAGCAAACCTGTTCCCACTATGCCCGTTTGCAGATGTGAAACTTAACCTGAAACTTGCAGCCGCCAGACTTACAGACCATTCTTGCCACATTGGATGACAACTGGTATGACCTCTGTTGAAAATGCCATTGGTGATTTACCCATAATCCATTGTGCTTTTTTTGCTTCAATATGTTCCTATGGGCGGTTAATTGCAGTGACTTCTCTAGAAATTAAGGGGGAACAACTTGGACCATAGATAAAATTGGCACATGTATATTTGCTTAAAATGCTTATATATATTTTTGTATACTCCTCATGAGGTTATCCTTTCAAATAAAAGCAAAGTATATTTTGTTGAACTCCATGCATTTATCCCTTATGCATTTCGGATTCTCACAAGTCCTTAATCACAGGCTGCATTTTCGACATTACAACATTAAAACATTTCTATCCCTCTCCAGTGGGCTGTCAACTTTGCCAATAACATGTTAATTTGTGTCCTCTCACCTTCCAAAAGTGACTTTGCCCAGTCAAAGTCATGGGCCTGCATTTCTTTCCTGGCTGGACTGCCGTATAAATCACTCCGTTTCTGCCCCAAAATGAAGTTGCACTCCTAGTGAGGTTTTCCTTTCAAGTAAAAGCAAAGCATATTCTGTTGAAATCCATGCATTTATCCCTTAAATGTTTTAAGGTTTGGCAATAGCAAACTCCCACTGGAGGGAAAGCAAAATAGAAACTACCAGCACCATAATGCAGTTGGCAATCGACCCACCTGAGGGCAATACAAATTCAGAGGGAGCTGAGGTTTCATGTTGTTTGGAATGTTGAAAATGCAGCCTGTGGTCAAGGACTCGTGAGAGTCCAAAACGCGTAAGGGATAAATGCATGTATTTCAACAAAATATGCTTCAAAATATGCTTTGCTTTTATTTGAAAGGAAAACCTCACAAGGAGTGCAACTTTATTTTGGGGCAGAAACGGAGTGATATATATATATATATATATATTCACTGAAAAAACCATAGGTTTTAGGGACAGTTATAGTTAGTTGGACATTGCACTCGTAGAAAACCCGTGAAATTCCCCCGTTATAGTTAGTTCAGCTAACTATAACTCGCGCCCCCGCAATGCACTGCTGATGACGTCACATATTACATCACTCATGACATGGTCAGTGACATCACTGATGACATCACTGATGACATCTCAAATGACATCACTGATGATATCATCCAGTGACTGTGTGTTTCTATAAAGTTTAAATATGTTTAATATATATGCCAAGGTGTATTGAAGAATGAGTGGGTGTATAAGTGTCTGGATGGATGATTTAGTAGGTGCGTGACTGACTCTATAAGTGAGTGATTAAACATATCTTACTGAATGCATGGGTTAGTGACTAAACTGGGTGAATGTCTGTATCCGTCTGTCTATTGCTGTGTAAGTGGCTGCATGGGTTTCTGAATAGCTACATGAGTGTCTATATGAGTTATTGATTGGTTGTCTGAGTATCTGTATGGGTGCCTGAGTGTTTGTGTGGGTGGGGTGTGTGCGACTGTGCATAGATGTGTGAGTGGGTGATTCACTGGGTGGATGGTTTCAAGAGTGCATCTGTGATAGACTGTATGGGTGGGTAAGTGTGTGTAAGAGTGTGTTAGTGAGTGAATGTATGTCCCAGTGGTACATGTGTGAGTAACTACATATGTGAAAGGCAGTATATATGTGTGTTGAAGTATATAAATAGCTATAAGCTGAGAGTGTGTGATTGTGAGAGTGACTGTATGGATGAGTGTGTGCTTGTATCAGTGATTGTATAAGAGCGTAAGAATATGCTAGTATTTGTATGAGTAAGTGAGCTGGTGTGTGTATAACTGTATAGGTGAGTAAATGGCAGTGTGTTTAATTATTTGCATGACTGACTAGGTGTGTGAGTACCTCTATGGATGAGTGGCGGTGTTTGAGTGTCTATATAGGAGTATGAGTGCATATGATAGTCCTGTACTGAGTGACCGTAAGTATGAGTGACTGTACGGGTGAGTGAGTGGATGTGTGTGTAGACCTAAGAATCAGTGAGTGGGTATGTAGTTATTGGTGTTGGAGTGTCTATGGTTTTGCGAATGGCAGTCTGTAATTTAGAGTGGGTGTATCAAAGGTTATATTAGGGTGTGAGGAGGTGCATCAGATTATCACGTGGATGATGTCATCAGTGATGTCATCAGTGATGTCATTTGAGATGTCATCAGTGATGTCATCAGTGATGTCACTGACCATGTCATGAGTGATGTAATATGTGACGTCATCAGCAGTGCATTGCGGGGCGCGAGTTATAGTTAGCTGAACTAACTATAACGGGGGAATTTCACGGGTTTTGTACGAGTGCAATGTCCAACTAACTATAACTGTCCCTAAAACCTATGGTTTTTTCAGTGAATTTGTAAGGTTTTTTAAATGCTAATTTCTAACTATAACGTGCCTGAAACCTATGGTTTTTTCAGTGAATTTCAAAGGTTTTTTAAATGCTAATTCCTAACTATAACATGTCTGAAACCTATGGTTTTTTTCAGTGAATTTCAAAGGTTTTGTAAATGACAATTTTTAAATGTATTGTTATATTTATTTTTTTGATACTGATTTACTACATTTTTTTAAACTATTTATTTTTACATATTTTATTTTTTAAATTACATTGTAATTACATTATACATTACACTACAAAATATACTTTCTCAGAATGAATTACTTTAGTTTAAATACTTTGCAAATAGGCAATAGACTTTTAAGTACAGAAGTTACAGTTGTTGCAATGGGCAACACAATTTCAAACACAATGCAACATTGAGCTCAATGTGAATTTCTAGTTAAATGCAATTAGTTACTTTATGGATTACTTTTTCTAACCACAGGACTGGTTCCTAGATTCAGTCCTGGGACATCTCCTGTAAACAGTTGAGTAAAAGCGTTTTGGTTACAGTAGTGATTTTTAAGGAATATTATTGTATTTTAAAAGTTGACACTTAGAAACTTTTTCACATAGAATCACCAATGTTATCCTATGGGAGGAAATTCACTTAGCAGGTAAGTAGTGTTATCGTTACTTTTTCTTACTCAGTGGTGGATCCTGGATCCAGCACTGGTGCATCTCCTGTAAACAGTTGAAAGAATGCGTTTAAGTCATACAGGCGATTTTTAAGGAATATTTGTAGTTTGTGAAAATCGACACTTTGAAACTTTTCTGCTGAAAACCAGACAATGGATTCCAATGGAAGGAAATACAAGTTACTGGTAAGTACGGTTAGAATTACTTTTCAGGGTCAGTGCTGGGCTAAAAGATGCAGCACTGGGTTCTCTCCTGATAACCGGTGAGTAAATCGGAATTCGTAGTTCGGCTGATTTTAGAGGAATATTTGTATGTTTCAAAAATCGACACTTAGAAACTTTTTCGGCAAAAAGCAGGCAATGATATCCTATGGAAGGAAATTCAAGTTACTGGTAAGTAATGTTAAAATTACTTTTCAGGATCAGTACTGAGCTCAAAGATGCAGCACTGAGGTCTCTCCTGATAACAGGTGATTAAATCGGAATTCGTAGTTCGGCTGATTTTAGAGGAATATTATAAAGTTCCAAAACTCCACACTTAGAAGAATTTCCAAGAGAAACCAGTCAATGTTAGCCTATGGAAGGAAATTCAAGTTACTGGTAAGTACGGTTAAAATTACTTTCCAGGATCAGTACTGGGCTAAAAGATGCAGCACTGAGGTCTCTCCTGATAACCGGTGAGTAAATCGGAATTCGTAGTTCGGCTGATTTTAGAGGAATATTTGTATGTTTCAAAAATCGACACTTAGAAACTTTTTCAGCAAAAAGCAGGCAATGATATCCTATGGAAGGAAATTCAAGTTACTGGTAAGTACGGTTAAAATTACTTTTCAGGATTAGTACTGGGCTCAAAGATGCAGCACTGTGGTCTCTCCTGATAACAGGTGAGTAAATCGGAATTCGTAGTTCGGTTGATTTTAGAGGAATATTATAAAGTTCCAAAACTCCACACTTAGAAGAATTTCCAAGTGAAACCAGTCAATGTTAGCCTATGGAAGGAAATTCAAGTTACTGGTAAGTACGGTTAGAATTACTTTTCAGGATCAGTACTGGGCTCAAAGATGCAGCACTGAGGTCTCTCCTGATAACAGGTGAGTAAATCGGAATTCGTAGTTCAGCTGATTTTAGAGGAATATTTGCACAATGGTGAAGGAAGGGGGTGGGGCCTGAGGTGACATGTCTGCAAACACGCCCTGTGGCGCGTTTTAAGTTGGAGAATTAATTCCTCCTCAATCCTGAGGGTCCTTAGGGGCCAACTAGCCCACCAGGAACCTCCAGTATGTGCCAGGGGGCTGCGTTGCAGAGAGGTGTACAGAGGCCACGCCCCTTTTTACAACACTCTGCAACGCAGCTCCGTGGCGCGTACTGGAGGTACCTAGTGGGCTAGTTGGCCCCCAGGGACCCTCAGGATTGAAGAGGATTTAATTCCCCATCTTAAAATGCGCCACGGGGCCTGTTTGCACACATGTCACCTGAAGCCCCGCCCCCTCCCTTCACCACTGTGCAAACGCGCCCGTGGCGCATTTTAAGTTGGGGGATTAAGTCCCCTTGAATCCTGAGGGTCCCTGGAGTCCAACTAGCCCACCATGTACCTCCAAAAGCGCCACAGAGCTGCGTTGCAAAGAGGTGTAAAGGGGCGTGGCCTCTGTACACCTCTCTGCAACGCAGCCCCTGGCGCATACTGGAGGTTCCTGGTGGGCTAGTTGGCCCCCAGGGACCCCCAGTATTCAAGGGGAATTCGTTCCCATCTGCAAACGCGCCAGGGGACGCGTTTGCAGACTGCGGCAGGGTGGGGGCGGGGCCTCCGGCACGATGCCGGTCTTTTTTATTTCTTTTTTTGTATGGGAGGGGGCTGCATGGCCCCCTTCCTTGGCCTCTTTGGCCCCGGGGACCCCATCCCCCGGGGCATGAGGATTTTCAATTTTTTTTAAAATTAAAATAAAACGGGAAGGGGGCCGCGTGGCCCCCCTTCCATGGGCCTATATTGGCCTTGGGACCCCATCCCCTGGGGCATGCCCTCTTTTTAAAATTTTTTAAATATTTGGAGGGGGGGCTGCGTGGCCCCCCTCCTCAGGCCATTTAATGCCCCGGGGACCCCATCCCCCGGGGCCGGCCTTTCCTTTTTTTTCAAATTTTTTTTCAAATTTTTTTTTTTTTGGGGGGAGGGGGGCCGTGTGGCCCCCCTCCCGGGACACTACTTGCCCCGGGGACCCCATCCCCCGGGGCTGGCCCTCTCCGTTGGGGACTGTGGGGGTCCCCAATCCCCCACAGTCCCGCCGGCCCCCGCGTCCCTTGGGAGCCGGCATTGCTTTTCCACATGGGGAGCTGCTAAGATGCAGCTCCCCGTGTGGAAAGCAATCTGCTTGAATTTTGGAAGAGAGAGCAGGTTTCCTGCTCCTCTTCCAAAATCTAAAGCAGTTTGCTATGGCAGGACGGGAGCCGCGAGGCTCCCGCCCTGCCATAGCAAACTACAGTGTCCCGGGGGTAGGCACCCCGGGACACTGCAGGAGCCGGCCCTGGGGGGTGGCGGTCCACAGGGCCATCAAGGGCTCCAGGAGGGGGCCGCGCGGCCCCCTCCCTTGAATTGCACAGCCCCGGGGAGGTGGTGGTCCCCGGGCTCTGGGGCTCCGTAACGGACCCCCACATTTATTTTCTAAGTGCCCCGGGGAGGTGGTGGTCCCCGGGGCATGTGGGGAGCCCCCCCACACGTTATTAAAAATGAAAAAAAGAAGCCCCGGGGGGTGGCGGTCCCCGGGGCTGCGGGAGGGCAGGAGAGCCCTCCCGCACCATTTTGTTTATAAAGCCCCGGGGGGTGGCAGTCCCCGGGCTTGGGGGCCTTAGAGGCCCCCCATATAAAACATAAACCCACCCCCGCATGCCCCCGGGACTTGGGCCACCCGGGGGCAAATACAATCGAAGCGCGGGAGACCGCGCTTCGATTTTGTATCGGCGGGATCCGCGCACCCTAAGCGCATCCCGCCGATTTTTTAAAAAAATGCTTTTTTCTGCCCAGGGGGTCCTTGTGGGACCCCTGAGCAGACCTAGGGGTCAGGGTGTTTCTAGCCTGCCCCCTTTGTGCGTTTTGCGCACTTGTTTCTGTCCCTCGGTTCTACCGAGGGACAAAATGGCTGCCAACACTTCCTGATTTGGAGTGTTGACAGCCAATTAGCATGCAGCTCGTGATCGGGAGGGTGCGCGAATCCGACGCGGCCATATATATATATATGTGATTTTCCTTTTGATTTTCACAGGAACTACTGAACGGATTTACACCATTTAACAAAAAGGGTTCTTTCTGAACCAAGAACTACCTCTTTGCCAAATTTGGTGTAATTCCATTCAGCAGTTCGGGCTGTAGCCGTGGCTAAAGTTTCCTATGGGAAAATGAATGGTGAATACACGTTTTGGGACCCCCCTTTTTTCTCGGCCCCTGCTTGACGAATCACCCCGAAACTTTCAGGGTAGGAGCGGACCGGAGCGGGCCATAAAGTTTGAAAATTTCGCGAAGATTCGTCAACCGACGCAAGAGTTATTTCAAATAGAATGTTGCAGATTTCCTATGGAAAATAGGTCCTAACTATAACTATCTACTGGCGACCGCCAGTAGATAATATATATATATACATATATATATATATATTACCGTTCCTCTGCACCATAAATCAGAAGCACTCGCGAGCGGGTGCCGGCAACATGGTGATGCTCCGTGTAATAAATCAACGCTCCAATGCTCCACGTTTTTCGGAACAAAAGCCAGCACTCACGGGGTAGTTACGGAAGATTTTTCTTTTCTCTTAACAACAAACGCGTTTCGGCATAAGCTGCAGAGAGCTTGCCACTGCTTTTGTGTATTGCGGGGCCTGACGACGAAGGATGCTTTTCACGTCGGATTAGCAGGCACAGCGGGACTCTTATGCAAATAACCTGCTTTCCCTGTCCGAAGGCCCACTGGGGTGTTTTATTGACTTTTAATGAGTGGCAGATCGACAGAACCCACTTGGGAAATACAGCGCTGGTTATTAGAACTACAGGTACCAGCATGCCAGGAGAATTAAGCACACCTGTGAACAAGCAGCGCATGCGCTTAAAAGTACCTTTGCAGCATTTGTCTGTTGTCTGCCGCTTTTCCTCTGATGAAGAGGCCGTGAGGCCTTGAAACGCGTTAGGAAGGTGATTTAAAATTAACTTTGGACTGTGCAAGTTTAGTGGCATTTTATTAATGGTGTTTACCATCCCGCTGACGGCGAGCTCTCACAGCAGGGCAACCTTTGGATGGATTTATTTTGCGGCCGTCTGGCCGCAGAGAGCTTGCCACTGCTTTTGTGTATTGCGGGGCCTGATGACGAAGGATACTTTTCACGTCGGATTAGCAGGCACAGCGGGACTCTTATGCAAATAACCTGCTTTCCCTGTCCGAAGGCCCACTGGGGTGTTTTATAGACTTTTAATGAGTGGCAGATCGACAGAACCCACTTGGGAAATACAGCGCTGGTTATTAGGACTATAGGTACCAGCATGTCAGGAGAATTAAGCACACCTGTGAACAAGCAGCGCATGCGCTTAAAAGTACCTTTGCAGCATTTGTCTGTTGTCTGCCGCTTTTCCTCTGATGAAGAGGCCGTGAGGCCTTGAAACGAGTTAGGAAGGTGATTAAAAATGAACTTTGGACTGTGCAAGTTTGGTGGCATTTTATTAATGGTGTTTACCATCTCGCTGATGGCGAGCTCTCACAGCAGGGCAACTTTTGGATGGATTTATTTTGCGGCAGCCTGGCCGCAGAGAGCTTGTCACTGCTTTTGTGTATTGCGGGGCCTGACGACGAAGGATGCTTTTCACGTCAGATTAGCAGGCACAGCGGGACTCTTATGCAAATAACCTGCTTTCCCTGTCCGAAGGCCCACTGGGGTGTTTTATTGACTTTTAATGAGTGGCAGATCGACAGAACCCACTTGGGAAATACAGCGCTGGTTATTAGGACTACAGTTACCAGCATGCCAGGAGAATTAAGCACACCTGTGAACAAGCAGCGCATGCGCTTAAAAGTACCTTTGCAGTATTTGTCTGTTGTCTGCCGCTTTTCCTCTGATGAAGAGGCCGTGAGGCCTTGAAACGCGTTAGGAAGGTGATTAAAAATGAACTTTGGACTGTGCAAGTTTGGTGGCATTTTATTAATGGTGTTTACCATTCCGCTGACGGCGAGCTCTCACAGCAGGGCAACCTTTGGATGGATTTATTTTGCGGCAGCCTGGCCGCAGAGAGCTTGCCACTGGTTTTGTGTATTGCGGGGCCTGATGACGAAGGATGCTTTTCACGTCGGATTAGCAGGCACAGTGGGACTCTTATGCAAATAACCTGCTTTCCCTGTCCGAAGGCCCACTGGGGTGTTTTATTGACTTTTAATGAGTGGCAGATCGACAGAACCCACTTGGGAAATACAGCGCTGGTTATTAGGACTACAGGTACCAGCATGCCAGGAGAATTAAGCACACCTGTGAACAAGCAGCGCATGCCCTTAAAAGTACCTTTGCAGCATTTGTCTGCCGCTTTTCCTCTGATGAAGAGGCCGTGAGGCCTTGAAACGCGTTAGGAAGGTGATTAAAAATGGACTTTGGACTGTGCAAGTTTGGTGGCATTTTATTAATGGTGTTTACCATCCCGCTGACGGCGAGCTCTCACAGCAGGGCAACCTTTGGATGGATTTATTTTGTGGCAGCCTGGCCGCAGAGAGCTTGCCACTGGTTTTGTGTATTGCGGGGCCTGACGACGAAGGATGCTTTTCACGTCGGATTAGCAGGCACAGCGGGACTCTTATGCAAATAACCTGCTTTCCCTGTCCGAAGGCCCACTGGGGTGTTTTACTGACTTTTAATGAGTGGCAGATCAACAGAACCCACTTGGGAAATACAGCGCTGGTTATTAGGACTACAGGTACCAGCATGCCAGGAGAATTAAGCACACCTGTGAACAAGCAGCGCATGCGCTTAAAAGTACCTTTGCAGCATTTGTCTGTTGTCTGCCGCTTTTCCTCTGATGAAGAGGCCGTGAGGCCTTGAAACGCGTTAGGAAGGTGATTAAAAATGAACTTTGGACTGTGCAAGTTTGGTGGCATTTTATTAATGGTGTTTACCATCCCACTGACGGCAAGCTCTCACAGCAGGCAACCTTTGGATGGATTTATTTTGCGGCAGCCTGGCCACAGAGAGCTTGCCACTGCTTTTGTGTATTGCGGGGCCTGACGACGAAGGATGCTTTTCACGTCGGATTAGCAGGCACAGCGGGACTCTTATGCAAATAACCTGCTTTCCCTGTCCGAAGGCCCACTGGGGTGTTTTATTGACTTTTAATGAGTGGCAGATCGACAGAACCCACTTGGGAAATACAGCGCTGGTTATTAGGACTACAGGTACCAGCATGCCAGGAGAATTAAGCACACCTGTGAACAAGCAGCGCATGCGCTTAAAAGTACCTTTGCAGCATTTGTCTGTTGTCTGCCGATTTTCCTCTGATGAAGAGGCCGTGACGCCTTGAAACGCGTTAGGAAGGTGATTAAAAATGAACTTTGGACTGTGCAAGTTTGGTGGCATTTTATTAATGGTGTTTACCATCCTGCTGACGGCGAGCTCTCACAGCAGGGCAACCTTTGCATGCAATTCATTACCAGCCTCAGTCTCGTAAAAGGTACCGTTTTCATGCAGACCCCTGTAAAGCCCATAGAACTGTGCACGCAACAACAATAGTATTATAACAATGTCAAGCGTTACTGAAAGAGAACTGGCGGCAGCGGACATTTTTAAATCTACTGACGGAATAACAACTGGGGCCGCTAACACCACAGTGCAGTGTCTTCCCACCAGCAACCTGAAAATACTATTTCAACAACTGGAAAAAGCACAAGAAAGGGAGATAAGAAAATGGTGGGAGGCAACATCTTTACAACGATATGTAGACTGCAATCGTGTCCCCAGGGGTCTGCGTATTTTCACTGTACCATCATACGAAAATCCGGACCCCTCACTTCTGAAAGAATGGGCTGAATATACATCAGAATCAGCAAAGGGAATGGTACTAATACTGATAAAATATGCCTGGAGTGACCGCGAAAAATACCTGGCAGAAATCAAGAAACTCGAAGATATGATTAGTAAAGATAAAGACATAAAATGTAGCGAAGAACTGCGAACCACCATGATGAAACGTCTCAAGGATTATGAAGCTACAATAAGACGGAGAAAACAAATAAAGTTTCAAAAAGATGAGCAAGATTATCTCACTGGACGAATTCTAACTTTCGCTCGAAAGTTTGATGCCCCGAGAAAAAGGATGATACAGGGCGCTGCAAAGAGCACAAATAAAGACACCTCGGAATCGGAGGTTGAAACCTCTGAGGGGGAGCAGTCAACAGGCATGGAGGAAGGAAGGAGAAGCAGGGAGTCTCCTTTTTTTCAGGAGTACGAATTGATAAGAGAAACCCGGCAGAGACCATCACAAAGAACACATCCACCTCAACAGCTCAAGCAACAACAAAAAAGCGCAAAACAAGGAGGGGCAAGAGGGGAAGGAGTGGAAGCACCCTCACCAAGAGTGACACGAAGCAGAGGCAGGAGAAATCAATGGTAACAACCAATAAAGATAATACAATCATTAACCTCTCGGACAGAATTCTTACCCGAGATGAAATTAAGGTTCTACAAATGGGCCTAACGTTCTGTCCAACTACGGAATTCAACTTCGTGCAAACGAGGATAGACTTGTCCAGATACATTAGAAAGCTGAAACTACAGAAAATTTTTATTCTCCATCCTAGAAATGACACTGCCACTGGAGGACATAATTGTCCAAATGCAGATCATGATGAATTGAGTGGGCATGATTTGGAAGCCCTGATGGCTTTACAATCCTTGGAATCATCGGAAGAGACGACTGATGTAGCCACATGTCTTGAGACAGCAGGAGGAACACAACAACTCCAAACGAACATGCCGAAAACTGGAGAAGATCTGGCTCCACGAACGGACAGCGGACAGCTACGCCGCCCACAAGAGCGCCACCCGCAATCACCATCACCTCATCAGATCCGCCAAAAGGGCCTCACTCAAAGACCGCCTAGACAACAACGCACACAACAGCAAAGAGCTCTTCAACATCGTGAAGGAACTCTCCAACCCCAGCTCCAACACCAACGACATCCAGCCGTCGCAAGACCTGTGCGACTCACTGGCCACCTCCTTCCACCGCAAAATCGCCGACATCCACGACAGCTTCAACACCACGACCGCCCCGGCAACCACCGAGACCACTGCCCCCACAACCACCAACCGCCTGCTCTCCTGGACCAACATCAACGACGAGGACACCAGCGAGATCATGAACACCATCCACTCCGGTTCACCGCTAGACCCGTGCCCTCACCACATCTTCAACAAAGCCAGTACAGCCATCGCGCCCCATCTCCGGAAAATAATCAACATCTCCTTCGAGACAGCAACCTTCCCGGAAAGCTGGAAGCACGCCGAGATCACCGCCTTACTCAAGAAACCCAAGGCAGACCCCAAGGACCTCAAGAACTTCCGACCCATCTCTCTGCTCCCGTTCCCCGCGAAGGTCACCGAGAAAATCGTCAACAAACAACTGACCCGCTACCTCGAGGAGAACAACATCCTGGACCCTTCCCAGTCCGGCTTCCGCAGCAACCACAGCACCGAAACCGCCCTCATCGCCGCCACCGATGACATCAGGACCCTGCTAGACAACGGAGAAACAGCAGCCCTCATCCTCCTGCACCTATCAGCCGCCTTCGACACGGTCTGCCACCACACACTACGAACACGCCTTCACGACGCCGGGATCCAAGAGAAGGCCCTGGACTGGACCACATCCTTCCTTTCCGGCAGAACACAAAGCGTCCGCCTCGCCCCTTCCGATCCAAGGCCACCAAGATCATCTGCGGCGTACCCCAAGGCTCCTCCCTCAGCCCAACGCTGTTCAACATCTACATGGCACCCCTCGCCCACGTCGCCCGACAGCACAACCTCAACATCATCTCCTACGCCGACGACACCCAGCTGATCCTCTCCCTCACCAAAGACCCTCACACCGCCAAAGCCCACCTCCATGAAGGAATGAAGGCCGTCGCCGAATGGATGAGGACCAGCCGCCTGAAGCTGAACTCGGACAAGACGGAGGTCCTCATCCTTGGTTCCAACCCTTCAGCCTGGGACGACTCCTGGTGGCCAACATCACTGGGAACAGCCCCGCCACCCACCGACCACGTACGCAACCTAGGGGTCATCCTCGACCCCACCCTCTCCATGACTAAGCAGGTCAACGCCGTTTCCTCATCCTGCTTCAACATCCTCCGAATGCTCCGCAGGATCTTCAAGTGGATCCCCACCGAAACAAGAAAAACAGTCACCCAGGCCCTCGTCACCAGCAGGCTGGACTACGGAAACGCCCTCTACGCAGGAACGACGGCTAAGCTCCTGAGACGGCTGCAACGCATCCAGAACGCCTCTGCACCTCTTATCCTCGACATATCCCGACGCAGCCACATCACACCCCACCTGAGAGACCTGCACTGGCTCCCTGTCAACAAGAGGATAACCTTCAAGCTCCTCACCCACGCACACAAAGCACTCCACAACTCCGGACCAGCCTACCTCAACAGACGACTCAGCTTCTACACCCCCACCCGCCAGCTCCGCTCGACCAGCCTCGCCCTCGCCACAGTCCCCCGCATCCGGAAAACGACCGCCGGCGGCAGATCCTTCTCCCACCTCGCCGCCAAGACCTGGAACACCCTCCCCACCAACCTCCGACAGACCCAAGACCTACTGGCCTTCAGAAGACTCCTCAAGACCTGGCTCTTCGATCAGTAGCAGCACCACCCCCTCTTCCCCCAGCGCCTTGAGACCCTCGCGGGTATGTAGTGCGCTTTATAAGTGACATGATTGATTGATTGATTGATTGAACAACGGGGATATAGCAATTTTAAAAGGAAATCAAAAACTATTCCACAGACACCTTACGATGCTGTCTATGTCTTCAATGAGGCTGTCCTTATGGACTTACAAAATCTGGCGAAATCATCAAAAAGGGATGAGAAAAAACGCTATAACATCACAAGAAAGCAATGGGAGGCCATTACAACACTTAAAAATGATTCCAGTATAGAAATAAAACCCTCAGATAAGGGAGGAAATGTTGTTGTATTTAATAAAGAACATTATCAAAAGGAAGCCTTGAGACAACTCATGGATGAGGATTGTTATGAGGACATAAAGAGGGTGGAATATCTGACATGCATAACGGAATATCAGACCCTTTTGAAAGATTGGAGAGATGAAGGGATGTTAAATCAAGAAGAATTTTTGTTCCTTCTCTGTGAAAATCCGGTTCTCCCAACCTTCTATCATCTTCCTAAGATACATAAGGACTCAACAAATCCTCCCGGGAGACCAATTGTATCTTCAATCAATAGTCTCTTAGAAAATACTTCAATTTTTATTGATTTCTTTTTAGCTCCTTTAGTGAAAGACTTGTCATCATATGTAAGAGACACTAAAGATTCCCTGAGATTGATGGAGAACATAGTCTGGGAAACTGATATGCTTTTCATAACATTAGACATTACGAGTTTATATACTTGTATAAATCATCAAGATGGCATATCGGCTGTTAAATGGTTTCTCAACAAAAGATCTTTAAAATTTCATAAGCACAATGAGATGCTTTTGTGCATGATCAGATTTAGTTTAAATAATAATATCTTTCTGTTTGCAGGCAAATTGTATAGACAACTACGCGGGACCGCCATGGGCACGTGCTTCGCCCCCAGCTACGCGAACATTTTCGTCGGCTGGTGGGAGAAGCACGTGGCCTGGGGGGAACTCCATGATCACTGGATGGATAAGATCATGCTATGGGCGAGATATATAGATGATCTCTTTGTTGTTTGGCGTGGTGACCACGCCTCGGCTGAGGAGTATGTCGCCTCGCTGAACAACAACGAGTTGAATCTGAGATTCACGAGCCACATAAGCGAGACATCAGTAAACTATTTGGATTTGGAAGTTTTTGTCGCCAATAATACCTTGCATACACGACTATATAGAAAACCCACAGCGGGAAATGCCGTGTTGCACGCAGCTAGCCATCATCCCAAAAGCCTCTTGCGAAATATCCCTTTTGGTGAACTCCTCCGTATGAAATGTAATTGCTCAGACGAGGGAGATTTTAAAATAGTGGAAGAAGAGGCTGTTGTGAGATTCAAAGAGAGAGGCTATTCTAACAACATTCTCAAGGGAGCTGCGGAAAGAATAGGCAAGATAGATAGGAGACAACTGCTGATAGCCAAAACTAAAGATCCGATTGGAGAGGAGGGACCAGCCAGAATGATTACTAATTTTAGTGCTCAGTCTGGTAGATTGGTACATATTTTCAATAAAAATTGGCATATCTTAAAAACAGACAGTATTCTTAGAAATCATCTTCCTGAACGCCCTCCTATTACATATAAATGCTGTAAATCGCTGGGTGACCATCTGGTTCATAGTCACTTTGATGCCACGCCCAAGGCTCTAAACAGGATGAGTGTAAAAGGCTTTTTTCCTTGCCTTCGCTGTAAAGCTTGTAAATATAGTAGCAAGATGACCAATTTCAGAGGTAGACCAGGAGACCCTAGACCCATCAGGCAGATCACCAAGTTCCTAAATTGTAATACTGATTTTACAGTGTACTGCTTGGAGTGTCCGTGCTCCAAGCGCTACATCGGTAGCACCATTCACCCTACTAAAAAACGTGTTCTCGAACACATGCGCGCAATAACAAACAAAGATAAGACATATCCTGTAGCGCGACACTTCGAGAAGTACCATCAAAGCAATCGGGACCTTTTGAAATTCTACTGTCTAGATCAGGTAGACAGGAAAGAACGAGGGGAGACAGAATAAAACAACTAAGAATATTAGAGTCAAAATATATCATTGACCTCCAGACAAAGGCCCCTTTAGGTTTGAACAATGACGAAGAACTGTGGGTACACTTATAGTAGGTTGTTGCAGAAACGAGTAAACATCTATTGCAAGTTGAACTTAGGAACAACTGTTCGCTTATATGAATCAGACATCATCATAATCATTTTTTGAAATAATTCTCTTAGTAATGTATACGCTAGCCCATACAGGGCCAAACAGTAGAAATTGGGAGATTAAATTGGTGTGATTTAGTAAGACTAATATTATGCAATGAATTGTAGACACATGATATATGTTTTATTATGCACAGAGATGTCTTATTTTAATGATAAACATACACCTAATTTAGAATAGTGGTTTATTTTCCCAATCAAATGTTTTTAATTCACGTTTGCACTGGCACTTTATTTACTTTTATTCGACATTTCAATGAATTGTATATGACTAAACACGTTCAAAGATGGCCGCGATGAATTTGAGATACTGTAGTCCATCATTGTTATCTACTATTGTCACGTGAGGCGTCTAATCTTGAAATGCCGAATTGTTGCACAGAGCACCTGACATTGACAAAGCCGCAAGGCGAAACGCGTCTGTCGGGGGAGGGGGTCTGCAGAATAAAGCACTTTGTACATCGGATGCCTTGTGAGTGCTTTCCTTCATGGACGTAAAACCGGCGCGTCTGAGTTTTCTATATATATATATATATATATATATATTCACTGAAAAAACCATAGGTTTTAGGGACAGTTATAGTTACAAATTAGCATTTAAAAAACCTTTGAAATTCACTGAAAAAACCATAGGTTTCAGATATTTTATAGTTACAAATTAGCATTTAAAAAACCTTTGAAATTCACTGAAAAAACCATAGGTTTTAGGGACAGTTATAGTTAGTTGGACATTTCACTCGTACAAAACCCGTGAAATTCCCCGTTATAGTTAGTTCAGCTAACTATAACTCGCGCCCCGCAATGCACTGCTGATGACGTCACATATTACATCACTCATGACATGGTCAGTGACATCACTGATGACATCACTGATGACATCTCAAATGACATCACTGATGACATCATCCAGTGACTGTGTGTTTCTGTAAAGTTTAAATATTTTTAATATATATAGGAAAAGACGTATTGAAGAATGAGTGGGTGTGTAAGTGTCTGTATGGATGATTTAGTAGGTGCGTGACTGACTCTATAAGTGAGTGATTTAACGTATCTTACTGAATGCATGGGTTAGTGACTAAACTGGGTGAATGTCTGTATCCGTCTGTCTGTTGCTGTGTAAGTGGCTGCATGGGTTTGTGAATAGCTACATGAGTGTCTATATGAGTTATTGATTGGTTGTCTGAGTATCTGTATGGGTGCCTGAGTGTTTGTGTGGGTGGGGTGTGTGCGACTCTGTGCATAGATGTGTGAGTGGGTGATTCACTGGGTGGATGGTTTCAAGAGTGCATCTGTGATAGACTGTATGGGTGGGTAAGTGTGTGTAAGAGTGTGTTAGTGAGTGAATGTATGTCCCAGTGGTACATGTGTGAGTAACTACATATGTGAAAGCCAGTATATATGTGTGTTGGAGTATATAAATAGCTATAAGCGAGAGTGAGTGATTGTGATAGTGGCTGTATGGATGAGTGTGTGCTTGTATCAGTGATTGTATAAGAGCGTAACAATGTGCTAGTATTTGTATGATTAAGTGAGCTGGTGTGTGTATAACTGTATAGGTGAGTAAATGGCAGTGTGTTTAATTATTTGCATTACTGACTAGGTGTGTGAGTACCTCTTTGGATGAGTGGCGGTGTTTGAGTGTCTATATAGGAGTAAGAGTGCATATGATAGTCCTGTACTGAGTGACCATAAGTATGAGTGACTGTACGGGTGAGTGAGTGGATGTGTGTGTGTAGACCTAAGAATCAGTGAGTGGGTATGTAGTTATTGGTGTTGGAGTGTCTATAGTTTTGCGAATGGCAGTCTGTAATTTAGATTGGGTGTATCAAAGGTTATATTAGGGTGTGAGGAGCTGCATCAGATTATCACGTGGATGATGTCATCAGTGATGTCATTTGAGATGTCATCAGTGATGTCATCAGTGATGTCACTGACCATGTCATGAGTGATGTAATATGTGATGTCATCAGCAGTGCATTGCGGGGCGCGAGTTATAGTTAGCTGAACTAACTATAACGGGGGAATTTCACGGGTTTTGTACGAGTGAAATGTCCAACTAACTATAACTGTCCCTAAAACCTATGGTTTTTTCAGTGAATTTCAAAGGTTTTTTAAATGCTAATTTGTAACTATAACATATCTGAAACCTATGGTTTTTTCAGTGAATTTCAAAGGTTTTTTAAATGCTAATTTGTAACTATAACTGTCCCTAAAACCTATGGTTGTTTCAGTGAATTTCAAAGGTTTTTTAAATGCTAATTTCTAACTATAACGTGTCTGAAACCTATGGTTTTTTCAGTGAATTTCAAAGGTTTTTTAAATGCTAATTTGTAATTATAACGTGCCTGAAACCTACGGTTTTTTCAGTGAATTTCAAAGGTTTTTTAAATGTATTAATTTTTATATTATTTTTTTTCATACTGATTTACTACATTTTTAGAAACAATTTCTTTTACATATTTTATTTTTTAAATTACATTGTAATTACATTATACATTACATTACAAAAAATACTTTCTCAGAATGAATTACTTTAGTTTAAATACTTAGCACATAGGCAATAGACTTTTAAGTACAGTAGTTACAGTTGTTGCAATGGGCAACACATTTTCAAACACAATGCAACATTCAGCTCAATGTGAATTTCTAGTTAAATGCAATTAGTTACTTTATGGATTACTTTTTCTAACCACAGGACTGGATCCTAGATTCAGTCCTGGGACATCTCCTGTAAACAGTTGAGTAAAAGCGTTTTGGTTACACTCGTGATTTTTAAGGAATATTATTGTATTTTAAAAGTTGACACTTAGAAACTTTTCCTCATAGAATCACCAATGTTATCCTATGGAAGGAAATTCACTTAGCAGGTAAAAACTGTTATCGTTACTTTTTCTTACTCAGTGTTGGATCCTGGATCCAGCACTGGTGCATCTCCTGTAAACAGTTGAAAAAATGCGTTTAAGTCATACAGGCGATTTTTAAGGAATATTTGTAGTTTGTGAAAATCGACACTTTGAAACTTTTCTGCTGAAAACCAGACAATGGATTCCTATGGAAGAAAAGATAAGTTACTGGTAAGTACGGTTAAAATTACTTTTGAGGATCAGTACTGGGCTGAAAGATGCAGCACTGAGGTCTCTCCTGATAACAGGTGAGTAAATCGGAATTCGTATTTCGGCTGATTTTAGAGGAATATTTTAAAGTTCCAAAACTCCACACTTAGAAGAATTTCCAAGTGAAACCAGTCAATGTTAGCCTATGGAAGGAAATTCAAGTTACTGGTAAGTACGGTTAAAATTACTTTTCAGGACCAGTACTGGGCTGAAAGATACAGCACTGAGGTCTCTCCTTATAACAGGTGAGTAAATCGGAATTCGTATTTCGGCTGATTTTAGAGGAATATTTGTATGTTTAAAAAATCAACACTTAGAAACTTTTTCAGCAAAAAGCAGGCAATGATATCCTATGGAAGGAAATTCAAGTTACTGGTAAGTACGGTTAAAATTACTTTTGAGGATCAGTACTGGGCTGAAAGATGCAGCACTGAGGTCTCTCCTGATAACAGGTGAGTAAATCGGAATTCGTATTTCGGCTGATTTTAGAGGAATATTTTAAAGTTCCAAAACTCCACACTTAGAAGAATTTCCAAGTGAAACCAGTCAATGTTAGCCTATGGAAGGAAATTCAAGTTACTGGTAAGTACGGTTAAAATTACTTTTCAGGACCAGTACTGGGCTGAAAGATACAGCACTGAGGTCTCTCCTGATAACAGGTGAGTACATCGGAATTCGTATTTCGGCTGATTTTAGAGGAATATTTGCACAATGGTGAAGGGAGGGGGCGGGGCCTGAGGTGACATCTGTGCAAACGCGCCCCGTGGCGCGTTTTAAGTAGGGGGATTAAGTCCCCTTGAATCATGAGGGTCCCTACGGGCCAACTAGCCCACCAGGAACCTCCAGTATGCGCCAGGGGCTGCGTTGCAGAGACATGTACAGAGGCCACACCCCTTTTTACACCTCTCTGCAACGCAGCTCTGTGGCGCTTTCTGGACGTACCTGTTGGGCTAGTTGGCCCCAGGGACCCTCAGGATTGAAGGGGATTTAATTCCCCATCTTAAAACGCGCCACGGGGCCTGTTTGCACACATGTCACCTGAAGCCCCCGCCCTCCCTTCACCACTGTGCAAACGCGCCCCGTGGCGCGTTTTAAGTCGGGGATTAACTCCCTTGAATCCTGAGGGTCCCTGGGGTGCAACTAGCCCACCATATACCTCCAAAGCGCCACATAGCTGCGTTGCAGAGAGGTGTAAAAGGGGCGTGGCCTCTGTACACCTCTCTGCAAGGCAGCCCCTGGCGCATACTGGAGGTTCCTGGTGGGCTAGTTGGCTCCCAGGGACCCCCAGTATTCAAGGGAATTCGTTCCCCTCTGCAAACGCGTCCTTGTGGGACCCCTGAGCAAACCTAGGGGGTCAGGGTGTTTCTACCCTGCCCCCTTTGTGCGCTTTGCGCACTTGTTTCTGTCCCTCGGTTCTACCGAGGGATAAAATGGCTGCCAACATTTCCTGAATCGGAATGTTGACAGCCAGCTGACAGCCAATTAACATGCAGCTCGTGATCGGGACGGTGCGCGCAGGGTGCGCTGAGGGTACGCGGACCCTACTCGGCCATAGATATCACTATCTTTTTACTTTTGATTTTCTCAGCAACTACTGAACGGATTTACACCATTTAACAAAAGGGTTCTTTCTGAACCAAGAACTACCTCTTTGCCAAATTTGGTGTAATTCCGTTCAGCAGTTCGGGCTGTAGCCGTGTCTAAAGTTTCCTATGGAAAATTGCATGGGGAAAACGCGTTTTGGGACCCCCTTTTTTCTCGGCCCCCGCTTGACGAATCCCCCCGAGACTTTCAGGGTAAGAGCGGACCGGAGGCCAACTAGCCCACCAGGAACCTCCAGTATGCGCCAGGGGGCTGCCTTGCAGAGAGGTGTACAGAGGCCACGCCCTTTTACACCTCTCTGCAACGCAGCTCTGTGGCGCTTTGGAGGTATATGGTGGGCTAGTTGGACTCCGGGGACCCTCAGGATTCAAGGGGACTTAATCCCCCAACTTAAAACGCGCCACGGGGCGCGTTTGCACAGTGGTGAAGGGAGGGGCGGGGCTTCAGGTGACATGTGTGCAAACAGGCCCCGTGGCGCGTTTTAAGATGGGGAATTAAATCCCCTTCAATCCTGAGGGTCCCTGGGGCCAACTAGCCCAACAGGTACATCCAGAAAGCGCCACAGAGCTGCGTTGCAGAGAGGTGTAAAAGGGGTGTGGCCTCTCTACACGTCTCTGCAACGCAGCCCCTGGCGCATATTGGAGGTTCCTGGTGGGCTAGTTGGCCCCTAGGGACCCTCAGGATTCAAGGGGACTTAATCCCCCAACTTAAAACGCGCCACGGGGCGCGTTTGCACAGATGTAACCTCAGGCCCCGCCCCTCCCTTCACCATTGTGCAAATATTCCTCTAAAATCAGCCGAAATACGAATACCGATTTACTCACCTGTTATCAGGAGAGACCTCAGTGCTGTATCTTTCAGCCCAGTACTGGTCCTGAAAAGTAATTCTAACCATACTTACCAGTAACTTGAATTTCCTTCCATAGGCTAACATTGACTGGTTTCACTTGGAAATTCTTCTAAGTGTGGAGTTTTGGAACTTTAAAATATTCCTCTAAAATCAGCCGAAATACGAATTCCGATTTACTCACCTGTTATCAGGAGAGACCTCAGTGCTGCATCTTTCAGCCCAGTACTGGTCCTGAAAAGTAATTTTAGCCGTACTTACCGGTAACTTGAATTTCCTTCATAGGCTAACATTGACTGGTTTCACTTGGAAATTCTTCTAAGTGTGGAGTTTTGGAACTTTAAAATATTCCTCTAAAATCAGCCGAAATACGAATTCCGATTTACTCACCTGTTATCAGGAGAGACCTCAGTGCTGCATCTTTCAGCCCAGTACTGGTCCTGAAAAGTAATTTTAACCGTACTTACCGGTAACTTGAATTTCCTTCATAGGCTAACATTGACTGGTTTCACTTGGAAATTCTTCTAAGTGTGGAGTTTTGGAACTTTAAAATATTCCTCTAAAATCAGCCGAAATACGAATTCCGATTTACTCACCTGTTATAAGGAGAGACCTCAGTGCTGTATCTTTCAGCCCAGTACTGGTCCTGAAAAGTAATTTTAACCGTACTTACCAGTAACTTGAATTTCCTTCCATAGGCTAACATTGACTGGTTTCACTTGGAAATTCTTCTAAGTGTGGAGTTTTGGAACTTTAAAATATTCCTCTAAAATCAGCCGAAATACGAATTCCGATTTACTCACCTGTTATCAGGAGAGACCTCAGTGCTGCATCTTTCAGCCCAGTACTGGTCCTGAAAAGTAATTTTAACCGTACTTACCGGTAACTTGAATTTCCTTCATAGGCTAACATTGACTGGTTTCACTTGGAAATTCTTCTAAGTGTGGAGTTTTGGAACTTTAAAATATTCCTCTAAAATCAACCGAAATACGAATTCCGATTTACTCACCTGTTATCAGGAGAGACCTCAGTGCTGCATCTTTCAGCCCAGTACTGATCCTGAAAAGTAATTTTAACCGTACTTACCGGTAACTTGAATTTCCTTCATAGGCTAACATTGACTGGTTTCACTTGGAAATTCTTCTAAGTGTGGAGTTTTGGAACTTTAAAATATTCCTCTAAAATCAGCCGAAATACGAATTCCGATTTACTCACCTGTTATCAGGAGAGACCTCAGTGCTGCATCTTTCAGCCCAGTACTGATCCTCAAAAGTAATTTTAACCGTACTTACCAGTAACTTGAATTTCCTTCCATAGGATATCATTGCCTGCTTTTTGCTGAAAAAGTTTCTAAGTGTTGATTTTTTAAACATACAAATATTCCTCTAAAATCAGCCGAAATCCAAATTCTGATTTACTCACCTGTTATCAGGAGAGACCTCAGTGCTGCATCTTTCAGCCCAGTACTGGTCCTGAAAAGTAATTTTAACCGTACTTACCAGTAACTTGAATTTCCTTCCATAGGCTAACATTGACTGGTTTCACTTGGAAATTCTTCTAAGTGTGGAGTTTTGGAACTTTAAAATATTCCTCTAAAATCAGCCGAAATACGAATTCCGATTTACTCACCTGTTATCAGGAGAGACCTCAGTGCTGCATCTTTCAGCCCAGTACTGATCCTCAAAAGTAATTTTAACCGTACTTACCGGTAACTTGAATTTCCTTCATAGGCTAAGATTGACTGGTTTTCAGCAAAAAGTTTCAAAGTGTTGATTTTCACAAACTACAAATATTTCTTAAAAATCGCCTGTATGACTTAAACGCATTTTTTCAACTGTTTACAGGAGATGCACCAGTGCTGGATCCAGGATCCAACACTGAGTAAGAAAAAGTAACGATAACAGTTTTTACCTGCTAAGTGAATTTCCTTCCATAGGATAACATTGGTGATTCTATGAGAAAAAGTTTCAAAGTGTCAACTTTTAAAATACAATAATATTCCTTAAAAATCACTAATGTAACCAAAACGCTTTTACTCAACTGTTTACAGGAGATGTCCCAGGACTGAATCTAGGATCCAGTCCTGTGGTTAGAAAAGTAATCCCTAAAGTAACTAATTGCATTTAACTAGAAATTCACATTGAGCTGAATGTTGCATTGTGTTTGAAAATGTGTTGCCCATTGCAACAACTGTAACTACTGTACTTAAAAGTCTATTGCCTATGTGCAAAGTATTTAAACTAAAGTAATTCATTCTGAGAAAGTATTTTTTGTAATGTAATGTATAATGTAATTACAATGTAATTTAAAAAATAAAATATGTAAAAAAAAATTGTTTCTAAAAATGTAGTAAATCAGTATGAAAAAAATGAATATAACAATTAATACATTTAAAAATTGTCATTTACAAAACCTTTGAAATTCACTGAAAAAACCGTAGGTTTCAGGCACGTTATAGTTAGAAATTAGCATTTAAAAACCTTTGAAATTCACTGAAAAAACCATAGGTTTCAGACACGTTATAGTTACAAATTAGCATTTAAAAAACCTTTGAAATTCACTGAAAAAACCATAGGTTTCAGACACGTTATAGTTACAAATTAGCATTTAAAAAACCTTTGAAATTCACTGAAAAAACCATAGGTTTTAGGGACAGTTTTAGTTACTTGGACATTGCACTCGTACAAAACCCGTGAAATTCCCCCGTTATAGTTAGTTCAGCTAACTATAACTCGCGCCCCGCAATGCACTGCTGATGACGTCACATATTACATCACTCATGACATGGTCAGTGACATCACTGATGACATCACTGATGACATCTCAAATGACATCACTGATGACATCATCCACGTGATAATCTGATGCACCTCCTCACACCCTAATATAACCTTTGATACACCCATTCTAAATTACAGACTGCCATTCGCAAAACCATAGACACTCCAACACCAATAACTACATACCCACTCACTGATTCTTAGGTCTACACACACACATCCACTCACTCACCCGTACAGTCACTCATACTTACGGTCACTCAGTACAGGACTATCATATGCACTCTTACTCCTATATAGACACTCAAACAACGCCACTCATCCATAGAGATACTCACACACCTAGTCAGTCATGCAAATAATTAAACACACTGCCATTTACTCACCTATACAGTTATACACACACCAGCTCACTTACTCATACAAATAGTAGCACATTGTTACGCTCTTATACAATCACAGATACAAGCACACACTCATCCATACAGCCACTATCACAATCACTCACTCTTGCTTATAGCTATTTATATACTCCAACACACATATATACTGCCTTTCACATATGTAGTTACTCACACATGTACCACTGGGACATACATTCACTCACTAACACACTCTTACACACACTTACCCACCCATACAGTCTATCACAGATGCACTCTTGAAACCATCCACCCAGTGAATCACCCACTCACACATCTATGCACAGAGTTGCACACACCCCTCCCACACAAACACTCAGGCACCCATACAGATACTCAGACAAGCATTCAATAACTCATATAGACACTCATTTAGCTATTCACAAACACATGCAGCCACTTACACAGCAACACACAGACGGATACAGACATTCACCCAGTTTAGTCACTAACCCATGCATTCAGTAAGATACGTTAAATCACTCACTTATAGAGTCAGTCACGCACCTACTAAATCATCCATACAGACACTTACACACCCACTCATTCTTCAATACGTCTTTTCCTATATATATTAAAAATATTTAAACTTTACAGAAACACAGTCACTGGATGATGTCATCAGTGATGTCATTTGAGATGTCATCAGTGATGTCATCAGTGATGTCACTGACCATGTCATGAGTGATGTAATATGTGACGTCATCAGCAGTGCATTGCGGGGGCGCGAGTTATAGTTAGCTGAACTAACTATAACGGGGGAATTTCACGGGTTTTGTACGAGTGCAATGTCCAAGTAACTAAAACTGTCCCTAAAACCTATGGTTTTTTCAGTGAATTTCAAAGGTTTTTTAAATGCTAATTTCTAACTATAACGTCCCTGAAACCTATGGTTTTTTCAGTGAATTTCAAAGGTTTTTTAAATGCTAATTTCTAACTACAACGTCCCTGAAACCTATGTTTTTTTTCAGTGAATTTCAAAGGTTTTTTAAATGCTAATTTCTAACTATGCCTACAAAGGTAGGACATGTGCAGAAAGAGGAAGAACGGCGCAGAAAGAAGCAAGAGAAATGCAGAAAGAGGCAACAGAAGTCCAGAAAGACGAAGAAAGGTTCAGAAAGAAGCAAGAGATATGCAGAAAGAACCAACAGAGGTGCAGAAAGAAGCCTTGTTGCAAAGTCATCCTGTGCCCCCAACTTTTTGCTGACTGGTACTGGTGGTAACTGACTGACTAACCAGGCCCGGAGCCAGTGCTATCCTGAAAGACACTTAGAATACAGTGAAAACACCTACATACACTAGGGTACACTATGGGTTGGTGACCCCTGTGATTGGCATGACCTCCCCTGTAAGGCCCTAGTATATAATAGGGCAGGGGGATTAAAACTACCTCTAAGTCAGAGGTGCAGAAAGATGCTTCTTTAAGTAGTAGTCACATTTGCAGAGTGGTGGAGAAAGGGTGCTGGGCCTCCGACCAGCGCTCATGAATTCCACTGCATAGGACTTACAGGAAGTACCAGGAGGGCTTCTTGGCCCCCAAAGTCCCACAGGAGAAAATTGGACTTCATCCCCCATCCCGTAGTCTGCCAGGAGGCGCGTTTGCAGAGTGGTGGAGAAAAAGTGGCATGGCCTCCGAAGACGTCTTAGCAATCCCACTGTGTGGGACTTACTGGAGGTAACAAGAGGGGTAGTTGGCCCCCAAGGACATCCCTGGGGGCCAACTACCCCTCCTATTACCTCCAGTGAGTCCTACACAGCAGGATTGCTAAGTTCTTATAGCAGGCCACGCCCCCTTTGCCCACCACTGTGCAAACGCGCTCCCTGGTGCTCTCTTGGATGGGGATTAAGGTCCCCTTCACTGCTGGAGGTCCTTTAGGGGCCAACTAGCCTACCTCTTACCTCCAGTAAGCCCCACACAGTGGGATTGCTGAGAGGTGGACACAGGCCACGCCCCTTTCTCCACCACTCTGCAGACGCACCTCCTGGCGCGTTCTGGGTTGGGGGATTAGGTCCCCTTGAATCCTGAGGGTCCCTGGGGGCCAACTAGCCCACCAGGTATCTCCAGTAAGCCCCACAGAGCTGCATTGCAGAGAGGTGGTCCGAGGCCACGCCCCTTTTTACATCACTCAGAAAAAGCGGCTCCTGGCGCACTGCTGCTTGGAGGATGAAGTCCACTTGTGTCCTGAGGTCCTCAGGACACAAGAGGACCTCATCGCCTCAAGCGAGAGCAGGTTTCCTGCTCTCGCTTCCAAAAACCAAAGCAGAGTTTGCTCCTGCCCTGCCATAGCAAACAGCAATGTCCCGGGGGTGGGCACCCCGGGACATTGCAGGAGCCGGCCCTGGGGGGTGCCGGTCCCCAGGGCCATCAAGGGCTCCAGGAGGGGGGCCGCGCAGCCCCACTCCCAATGTTTCTAAAGTCCTGGGGAGGTGGTGGTCCCTGGGGCTTGGGGGGCCCGCGAAGCCCCCCTGATTAATAACAGAAGCTCCGGGGAGGTGGTGGTCCCCGGGGCTTGGGGGGGCCCACGAGGCCCCCCCACTAACCAAGGAAGCCCCGGGGAGGTGGTGGTCCCCGGGGTTTGGGGGGCCCGCGAGGCCCCCCGACCCTATTATATAAAAGCCCTGGGGAGGTGGTGGTCCCTGGGGCAGCATGGGGGGGTTGGGACCCCCCCACGCATTTATTGACGCCCCGGGGAGGTAGAGGTCCCTGGGACTGCGGGGGCCCCCGCGGGCTCCAGCAAATTAATTACACATTGCCCCCGGGACCTGGCCCACCCGGGGGCTTATTTTCTCGGCCGGATTCGCGAACCCAGTGCGAATTGGGCCATTTTACTTTTTTAAAACTGCTTTTTTTAGCCTTGTGGGACCCCCTGAGCAGGCCTAGGGGGTCAGGGTGTTTCTACCCTGCCCCCTTTTCTTTTTTTTCACCTTTTTTTCTACTGATTTCTTGTGACTCGGTTACCGAGTCACAAGATGGCTGCCAACACTTCCTGGTTTGGAGTGTTGGCAGCCAATCAGAAGTCAGCTCGTGCTCGGGAGGAGTCGCGACTCCTCCTCGGTGCTCAGATATCGACAGTTTTCTTTTATTAATTTCTCAGGAACTACTGAACGGATTTACACCATTTAAAAAAAGGTCGCTTTCTGAACCAAGAGCTACCTTTTTGCCAAATTTGGTGTAATTCCGTTCAGCAGTTCGGGCTGTAGCCTGTTCCAATTTTTCCTATGGAAATTAACATGGGGAAAACGCGTTTTGGGACCCCCCTTTTTTTCTCGGCCTCCGCTTGACGAATCACCCCAAAACTTTCAAGACAGGAGCTGACCGGAGCGGGTCATTAGTTTTGAAAATTTCACGAAGATTCGTCAAACGGCACCAAAGATATTGGCAAATCAAAAAACGCTTTTCCTATGGAAACTAGGTCCTAACTATAACTACCTACTGGCGACCGCCAGTAGTTAATGTATATATATATCTATATCGTAACACCTCCCACTCCAGACAGAAAGAGAGCACACACACGAGGCTGTAGGATTTAAGGCTTCTTTATTTCATCTGGCCTTCCTCGACCCGGGAAGCCAAGAGAGACACGTTTCGGCTGCCGCAGCAGCCTTTGTCAATCTAATTGGCGCCATTTTTAAAACAACTTATATATTGTCCAAATCATAGACATAGAAGAAATGCAGCGTATGTTAAAAAACAGCGTGTGTTATAAATCACACAAAATGTGCAAATGAAATACAATTACATCTGAAAGTTGCGTATCACAGCAATAATGATGGACTACCTACAATTTCCACATAAATTGTGATAGCATGCATGATGACCTGAACAATCAAATTAATGATATTGGGTAAGCCCAAATAAGTCTGTTATTATTGAGCGCATAATTGTAAAACATATTGTTGCATGTTTTAAAACCATACAATTGCTGAATTAAAAAACAGCAAGAACATCTATAATGCAAGCGTTTTAAAGGTGCCGTGTAAATTGGAGCATTTAGGAAAACTTCATCGAACAGAAGCAGTAACAGCTGGATATTTGAGATGCACTTAAACTTAACGGCTTTTGGTAACCACTCAACCAACATAGTTACGATCCATTGCTCATGCGCAAAACATTCTGAAGTCACAGCTGATAGAATTTGGGCACAGCACAGCGGGGAGTGTTCCACGCATTTGAAATAATAAAGACCCAATAGGTAATGTCTCCTGTGCATGCAGTGTCTCCAGATTGCACTATGATATATAGTCAAATCCCAAGTGTTGGTTAGATGTGGGTGATTGTCAAAGCCCTTCCCAAATGGCCAAAAACACATCGTCACGTCGCGTTTAAAATAACCAGCAGCTCCTAAATCAGCACCTATAAAACACAATTCCAGGGTCGGGGGAGGCCTTGACATAAAAATTGATGAAGCTTCACAGTCCTCACCATTAAGCATTGGCTTTCACGGTGCCCAGTCACCGGTTCTCCTTCGGCATACTGAGTGAGAATACAGGACAAGAAGGATAAAATGCCATCTTCCCGCTGAAAATCGCTAGATTTCCTCGCGTCGAGCGAACCCCACCTCCACTGCCGACTTCTCTATTTCCTCTCTCCCGAGGTGTGATCAGGGGGCTCACCAGTATAGCACTCCCATGCTACCTCCATTACCAGTTGCAGTCACACCGGCGGGCCAAAACGACTGGTGATGCGTGTAGAACATCAACCGCTAACGGTGAATAAGTATCGTAACACCTCCCACTCCAGACATAAAGAGAGCACGCACACGTGGCTGCAGGATTTAAGGCTTCTTTATTTCATCTGGCCTTCCTCGACCCGGGAAGCCAAGAGAGACGCGTTTCGGCTGCCGCAGCAGCCATTGTCAATCTAATTGGCGCCATTTTTAAAACAACTTATATATTGTCCAAATCATAGACATAGAAGAAATGCAGCGTATGTTAAAAAACAGCGTGTGTTATAAATCACACAAAATGTGCAAATGAAATACAATTACATCTGAAAGTTGCGTATCACAGCAATAATGATGGACTACCTACAATTTCCACATAAATTGTGATAGCATGCATGATGACCTGAACAATCAAATTAATGATATCGGGTAAGCCCAAATAAGTCTGTTATTATTGCGCGCATAATTGTAAAACATATTGTTGCATGTTTTAAAACCATACAATTGCTGAATTAAAAAACAGCAAGAACATCTATAATGCAAGCGTTTTAAAGGTGCCGTGTAAATTGGAGCATTTAGGAAAACAGCATCGAACAGAAGCAGTAACAGCTGGATATTTGAGATGCACTTAAACTTTACGGCTTTTGGTAACCACTCAACCAACATAGTTACGATCCATTGCTCATGCGCAAAACATTCTGAAGTCACAGCTGATAGAATTTGGGCACAGCACAGCCGGGAGTGTTCCACGCATTTGAAAGAATAAAGACCCAATAGGTAATGTCTCCTGTGCACGCAATGTCTCCAGTTTGCACTATGATATATATAAATTACCTACAGTCACCAGTAGGTAGTTATAATTAGGACCTAGATTCCATAGGAAAAGCATTTTTTGATTTGCCAATATCTTTGGCGTCGTTTCACAAATCTACACGTTTTCTCCATGTTAATTTCCATATGAAACTTTAGACATGGCTACAGCTCGAACTGCTGAACGGAATTACACAAAATTTGGCAAAACGGTAGCTCTTGGTTCAGAAATGGTGTAAATCCGTTCAGTAATTCCTGAGAAATTGAAACATTTCTCAGATATTCAAGTGGGGACACAGAGGATCCGCGAACCCTCCCGATCTTGTGCCTGCAATCTGATTGGCTGCCAACACTTCAAACCAGGAAGAGTTGGCAGCCATCTTGTGACTCGGTTGAACCGAGTCTCAAGAAAAAAAGGTAAAAAAACATTAAAAAACAAGAAAAGGGGGCAGGGTAGAAACACCCTGACCCTCTAGGCCTGCTCCGGGGGGTCACACATGGACCCCCAGGGCCAAAAGAAGCATTTTCTTTTAATGTGGGTGCAATTCGCGGTGCATCCGCGAATCCGGCCCATAAAAATAAAAACAAAGCGCTGTCTCACGCGCTTCGTTTTCTTTAAGACCCCGGGCGGGCCAAGTCTCGAGGGCAATGAAAGAACCACAGCCACGAGGACCGCCACCTCCCCGGGGCTTATACATCCAATGTGGGGGGGCTACGAGGCCCCCCCACAGCCCCGGGAACCGCCACCTCCCCAGGGCTAAATATATAATTAGGCGTGGAAGGCTCCTGCCCCCCACGCAGCCCCGGGGACCACCACCTCCCAGGGCTATGTTTGTGAAATGCAGGGGGCCACGTGGCCCCCCGCAGCCCCGGGGAGCTCCAAACAGTGTGCTTGCTTGAACAAGCGAGAGCACTTTGCTCTTGCTTGTTCAAAGCGAGTACACTTTGCTTTTTACCCCCAGGGATCTGCATCTTAGCAGCTCCCTGGGGGTAAAAAGCAATGCTGGCTCCCGCAAGAGGGGGGAGCCGGCAGGGACTGCTGGGGCCTTCAGGCTCACCCACGGTCCCCAACCAGCTGGCCATGCCCTGGGGAATTGGGGTCCCCGGGGCCAAAAATGGCCCAGGAGGGGGGCCACTCGCGCTTCCTCCCTTTTTTTATTTAAAAAAAGAAAATGGCCAGGCCCCGGGGGATGTACTAACTGGTATTGGTGTTTCTATGGACATCATCTCCCCGCAGGCCATCGCATCCACCAACTACACCCTGCTGGGAGACCTCAACTTCCACCTCGACAACCAACTGGACCCCAACACCGCATCCCTCCTGGACAACCTCCACAACATCGGACTTCGCCAGATCGTGACCGAGCCCACGCACTCAGCAGGACACACCCTCGACCCCCTCTTCACTACAGGAAACTCCATCACCTTCAGCCACACCACCGAACTCCCATGGACCGACCATCGTTGCGTCCACTGCACCTTCAGAACACCCACCATCCACAGACACCAGCACCTGCTCCCACGAAGAAACTGGACCAGAATCACCGACGACCAGCTCACCTCCTCACTCAACAACTCCACCCCAACCATCGCGGAAAACGACGACCCCAACACCGCAGCCCGAACCCTGCATAGATGGATCTCGGACAGCGTCAACACTATAGCCCCCCTCAAGAAAAACAACAATACCCGCGCCAAGAAAGCCAGATGGTTTACCACCGAACTTCGAGAGTCCAGACGCACTTGCCGCCGCCTTGAAAAGGCCTGGAGGAACACTAAATCCACAGAAGCCCACAACAACTTCAGAGCCGCCACCAACGCCCACCACCAACTCATCAGAGAAACAAGGAAAAAAGCGATTGAAGACAGAATCTCCACCCACGCGCACAACAGCAAGGAACTCTTCAACATCATCAAGGAGTTCGCCCAACCCACCAGCGAGCCTACTGACATCCCTCCCTCACAAGACCTCTGCGACAAACTCTGCACCATTTTCCACCACAAAATCAAGAGCATCTACGACAACTTCGACGAAGACAACCAACACACTGAACCCTCACCAACCACCGCCGACACCCGGAAACCAGCGATTGACAACTGGACAGCCCTCACCACCGAAGACACACTGAAGACAATGAAGTCAATCCACTCAGGAGCCCCCACGGACCCCTGCCCCCACTACATTTTCAACAGAGCCGCCGACACCATTGCACCCATGCTCCGCCACACCATCAACCGCTCCCTGGTGACTGCCTCGTTCCCTGATGACTGGAAACACGCCGAGGTCAACCCTCTCCTGAAGAAACCCTCGGCGGACCCCACCGACCTCAAAAACTACAGACCCATCTCCCTGCTCCCCTTCCCAGCGAAAGTCATCGAGAAAGCCATCAACAGCCAACTCGCCACATTCATCGAAGAGCACAACAGCCTCGACTCCTCCCAATCCGGATTCAGAAAAAACCACAGTACGGAAACGGCCCTCCTCGCCGCAACAGACGACATCCGCACCCTACTGGACAAAGGTGAAACAGTAGCCCTCATCCTCCTCGACCTCTCAGCGGCGTTCAACACAGTCTCTCACCGCACCCTAATACGCAGACTCCACGACGCAGGAATCCAGGACAAGGCCCTCGACTGGATCCGCTCCTTCCTCTCTGGCAGAACGCAGAGGGTCAGACTCCCCCCTTTCCCCACGGACCCTACACCTACCACCTGCGGAATCCCCAGGTCTCCTCCCTCAGCCCAACACTCTTCAACGTCTACATGGCTCCACTCGCCCCCATCGTCAGGACCTACGGACTGAACATTGTGTCATACGCAGACGACACCCAACTCATCTTCTCCCTATCCAACGAACCCAACACCGCCAGACACAACTTTTGAGAAGGCATGGAAGCCGTCGCAAAATGGATGAAAAACAGCTGCCTACAACTAAACACCAACAAAACAGAAGTTCTCATCATGGGCCCAAACCCCGACGCCTGGAGCGACACCTGGTGGCCCCCGCCCTCGGAAACCCACCAACCCCCACGGACCACGCACGCAACCTGGGAATCATCCTGGACTCCGAGCTCAAAATAGACCGCCAGATCAACTCCGTCTTGTCTTCCTGCTTCCACACCCTCCGCCTCCTTCGTAAGACCTTCAAATGGATCCCACTCGAACATAGAAAGACCGTCACCCACGCCCTGTCACCAGCAGACTCGACTACGGCAACGCACTCTACGCCGGAATAAACAAAAACCTCACCCGCAAGCTACAGAACATCCAGAACTCCGCCGCAAGACTGGTCCTCAACCTGCCAAAACACTGCCACATCTCCCAGCACCTGCGCACACTGCACTGGCTCCCCGTCGAGGCGAGAATCACCTTCAAGATACTGACCCATGCACACAAGGCCCTCCACGGCACCGGACCAGCATACCTGAACAGCCAACTCAAATTCCACGCACCCCAAAGGACCCTACGATCAGCCCAGCTCTCCTACGCCATGGTCCCCCGCACCAGAAAGACCAGATCGGGAGGCCGCTCCTTCTTCTTCCTAGCGGCCAAAGCCTGGAACGCCCTTCCGCTCCACCTCAGACAGACAACATCGCTCCCCATCTTCGCAAGAAACCTCAAAACCTGGCTCTTCGACTGACCCCCTCCTTGATGGAATGGATCCTGCACCCTCCCTACCCCTAGCGCCTTGAGACCCTTACGGGTGAGTAGCTGAGCTTAACAAACTTCTGATTGATTGATTGATTGATTGATATGGTTTTGAAAATGATAGTCTGAAATTTGGAGTGGGTGTATGAAAGGGTATATTGGGGTGTGGGGATAGCTGCATCAGAGATTATGTGGATGATGTCATTTGAGATGTCATCAATGATGTCATCAGTGATATCACTGACCATGTCATGAGTGATGTAATATGTGACATCATCAGCAGTGCATTGCGGGGGGGCGAGTTATAGTTAGCTCAGTTAAATATAACGGCTGAATTTCACAGGTTTTGTACAAGTGAAATGTCAGCCTAACTATAACGTTCCTGTAACCTGTGTTTTTCCCGTGAATATATATATATATATATATATATATATATATATATATATTAGGCTTGGGCGGTAAAATCCGCTCCGCTTGCGGAATTTGCGGAATTTTGGCAATTGCCGAAAATTCCGCGATCCGCGGCGTAGCGGAATTTTTTCCTTGTTCGCGCTTTCAAAATGCGTGTTCGCGCACGTGGTAGCGACTTACTGGGATCCCTGCGTTCGCCGACGAGTTTTTCTATCCGTTCGCGTGCGCCACGAGATTTTGGTAGCCGGCCGCGCGATCCCCCGAGAGTGTGCGATCGCGAACACGTCATTCGGACGCCCCATCGGACATCTGCGTTCGCGAACAGGAAACACGCATCGCGAACGGGCGGGACAAGTGAAACAAGATGGCCGCACCAATTGGCGACCGCATGGGCAAGTTTGCGAGATATTTCCCCCCGAGCACGCAAACAGCGTCCCCGAACAGGAAAAACGTATCGCGAACGAGTGGAACAAGCAATTCCGTGTGCTCGCGGAATTCTGCGTAGCTCGCGGAGATTTTTTACATCTTCGCGGAACTTTGCGTAACGCGACTACGCAAATTCCGCCCAGGCCTAATATATATATACATATATATATTATCTACTGGCGGTCGCCAGTAGCTAGTTATAGTTAGGACCTATTTTCCATAGGAAATCCGCAACATTCTATTTGAAATAACTTTGGCGCCGGTTGACGAATCTTCACGAAATTTTCAAAACTCGTGGGGGGCTCCGGTCCGCTCCTATCCTGAAAGTCTCGGGGTGATTCGTCAAGTGGGGGCCAAGAAAAAAGGGGGGTCCCAAAACGTGTTTTCCCCATGCAATTTTCCATAGGAACCTTTCATCGCAGCTACAGCCCGAACTGCTGAACGGAATTACACCAAATTTGCCAAAAAGGTAGCCCTTGGTTCAGAGTCGTGCCTTTTGCTTAAATGGTGTAAATCCGTTCAGTAGTTCCTGAGAAAATCAAAAGTAAAATCACATATATATCTAAGGCCGCGTAGGGTCCGCGTACCCTCCCGATCACGAGCTGCATGCTAATTGGCTGTCAAGAGGCTGTCAACACTCCAAATCAGGAAGTGTTGGCAGCCATTTTGTGCCTCGGTAGAACCGAGGCACAGAAACAAGTCGCAAAATGCAAAAAGGGGGCAGGGTAGAAACACCCTGACCCCCTAGGTCTGCTCAGGGGGTCCCACAAGGACCCACTGGGCAGAAAAAAGCATTTAAAAAAAAAAAAAAAATCAGCGGCATGCGCTTAGGGTGCACCGATCCCGCCGTGATAAAAAAAAACCGAAGCGCGGTCTCCCGCGCTTCGATGGTATTTCGCCCCCGGGTGGGCCAAGTCCCGGGGGCATGCAGGGGTTTATTTATAACATGTGGGGGCCTCTAAGGCCCCCCCAAGCCCCGGGGACCGCCAACCCCCGGGGCTTTAAAAAAAATGGTGCGGGAGGGCTCTCGGCTCTCCCGCAGCCCCGGGGACCGCCACCCCCCGGGGCTTCTTTTAAAAAAATTTGAAGTACCTGTGTGGGGGGCTCCAGCCCCCCCACACGCTCCGGGAACCGCCACCTCCCCGGGGCACTAACAAAA
Source organism: Calotriton arnoldi (assembly GCA_963921515.1). Taxonomy (NCBI): domain Eukaryota; kingdom Metazoa; phylum Chordata; class Amphibia; order Caudata; family Salamandridae; genus Calotriton; species Calotriton arnoldi. The sequence goes on from CAWUFW010003385.1 coordinate 769,408, forward strand.
TAAATGTGGGGGTCGGTTTCGGACCCCCGAAGCCCCGGGGACCACCACCTCCCCGGGGCTATGTAGATGTTGGGAGGGGGGCCGCGCGGCCCCCCTCCTGGAGCCTGTGGTGGCCCTGGGGACCGCCACCCCCCAGGGCTGGCTCCTGCAGTGTCCCGGGGTACCTACCCCCGGGACACTGCTGTTTGCAATGGCAGGACGGGCGCCGCGCGGCTCCCGTCCTGTCATTGCAAACTTGCTTTGCTTCATTGAAGCGAGAGCAGGGAAACCTGCTCTCGCTTCAATGAAGCAAAGCAGATTGCTTTTCCATAAGGGGAGCTGCATGTCAGCAGCTCCCCTTATGGAAAAGCAATGCCGGCTCCCGCAGGACGCGGGGAGCTGGCGGGACCGTGCGGGGATTGGGGACCCCCCCACGGTCCCCAACGAGTGGCCAGGCCCCGGGGTATGGGGTCCCCGGGGGCCACTAGTGGCCCGGGAGGGGGGCCACGCAGCCCCCCTCACCAAAAATAAAAATTTTAAAAAATTTTAAAAAGATGTAAAGGCCGGCCCCGGGGGATGGGGTCCCTGGGGCCTTAAATGGCCTGAGGAGGGGGCCACGCAGCCCCCCTCCAAATATATATATATTTTTTTTTAAAAGGGCATGCCCCGGGGGATGGGGTCCCCGGGGCCAATAGAGGCCCAGGGAAGGGGGCCACGCAGCCCCCTTCCCGTTTTTGTTTAAAAAAAAAAATCATCAGGCCCCGGGGGATGGGATCCCCGGGGCCAAAAGTGGCCGAGGGAAGGGGAGCCATGCAGGCCCCCTCCCATACAAAAAAAAAGAAAAAAAAGACCGGCATCGTGCCGGAGGCCCCGCCCCCTCTCTGCAGCAGTCTGCAAACGCGCCCCCTGGCGCGTTGTAAGAAGGGGAAGTAATTCCCCTTGAATACTGGGGGTACCTGGGGGCCAACTAGCCCACCAGGAACCTCCAGTATGCGCCAGGGGCTGCGTTGCAGAGAGGTGTACAGAGGCCACGCCCCTTTTACACCTCTCTGCAACGCAGCTCTGTGGCGCTTTTTGGAGGTACATGGTGGGCTAGTTGGACTCCAGGGACCCTCAGGATTCAAGGGGACTTAATCCCCCAACTTAAACGCGCCACGGGGCGCATTTGCACAGTGGTGAAGGGAGGGGGCGGGGCTTCAGGTGACATGTGTGCAAACAGGCCCCGTGGCGCGTTTTAAGATGGGGAATTAAATCCCCTTCAATCCTGAGGGTCCCTGGGGACAACTAGCCCACCAGGTACGTCTAGAAAACGCCACAGAGCTGCGTTGCAGAGAGGTGTAAAAAGGGGCGTGGCCTCTGAACACCTCTCTGCAACGCAGCTCCCTGGCGCATACTGGAGGTACAGGGTGGGCTAGTTGGACCCCAGGGACCCTCATGATTCAAGGGGACTTAATCCCCCAACTTAAAACACGCCACGGGGCGCGTTTGCACAGTGGTGAAGGGAGGGGCGGGGCTTGAGGTGACATGTGTTCAAACAGGCCCCGTGGCGTGTTTTAAGTTGGGGGGATTAAGTCCCCTTCAATCCTGAGGGTCCCTGGAGTCCAACTAGCCCACCAGGTACCTTCAGTAAGCACAACAGAGTTGCGTTGCAGAGAGGTGAAAAAAGGTGCGTGGCCTCAGAACGCCTCTCTGCAACTCAGCTCTGTGGTCCTAACTGTAGGTACCTGGGGGGCTAGTTGGGCCCCAGGGACCCTCAGGATTCAAGGGGACTTAATCCTGCAACTTAAAACGTGCCACGGGGCGCGTTTGCACACATGTCACCTCAGGCCCCCCCTCCCTTCACCACTGTGCAAACGCGCCCTGTAGTGCGTTTTAAGAGGTAGTTTTAATCCCCCTGCCCTATTATGTACTAGGGACTTACAGAGGAGGTCATGCTAATCACAGGGGTACCCCAACGCATAGTGTTCCCTAGTGTATGTAGGTGTTTTCACTGTATTCCAAGTGTGTTTTAGCATAGCACTGGCTCTGGTTAGTCAGAGTCCGTTACCACCAGTACACGTCGGAAAAAGTTGTGGGCACAGGATGATTTTGGAACAAGGCCTCTTTCTGCTCCTCTGTTGGTTCTTTCTGCACATCTTTTCCTTCTTCCTGCACTTTTCTTCGTCTTTGTGGACTTCTGTTGCTTCTTTCTGCATTTCTTTTGCTTCTTTCTGTGCGTTTTTTCTTCTTTCTTCACATGTCCTACCTCTATAGGCATAGTTAGAAACTAGCATTTAAAAAACCTTTGAAATTCACTTAAAAACCATAGGTTTCAGGCACGTTATAGTTAGAAATTAGCATTTAAAAAACCTTTGAAATTCACTGAAAAAACCATAGGTTTCAGACACGTTATAGTTAGAAATTAGCATTTAAAAAACCTTAGAAATTCACTGAAAAAACCATAGGTTTTAGGGACAGTTATAGTTAGTTGGACATTTCACTGGTACAAAACCCGTGAAATTCCCCGTTATAGTTAGTTCAGCTAACTATAACTCGTGCCCCACAATGCACTGCTGATGACGTCACATATTACATCACTCATGACATGGTCAGTGACATCACTGATGACATCACTGATGACATCTCAAATGACATCACTGATGACATCATCCATGTGATAATTTGATGCATCTTCTCACACCCTAATATAACTTTTGATACACCCACTGTAAATTACAGACTGCCATTCTCAAAACCATAGACACTCCAACACCAATAACTGCATACACACTCATTGATTCTTAGGTCTACACACACATCCACTCACTCACCTGTACAGTCAATCATACTTATGGTCACTCAGTACAGGACTATCATATGCACTCATACACCTACATAGACACTCACACACCGCCACTCATCCATAGAGGTACTCACACACCTAGTCAGTCATGCAAATAATTAATCACACTGCCATTTACTCACCTATACAGTTATACACACACCAGCTCACTTACTCATACACAATCAGTGATACAAGCACACACTCATCCATACAGCCACTCTCACAATCACACACTCTCACTTATAACCATTTATATACTCCAACACACATATATACTGCCTTTGACATATGTAGTTACTCACACATGTACCACTGAGATATACATTCACTCACTAACACACCCATACACACACTCACCCACCCATACAGTCCATCACAGATGCACTCTTGAAACCATGCACCCAGTGAATCACCCACTCACACATCTATGCACAGAGTCACACACACCCCACCCACACAAACACTCAGGCACCCATACAGATACTCAGACAACCAATCAATAACTCATATAGACACTCATGTAGCTATTCACAAACCCATGTAGCCACTTACAGAGCAACAGACAGACGGATACAGACATTCACACAGTTTAGTCACTAACCCATGCATTCAGTAAGATATGTTTAATCACTCACTTATAGAGTCAGTCACGCACCTACTAAATCATCCATCCAGACACTTATACACCCACTCATTCTTCAATACACCATGGCATATATATTAAACATATTTAAACTTTATAGAAACACACAGTCACTGGATGATATCATCAGTGATGTCATTTGAGATGTCATCAGTGATGTCATCAGTGATGTCACTGACCATGTCATGAGTGATGTAATATGTGACGTCATCAGCAGTGCATTGCGGGGGCGCGAGTTATAGGTAGCTGAACTAACTATAACGGGGGAATTTCACGGGTTTTGTACGAGTGAAATGTCCAACTAACTATAACTGTCCCTAAAACCTATGGTTTTTTCAGTGAATATATATGTGTGTTTTTTTTTTTTTAATCGGCGGGATCCGCGCACCCTAAGCGCATCCCGCCGTTTAAAAAAAAAAGAAAAATGCTTTTTTCTGCCCAGGGGGTCCTAGTGGGACCCCCTGAGCAGACCTAGGGGGTCAGGGTGTTTCTACCCTGCCCCCTTTTTGCGCTTTGCGCACTTGTTTCTGTCCCTCGGTTCTACCGAGGGACAAAATGGCTGCCAACACTTCCTGATTTCAATCAATCAATCAATCACAGAATTTGTAGAGCGCACTACTTACCCGCGAGGGTCTCAAGGCGCTGGGGAGAGGGAAGGGGGGGGGGGGGTGCTGCTACTGGTCGAACAGCCAGGTCTTGAGTAGCCTCCTGAAGGTCAGCAGGTCTTGGGTCTGTCGTAGGCTTAGTGGAAGGGTGTTCCAGGTCTTGGCGGCGAGGTGTGAGAAGGATCTGCCGCCGGTGGTTGTTCTTCGAATGCGAGGGACGGTGGCGAGGGAGAAGTTGGCGGAGTGGAGCTGGCGGTTGGGGACGTAGAAGGAGAGTCGTCTGTTGAGGTAGGCTGGGCCAGTTTTGTGGAGTGCCTTGTGTGCGTGGATGAGGAGTTTGAAGGGGATCCTCCTGTCGACGGGGAGCCAGTGCAGGTTCCTCAAGTGGGGGGTGATGTGGCTGTGGTGTGGTACGTCGAGGATCAGGCGTGCGGAGGCGTTTTGTATGCGTTGCAGTCGCTTGATGAGCTTGGCCGGGGCTCCCGCGTAGAGGGCGTTCCCATAGTCAAGTCTGCTACTGACGAGGGCCTGGGTGACTGTTCTTCTTGTGTCTGTCGGGATCCACCTATAGATCTTGCAAAGCATGCGGAGGGTGTTGAAGCAGGAGGAGGAGACTGCGTTGACTTGCTTGGCCATGGAGAGCGTTGAGTCGAGGATGACTCCCAGGTTGCGTGCGTGGTCGGTGGGTGTCGGGGCTGCTCCCAGCGTCGTTGGCCACCAGGAGTCGTCCCAGGCTGAGGGGTTGGAGCCGAGGATGAGGACCTCCGTCTTGTCCGTGTTCAGCTTTAGTCGGCTGATCTTCATCCAATCGGCGACGGCCTTCATTCCTTCATGGAGATTGGCTTTGGCGGCGAGGGGGTCCTTGGTGAGGGAGAGGATCAGTTGAGTGTCGTCGGCGTAGGAGATAATGTTGAGGTCGTGCTGTCTGGCGATGCGTGCGAGCGGGGCCATGTAGATGTTGAACAGTGTTGGGCTGAGGGAAGATCCCTGGGGTACGCCGCAGATGATCTCGGAGGCTTCGGATCGGAAAGGTGGGAGGCGGACTCTCTGGGTTCTGCCGTTGAGGAAGGAGGTGGTCCATTCCAGGGCCTTGTCTCGGATCCCTGCGTCATGGAGGCGTGTGCGTAGAGTGCGGTGGCAGACAGTGTCGAAGGCGGCGGAGAGGTCCAGCAGGATGAGGGCTGCGGTCTCACCATTGTCCAGCAGGATCCTGATGTCGTCGGTGGCAGCGATGAGGGCAGTCTCAGTGCTGTGGTTGCTGCGGAACCCTGATTGGGATGGGTCCAGGATGCTGTTTTCTTCGAGGTATCGGGTTAGCTGTTTGTTGACGATCTTCTCGATGACCTTGGCTGGGAACGGAAGCAGGGAGATGGGCCGGAAGTTCTTGAGGTCTCTCGGGTCCGCTTTGGGTTTTTTGAGTAGGGCGTTGATCTCTGCGTGTTTCCAGCTCTCTGGGAAGGTCGCGGTCTCGAAGGAGAGATTGATGACGTTGCACAGGTGGAGTGCGATGGAGCTGCTGGCTTTGTTGAAGATGTGGTGCGGGAAAGGGTCTGACGGGGAGCCGGAGTGTATTGTGCTCATGGTCTTGATGGTGTCCTCGATGTTCACGCTGGCCCAGGCTGGCAGAGGGTCGTGGTCGATGGTGTGTGGCGGGTCTGGTGCATCGATCTTAGTTGGGGCTGTCTGGGGGTTGAAGCTGTCGTGGATGTCGGCGATCTTGCGGTGAAAGAAGGTGGCGAGGGAATCGCACAGGGGTTGCGACGGCGGGATGTCGTTGGTGTTGGAGCTGGGATTGGAGAGTTCCTTCACGATGTTGAAGAGCTCCTTGCTGTTGTGTGCGTTGTTGTCGAGGCGGTCTTTGAAGGAGATTCTCTTGGCGGACCTGATGAGGTGGTGGTGGTGGTTACGGATGGCGTCTTTGTGGGCTGTGTGGCTGTCCGGTGTCTTATCACTGTGCCATTTCTTCTCTAGTTTCCGGCAGGTACGCTTGGAAGCTAGGAGTTCCGAGGTGAACCAGCTGGCTCTTTTGGTGGTGTCACTGTAGGTGAGCTTTTTCAGCGGGGCGAGGGTGTTGGCACAGTCGTCCATCCATCGTCTGAGGTTGCAGGCAGCGTCGTCGGTGTTGGATGGGTCGGAGGGAGGGCTGAGAGCGAGGGTTGCCCGGAGTTGGTCTTCGGTGACTTTGCTCCAGCAGCGGCGTGGGATCTGTTGGGTGCGGTGGTGTGTGGTGGGTTTCTGGAAGGTGAAATGGATGCAGCGGTGGTCGGTCCAGAGGAGTTCCGTGGTGTGGCTGAAGGAGACGTGGGAGCTTGAGGAGAAGATGGGGTCAAGCGTGTGGCCGGCGGAGTGGGTCGGTGTTGTGACGAGCTGGCTCAGACCGAGGTTGGCGAGGCTGTCGATCAGGGTGGTGGAGTTGCTGTCGTTGTTGTTCTCCAGGTGAAAGTTCAGGTCTCCGAGGAGGATGTAGTCGGTAGAGGTCAGGGCGTGCGTGCTGATGAAGTCGGCGATGGAGTCGCTGAACTGGGGTCGGGGCCCAGGGGTCTGTAGACAAGGGTGCCTCTAAGGGTGGTGTTGGGGTCGGTGTGGATCTGGAAGTGCATGTGTTCGGCGGTGCTGAGAGTGTCGTTGGTGCTGGTCGAGACCCTGATGGTGTTCTTGTGGACGATGGCGATTCCTCCTCCTACTGCGTTGATGCGGTCTCTGCGGGTGATCTTATAGCCGTCTGGGATGGCTATGGCGATGTCGGGAGCGGAGGAGTCGTTCATCCAGGTCTCAGTCAGGAAGGCGACGTCTGGTGATGATGTGTCGAGCAGGTCCCAGAGCTCGACGGCGTGTTTGCGTGCGGAGCGGGTGTTCAGTAGGATGCACCGGAGGTGGTTGAGGTCCTTCTTGGCGGGCGCCTCGGTGGCTCTGAGGCTGGTGTAGCTGCAGTTCCGGCAGGTGAAGGGACCATGGGTGCGTTTCGGGGCGGCCTTGAAGCAGTTGTGCGTCCGTCCGGGGTTGAGAGCGTGGAGTGTGGTGGCATCGTATCGGCGTCGGTCCTCGACGCTGGAGCGGGGGGCGCGCGGCCCAGGGGTTCTGGCGCTGGGCGCGGTCCAGTCGCGGACGGGCGCAGACGGGCTTGCCTTAGGCGCGCCTTCGGCGCGCCAGCGGCGCGCCCGCTGCGCGCGGCCGCCATATATGGGGAGGTGGGAGGGAGGAGCAGCTGGGAGGCAGGGGCAGCGAATGGGCAGTCAGGGGGGCGGGGCCGCAGGGGACGCAGCGGCGGGAATGGAGAGAGGCAGCGAGGGGCACAGAAGGCAAAATGGACAGAAAACAGGAGAAAAACACGGGCACAGTACAGTGGGGCAGCGAGGGCACAGAAGGCAAAAATGGACAGAAAACAGGAGAAAACACGGGCACAGTACAGTGGGGCAGCGAGGGCACAGAAGGCAAAAATGGACAGAAAACAGGAGAAAACACGGGCACAGTACAGTGGGGCAGCGAGGGCACAGAAGGCAAAAATGGACAGAAAACAGGAGAAAACACGGGCACCGAGGCCACAAGCGGAGGGGCGAGCTTCCCAGAAGCAGCAGCGGTGGACAGCACAGGCGGAGCTGTGTGGTGGGGGGAGCGACCTACCTGGCAAGGTCAAGGGTCGCTCTCCTCACCGCGCAGCGGCCACCATATATGGGGAGGTGGGAGGGAGGAGCAGCTGGGAGGCAGGGGCAGCAAATGGGCAGTCAGGGGGGCGGGGCCGCAGGGGACGCAGCGGCGGGAATGGAGAGAGGCAGCGAGGGGCACAGAAGGCAAAATGGACAGAAAACAGGAGAAAAACACGGGCACAGTACAGTGGGGCAGCGAGGGCACAGAAGGCAAAAATGGACAGAAAACAGGAGAAAACACGGGCACAGTACAGTGGGGCAGCGAGGGCACAGAAGGCAAAAATGGAAAGAAAACAGGAGAAAACACGGGCACAGTACAGTGGGGCAGCGAGGGCACAGAAGGCAAAAATGGACAGAAAACAGGAGAAAACACGGGCACAGTACAGTGGGGCAGCGAGGGCACAGAAGGCTAAAATGGACAGAAAACAGGAGAAAACACGGGCACAGTACAGTGGGGCAGCGAGGGCACAGAAGGCAAAAATGGACAGAAAACAGGAGAAAACACGGGCACAGTACAGTGGGGCAGCGAGGGTACAGAAGGCAAAAATGGACAGAAAACAGGAGAAAACACGGGCACCGAGGCCACAAGCGGAGGGGCGAGCTTACCAGAAGCAGCAGCGGGTGGACAGCACAGGCGGAGCTGTGTGGTGGGGGAGCGACCTACCTGGCAAGGTCAAGGGTCGCTCTCCTCACCGCGCAGCGGCCGCCATATATGGGGAGGTGGGAGGGAGGAGCAGCTGGGAGGCAGGGGCAGCGAATGGGCAGTCAGGGGGGCGGGGCCGCAGGGGACGCAGCGGCGGGAATGGAGAGAGGCAGCGAGGGGCACAGAAGGCAAAATGGACAGAAAACAGGAGAAAAACACGGGCACAGTACAGTGGGGCAGCGAGGCACAGAAGGCAAAAATGGACAGAAAACAGGAGAAAACACGGGCACAGTACAGTGGGGCAGCGAGGGCACAGAAGGCAAAAATGGACAGAAAACAGGAGAAAACACGGGCACAGTACAGTGGGGCAGCGAGGGCACAGAAGGCAAAAATGGACAGAAAACAGGAGAAAACACGGGCACAGTACAGTGGGGCAGCGAGGGCACAGAAGGCAAAAATGGACAGAAAACAGGAGAAAACACGGGCACAGTACAGTGGGGCAGCGAGGGCACAGAAGGCAAAAATGGACAGAAAACAGGAGAAAACACGGGCACAGTACAGTGGGGCAGCGAGGGCACAGAAGGCAAAAATGGACAGAAAACAGGAGAAAACACGGGCACAGTACAGTGGGGCAGCGAGGGCACAGAAGGCAAAAATGGACAGAAAACAGGAGAAAACACGGGCACAGTACAGTGGGGCAGCGAGGGCACAGAAGGCAAAAATGGACAGAAAACAGGAGAAAACACGGGCACCGAGGCCACAAGCGGAGGGGCGAGCTTACCAGAAGCAGCAGCGGGTGGACAGCACAGGCGGAGCTGTGTGGTGGGGAGCGACCTACCTGGCAAGGTCAAGGGTCGCTCTCCTCACCGCGCAGCGGCCGCCATATATGGGGAGGTGGGAGGGAGGAGCAGCTGGGAGGCAGGGGCAGCGAATGGGCAGTCAGGGGCGGGGCCGCAGGGACGCAGCGGCGGGAATGGAGAGAGGCAGCGAGGGGCACAGAAGGCAAAATGGACAGAAAACAGGAGAAAAACACGGGCACAGTACAGTGGGGCAGCGAGGGTGACAGCACAGGCGGAGCTGTGTGGTGGGGGAGCGACCTACCTGGCAAGATTTGGAGTGTTGACAGCCACTTGACAGCCAATTAGCATGCAGCTCATGATCGGGAGGGTACGCGGACCCTACTCGGCCATAGATATATATGTGACTTTACTTTTGATTTTCTCAGGAACTGCTGAACGGATTTACACCATTTAAGCAAAAGGCACGACACTGAACCAAGGGCTACCTCTTTGCCAAATTTGGTGTAATTCCGTTCAGCAGTTCGGGCTGTAGCTGCGACTAAAGGTTCCTATGGAAAAATGAATGGGGAAAACGCGTTTTGGGACCCCCTTTTTCTCGGCCCCCGCTTGACGAATCACCCCGAGACTTTCAGGATAGGAGCGGACCAGAGCGCCCCAAGAAGTTGGAAACTTTCGCGAAGATTCGTCAACCGGCGCCAACGTTATTTCAAATAGAATGTTGCGGATTTCCTATGGAAAATAGGTCCTAACTATAACTATCTACTGGCGACCGCCAGTAGATAATATATATATATATATATATATATATGAATCAACAAAAGCGCCCTTGAACAGCAAGAGGGCACACGACAGCCCACCCACCATCCGGTCTGTCAGTGTAAATCTCCGTAGTCACTCGGTTCTGGGTTGACAAGCCTGACGCGTTTCGAGGCATGGACGCCTCTTCCTCATAGGCTTTACTGTGACAAAAGTGCAGTTAAGGCCATCTTTTATTTCAAAGCCTTTTAATCATTTCATCAACCTATGGTAGGTCTCGCCAGGTGATTGAGGCGCATTGTATGATGGGACACGTAGTCCATGATTAAACAACAATAATCCCTGAGTGGGGTCCGGTCACTTTTGTCGACATTGTACAGCATTAAAGTCCTTTAGTAGGATCCAAGGGACCACGGTGAGTTCTATTTCCTTTGGGGTTCACTGCGCTAAATGCTTCGGACACAGTTCCGTGCACAGCCTCTCATTCTTCACGAGATGGTGCTCCTCTTCACGGCGGGGCATGCCGTGCGGTAATTTGAATCAACAAAAGCGCCCTTGAACAGCAAGAGGGCACACAACAGCTCACCCACCATCCGGTCTGTCAGTGTAACTCTCCGTAGTCACTCGGTTCTGGGTTGACAAGCCTGACGCGTTTCGAGGCATGGACGCCTCTTCCTCATAGGCTTTACTGTGACAAAAGTGCAGGTAAGGCCATCTTTTATTTCAACGCCTTTTAATCATTTCATCAACCTATGGTAGGTCTCGCCAGGTGATTGAGGCACATTGTATGATCGGACACGTAGTCCATGATTAAACAACAATAATCCCTGAGTGGGGTCCGGTCACTTTTGTCGACATTGTACAGCATTAAAGTCCTTTAGTAGGATCCAAGGGACCACGGTGAGTTCTATTTCCTTTGGGGTTCACTGCGCTAAATGCTTCGGACACAGTTCCGTGCACAGCCTCTCATTCTTCACGAGATGGTGCTCCTCTTCACGGCGGGGCACGTCACATGGTCTGCCACTGAAGAGGGCGTTGGCCCGAAACGCGTCTGGCAGCAAACCAGAAAAGGACTTTGTTCATGGCGTGTGCCCTTGCTTTGGCGTAATTTCCACCTGGGAGTGCATCCCACCTAGAGGCAACTCTTTTTGTATTTTGTACAGCGGCCTGCCTGGTCGCGGGATTGCACCACCGCGAAACACTTGCGGGTCCGCGGCTGCTTTATTGGGGCAGCTAACTGTGGAACAGGAGGTGCCTGTTATATGCAGGGGTGCCGGCGCGAACATCGGCAATCCTTTTAAAGACATTTTTGAATGTGAGTGCCGGCGGCGACCCACTTAGGTTTTACTGAACCACCAGTCCCAGGAAGCATTGCTTCAGGTGGTTCACCTGAGCATAATTATTACAGGGATTTACTGGTGGTTGCCGCACGCCGGCACGTCACATGGTCTGCCACTGAAGAGGGCGTTGGCCCGAAACGCGTCTGGCAGCAAACCAGAAAAGGACTTTGTTCATGGCGTGTGCCCTTGCTTTGGCGTAATTTCCACCTGGGTGTGCATCCCACCTAGAGGCAACTCTTTTGTATAATATATGTATATATATATATTATCTACTGGCGGTCGCCAGTAGATAATTATAGTTAGGACCTTTATCCATAGGAAATCCGCAACATTCTATTTGAAATAACTCTTGCGCCGGTTGACGAATCTTCGCGAAAGCTTCCAACTTGTTGGGGCGCTCCGCTCCTACCCTGAAAGTCTCGGGTTGATTCGTCAAGCGGGGGCCGAGAAAAAAGGGGGGTCCCAAAACGCATTTTCTCCGTTTTCTCCATGTTAATTCCCATAGGAAATTTTAGCCACGGCTACAGCCCGAACTGCTGAACGGAATTACACCAAATTTTGCAAAAAGGTAGCGCTTCGTTCAGAAAGCGACCTTTTTTTTAAATGGTGTAAATCCGTTCAGTAGTTGCGGAGAAATTAAAAAAATAAGAGTGAAAAAAATCGATTTCCCATAGGAAACTTTATGCAAGGCTACAGCAAAAACTGCTGAACGGAATTACACCAAATGTGGCAAAAAGGTAGTGCTTGGTTCAGAAAGCACCCTTTTTAAAAATGGTGTAAATCCGTTCAGTAGTTGCTGAGAAAATCAAAAATAAAAGTTTCGATATTTAGAGGCACGGAGGATCCGCACACCCTCCCGACCACGAGCTGCATGCTAATTGGCTGTCAACACTCCAAACCAGGAAGTGTTGGCAGCCATCTTGTTCCTCGGTAAACCGAGGAACAAGAAAGCAGTAAAAAAAGTGCGCAATACGCAAAAAGGGGGCAGGGTAGAAACACCCTGACCCCCTAGGCCTGCTCAGGGGGTCCTACAAGGCGCTTCTTTGGTAATTGGCCCCCGGGTGGGCCAAGTCCCGGGGGCATGCGGGGGTTAAGTTTTATGTGTGGGGGGCCTCTAAGGCCCCCCAAGCCCCGGGGACTGCCACCCCCCGGGGCATTAATAAAAAAAATGATGCGGGAGGGCTCTCGGCCCTCCCGCAGCCCCGGGGACCGCCACCCCCGGGGGCTTCTTTTTATTTTTTTAAAAATAACCTATGTGGGGGGGCTTGAGCCCCCCCACACGCCCTGGGGACCGCCACCTCCCCGGGGCACTAAATATTTTAATGTGGGGGTCCGTTACGGACCCCAGAGCCCGGGGACCACCACCTCCCGGGGCTGTGCAATTCAAGGGAGGGGCCGCGCGGCCCCCTCCTGGAGCCCTTGATGGCCCTGGGGACCGCCACCCCCAGGGCCGGCTCCTGCAGTGTCCAGGGGTGCCTACCCCGAGACACTGTAGTTTGCTATGACAGGACGGGAGCCTCGCGGCTCCCGTCCTGTCATAGCAAACTGCTTGGATATTGGAGCGAGAGCAGGAACCTGCTCTCGCCTCAATATCCAAAGCAAATTGCTTTCCACATGGGGAGCTGCATCTTAGCAGCTCCCCATGTGGAAAAGCAATGCCGGCTCCCAAGGGACGCGGGGAGCCGGCGGGACTGTGGGGGGATTGGGGACCCCCACAGTCCCCAACGGAGAGGGCCAGCCCCGGGGGATGGGGTCCCGGGGCAAGTAGTGGCCCGGGAGGGAGCCACGCGGCCCCCTTCCCCAAAAGTTTGAAAAAAAAAAACCAAAGGCCGGCCCCGGGGATGGGGACCCCGGGGCCATAAGTGGCCTGAGGAGGGGGGCAACGCAGCCCCCCTCCAAAACAATAAAAAATAAATAAAAAAGCCATGCCCCGGGGGATGGGGTCCCCGGGGCCGATTAAGGCGTCGGGAGGGGGGCCACGCGGCACCCTTCCAAATTGGTTTAAAAAAAAAATAATAATAAATAGGGGGCAGGCCCTGGGGGATGGGGTCCCCAGGACCAATAAATTAGAAAAAGAAGGGGGGCCACACAGGCGCGTTTGCAGATGGGGGAACAAATTCCCCTTGAATTCTGGGGGTCCCTGGGGGCCAACTAGCCCACCAGGAACCTCCAGTATGCGCCAGGGGGCTGCGTTGCAGAGAGGTGTTCTGAGGCCACGCCCCTTTTTACACCTCTCTGCAACGCAGCTCTGTGGCGCATAATGGAGGGAGCTTGTGGGCTAGTTGCCCCCCAGGGACCCTCAGAATTGAAGGGGAGTTAATCCCCCGACTTAAAACGCGCCACGGGGCGCGTTTGCACAGTGGTGAAGGGAGGGGGCAGGGCTTGAGATGACATGTGTGCAAACAGGCCCTGTGGCGTGTTTTAAGATGGGGAATTAAATCCCTTCAATCCTGAGGGTCCCTGGGGGACAACTAGCCCACCAGGTACGTCCAGAAAGCACCACAAAGCTGCGTTGCAGAGAGGTGCAAAAGGGGCGTGGCCTCTGAACACCTCTCTGCAACGCAGCTCTCTGGCGCATACTGGAGGTATCTGGTGGGCTAGTTGGCCCCTAGGGACCCTCGGGATTGAGGAGGAATTAATTCTCCAACTTAAAACGCGCCACAGGGCATGTTTGCAGACATGTCACCTCAGGCCCCACCCCCTTCCTTCACCATTGTGCAAATATTCCTCTAAAATCAGCCGAACTACGAATTCCGATTTACTCACCTGTTATCAGGAGAGAACCCAGTGCTGCATCTTTTAGGGGTGGCGTAGTGGGCAAAAGAACGATGGATTTAACCCAGATCTTTTGACTGGGGGAGAATGTTTGCATTGTCAGCATTCCGTCCATCATTTGTTTGCTGTAACACTTTTCGCCCTAAGTGGGATGGGTATGCCCAGACGTGGGTCCCTTGCTCACTGTGCCACTGGATTCAAGCTAGCCTGGCTGAAGAAGGGTGACATACCCTGAAACCGGTCCCAGGATGCTTGTTTCCGGTCCTGGGAGGACCTGGCCTGGCAGTTCGGTCTGGACTGTTCCCATGGGGCACAGGGTCAAGACTGATTTGCATATGGCTGTGTCCAAACTGGGGTGGCGTAGTGGGCAAAAGAACGATGGATTTAACCCAGATCTTTTGACTGGGGGAGAATGTTTGCATTGTCAGCATTCCGTCCATCATTTGTTTGCTGTAACACTTTTCGCCCTAAGTGGGATGGGTATGCCCAGATGTGGGTCCCTTGCTCACTGTGCCACTGGATTCAAGCTAGCCTGGCTGAAGAAGGGTGACATACCCTGAAACCGGTCCCAGGATGCTTGTTTCCGGTCCAGGGAGGACCTGGCCTGGCAGTTCGGTCTGGACTGTTCCCATGGGGCACAGGGTCAAGACTGGGGTGGCATAGTGGGCAAAAGAACGATGGATTTAACCCAGATCTTTTGACTGGGGGAGAATGTTTGCATTGTCAGCATTCCGTCCATCATTTGTTTGCTGTAACACTTTTCGCCCTAAGTGGGATGGGTATGCCCAGACGTGGGTCCCTTGCTCACTGTGCCACTGGATTCAAGCTAGCCTGGCTGAAGAAGGGTGACATACCCTGAAACCGGTCCCAGGTTGCTTGTTTCTGGTCCAGGGAGGACCTGGCCTGGCAGTTCGGTCTGGACTGTTCCCATGGGGCACAGGGTCAAGACTGATTTGCATATGGCTGGGTCCAAACTGGTGTGGCGTAGTGGGCAAAAGAACGATGGATTTAACCCAGATCTTTTGACTGGGGGAGAATGTTTGCATTGTCAGCATTCCGTCCATCATTTGTTTGCTGTAACACTTTTCGCCCTAAGTGGGATGGGTATGCCCAGACGTGGGTCCCTTGCTCACTGTGCCACTGGATTCAAGCTAGCCTGGCTGAAGAAGGGTGACATACCCTGAAACCGGTCCCAGGATGCTTGTTTCCGGTCCAGGGAGGACCTGGCCTGGCAGTTCGGTCTGGACTGTTCCCATGGGGCACAGGGTCAAGACTGATTTGCATATGGCTGGGTCCAAACTGGGGTGGCGTAGTGGGCAAAAGAACAATGGATTTAACCCAGATCTTTTGACTGGGGGAGAATGTTTGCATTGTCAGCATTCCGTCCATCATTTGTTTGCTGTAACACTTTTCGCCCTAAGTGGGATGGGTATGCCCAGACGTGGGTCCCTTGATCACTGTGCCACTGGATTCAAGCTAGCCTGGCTGAAGAAGGGTGACATACCCTGAAACCGGTCCCAGGATGCTTGTTTCCGGTCCAGGGAGGACCTGGCCTGGCAGTTCGGTCTGGACTGTTCCCATGGGGCACAGGGTCAAGACTGATTTGCATATGGCTGGGTCCAAACTGGTGTGGCGTAGTGGGCAAAAGAACGATGGATTTAACCCAGATCTTTTGACTGGGGAGAATGTTTGCATTGTCAGCATTCCGTCCATCATTTGTTTGCTGTAACACTTTTCGCCCTAAGTGGGATGGGTATGCCCAGACGTGGGTCCCTTGCTCACTGTGCCACTGGATTCAAGCTAGCCTGGCTGAAGAAGGGTGACATACCCTGAAACCGGTCCCAGGATGCTTGTTTCCGGTCCAGGGAGGACCTGGCCTGGCAGTTCGGTCTGGACTGTTCCCATGGGGCACAGGGTCAAGACTGATTTGCATATGGCTGGGTCCAAACTGGGGTGGCGTAGTGGGCAAAAGAACGATGGATTTAACCCAGATCTTTTGACTGGGGGAGAATGTTTGCATTGTCAGCATTCCGTCCATCATTTGTTTGCTGTAACACTTTTCGCCCTAAGTGGGATGGGTATGCCCAGACGTGGGTCCCTTGCTCACTGTGCCACTGGATTCAAGCTAGCCTGGCTGAAGAAGGGTGACATACCCTGAAACCGGTCCCAGGATGCTTGTTTCCGGTCCAGGGAGGACCTGGCCTGGCAGTTCGGTCTGGACTGTTCCCATGGGGCACAGGGTCAAGACTGGGGTGGCGTAGTGGGCAAAAGAACGATGGATTTAACCCAGATCTTTTGACTGGGGGAGAATGTTTGCATTGTCAGCATTCCGTCCATCATTTGTTTGCTGTAACACTTTTCGCCCTAAGTGGGATGGGTATGCCCAGACGTGGGTCCCTTGCTCACTGTGCCACTGGATTCAAGCTAGCCTGGCTGAAGAAGGGTGACATACCCTGAAACCGGTCCCAGGTTGCTTGTTTCTGGTCCAGGGAGGACCTGGCCTGGCAGTTCGGTCTGGACTGTTCCCATGGGGCACAGGGTCAAGACTGATTTGCATATGGCTGGGTCCAAACTGGTGTGGCATAGTGGGCAAAAGAACGATGGATTTAACCCAGATCTTTTGACTGGGGGAGAATGTTTGCATTGTCAGCATTCCGTCCATCATTTGTTTGCTGTAACACTTTTCGCCCTAAGTGGGATGGGTATGCCCAGACGTGGGTCCCTTGCTCACTGTGCCACTGGATTCAAGCTAGCCTGGCTGAAGAAGGGTGACATACCCTGAAACCGGTCCCAGGATGCTTGTTTCCGGTCCAGGGAGGACCTGGCCTGGCAGTTCGGTCTGGACTGTTCCCATGGGGCACAGGGTCAAGACTGATTTGCATATGGCTGGGTCCAAACTGGGGTGGCGTAGTGGGCAAAAGAACAATGGATTTAACCCAGATCTTTTGACTGGGGAGAATGTTTGCATTGTCAGCATTCCGTCCATCATTTGTTTGCTGTAACACTTTTCGCCCTAAGTGGGATGGGTATGCCCAGTCGTGGGTCCCTTGATCACTGTGCCACTGGAATCAAGCTAGCCTGGCTGAAGAAGGGTGACATACCCTGAAACCGGTCCCAGGATGCTTGTTTCCGGTCCAGGGAGGACCTGGCCTGGCAGTTCGGTCTGGACTGTTCCCATGGGGCACAGGGTCAAGACTGATTTGCATATGGCTGGGTCCAAACTGGTGTGGCGTAGTGGGCAAAAGAACGATGGATTTAACCCAGATCTTTTGACTGGGGGAGAATGTTTGCATTGTCAGCATTCCGTCCATCATTTGTTTGCTGTAACACTTTTCGCCCTAAGTGGGATGGGTATGCCCAGACGTGGGTCCCTTGCTCACTGTGCCACTGGATTCAAGCTAGCCTGGCTGAAGAAGGGTGACATACCCTGAAACCGGTCCCAGGATGCTTGTTTCCGGTCCAGGGAGGACCTGGCCTGGCAGTTCGGTCTGGACTGTTCCCATGGGGCACAGGGTCAAGACTGATTTGCATATGGCTGGGTCCAAACTGGGGTGGCGTAGTGGGCAAAAGAACGATGGATTTAACCCAGATCTTTTGACTGGGGAGAATGTTTGCATTGTCAGCATTCCGTCCATCATTTGTTTGCTGTAACACGCATCTTTTAGCCCAGCACTGACCCTGAAAAGTAACTCTAACCGTACTTACCAGTAACTTGAATTTCCTTCCATAGGCTAACATTGACTGGTTTCACTTGGAAATTCTTCTAAGTGTGGAGTTTTGGAACTTTAGAATATTCCTCTAAAATCAGCCGAACTACGAATTCCGATTTACTCACCTGTTATCAGGAGAGAACCCAGTGCTGCATCTTTTAGCCCAGCACTGACCCTGAAAAGTAATTCTAACCGTACTTACCAGTAACTTGTATTTCCTTCCATAGGAATCCATTGTCTGGTTTTCAGCAGAAAAGTTTCAAAGTGTCGATTTTCACAAACTACAAATATTCCTTAAAAATCGCCTGTATGACTTAAACGCATTCTTTCAACTGTTTACAGGAGATGCACCAGTGCTGGATCCAGGATCCACCACTGAGTAAGAAAAAGTAACGATAACACTACTTACCTGCTAAGTGAATTTCCTCCCATAGGATAACATTGGTGATTCTATGTGAAAAAGTTTCTGTCAACTTTTAAAATACAATAATATTCCTTAAAAATCAGTACTGTAACCAAAACGCTTTTACTCAACTGTTTACAGGAGATGTCCCAGGACTGAATCTAGGATCCAGTCCTGTGGTTAGAAAAGTAATCCATAAAGTAACTAATTGCATTTAACTAGAAATTCACATTGAGCTCAATGTTGCATTGTGTTTGAAATTGTGTTGCCCATTGCAACAACTGTAACTACTGTACTTAAAAGTCTATTGCCTATTTGCAAAGAATTTAAACTAAAGTAATTCATTCTGAGAAAGTATATTTTGTAATGTAATGTATAATGTAATTACAATGTAATTTAAAAAATAAATAGTTTAAAAAAATTTAGTAAATCAGTATCAAAAAAATAAAGATAACAATTAATACATTTAAAAATTGTCATTTACAAAACCTTGGAAATTCACTGAAAAAAACCATAGGTTTCAGACATGTTATAGTTAGGAATTAGCATTTAAAAACGTTTGAAATTCACTGAAAAAACCATTGGTTTCAGGCACGTTATAGTTAGAAATTAGCATTTAAAAAACCTTTGAAATTCACTGAAAAAACCATAGGTTTCAGGCACGTTATAGTTAGAAATTAGCATTTAAAAAACCTTTGAAATTCACTGAAAAAACCATAGGTTTCAGACACGTTATAGTTAGAAATTAGCATTTAAAAAACCTTTGAACTGCACTGAAAAAACCATAGGTTTCAGGCACGTTATAGTTAGAAATTTGCATTTAAAAAACCTTTGAAATTCACTGAAAAAACCATAGGTTTTAGGGACAGTTATAGTTAGTTGGACATTGCACTCGTACAAAACCCGTGAAATTCCCCCGTTATAGTTAGTTCAGCTAACTATAACTCGCGCCCCCGCAATGCACTGCTGATGACATCACATATTACATCACTCATGACATGGTCAGTGACATCACTGATGACATCACTGATGACATCTCAAATGACATCACTGATGACATCCTCCATGTGATAATTTCATGCATCTTCTCACACCCTAATATAACTTTTGATACACCCACTGTAAATTACAGACTGCCATTCTCAAAACCATAGACACTCCAACACCAATAACTACATACCCACTCACTGATTCTTAGGTCTACACACACATCCACTCACTCACCCGTACAGTCACTCATACTTACGGTCACTCAGTACAGGACTATCATATGCACTCATACACCTACATAGACATTCACACACCGCCACTCATCCATAGAGGTACTCACACACCTAGTCAGTCATGCAAATAATTAATCACACTGCCATTTACTCACCTATACAGTTATACACACACCAGCTCACTTACTCATACAAAAACTAGCACATTCTTATGCTCTTATACAATCACTGATACAAGCACACACTCATCCATACAGTCACTCTCACTCTCACAATCACAATCACACACTCTCGCTTATAGCTATTTATATACTCCAACACACATATATACTGCCTTTCACATATGTAGTTACTCACACATGTACCACTGAGATATACATTCACTCACTAACACACCCATACACAAACTCACCCACCCATACAGTCCATCACAGATGCACTCTTGAAACCATGCACCCAGTGAATCACCCACTGATACATCTATGTGCAGTCACACACACCCCATCCACACAAACACTCAGGCACCCATACAGATACTCAGACAACCAATCAATAACTCATAGACACTCATGTAGCTATTTACAAACCCATGCAGCCACTTACACACCAACAGACAGACAGATAAAGACATTCACACAGTTTAGTCACTAACCCATGCATTTAGTAAGATACGTTTAATCACTCACTTATAGAGTCAGTCACGCACCTACTAAATCATCCATCCAGACACTTATACACCCACTCATTATTCAATACACCTTGGCATATATATTAAACATATTTAAACTTTATAGAAACACACAGTCACTGCATGATGTCATCAGTGATGTCATTTGAGATGTCATCAGTGATGTCACTGACCATGTCATGAGTGATGTAATATGTGACGTCATCAGCAGTGCATTGCGGGGCGCGAGTTATAGTTAGCTGAACTAACTATAACGGGGAATTTCACGGGTTTTGTACGAGTGCAATGTCCAACTAACTATAACTGTCCCTAAAACCTATGGTTTTTTCAGTGAATTTCAAAGGTTTTTTAAATGCAAGTTTCTAACTATAACGTGTCTGAAACCTATGGTTTTTCAGTGAATATATATACATATATATATATATATATATATATATTCTGCTCCAAAGGTTGTCCACCTGGTGAGTAGCACTCGATCAACAGCTTTGTTTATGATAGGCAGGGACGAGGATCCGCTTGTAGAAGCTGCTCCGTAATGGAAATGCCTGACGCGTTTCGAAGCTCCATATGCTTCTCTTCAGAGGCTTGAACGGAGACAGTGTGTGCAAACGCTGAACCCACTTCGCCATTTTCATATTGCACACCCACCAATGGGAAGCTCGAATGAGACTGTGCAAAAGCTGCTGATCGAGTGCTACTCACCTGGTGGACAACCTTTGGAGCAGAATATATATATATATATAAAAATATATTTAGCCTACATGCATACAAAGTCAGAGTTAGACATTTTGAGCAAACAACACTGTTTTGCAATGACAGCTGTAAATCTAGAGTAAGGTAATGCAGCGCAAATTGCTGCGTTGCCTCACTCTGCTCTAGGAAGGCATTCCATGGGCGTTGTATGGGTGTTCCCAAGCAATCCCCATGGATTTTGACGCATTCCCAGATTTACCAGAAATGGTAAACCTCAGAATGCGCCAAAAAATACACCTTCCAAGGAGAGGCATAACGAGGAGAAATATTTATCCTTGTTACTTTCTCTTTCTATGTGTGCAGCATTCTGCAGCACACATAGAGGAATATACCTCTCAGTATTGTTTTTGTGCAGGAAGGTGTCCCTTCCTGCACAAAACCAGTCCTGCATGCAACGCAGGCACCCTTGCACCATGCAAGGGCGCCTGCGTTGGTGCTAAGCTGCCAAAAGACCACAAGCGCAGAGGAAAAGGCAGGATTGCTCCATATTGCATTAAATGCAGCACATTCTGCCCTTTCCTTGTCACGAAGTGCAGCGCAGCAAGGTGACGTGCTGCGCTGCATGACTTTTTCATAAATAGGCTCTTAGATCCTTCTGTTCCTCTTACATATTGCAGTGTTTGGTGAGTTTGTAATGATGGACTCCTTGTGGTTCCTGATGGACTCCATAGAACTGTCACGTAAGCATTAGAGCGTAGTGAAGTGGATGTAGGTTTAGAATGTTGAGTTTGCGGTTAGACGTAGAAGAATAAAGACGTGTTGTACTAAGTTCCGTGTGTGGTGTAGTTATTGGAGAGTACTCAGGTTGGGGAGGACACTACACATATTAGGAAATAGGATGAGAGATTCAGGATCCAATCATTATCCTGCTACGAAGTGCCAGCAAGGAAAGTGTTCTTCGGGAGGAGTAAAACCAAATAACGTGGCTAAGAAATGCAGCTGTCCTGACTCAATCTCTGTACTTCCTTGCACACTCTGCTCTGAGCATCCAGCAAAAATTCACAATGCCAGCTTTAAAAAGCAGACCAGTGCTGGAAATGCAAATCTAAAACACATTATTTGAAAAGATGCTTTTCCAGTGGCTATCCTTAGCAAACAATTGGTCTGTGATCGAAGACACCATCAATAAAATAATGTGTCCTGGATACCCTCAATAGTCAAACATCAAGTACAACTCTCTTTTTTAACAAACAAGCCTCTAATCCAAGAAGCCATTGTTCTCCAACGAATTATGATCACATGGAAAGAGAGGTATGACCTAGGTATGGTCAATCAAATCAAATCCCAATGTTTTTCTTTTAGCCATTAAGCAATACAAAAGATAAAATAAGTTTCTAAATGAAAAGAGCCACTTCAATTAAACAATTATTAAAAACAAATTCCATTATTTAGGTCAGTAAAATGTTATTATGTTAATTTTCACGCAGACAAGTAAGATGCAACCGGTAGGAATACATTTTGTGAGTTGCTCCTCAGGCATATATCCAGGACTGCCTTACATGATCTTATTTGTGTAACCAAAATATGTGGTGGAGAAACTGGTTCCTTGGTCTCATCGATTTGGAGCAGAGCAGCATGAAATGCATTATGGCCTCTTGGCTGCCAAGCTCACAGTTATAATGGACCGAAGAGACCTCAGAAGAATGTTAAGACCAGAAGAGCCACTAATCTGAATTTTATACTGATCAATGGTGAACGTGCGGTGTCTTACACATCAACTTGAGCAAACAGCAGCAAAGGAGATGGGAGAGGACTCCGTGTTCTCTCCAAAAAGGATCCCTCTTACTAGTTTCCAAAATAAACCAGACTGGACATTCATTGGACCAGCAAAAAAAAACATTTTGGAAGAAGTACAGAATCCCTAAGGCTTTGCTTCCTCTGACAATAAACATTGCTCCCCTAAACTCCATTCCTGTGCAGGTCTTTGTTGAATGAATATTTCAGAAGACCATACATTGTCATCAGTAAGCCCACCCTACTTCTAACCCAATTTTTCCTCAGAAGCTATGTGAAGCAACTAGTTCTTTGATCCATCTTTGCAACTAGAATTATTCAAATAAGGTTCATTGTTTTATGCATCCTCCTTTTTTCCTTCCCTCTACTTCAAATGTTTGCTATGAACAACTTCCATACATTTCCAATTGTTTAACCTCTTTTGTGATTTCACTAAACTCTCCCTCTCCCAATAACTTGAATTTCATGGCAAAAATGTAATTCTTTTCTTTTTGTTCACTAATTTACACGTTATATAACAACATTAATTCAAATGTGTTAAACTCATAAAAAGTTTACCATAGGTTTGCCAGGAAAAATGAGTGTCATTCTTCTTGCCCTGTGCTTGCGTGCCACTAGCCAAGTAGCTGGAGTATACAAATCCACCTCTTTTTAATGGGTGGCTGGAGGTTTACTAGCAAGAATCTTTTATTTTAAAACCGTCTAGTCAATTTTAATACAATTACTTTGGTGAATAGACAGATTTTCCTATTATTTATGCAGCGGCGGCTGGCACAGGTAAGGGCGGTGAGGCGAGGCAGGGCGCACCAGGGGGGGGAAGCCGACAGACACCGGAATAGGTATTATTTATTTATTTAACTATACCTATGCCGTCGTCTGTCGACTTCCCCCCTCCCACCCCGCCCCACCCCCGCCTCGCCTTATGTGTGCCTGCAGGGTCTTTTGTGTGCTCTGGATGGCAATTTATGTGCCCAAGTCACAGATGCTAATGTGGCAAAATAAATGTGTGATATAAATTAAAAAAGAAACAACTTTACAAATAAATATTGTGGTAATAAAAGCAATACCCTACAGAATGGAATCATGTCTAGAGATCTGGCTCCTCCACCATACATAAAGCAGACAATTTGTTTATCTGTTTGTTTTTATTGATTAAAGGAATGTCCAGACCATGGTTTAACTAACGGTTGACAGCATCCGCCCTACACTCAGGAACACAGGGTTGTTTACCTGCTCAGCGGGTTCTGGGGGCAGCCTTTTGGTCCACCATGGTAAGTCTGTGTAACCTGTTAGGACCAGAACCCCTCACTTCCCCCAGAGTGTGAGATGTGTAGTATGTTGTGTAAAGATGGGTCTGGGGCACCCAGCTCCAAAATTCGCCCTAGATTGAACAGTTATCAGCACAGGAGCTACCTAAAATATAGGTAAGCTAGCACATTTGGCCTGAAGCAAACACATGACTATATTGACCAATAACATTTGCTGAGACATGTTGACAAACCCTGCTTAGGAGTGTTTTATCAATGTTTAACCTCGCAAAAAGCTGTTTTATTTGAATTCCCACTCTTTGTATCCTTTCTGTGTTCACAGTTCTCTTAGATCACCTATAAGAATGATTTGCTCTGTCACTAAGTAAGGTTCAGACTGGGAACTTGGTGGATAGGCAGCACACGGGAGTCATCAATACAAATTAAAAAAAACAATTTGAGGGGCTAATGTAATAGCTGCTTTTTGTAAAAAAAATTAGGCAAACAAAGAATGTATATGGTCAGCTCAACAGGATCCATTGATGATGATGACAGTGCTTGTTGGAAACTTCAGGTATGTCTAAGAACCCATACGGCTTGCGGGTCCTTATGGAATTGTTAGTAGAGGTTTTCAATCACAATTCCTAGGTAGCTTCATTCATAATGTGCATAACTAAGGAAATAAACTTTACAGTAAATGTCAGCATGGAGCAAAGC
The DNA here is from genome assembly GCA_963921515.1 of Calotriton arnoldi. NCBI lineage: Eukaryota > Metazoa > Chordata > Amphibia > Caudata > Salamandridae > Calotriton > Calotriton arnoldi. The sequence goes on from CAWUFW010003385.1 coordinate 793,892, forward strand.
TAAAGATTCGCATGCAGGTACAGAAGCAATTGAATATTTTGATTTCTAGTAACAGGTTTGAGGGTACATGAATGCTTTACTTAAAGTATATCTTTTTGTTTGTTTTAAAACCTGCTCTGCTTTGCCTTCCTGTTATTTCACAAAGCTGAAGGTAGTTTACAGTCACAACCCCTACACTGGACGGAAGTTCAGGTGAAAGTATGTCTAAAAGAGGAGTTTCCTCCAAAGCATATGATTTGGGTTACATTTCAAATCAGAATATAGGCCATTCCACAGTCTGGAGTCCAGATCACTCAACTTTTTGCCTCTGTCTTTTTGGCCTTTTCAAGACTATTTTATCAAATTTGACAATGTTAAATAAAGTTTTCTAGATGTGGCATTGTATATAGATAGTTTCAGAAAAGGTTTTAGCTGTTTGCCGCAGTAGAGGATTGGTGCAGAGGTCAGTGAACTTAAAGCTCTTTGGAAGCAGGTTTGATATAGTTAAGCTTACAGAGGTTTAACCATAATCTAGCTGCCTGGTTCTGAAGCCTGGCAAAGAGCTTCCTATGGAAACCAGTGTAGATGATCCAGCAGTAGAGGCGAGCTTTGTCAGGGGATCTCCTCCGCTCCACCCTGTAGTCGGTTTTAGAGTAGTAGGAGTTGATGGAGTAGAGAAACATATTTTTATTGTTTTTCAAGAAACAATACAACAGGTAATGTATATGCATCAAATAAGCAGAAATAGGTGTTGCATTGTATACAAGGTTCCAATAGGCAATTTCCCTTAGCCTCCGAGCACCACCCATTCCACAAGCATGGCATGTGACTCAGCTACATGAACGACGATGATGATGCAAGGGCGCGCCCCTCAAACTTGTCCAATGAGGTTCTGCAATTTTTTTTCCAAGGGCCCAAAATACTCTGGCATTTTCACATACATCCGCGTGCCTTGTAGTGAGACTTTTTAGCTGATGCTCAGATGTCTGGCCCTGACACCATTCCACCAGGGATGGGGATTTTTACTCTTCCAGTGTCTTACAACATTGCTTTTAGCTACTAGGAACCCAATCCACACTAGGATCTTGGAGTTGGTAGTGCCATCCATCATCCCCAGAACCATCAGCTTGGGGTTTAGCTCCACGTGGTGAACCATCACAGCCATTAATTTTCTTTGAACTTGTTGCCAGTAAGCACGTATCCCAGGACAGGCCCATTATCATGTGTAGGAAGGAGTCACTGGTCAGCACACCATGGACAGCTGGGAGAAGGCATCCTACCAATGGGCCATAACCTGGTTGGATGACAGTACACTTGATGAAAGAATGAATTTGTAGTAGAAGTGAGGCAATGGCCAAGGTGCAGGGGTCCTACCTTGTCTCCACCCATTTATCATCTTCAAGATGGCCCACATCCTTTTCCCATCTTTCCAGCAGTAGTAGAAAGGATCTGCTGTATTAAGCAACAGAGACTCATAAACCCTGGAGATTCCTTACTTACCCAGTTGTTCCATTGCAATTTTAACATCAAGTGGATTGTACTCAGGAACTGTCACTAACTGTTCTTTAGTGAACTCCTACAGGTGATGGATCTGCAAATGCTTAATAAATTGAGTACTGTTAAACATAAACTCATCAGCCAATTGTCTAAATATTTAGCTGTGGTTCGTTGCCCACACATCCCCCAGTTTTAAAATGCCAATGAGGTCTCACACATGGAAGCCACTTAAGGCAACCACCTGTGGGAATCGTGTGCCATGCCACAACGGGGTTTCATTAGTTAATTTGCCATGCCATTAGATATGCTTAAGAGTTGTAGCCCAGCATCAAAGCAGAGCTCTGGTAATTGTCATGAGGGTGTGAAGGACAGGTGCACTGTACAGGACAGCATGAAGGTTATACAAGTCCAGGAGATGAAGCTCCAGTGTGACTACAGGGTCCGACCTGTCAGACAAGATCCAGTCACTAACGTCGATTAGCAGTGAGGCCCAATACTATTTCTTGACATTGGATACCTCAAACTCCCACTGTAAGTGGGTTGTGCACATTTCTCAAATGAAATGCGTGGCATGCTATCCACCAAAAGGAAGTTGGAAAGCGTCGACAGAATGGAGTGAAAAAATGGAGCTGTTAATGGATATCGATAACTCTGGGCAATGTAGAGAAACCGGGGCAGTGTGACCATCTTAAACAAAACCCCTCTACTTATTATGGACAATGGAAGGGACACCCATCCAGCCAGCTCTCATTTTGCCTGAGAGAGTAGTTCAGTTCCTAGCTTCTTTTCTCAGTCATTGTAATCATCACACCTAAGAACCAGCAATGATGTGCTCATGACTCGCAGTCGAGGACACCCCATTTCCGATGGCACGGTACCACTTACTGGGGGTAAATCGATTTTTCCAAACTACACACCGTCAAAGCATCTCCCTAAATGTTCAGCATGGGCATTATGCACTGAGAAAACTGCAAATCAACACCATTGTCCAGTCAGTATTCAGATTTTAGAACTGGTCAGAGTTGCGAGTAGGTCGGTGAATGATTTAATCGCAGAGGAGGTAGTGTCGTTGTACTATTCCTCAGTAGATGTGGCCATGTCACTGGTTTGGTGGTGGCAGCCCTGGGAGCATTGATGACTAAATGTGACATGAAGTCAGCTTTTCGGCTGCTTCCGGTACACCCAGAGGATTTCCAGCTACTGGGTTTGCACTTGGAGGGAAAATGGTCTGTAGACAAAGCATTGCCAATGGGTTGCTCAATATCCTGTGCGTTATTTGAGTGCTTCAGTACGTTCTGGCAATGGGGGTTCACATGGCAGTCGGACCATCAGTTGGTGATGCACTATTTGGATGATTTCTTCATCGTGGGGGCAGCCGGTTCGGCAGACTGCCAGAGGTTATTGGCAAGGATCCAAGAGCTCATGGGTGAACTAGGGGTGCCATTGGCACCAGAGAAAATGGTGAGCCCCAAAACAGTGCTGTCATTTTAGGGCATTGCGATTGATTCCATGTAGATGGAACCGAGGCTACCACAGGACAAAAAGGAGAAAATGCTGGCTTGAATACAGTGCATGTTAGGAAGGGAAAAGGTGAAGGAAAGAGATTCAAGTCTTGCTGGGACATATCAATTTTGTACGTTCTTGCTATGGGTGTTCACATGGCAGACAGGCCATCAGTTGGTGAGGCACTATTTGGATAATTATTTCATTGTGGGGGCACCCGGTTGTGCAGACTGCCAGAAGTTATTGGCAAGGTTCCAAGAGCTCATGAGCGAACTAGGGGTGTTGTTGGCACCAGAGCAAATGGTGGGCCCCAAAACAGTGCTGTGGTTTTTGGGCACTGATATTGATTCCATGTGGATGGAAGCCAAGCTACCACAGGACAAAAAGGAGGAAATGCTGGCTTTGATAAAGTGCATGTTGGGAAGGGAAAAGGAAGGTGAAAGAGATTCAAGTCTTGATGGGACATCTTAATTTTTCATGCAGGGTGCTACGGGTGGGGAGGTCATTCTGCAGGAGGTTGGGGAGGTCATTATAGGAGTACGCTCTGCCTCATCACCATGTGCGAATTTCAGAGGGGGTCGAAGAGGATCTGAGGATGTGGTGCGTTTTCTTACATGACTTCAACGGTATTCCTTTGGTGAAACAGGCAGATATTGACTGGAAGGTGCAAATTTTTTGGATGCAGCGGGAGGCCGTGGTTTGGGCCTGTATTGGCAGGACTGATGGTGTGCCGAGCAATGGCCGGATGCATGAGCTAACAGGGGTAGAAGGATAGCTTTCCTGGATCTCTTCCCTTTGGTGGTAGCAGTGACTCTCTGGGCGCAGAGCTAGCCCTCAGGAGGGTGAAATTCCAGGTAGGCAACATGGCTGTGGTGGAGGTGATGAATAGACAGTCCGCTAGGAACATGCAGGTGCTGAAGTTCTTACGGCACGGAGTGAGGACGGGGTACAGTATATTTTGGAGTTGATTGAAAAGGGTCTGTCGAGGGTGTCTATTTCGGGGAGGTTGGCGGGCTTAGCCTTTAGGGGTAAGTTGTTGTGGGGATACCTCCATCTGTGGAGAAACTGGGCTTTTAGAGTATCAGAATTATTGGGGAGTAGTGGCAATTGAGGTCTGTACTGGAAGGAGTGGTACAGGTGTTGGGGAGATGGGAGTTATGGATTCACCACTCCAAAACAGATCAGAGGGCCCATGGGAAGCAGGTTATCTTGAAAGCTATGGATCATCAGGAGCATGTCCAGTGGCATTGGGCAGGCGCTGGGCGACATGTGGGAAGGTTAGTGGGATGGTTTTTCTATATATTTCAGGAAGGCACTGTGACAGCATACCAGCTCTTAGTGGTACTCTGGGCGGCATTTGTCTGGCTCGGGGTACGGGCATCTGACTATGACAGGCATTCCTTTCGTAGAGGGGCACCGCCAGAAACCGCAAATAGAGGTTGGGCACAGGAGGCTATCATCCATTTGGGCCACTGGTCATCGGGATGCTATAAGCGTTACATGCGGGGAGTGGGGGAGGATGGTAGTGCGGCTGATGGTGCTCGGTGAATCGCTTACTGCTTGTTTGTTTTCTTCCAGGTGCAGTTGAAAGCCCAGCGTCTGAGGAATGGGAGATTTGGAAAGTGGCCACTCGTTCATCAAATGGGCAGTGAAACAAGTGGGACAGAGGGGATGCCTTTGGGCATCAATGAAAGCCTTTTTCGGGTCACCTGGAAAGGAAAAGGGGGAATGCTTTGGAGGGATATGATGCACACGTTAAATGCTATGATGGTTGGGTCATGGTGCCCGGATGTGCTGCTTATTCACCTTGGGCAGAATGACTTAGAGAAAAAGGGGTAGTGTTGTTGAGGACTATGAAGAAGGATTGGTTGGAAATAAAGGTGCAATGGGCTGCGGTGTTTGTGCCGCTGCTGTCTTGGAGGCCGCAAGCAAGCCGGCAGCAATAGATAGGGCGCAGAGGAAAATCTACAGGGATATGGTGCACTTTTGAAGGGAGATCAGCTTTCAGCAGGATTTGTCAATCAGATATTAAATTTGAGGCCACATAGTTTTTAGAGGTGAAGGAGTACATTTGTATCGTATAGGCATGGACTTGTATTTGTTGGAAATCAGAGAAGTCTTAGCGAAATCTTAGGCAAAGTCTTGAACGTTAAACCGTAGGGGGTTCAATCTCACACTAAAGGCTATAGCAGGGGGGATAGAAAAGGGGGTAGTGTCACAACCCCCCTTGTCTGGGTGGCGGGGGCCATGAAAGTTTGACAGGAGTTTACAGAAGTTGCTTGGCGTTGCCAGTTGGGGAACCATGTGCAAGGGAAGGGTTGGCAGGTAGTTAAAGGTTCAGTTTAGGACATTTGGTTAGGCTCATAGAGATACTCAAAGGATGTAGGGGATATAGAACGTTGGAAATGTTGAAATTCAATACAGTTAATGAGTTAGCTGCAGGGTGGGTATGTTTGTGGGGCTGTCGGGATGGGGGTGTGCGAGGGGCTAGTTCACTGGATGTATAGCGAGGTTTCAGTTCTGTAAGGTGGTTTGCCAGTAAATGTGATGTGCACCTGTTTCAATAAAGCGGCCTTTTCCACACACGAAATAGGTCAGTGTCTGTACTGCACCCCTCCATCCCCAGAGGGGGTTAAGGGGGCAGCTGACCAAAGGGAAGTCTGCCCCCCGGGCAGATTGGGAGGGTTGTGCAGTCCAGCGACTGACATTTTGTATTCGGCTAGGTTATAGCCCAAAAGTAACCTATAGTATATTTAGGGAGTCAGATTAGGCAACCAGCCACCATTTTAGGTTCAGGTAACCTGGTGGCTGGTTGTGTGAGAGTAGGTTTGGAATATCTGCCCTCCATCTGGTCCCTTTATTCAGGGTTCCAAGGGGAGAAAAATGTTATGGGTTGTTAGTCGGGCTCCGTTGTTGAGACAGGAGCACAGGGGCAAAGATTGTGCACATTGTCGCTTGCAACAGATGCTACGGGGGACATGAAAAGTTTGACAGGAATTTGCAGAAGTTGCTTGGCGGTGCCAGTTGTGGAGCCATGTGCAAGGGATGGGGATGCAGGTAGGTAAAGGTTCAGTTTAGGACATTTGGGGGCATATTTACAAGGGGTTATCGCCAGCAGAACATCCCTTTTTTGACGTTCTGGTGCCAATAACCCCTTTGCCTTATTTACAAGGCGGCGTTAAGCCACTTAACGTGGCTTAACGACGCCTTGTAAATAATGCCCCTATTCACGCAGCACTTAGCGTGAAAGGGGCAGGCAATGGGTGTTGCAGTGGTCATTCCGCTGCAACACACATTGCTGTTTGACACTGCCCCATATTTACAAGGCTGGCGTAAATATGGGGCGCCGCCAAAATAAGACCAGGGAAAACCTGGTCTGAAACTGGCGTAACGAGGAGAAATTATACATTTCTCCTCGTTTTTGCTGTTTCTATATGTGCTGCATTCTGCAGCACACATAGAAAGAGCAAATCGCCATTAGTGATCGTTTCATGTGCAGGAAGGTGTCCCTTCCTGCACATAAACAATCATTAGATAATGGCAAGTTGCAACTTCTATATGTGCTGCATTCTGCAGCACACATAGAATTTACAAATCGCCATTAGTGATTGTTTATTTGCAGGAAGGGACACCTTCCTGCACATGAACAATCATTCACTGCAATGCATGCAACTTTGCACTATCGTGCAAGGGTGCCTGCGTTGACGCTAGGCAGCTAAAGTTAGCACTAGGGGAAACACAGGGTTGCACCGTATTATTGTAAATACAGCACATCCCAGCGTTTTCAGAATGTCAGAGCGCGGCATTACCAATTGAGGCGTAACACCGCGCTCCGCCATTCTGTTGTTACAGGTTCAAAGATACTCATAGGATGTATGTGGAATCGAATATTGGAAATGTTGAAATGCAATACAATTAATGAGTTAGCTGCAGGGTGGGTATGTTTGGGTGGGACCGTAGGTATGGGAGTGGGCTAGGGGCTAGTTCACTCGATGTATAGCAAGGTTTTAGTTTTGTAAGGCGGTATGCCAGGAAATGTTGTGATGTGCAGTGCACCTGTTTCAATAAAGCAGCATTTTCCACACATGAAATTGGTCAGTGTCTGTACTGCACCCCTCCCTCCCAAGCATGGTTCATGGGAGATCACAGAAACAACAAGGAAAGTAGAGGGCATTTTCTGGGGGTAGTCTCAGAGAGCAACCGCCAGTTCTTATATGCCAGAATTCCCTGCTTGTCCAATGCATGCTCCATGGCACTTCACTATGCTGTCTTGGTGGGGTTATTTTTGGTATCTGATTTTTGGCACGGAAGGTTTTGTTTGTTTGATGCGCGGTTACAGGTGAAGTGCTTGGGGTCAGCGTTTGCACATACAAGTGTTTGTTGTTTGCCAATATAGTGTTCACAGTGAGTTTTAACTGTGCTTTGCTGTTTGTTGGCTTATGGAATAACTGGTGCTTTTGATGCAATATGGGTGAGAAGTGTGGAAAAGCATTCTTCTTCTGTTTATGTTCCTACTGTGCAGCTCTGCTGAGTGAGAGAGTGTTTAGCGCAAGGTCAGCCCAGGGACTTTCCCTTCGTTTTCCAGTCGAGCAGTCATGAACAGTGTTTTTAGTGACATAAACACCAACTCAGACAGCAGGAACCTCGGCAGATGGTGGACTTTCTCATGAGAAGGATCAAAAGGAATTTAAAAAGATAAAGATAATTTACATTTCTCAGATGCTGAGCAAGTCATTTGCGAACCCTTGCTTATAAGTATAAATACGAAAAAGAGGCTGAATACGTCAGAAGCATAAATGCAATATATGCTTAAACATAACATGGGTATACAAAATGGCTGTGATTATACATGGTGTTTTTGTTAAATGCAATATAAATCAATAAAAAATATTTTAAAGGGTAAACCGAGTTCATAATCAGAAGGACAGCCCTATGAAGAATATTTGATGTAACCTGGAAGTAGAAAGTCCATTGCAAGTCTGCTATCCTTTTGGATGCACCACTTTGGGGATATATCAGTCAGGATATGAGAAAAAATATGTATGAGACTGCTGACTCACCATAACAACCAACACCACCTATTCTCCCTCAGACAATACCAAGTTAGTCCAAAGCACCCAAAAGTTTGATGTCATGCCTTTATAGGTGCAATGCACACGCCAACCAGTGGGTAGCTGAACAGGTCCCACCAATAGGTCCTGATACAAACGTAAACTATATTCCGAACCCATTACATTACAGAATTAACTCTAAAATGTATGGGATAACTTAAAGAGGGTCTCTGATTTGATTTAATCGATTACTCCAAGTTTAGTCTGATTCACAGTATGCTCTGGCTAACTGAAGGTAACCTGACCATTCAGCAAGACATTAGGATGTTCAAATTCACTTCCTTTCAGGATCAGGAGTAATGTGAGACACCAGATCAGCAGAATCTGGAGATAGACACAGCAAGGAAAAAGCAGGAGGAAGCGGGATTGGAGGATTTGGAAGAGTGGTCAGTGGCAGGTGGGGCACAAAGGTATCAGTCATGCCGTCCAGGTCAAGATCACAAAGAGACCATTAGATTGACACCACAAGGGAAGACAGGAGCTTTTAGGGGAATTTAAGACCTGTCAATAACAGTTTTCAGTTTCCTCACACCTGCTTAGTTGTATTGCTCTGTGATTTGTAGTCTGAGCCCTTGTTGTTTTCACCCTTCCCTTCCTTGTTTCCTCGGTTCTGCGGCTGACAACCTCTTATTGGCTTCCCCTTCTGCATTTGATGCCCAGCAGACCCTGTTGCACTCTGAACCTACCTGAATGGCATGTTAAAGTGGTGCCTCCCCACATAACACATCATTGGCTCCATAGCTGCCGCACCTTGTTGAATCTCTTACCAATCCCCGGGCTCTGTGAGTAGCCGGAGATTACTGGTACTCTTGGCCTGTTACCGACAACTCCTTACTGAGAATCTGGTAAGTCCTGGACTGGAGCACGGGTGTGTTTGGATAAACTAGCTCCTAAGTCCTTTTATTAGGCGGTACTCAGATGACGTGTACAAGTGTATCCGTGTCTGACGATTTACCAATACCTGTGAAGCTGGTACCAAACCACCAAAGTCAAAGCAACAATGGTGAATCAGGGGAAGAGGGGAAAACAAAGAGGAAAAGAAAAGTGTCCCATGACATCTCCCACTCAAGTGTAAGGCCAGGCAGTCAGGAGTGTTTCCTACATGTAATAAGATAAACAGAATGTATGAATATGTGAAATGGATGAGCACTAATTTACAATAATGGTATTAAAGGTATAGTGTATCACTCTAAACTACCTGAACAATTCCCCATCCGCTACGAAGCGATAGACTGTCTGAGTGGGATCTGTGGTTCCCATCTATAGAAAATAAAAGCAGAAATGCCAATGAGGTAATGCAAAATGTAGTGTAGAAAAGTAATGAAAGAAAATAGAGCAGCAACCACCTACGTTACAAAAGAAATGGTCCACAGTAACAGGAGAACTGAAGTGGGAAAATAAGAAATAAAGTCCCAGCAACTTGCTAGTAAAATATACGTAATAGTTTTTCTGTATTTGAGCTATACATAATCCCTCCTTAAATTCAGGAAGAATTAATAATGTGTTCCTTGTTATTTGTAGGAACAACCTTTGGCTATAGCAAACAACGAAAAGAAGATCCCCAAGGACAAGAGTTCTAGGCTCAGATAAGTATACTTTATCTTATTATAATGCGAAAAAACAATTGGCAGCCAATGAGCTCTGTTACCGCAAATGCAGAGTAACTGGTTGATGTTTCTTCTTTGATTTGCAGGAATGAAGAATCCCGTGACCGGAACGAGGATCCAGGAAACTGGGGGCGGGGATGGCAGGAGCCGCAAAGGAACTCGAGAAGGACGCCGAGATCCCGCTGAAGGACCGGAAGCACACAGGTTAGTGACCCTGAAGCAGAAGCTGACGTGTTCCCAAAATGCTAGAACGTGAAGTGCTCTACTACGGGATCGGAGGAGTTTTATACTCCCCTGCCACAGCCCGTTTTGAAGACGGAGCGGGCACAACAGGCATGACACATAGGGCTCGATTTAAATGTTGGCAGAGAGGAAACTCTGTTGCAACGGCGACCAAGTTCCCTCCCAGAAAACGTTTTCGTCCACCTGCCCAATTTTGATTCAGGCAGACCATAGTTTGATGATGGTAGAGATTACTCCATCTCCTTCGTGGTCAAACTTCTCCGACGCCCCGATGGAGTAAGGGCTGTCAGAGTTTTGGCTGTATGTCCGCCCACCTTATTTAGATGAGCGGATATACAGTCGCTATTCAAGGCCTGTCATCGCCAAGAAAATCCAGGCGGTATGAGGTATTGAAAAGTAATCTTTGTCCCCCTCACCATGGCAGAAAACTCCCATGGTGGGGGGCATTGTTTTTTTTTTTTCAAAAAGCTGAGGCCTCCAACGTAGCAAAAGTGTGGTACTTTTTTGAGATATGAAGACAAAAGACAGACTTAAAAAGACAAACCTTATCTCCAGCCAAGATGAACTTGTGGATCTTGAAAAGGAGTGAAAAAAATAGCAGGAAGACCCAAATGATCTTTCAAACTACATTCGTATTCATTTATTTATGCATTTTTATATAGCGTAAACTTTACCCGACGGTGTCAGAGCGCTTTACAATAGAACCAGTTACATTACATAAGGACTGCACAGTATATGAATTACATAAAAGATATGAAACAGATAAACTCTAAACTCACATAAGAATGGTAGTAAGTACATATGTCTACTACAGATACTAGCGGTCAGAGTTACATATATACAAGTTGCAAATTCATTCAAGATTACATTTTAAGAAAAGTTGAAGCGATTATGGTTGATCAAAACATATTACATATTTACAGAGCATTATCTTCTCGCAATTGCTGGGGTTCTTGCGGTGCTCATTCAGCCAGGCCTTCAGGGTGTTGTTGCACTCAGGGGCAATGAGCTGGGACCTGGAGGGATCCCTAAGCTGATGATAGCCAGATGTTCTCCTAACTTATTTTCCTGGTTGCCTCCACATCTCCAAGGCAGCAGCAGAGATCCGCGGGGCGTGCTCATCTTGATCCTTTCCTTCGTCATTACGTCGCTCAGCCGCTCCCGCTCCTCATGGTAGCGCCACTATTGTTCCAGGATGGTCTCCATCATGTTACCCGGAGAATGTAGACCGAAACCAAACCGTCCGATTCCACAATTCTCCGGAAGACTTGTCACCCATGGCTGTAGGACACATTTTAGAAAATGTTTGGCCTATCAGTTATTATCCTGCACTGATAGAAATGGGTGTAGGTACAAAATATATTGTAGCGAATAACATATTACCCGAAGATCGTAGCCAAAATAGCGAGCACCAAAATATTCTATTATATGTAGATATGTATAGGTTTACGATACTGCACAAATATGTACCTTGACTATAAACATATATATGTATCTAAATGTATGCAGATATAGAGTTAAGAATAGTAAATGCATGTACTGCCTCAATATTTTGGCTTTGATATTCATGGAATACGATCCCATGCTTGATATTCCAGACAACAGTCCTAAAAATGATCTGTTGGCCCCAAACCATATGGGTTTAACAAAAGCTGCAGCACAGAAACAACACTAAATGTCTTAACATTATTCAATGCATCTTGGACAATTCAGTGCATCTTAGACAAGAGCAAGCCTGCCTCATCATCCTACTTTAAAAAAATATATATATTTTTCTTAAATTTTGCATAATTAAATACACAGGCAACAAAAAGTGGCAATCTCAGTATACTGGTATCATAGCACGCAGTATACTGTCCATATTCATTCATTTTAATGCATAGTCTGGGGGTACAGCTAGTTGGTTGCCTTCATACCCCCATAGGTTCTCCTTTTTCATATATGCCTCATCATCCTACTTGATTTATCAGCGGCCTATATACTTTTGAACAGCATAGTCTCATCCAAATTCTTGAGTCCTACGTGTGTTTTAAAGGAAAGGTTCTGAGTTTGTTTCTTTCTTCATGACTGTCAAGCAATTGGTAAGATTTGGTCAATCCTCCTCCAATCCAACTCCGATCACATGCAGAGTTCTATGAGGATCAATTCTCTCACCTAGACCTTTGTTATTCCCACTGATTTCCGCCTGCTGTTTTCCATATGAGGACAACAACGCCTTCTTTGGGGTTTCAAAACCAGCTCTATCTTCTCTCAGTGTTCTTACACTCTATGACCAGATTAGTTTTTTGAAGAAGAAAATACAAATACAAACGAGAGTGTGGCTCCCATTTGAAGCCTGAATCAAATTTAAAATTGCCTGTGTAATCCCCAAAGGCTCCCTCATCTCTCTCAGCCCAGTTGCTTAAGATTTGCCCTGAAAATATCTGGAGGCCAAAAAAAACCACAAAGAAAAAACCATAAAGCAGACATTGACCAAAGCCGGAGTCAAAACATACTCAAGATCTATTCAAGCATCTTGCAACCCTTCTCCCTCCCCAAAAAGATCAGATGCCAAGAAGATCAGCACCTTTTCATGAAAAATCTAAATGTATCTTTTTAAAACGTACACGAACTAAGCCTTTTCCGAGCTCTATTCTCATCCTGACACACAGTAAGCTGCCCTCTCCCCTAAATTCTCTTCCACGCCCCCCCCCCCTAACTTTTCGTCCCTACAATTGCTAACCTTTTCTCTTGGTAGAAAGAGTCTCTGCCTCGTCTGTTTGGTCTGATGCCTCTACTCTGTCTATGCTTTATGCTACCTTCGCTTCATTCTCTTGCTACCTTTTCTTCCCTCACTCTATCTCTCCAACTCATCTCAGTCTCTCCAATTTCTTCCTTTCAGTTAAGCATTAAAGAGCTTATATCTTCCCCTGTAACCTCTTGGTTGACAAAAGTTTATGTTCTGATTAGAGTCATGTTCTATGTAAACGAGACATTGGCTCTAATTGTGTGTACAATTCTACAGCTCAGTACCAGCTAGAGGTGTGAGCCCACCCGAAAGAACCTGGTGACAAAAATGAAAGGATATGTTTAATTTAGCCCATGCCGGCAAAAGTCTTAATACATAAGTCAAACAAAAAATATTAAAAGCCATGAGAGCAGCAGACAGAAACCAATGGGGCCCAAAAAGACGTATTCTGCTAAAAATATAGAGTAAGTGCTGTTTGAGCCCCTTTTGATGCTTTGCTAATCACTAACTATTCTGAATATTTTTGAAAGACCGTTCCCCGTTTTGGCTTTCTGCCTCTGACCTTTTGCATTTGGTGCCAATTAACCGCCATGTTGGATTAGCAGCAGTTGCCCTTTGTGTGAGAGAAGTCATCTGACTGACTGCGGGAAAAGTTCAGGAGGGTCTTAGGAGATCTGTGGGTCACTGCTTTCCAGACGCGAGGATTTTGAAAAGAATTTGTTGTTCCATTGCCAGACAATGGAGTTATATGGTCGTTTCAATGAAACAAACTCTCTGCTGACTTTGAAGGCTGTTTATGATCAACTCCAGTGGGCTCTCTGAATTACAGGAAAAATATATTTATTGTATTCACAGCCCACTGTTTTTTAAGCCATGCAGGACAAGCGAACAGAAGATTAAAAAATAAAGGTGAAACAAATCAGTATTCTAATGCACTCCCGCTAAATTCACTGCTTTAAATTTAAGATTTGAGGAATGGAACGTTACTAAAAAAATAAAAATGGCACGGAACGCTGACTCAATTGCTTGTTTTTTCTTGACATAAATACTTGGATGTACTGCAGACCAGGGGCGCGCGTAACACAGGCCCCCCGCAGCCCCCGCGGTGCGGGGGGCCCCCCGATCTGCAGGGGGCCCCCTCATTGTGATATTCCCTGTGGGATTGCGGTCGGGGCTACAACCGTCTTCTAGGGAATGTAAGGGGAGGCCTAACTACAGACGGCAGCGCAGCATTAAGGGAGGTCCACACAGATACTCGGTTCGTGCCGTCGGCCACGTGCGCCGACGTCACCCTTTATTAAATACTCCCCGGTCCGAGCCCGGCCCAGGGAGTTGACTGTGATACAAACTATAGTAGCGGCCGGGTGGTTCACTACATCCCATCCAACCTCCCAATTTGAACTAAACTTGTAAAAGCAATGTCACTCGGTCAGCTGACCGGAACCACTCCCGGAACCAGTCCCATCAGCACTGAACTTAGGCGGCGTTCGTCCCGGAGCCCCTAACACACAAAGTCTCGCAACCTGGTGCTTGGTGCTGGGTTGTGGCGCAGCCCATAGCGATGATGCCTACTCCGATCTTCTTCCTGCTCGGCACCCGTCAGGTTGCTGTCATGACTCGGGTTGTCCTCACTTCGTTCGACCCCCTCCCTGGGTCTTTCGGGACTAGTACTGACTGGCGGGCTTCCTGCCCTTGGTACTTCGGCATCTCCTTCCTCCCACTCTTCCATTTCGGACTCCGGACCCGTCTCACTCGGACCAGGAGCTTTCTTGAACCACGACATGGTCCGGGCTATGCGTTGATGTCCCTTCTCCGCAACCACCAGAGTCCCTTTGATCTGCACCACCTTCCACAGATCACACTCGAACGGGGTGCGGAACTTGGACCCTGGATGGCGATCTTTGCCCACCACGTAGTCTCCCACCTGGATGTCGGCCGGCCGAGCCTTTCTTTTCTGGCTGGCTCGTTCATTGTTGTTTTGGCGGCGGGCCTGAGATCGCTCGACATCCAAAACCGCCGGAGTCCATGCTGCACTGCTGGGTATCCCATCGCGCACAGCCCTTCTCAGCAGAAGATCATGGGGTGCACATGGTTGTGCAGTGAGGCGTTTGACGGTACGCCCTCAAAAACTGATGCAGGCAGGTCTCCAGATGGTTACCTTGAGCCACCCCAATCCGCAGTGCTTTGTTCACTGTTCTCATGAAGCGCTCTACATCCCCGTTGGCTTGGGGCCACTGAGGTGTTATTTTCCGATGCCGTATGCCATGCTGGTCAAGGAACCCACGGAACTCCTGTCCCTGGAACGGCGGCCCATTGTCTGTTCGAATCTCTTCTGGCAGTCCCAACAGAGCAAAAGTCTTTTCCAGCGCCGGCTGTAGACATTCGAAAGCTGTGGATGCAACTACTTCCACCATGGGGAACTTGGAATGACTGTCCACCAACACCATCATTTGCCTCCCATCGGGGAAACTCCCAAAGTCCAAACTCACCCTCGCCCAGGGTGACCGGCTCGGACCCTCCGTCAGGATTGGCACTTCTGGCGGGTCCGCCCCCGTTATCAGACACGCATGGCACTTCCGTACTTTGTCCTCCACACACCGATCCACCCCGGGGAACCACACCTTTGTTCACAGACGGGCTTTAGTTTTCTCTACCCCCTGGTGTCCTTGGTGCGCCAGATCCACTATCCGGCCTCGTAGTGCGGCAGGTATTACAATGCGCTGACCCCTCAGGATTATGCCCTCCCCTGTGGCACTCAGCTCTTCTCGACACTTCCACAGGCTCTCTCAGTACTCTTTGTCATCGGCCGATCTTCGGTCATTTCCACAGAGGAACCACTTCCACTGGTGATCACGTAGTGTTCGGGCCACCGCCTGTAAACACTCATCTTGCAGCGACGCCTTCCGGATATCTTCTAGCCGCAGAGTTTGGGGGCGGGCCTCTTCCAACAGTTGCCTCACAAATATCTCGGCGTCTTCATCCACCTCCGGCCCCTGGACTCCATTCGGCGCCTGGGGGTGTCGCAATAGATAATCAGCCGGGTTGCTAGCCCCCGGGCGGTACACCACCTCGAAGTGGTATTGTTGAATTTGCACTGCCCATCTCTCAATTCGCGTAGGTCCATTCCTCGCCGTTCCTGCAAAAAGGGGCACCAGCGGTTTGTGATCCGTCACCACCGTAAACGTGTGTCCACACAAATAGATGTGAAAGTGTTGACACGCCCACCGGATGGCCAATGCTTCCCTCTCAATCTGTGCATAGCGTGTCTCCACGGCGGTGAGCGCCCTACTGGCATACGCGATGGGCACCCATTCATCCTGATCAGTTCTCTGTAAAAGCACAGCCCCAAGCCCAACGGGGCTCGCATCCACGATCAACTCCGTGGCCGCTACCGGCTGAAAGTAGGACACCGTTGCCCCCTTCAACAAAGCCTCCTTCACGTCGGCAAACGCCTGTGCCTCCTTATCGGTCCACTGCCACACTATGTCTTTTTTCGTGAGTTGTCTTAAAGGTTCCGAGATAGTGGCCAAGCGAGGAATGAATCTGCCACAGTAGTTGGCCATCTCTAAGAAACTCCTCACCTCCAATGGCGTCTGAGGGATCGCAGCCGCCCTGATGGCTTCCACTTTAGCAGGCTCTACCTGTAACGCCCGGGCCGAGAACCTATATCCAAAGAACTCGACCTCCTTAGTATAGAACTTGCACTTATTTTGGTGAAGAGTCAGTCCTTGCTCCGCTAATCATTTAAGAGTGGCCCTCAACCTCCCATGGTGTTCCTCCAGTGATTTCGAGAAAATCAGAATGTCATCGCTGACATTGATGACTCCCACTAGGCCCGATAGCGCTTCTCGAACTGCCTCCTGGAACACCTCCGCCGCTGATGACACCCCAAAGCTCAGTCTTTTGATCGACGGAGTCCCACATGGGTGGAGAAAGTTGTGATATATCGGCTTTCTTCTGCCAGCACCAACTGGTGGTATCCCGAGTTCAAATCCACTTTCGAGAACCACTGTGCCCCATTTAAGTCGGTCACAATCTCATCAATGGTTGGGGTTATGTGTCTCTCTCGGCGGATAGCCTTGTTCGGCAGCCTCATATCCACGCACAGCCTGATGGCCCCAGGCTGTTTCGGCTTGGGTGCTATCACCAACGGCGACACCCACGGCGTGGGACCGGACACCTTCTCAATCACCCCATCACGCTCCAGACGGTCCAGCTCTGCTTCCATCAGTGGTCTCAGATGGAATGGCACCCTACGGTGGCGGAGCGCCACCGGCTTGACAGACTCATCAATGTGAAGTTGGACCTCTACTCCTTTCAGGCAACCCAGCCCCCGAAACAGTTCCGGGAATTCTTCAAGAATCCTGTCCGCCTGTGATTGGTGTATGTGCTTCGCAAACATCACCAGCCCCAAATCCTCAGCCGTGTGGCAGCTTAGTAGTGAGCCTGCCTGATCGCATGTGACATAGAACCGCGTAGCAGTGACTCTGTCCTTGTACTTCACTTCTGCATCAATGATGCCTTGGAGTGGAATCGGCGTGCTTCCCCCATACGTGAGAATTTTGGCGGTAGTCGGCATTAACAGCGGCCTCGGGTTAAGCCTCCTGTATTGTGCAGCGTCCAGTATGTTCACAAACGCCCCAGTGTCAATCAGCGCCCGCACACACGACTCCCCTATCCACACTTAGCATGTAGGCGGTGGTCTCTTGGGGGTATTCACCCCCCCTTATATGTGAGATGACAAACACATTGTCCTCCTCATCCTCAGTGGCCGACGACGGCTGCTCGCGGTTGTTTCCATCCTCCGCCTCCTGCACGGACTTGGCCGACTTCGATAGTCTCTGCCCTGGGGGCTTGCTTCCCCCCTGCTGTGTTCCCCTCTGGCACACTTTTGCAAAATGTCCATACTTGTTGCATTTGAGGCACTGTCTCCCTTGGGCCGGACACACTCTGGGAGCATGTGCCCCCATGCCACAGTTCCTACATTCACGCCTTTTGCGCCTCTCATCCTGTTTAGCGCCGGCTCCAGCCCCTCGTTCATATGTTTTCTGGAGGGCCTCGACCCGCTCTTCCTTAATGGGCGTCGGGAATACCGGCTGCGCACCCGCCGACTTCCTCGCCAATGCCACCTCCATCTCACCGGCGCGCACATCCGCCAGCTCATGTGATCTTCCCAATATGAGTATGTCGTCCAACATAATCCCTGGCTGGCGTAAGATCAGCTTGCGCAGCTCTATTGACTTGCACCCCGCAATCAGCTGGGCCCGTGTCTCAAAGGCTCGATAAACCCCCACGCACGTGCTGGCCAACTTCCGCAGTCTCGCAAAGAACATGTCGACCGACTCACCGCTCGCTGTTTCGCCTGCCTCAGCTTGAAATGTTCAAAGTCGGGATTTACCTGCGGATAAAAATGGCGGTTCAGGGCCCGGACCGCCTTTGCATAGTCGTCACTTTCACCCGTGTCCGGCAGGTCCTGAAACAGGTCATAAAGCTCATCGCCCCCCATCAGCAGCATTAACGATCTCTTCACTGCATTGTCAGTCTCTCGGGTGGCGATAAAGTAGTTTTCCAGCTGCCCCAGCCACTTCTTCCAACGCGGAGCCACCGTCGCGGGGTCCGCAAGCTGACTGAACTCCGGGAGGGACTTCGCAGCCGCACGACTCGGCCGTCCTCCCGCCGCCCCCCCACTCGGGGCAGCCTCCCTCCCTGGTGAATCAGGCATCCCCGCTGGGCGCTACACACCGCGCTGCCGGGGTAGGCAGGAGCTGACGTCTTGACGGCACTCCGGCTTCACCAGGCCACGCTCACCAGCCCAACTGCAGGCAAGGCCAACCTACGTACTAGACACGTGGCTGCCCGCGGGGCTCGATCCCGCTCTCGTCGCCAATGTGGTATTCCCTGTGGGATTGCGGTCGGGGCTACAGCCGTCTTCTAGGGAATGTAAGGGGAGGCCTAACTACAGACGGCAGCGCAGCATTAAGGGAGGTCCACACAGATACTCGGTTCGTGCCGTCGGCCACGTGCGCCGACGTCACCCTTTATTAAATACTCCCCGGTCCGAGCCCGGCCCAGGGAGTTGACTGTGATACAAACTATAGTAGCGGCCGGGTGGCTCACTACACTCATCACAGAACTCAGGCCTGAGAGCTCCGGATTAAATTCGGAGCGGGCGCTCCTCTGTGTACCTGGGGGGCCCCCCTCAACTTTCGTTACGCCACTGCTGCAGACAGGTTCAATCTGATGAGATATTTCTTTCTTTCTTTATTTATTTATTTAATGCGATTTTATATAGCGCGAACATTACCCGAAGGTGTCGGAGCGCTTTACAAAAGAACCAGTTGCGTTACATAAGGACTTTGGATTACATGAGTTACATAAGAGATATAAACAGGGGCAAAAAAAAAATTTGCAAATGTACAAGTGGAGCGAAAGGAGGGAAAATTTGCAAATGTACAAGTTGTAGAGTCACTCAAGGAAGAGATACAAACAGATAAACTCTAAATGCAATTCTCTAAATATGGCAATTGTCGCTCCCAACCTACAACCCACAAAATACAATGCGGGCTACGTGTGGCTGGCATGCTTCAGCCGCGTTCGAAATAGTTTCCAGAACCGTTTTCAGTTCCCAATTCACTCATTACTCTCATACTTTGGTAAGAACGCTCCAGACAGCACACGAAAATATATTATGCGAGGAAACATCCAGTATATTTTTCTATAAGCCTCTTGAGGTCGCTGTTTGACCACAAAGCTTTATCGTAATCTGACACCGGGCACTGGTACGCTAAAGCAAGTACAGATGGAAGAAAGCAAGCATGCCAGTCGAGGCTGAATAACTCGGGTGCACCCAGCCAGCAGTGGAAAAGCGGTGCTCTCTTGCAGCTGCGTAACCATGTAAAATTCTTACTTTTGGTCAGGCGTGCGTCCACTCTGGCTATGAAAAACACAATATGCAAGATCACAATCTCTCCTCCTCTGAAAGCCAATATCTCTGCTACCTAATAATACTTAACCTCCTCTGGCTCACATAGTAATCCCACCAACCAGACGCCCGCCTTCTGCCCCCACTAAAGCACAAATGACCCATATAACTTTAATCTACAGCAAAGAAACTGGAATTAATGCATGGAATGGATTGTTTGAGTGCACACGATTAATCCCAATAGCCACTGCACTAGCCACTAACCCTGGAAGCAGCGTGCTGCCCAGCGTAAAGCGCTACAACTACTCGTCAGGGGTAGTAAGCGCTATATAAATGCAATTACAATCACAAATTACAAATGCAGCAGATGAGCAACCCCAATTGGGCTACAAGGGCTTCAGCCCCCGCCTTATGTGTGTCTTAGCGTGGACTACTGCAGTTTCCAGGACACACACTATTCTTTAGTTGATATGTCCTGGGCTACACTTGAGATGAGGCCTCAATCACAACATCCTACCGACAAATTTGCAGGTGATCCAGAGGTTGAAGTGCATGAAAAGCCATGGGGTCTGTGATCCTGAGTGCAATTGGGACAAGGCCAGACAGTGACTAAAAAAGAACACAAAAATCTGCAACTATTTTTTTGTTTTCCTTTCACCTTCATTCAAGTGCCAAATAAATACAATTAAAATACAATTGAAATACATACAAAATATAACACAAATATTTTAAATGTAAAATAAATGCAAGTTAAAGTAAATAGGACAATTGCATTTTGCTAAGAAAAAAGCTTGATCGTTTAACGCAATCACTACAGATGTCTGTGTGTGTGACCAGTCACAGGACTGAATCCTAGTTGGTGCACTAGGGAATAGCAACTTGTGTATTTATAGCGCAACAAGGTCACAGCCTGCAAATCAAAGCGCTGGTAATATGCAAGTCATTATTCTAAAATTGTATTACACACATTAGAAGATAGGTTGCCTAAAAATGTGCAAGCATATTTAGGGACTGATTTAGTGTTTGGTAGATGGGTACTCTGTCACAAACAAGATGGATACTCCATCCGTCCTATTACAAAGTATTAAAATATAATGCACTTCAAATAAGACAGTACCCATTTGGCAAACCATAAATCGGGTTCTTAGTATTTCAGATAAAGCAAGTATGTTAATAAATATATATTTTTAGAAATATGCAATTACACTATACCAAATGAAAACCTTTTTTGTTCCCATTAGAGACACGCTCCAGGACTCAGCTGATAACGCCCTTACATTACCTGTCTTAAATAATAAATTGTTGTCACCATGAAGTCTCAAATTACGCTGTAAGTTAAAGCCACATACTGGCTCCCTGGCAGCCTTTTGATTGGCTGATTAAGCAATTGCACACATTTACATTTCTTTCAGGTAGAAAGCACCTTGGCGAGAAAACTTTCTCAGCCCCGTATTCCTTGTTGTTCAAATTGTATATACACAGACCACTCCATAGAAGCCAGGTGTTTGTTTGAATGGCATTATCTGTTCTCACACTTCTGTTCTACACCCATGAGTAAGCACATCAACTAGCTTGTTTTATACGTTTCAGCAGTTTCAGTCATCTCCACATGCCAGAATGCACTGACACACTTCTGTCTGTTAACTAGAATCGAACGCTTAAGCAATCTCTCAAACTCATTTTTTTTTTCAAAATCATACAGGTGCATATCACCAAAACCTATGAAGAGCATAACTCTGGGCCTGATGGATGGCATAAACAAAATTCCCATACAGGCTGCACGACAAACGCGCACTGTTCCATCTATGGTACTCCATGGAGTAATGTGCTACCCCTCCACAAAGTCGCTTTGGCACCTTGTTAGGTGTATGAAGCGCTGTATAAATACAACTACATTGCAATACAAGATACTCGAACGCCAGAGCACTGTCTTGCCATAATAAGGGCAGCACAGAGCTAGGCAAATCTCTATTGACATTACCTATCCCTGCCTTCTATAAGTGTACAGGCCTTACTTAGACCCTTATTTAAAGTTGTGTTATAAATTCCAATCCATGCACAAACAGATGTTTGCAAACAGGTAGGAATTCCGAGTTGTGCATTAATGACCACAGTCTGCAATTTTCTCCTGTCAGATTTCACCAGAAAAAGGCTGAGGAAATCTATCAGGGTAAAATACTAAGACATAAACGCATAACATACAGTAGTTGATGTGATAAACACAGATACCACATATTAGGCTTGATTCTGAGGTGGGGAACTCAGGTGAAGTTAATTATGTTACCCATTCAATACCCAACATCAGGACAGCTGTAATTACTGCATGACTAATTATCACTCAAATTCTACATACCTTGGAACCTTGCCTTGGTCTCCAAAACTGCCAGCAGGCAAAATATAGTTCTAAAGGGAACACCAAGAATGATGTGATAAAGAGTAAAGTAATAGAGCAACAGGGCTGCAACTCCTCCACCTTTGACACACACACATCACACTTTGCAAGCGCCACATAAATGTCAACAACTCATACAATTTAAAATGTCTGTTACTGCTACGAAGACCTCTTTTTCTTCAACTTCTATTTCTCAAGCATCCAACTCCTCAGGGGCTATTTTACAGGCAGTCTTCAATGTCACCAATGTTCCCTGTGTCAGAATGATTATTCTCCCCTCCCAAGTTGTTTGTGACTATTTGGCCTCTTTTTTTTCTATG
Organism: Calotriton arnoldi; assembly: GCA_963921515.1. Taxonomy (NCBI): domain Eukaryota; kingdom Metazoa; phylum Chordata; class Amphibia; order Caudata; family Salamandridae; genus Calotriton; species Calotriton arnoldi. Next base: position 816,194 of record CAWUFW010003385.1, read on the forward strand.
ACAAGATCAAGTTCATTTCATAATTGTACTGTCTAGCTTCCAACTTCATCCTGTCTCATGCAGCATGATTACAAGCCATCATCCTTTTTGCTACTCCTCTCACATCCCTCCCAATGATTAAGAAAGAGGAGGTGTTTTCCTCCTCGCTTACCTCGCTATAGTTGGGCTCCCCATTTGATGTATGTCCAGTCAGGACTCTTTAATATTTGTCTGTGGTTGTTAAACTTGCCTTTACCCTCATCCTTAACACCTGTTTTCATCTGCCACTGTCCCTGGTGGATGGAAGAACGGGGTTGTTAAACCCCTTTTAAAGAAGTCACACTTGGACCCCAGGGCAGAAACTACCCACTGTCTCTAATTTCTTTTGCCAGCAGCTACTAAAATGAGTGAGAAGTTCTGGCTTACCAGGTTTCTAAATATCTTGAAGAGCACTAGATGCTAGCCGGATGAGTTTATGGCCCGGTTTAGGGCCTGTGTCTGCCCTCTGTCTGTATTGAATGACATCAGACAAGATTACAATGATGGCATTTCCACCTGCCTCATCCTACTGTTCCAGTTGTGTCGTCCCGTTACATCCAAATGAGGATCTTAAGGAAAAACCTTTTTATTCAGTGCCCCTTGAAAGGTTTTGTTAACACTACCATCATTTCCAGATTGAACTATGCCAATGACTGCTACTTGGCCTTCTTATGTAAGCTGCTTACAAGTTACAAGGCACTCAAAATATCACAGCATGACTTGTCAGGAATTTCAGGAAAATGGAAAGTTTCTCAGAGACTCATCGTAAGCTGTACTGGTTGCCAGTTTCTAGAAAGATCCATTATAAGACGCTCTGGATTGCCCCCAGACCCTATTATAAAACAGGACCCATGCTGCTTATGTGTTTGCCTCCAAGTCTAAGCAACCCCTTCATTTTGGCTCTTCCTCCTGCTATCAGTGCCTCTATTTAGAAAGGCTCAATGAAGGGAAGGGCTAAGGGGGTGCTATTCCTTCTCTTTTGTTGCTTGCTCTATTTGGAATGCACTCAGTCTTTCCATGTGCAAAATAGAGAACCATTCTATGTTTAGGAATGCTCCAAAAACACATCTATTTTATTGATTATTTTCATATCTTTTCTGATTTTGTTAGCCAAGATGCATTAGGGTGTTTGTTGCACTTTATAAGTAACAAATTAACTCAAATCTTGTTTCTATATGTCTTCAATGTATTTAGAGGGTGCCCTTAGGCACTATACACCGGGCTGATGGCAATTTTAGAAGAAACTGAACAGAAATGAAGGGTTGTGGCTCTTGTCCTTTGGTGATGGAGCACTGCCATCTGAGGGACAGCTCAGGTGTCTGCCACATGACCTGTGGATATGCTGAAAGATTGGTCAGGTATGTGAAGCCTGCAAATATCATTTAACCATACGTATACCTCCGCAGTCTAAAGCAAGCGCCTCCATGATCAGTTCTTCAGAATGTATTGTAAGACAGATGTAGAATTTTCTTGAACATATGTGTAGTGTGTTTTTTTCCCGGAGATGGTGTCTATGCAAAGCAGTAGACTTGCAATCCTCTTGTCTAAGCATTGCATCACTGTGTCCTGCCTCTTCACACTTGCGTAGTGTAGTCTGACAGAACAAAATGCATGTGACACCTTATTCTGTTGTAAAACAAAGCTTGGCACAGCCAAAAGCAGCATAGTTCTGATATTTTATATAATGTGTTATCAATGCAAAACCATTACAGAATGAAAACACTACTGTGTACACTACTTGTTCCAGTATTACAATGACAAACTAGTAACCATGTTGTCTGCCTGGTGTCTCTCTTGTGCCCCATTTATGGTTGTCCCTTTCCCAGCCCAGGCCAGTGTAATTACTTTAAATTGACATTGAGGAACAACCATTACAGAGAATACGATCATTCTCAAAGGATTTCCCCTGCAGGATTTAAAAATAGCATATGTATTTTAGTGGATTTGACACCTCCAGTGCTGGGAGCTTCAGAACAGAATTGAAAGCATGGTTGTTGTTATTCTCACATATGCTATTAGAAGGCACTATTTCTGTATGAGTGACCTCTTGAAGGACACTGCCCATTAGCCACATATTCTATGTGTTTTGAAGCTTGAAGGAATACTAGTATACAAAGAACAATTGATGGACAGAATGATGAACAATGTCACACATTCACCCAAGTACAGAGTTCTGGGTCTAAAACCATAGTTGTTTTGCTCCCCATGCCATTCCATGACATTGTTCAGCATTCTGTTCATCAAATATTCTTTTTTTGCATTTGTCACCCCGAGTGGGACAGGTATGCCCAGATGTAGGTCACGTGTTCTACATGCCACTGGAGTCAAGCTAGCCTGGCTGAAAGGGGGTGGAACCCCGAAACCGGTCCTAGGATGCTTGTTTCCAGTCCAGGGAGGACCTGGCTTGGCGGTTCGGGCTGGACTGTTCCCATGGGGAACAGGGTCAATACGTACTTGCATATGGCTGGGTACAAACTGGAATGGCATGGGGAGCAAAAAAACTATGGATATAGTGACTCCTCGCCTATCAGATGATATATCCTCACCCATGGGCTAACTACAGATCAGGCACTCCAACTTATCAAATCTGCAAAATACGGGTCCCCTGAGGATCCTTGTCCTCTAAAAATTCATTAAAAAGAACATGAAATAATTTCCGTTCATCTAACAAACATCTTCAATGATACGCTTAATACATGGTACTTTCCAAAAGTCTGGAAAAGAGCTTCCATCCTGCCTCTAATAAAAAATAAAAAAACAATCTCCCACTTACTGACACGAGTAACTATTGGCCTCTATCTCGGCTGCCACTTCTAGCAAAGATCATAGACAAGGCTGTAAATAAACAGTTGACTGTCTTTATTGATGCAAATTGCCTTCTAGATGGTACGCAATTTGGCTTTGGAAGCCAACACAGAACAGAGGCAGCACTCATCGTTGCATCGGATAACATAAGAGCCCCTTTAAATAGAGGAGAAAATGCTGCTCTAATACTGTTAGACCTCTCAGCAGCATTTGACACGGTCAATCACAACATTTTGATTGACAGCCTCCATTCACTGGGAATCACCGCTTTTTTTACCGCTCAGTCTCTGGTCCTGCAGTAAGCCCATTTTCTGGATGATCAAGAGGCCTCCCGCCTCTCTTGAAAACATGATGTATCACCACATGATTTTCTCCAGGCAACACTTACCGAAATATTCACAATCAGTCGACATTATGACATATCTACCATCCTTATGGCCGCCTCCTTTATGCGCCTATGCCTTATAGTAAACCCTTGACCATTGTGGGTCTACACACCCTGTAAGCTCGACTAGACCAATCATGTACGATATCCATGGCTTCTCCCTATATCTAATACAAGAGGACCTCGTGTCCCGGTCCGGTTAATTCCACCTCTAGGCTGTGTGTAAGCTTATGTCCCTGTTTGGCTTCCGCTCTGGGAACCAAATATCAGTATGGTCTAAAGACCCAAGAACACATTTTCTCACTAGCCCACGCGGCTGGTTTTAACTGTATTCTCATACTGCCTGTTCACATGTCTCCTCGATTATCGTGACGTTTGTGGCGATACCTTACAACTTTCGTGACGGGCTTTCATGTAGAGAACTACGTTCCTCATGATTCTTTGCATTTTGGACGCACATGACGCTTCCCGTCACGTCCGATTGACTGATCACTGCTTTAAAACGAGTACACAACGAGAGACCGTCCTCTCGCCAGGACCCCCTTGCACACAGCAAACTCTGGTGAGTTTTCTTCTCCCCATCCTGTTCCTTAGCATATCCCCCTGTTGTTGTAGGGAGGGGTTTCGATGCCGGTCGGCACTCCGTAACCGGCTTTGTTCGGGACCTAAGCGTGAGCGGGTTTCACTTGACCTAGTTCACGCCCACGATTTTTTTAAGCGATCAAAGAGGGCTGGGATTTGGAACCTCTGTCCCGGTAGCCTCTTCAAATATATGTTGAACTCCACAACCGCCTGCTTGCAATTTGGCAGGTTTGAGACCACCTTCACTATAGATCGCTTATCGGTCTGCGTGATTTATTGGAGTCGTCTACTGAGGCTCCGGTTATGACCATCCTAATCCGCATGTTTATAGAGGTTGGGAGGACAAACAGGGAATAGGACCTCCTTCACCCTTATGCGACATCAGATGTATGGTTTTACTCCATTATCTAGCTTTTCAGTCTTTTCATTTTATTTTTAAATTTTACTTCTGATTGAACATTTCTCATTTAGATGGGAATGTATAAACAACAGAGGTTAAGTATCTACTTGTACAGCTTACCTCTTTTCGAGATTGATGTGGTCCCTTTTACTGGTCTTCGGTCTGTTATAATGATGTCCAGTGATTTCGCACCAACTGACCTTTTCACTCATATGATGCACAAGATGTATATAATGCTATCCACACTACACTGCCATTGTTTTAATTTATTTTTTTCAGTTCCAATAGCCGAGTTGGCCGTGGGGTAACATATGGCTGTAGAGAGGTAAAACGTATCTCCTCCAACAGGTAACCCCTTCTCTGGCTTCCGAACTATTGTATTTGTTACCAAATGTTAAGGGGGCAAAATGTTAATGTGCCTTGGGACATTCCACGTGCAACATAGCTATATAAGGCGGTCTTTATTATTTTTTCTTTTTCAGATGGAGATGGTGTGTTAATCACCCATCATTCTCGTGACCTCATACAATCACGGCCAGTATAGCCATCTGAGTAATTCTATTACTGTATGCAGAGTGACTTGTACTGTTTTCTGGTCCTGAAGAATGCCTAAGAACTCCGGTTGGTGTCTAACAAAGGCAGAAACATGTTGACCACTAAGGGGGTATATCTGCACTGAACCCCCAGTCCTCTCACTTTTTAATCCTATCCAAGGGTACTATTGAATAAAGATATTGAGTCCCTCGAGATAGTTTTAGCTTTTCACCTGGTTTGGTTTTGCACTCTGCCCCTCACCCACTCACACTTCTTAGTGGCATCCCCCATTTAAAACACCTCAGCTCCTCTCCACCCACTGCATTCGGTGGGGAATTGTAGCTCACATCTGGGACCTTGCGGCCCTGATATGAGGAGGGAGCCCCATGATGAGGCATGTCACCTTCGGGTGAGTGAGGGTTCTCGTCCTTATAAAGGATTATTTTCCTTACTAAACAAAAAAAACCCTGGTCCAAGTAGAGCGTATCTTTTGTGGGTTTCATATGTAGATTGGGAGTGATACGTTCTCATGTGGGAGTGTCTCCCTTGGATCCCTAGTGTGATTTTGATAATCAGAGGAACAGCCCTTGCCTTCTTAACAACCTTCTTGTTACAACAAAAGCAATGTGTAGCAATGGATGATTATGTATCTAATTTCTTCACCCTTCCATGTGGTGTCCCACAAGGGGCATCACTTAGTCCTACTCTTTTTAATCTATACATTACACCACTGACCAAACTCATAAAATTATTTGGGTTCTCAGTTATTTCTTATGCAGACGACACTCAAATTGTGGCCTCGTTCTCAGGCAGCCCAGAAAACATGGTCATCAAATTCCATAACTGCATGAAAAAGATTGGGGACTGGATAAACAAAAACTGTTTGAAACTTAATTCAGGAAAAAGACGGAAATTCTCCTCTTTGGAAGTCACACATCTTTTTGGTCCCCCATCTGGTGGCACAAGGACATGGGTCCTTAACCAAAGTCCGTTGAAAAAGTAAAGAACATTGGCATCATCTTCGACAATAGGCTGATGTTCAACAGCCAGGCCAATCAAATTGCATTTTCTGTCTTTTATATCCTAAAAATAATCAGGAAAATTCCCCCTTTCATTCCCATTAAATATTTAAAAAAGTTGGTACAGCATTAATTAGTCCTGTCTAAACTGGACTACTGCAGCGCTCTGTATATCAATATGTAACTTAACCTTCTGACAAAACTACAAACACTACAAAATGCTGCAGCTTGGCTCTTGTTTGGACTACCCAAACATCAATCAGCAACTTTTGCACTTAGGAAGTTACACTGGCTACCCATTAAGAAAAGAATAGCCTTGAAGGCGTTGTGCATAGCCTTTAAAGCACTACGCAACACTGGACCTAACTATCTAACTCAAATTTTTCTTGGTACATCCGCACAAGACCACTATACTCTACGGCTCCCAAAATTAGAAAAATTCTTTGGGGAGGTAAAGGTTTTGTGGTTGGCACAGCTTAGCTGTAGAATTCTCTTCCTCTCAAACTGAAGGAATTGACCAATATTTTACACTTTAGGAAAGCCCTTAAAACATGGCTTTTTAGTCAATAATCCTTCTCTGCTCTGTTCTGTTATATCCTCATCACCATTCTATCCTAGCTCTAAACTGTCCTTCTCCTCAAGGCAGCGCCAAGACACCCTGGGGTACACGAGCGCTTTATACAAATAAATAACATAACATAGTCAGCTGATGCTAGACCCAAAGAGAAGATATAGCACCACCTTCTCCACCCACGTGGGGCTGAGAAGATAACAGAAACTCAACTTTGGGATATCATCGGTGGCTGAGGACTTCCAGAGCGCCATCATGAAGACCTTTTCTGTGCTGGAAGGGGTACTAAATATCAGCGATGATATCCTGATATACTTTTGATAAATTCACCTCAGCGGTCCAACTGACCTTCTCTAATGGGATGAGAGCCATATCGCACTGGATGAAGAATAATTTCCTCCAGTGTAACGTGGGAAAAACGGAGATAATGCTCTTTGGAGAAGCCCCCCTCTTATGGACCCCAGATTGGTGGCCGATCGACTTGGGTCCCCATCCTGTCCCCAGGTCCACTGTCAAAAATCTGGGTGTTCGTTTAGATCAAGCCCTCAGTCTGAAGGAGCATGCCGCTCAGACAGCTGGTTCCTGTTTTCATGTAATTGGCCTGCTCCGCCGTGTCTTCCCTTTGCTTCCTGACTCTACCCGGAGAACCCTGGTCCAGGCGCTGGTATTGAGTCGTCTGGACTATTGTAACAGCCTGCTGGTCTCTGCTAATGATGCTTCACTCAGTAGACTGCAGGTAGTTCAGAACAAGGCGGCGCGGTTGGTCCTCAATGTCCCTTCCAAGACTCCTTCTCGCCCTCTTCTCCTGAAGTTGCATTGGCTCCCCATCCGCCAACGGATTAAATTTAAAATCTGCTGCACCATCCATAAGTCTTTGCTTAACTTGGGCCCTTCCTACCTCACCGAGAAATTTACGCCCTATATACCAACAAGATCCCTCCGCTCGAGTGCTAAACACCTTCTGGTGGTGCCTCGAGTTAGTAAGGCAAGATCAGGAGGAAAAGCTCTATCCCATCTTGGTCCTCGTTATTGGAATGAGCTCCCCTTGCCCTTAAGGCAGTGCCTGGATCACTTGCAATTCAGGAAGTTGCTCAAGACCAATCTTTTTACACTTGCTGATCTCATGCTGGAGATGCTTTACGCCCTCACTGTCTGCTCTAAGCGCAGAGATACCCCTTCGGGGGTCGATTCTAGCGCTATATAAGCAAATAAATAAATAAATAAATACTTGACCACTCTTGGGGAATATCATCACCGACTCAGGGCAAGGCTGGCAGAGCAGGGATTTACACTATACGCCACTATCACAAATGGTGCTTGAACAGGGATACTCAACTACATATCAACTTTTGTGTGCTAGACATCTTCTGGCAGTTTATCCTGAAGGGATCCAAAAATATATCAGAGAGGTTGCCTCACTCTTAACTTATGCTGACATGCTTCATCATTGGCAACCCCTATAACGGAGTGGGTGGATACCACTCCAATGACTCAACCTTTGTGGGAGTTCTTAGATATTCTTTATCTGGATTAAAGCAGAGATCCAGGTTGAAAGTAAAAATATCTCAGGTTATACCAGGAGTTACCTTTATTAATGGTTACCCTTGATATGATTGAAAAGATTGGTTAGGAAGGCTATTTGATGAAAAACAATGATTCATCGATCAACTCACTATTGGCGACATGTTTTGACCGATAACTAATCCCCTGTGGGCCAACAGTTTTCTTCTGCGTCTTAACACTCCCTGCCTATTGCATACACTCCATGCATATAGGTGAGGCATAAGGCTCTCATACCTGTGTTATGGGATCTGAGTTAGACACCAAATACAGAGGTATTTCCAAGCATCATGGTCATGATGGAGGAGCGGGGGGGTACCTCCACTGTAGCCACACATTTGTCAATGAGTCTGTGCGGCCAGCAGTACCTATGTCTCCCCCGTTTGCTGTGAAGGACCGCACCGACCCCTTGACAAACATGTGACTGGGAGGGGCAGGGGTGCCCCTCAATCATGACATGAAGCTTGAAAATACCCTGTATTGGGTGTCTAAATCAGATCCGGTAAGTAGGGTGACCAACCGTCCGTAAATTTCATGGAGTGCCCGTAATTTGGGCCTCTTGTCCGTTGTCCGTGAAAAATTCTTTCACTGACACCTTTTGTCCGTAATTTCGGACTTTAGAGCGAGCTGCCCCCTGCAAGCAGCCTGAGAGTCCTGTAACTCTCACTGCAGGGGTCAGCTTGTGCTCCTGCTTTGATCAGTGGCCTGCAGCAGGCCCTCCCCGACCTGGCACAGGCTGCTATCGGCCCATTATCATTCTGTATGTCGGCCTAATTATCACATACAGAATGATAATGGGCCAGTGACAGCATTTGCTGGGCCTCCTCCTGCCAGGGCCCAGGGCATGGCAAACTGCTTTTGTTTATGGGCTCCTGTCACCTCACCAGGGGCCAAGCTCTGGGGTGGGTGGAGGTTTCATTTTGGCGCATGTTACCCAGGTGCATCCAATATGCAAACGCAGGTATTAGAAGGCCTCGAAGAAAACAGCATCCTGGACCCATCCCAATCGGGGTTCCGCAGCAACCACAGCACTGAGACTGCCCTCATCGCCGCCACCGACATCAGGATCCTGCTGGACAACGGTGAGACCGCAGCCCTCATCCTGCTGGACCTCTCCGCCGCCTTCGACACTGTCTGCCACTGCACTCTACGCGCACGCCTCCACGACGCAGGGATCCGAGACAAGGCCCTGGAATGGGTCACCTCCTTCCTCGCCGGCAGAACCCAGAGAGTCCGCCTCCCACCATTCCGATCCGAAGCCTCCGAGATCATCTGCGGCGTACCCCAGGGATCGTCCCTCAGCCCAACACTGTTCAACATCTACATGGCCCCACTCGCACGCATCGCCAGACAGCACGACCTCAACATAATCTCCTACGCCGACGACACTCAACTGATCCTCTCCCTCACCAAGGACCCCCTCGCCGCCAAATCCAACCTCCATGAAGGAATGAAGGCCGTCGCCGATTGGATGAAGATCAGCCGACTAAAACTGAACACGGAGAAGACAGAGGTCCTCATCCTCGGCTCCAACCCCTCAGCCTGGGACGACTCCTGGTGGCCAACGACGCTGGGAGCAGCCCCGACACCCACCGACCACGCACGCAACCTGGGAGTCATCCTCGACTCAACGCTCTCCATGGCCAAGCAAGTCAACGCAGTCTCATCCTCCTGCTTCAACACCCTCCGCATGCTTCGCAAGATCTACAGGTGGATCCCGACAGACACAAGAAGAACAGTCACCCAGGCCCTCGTCAGTAGCAGACTTGACTATGGGAACGCCCTCTACGCGGGAGCCCCGGCCAAGCTCATCAAGCGACTGCAACGCATACAAAACGCCTCCGCACGCCTGATCCTCGATGTACCACGCCACAGCCACATCACCCCCACCTGAGGAACCTGCACTGGCTCCCCGTCGACAGGAGAATCTCCTTCAAACTCCTCATCCACGCACACAAGGCACTCCACAAGACTGGCCCAACCTACCTCAACAGACGACTCCTCTTCTACGTCCCCAACCGCCAACTCCGCTCCGCCGACCTCTCCCTCGCCACCGTCCCTCGCATTCGAAGAACTACCACCGGCGGCAGATCCTTCTCCCACCTCGCCGCCAAGACCTGGAACACCCTTCCACTAAGCCTACGACAGACCCAAGACCTGCTGACCTTCAGGAGGCTACTCAAGACCTGGTTGTTCGACCAGTAGCAGCACCCCCCCCCTTTTTTTCCCTAGCGCCTTGAGACCCTCGCGGGTAAGTAGTGCGCTTTACAAATTCTGTGATTGAGGTATTAAAGTTTCACTCAGGCACACAACAGATGCAGTGCAATGTTCTCTCAACCTAATATAAACTTATTTTGACTTGTGCTTGTGTTGGTTGTCTATTTACTTATGTAATATTGCGCAAAGTCCTCTGATGTGTCTGTAAAATGTACCTTTTCTCCCGAATATTTGTCCTGAATTCTGACCTTCTGTCCTGAATTTTTGTCCTGAATTTTGACCCTTTGTCCTGAATTTTTACACTCACTGTCCTGAATTTGCACCCATGCCAGTTGGTCACCCTACCGGTAAGCCTTACATGAGATGTACGGCCGGATCCTACGCAGAGCCAAGTGCAGTGTGACTGTGGTTGCAGTGCTTAATTTGAGCCGCAGGTTTCTGGTGCTCATAGGCACTTAATTGTCAACATCGGCGCTTGACAGTCTGCCACAAGGTGGCGCTGTTTGGCAAATTTAGAGATGATCACAACAACAGTTCATTAGTAAGTCAATCTACATTCAAAATTACTATTACGTGCTGCCCGCCATTCTTATAGCTTTGGGGGCCTGAAATAGTCCGAATTGTCATGCTTGTAGGTGTGTGATGATCAGCAGTTGTGTTGTTACTATCATTGCCAGAGCTGGCAGTGGCAATGTGTGGTGCAAGCTGTAGTGCCCCCCTAACATAGCCCTGGCACTTATTTTGTTTTACAAATTAAGCACTGGTTGCACCGTGAGAGCGAAAGACTGCTTGAACATCGAGGGACTGACTAAAGTGGGGAGGAATGTAGTGAGCCACCAAGGTCCTACGTCTGAAACCTGTACACAGCACGCACTGCGATGCCTGGCTGCAGCCAAGGGGTTAAATAGAGGGGTAGATGGCCGCTGGTGGTCACTCCGGCACCGTACCCATGGCGTAAGGATCGTGTGGTCTGCTTGTGGACCGCGTAAGGCAATGCTACAGGGCCTTCTGACATGGAAATACTCGTTTAACGTGAAGATTCCATTGAATGTCGCTATGTATGTTTTAAAGGGTCGCAGTAGGATTTGGCGACCTCCTTAGAGCTCGAGCTTATGTTAGACCGTCGCCCCTCGACGCCAGGAACGAGTCTTTCGCCAGGTCTCTACCCTCTCTGTAGCCAATGTTCCCTATGCTGCATCCCTACCACCTCCACCGGGTCGGTGTCAACTTTCCTCATGTAGGTGTAGTCCCTCCGCCGGTTCTCTTGGTGTCAACCCCAAAGCCAGCCCTTCTGTGCCAGTGTCGCCCCGTCGCAGTCAAACACCTGTCGCCCCCGTGCCAGTGTAAGCCCCTCCCGGTTCTCCAGGGCGCCCTGAGGCCTCTACCCTGATCCCCTCAGGACTCCGGAGTGTGCCCGGCTCTGGACCGGTCTGCTCCGCTGTCCTCAGATGACAGCGAAGATGGCGCCTGTCCGTGTTTACATGTGTGCAGCGCAGGAGCCCGCGCCGCAGACAGGGCAGGGAGGGCAGCCCCCGACGCCGTCCCAGCCGAGGACCCCCGAGCCCCGGTGGTAGGCAGGACAGCACTGCGGAGGGAGCGCAGGAGACTCCCCCGGGCAGCTCCAGAAGTGCTGCAGCGGCAGCGCAGACACCGCCTCCTTCCTGCGCTACCTGCCGAGCCCTCCTCCTTCCTCCAGAGCGCAGGCAGCGGCGGCCGTGCACTGTGGAGCCTGCGGGGCCGGGACACCGCTCTCTCCCGCGGGAGCCGCCATGGAGCCCGCCGCGCCCGCCCTGGGGCTGCTGTCCCTCAGCGAGGCCGAGCAGAAGTGTTACTCGGAGCTGTTCGTGCGGTGCCAGGCGGAGGGGGCGGGTAGAGGGACCGCCGCCGGGGGCAGCAAGGTGGGCGAGCTCTTCAGGGCAACGCAGCTGCCCGCGGACACTCTGCACCAGGTGAGAGCGTGCTGCTGGCCGGGCATGATGCGCCCACATTCAGCTTCCTGCAACGCAGCCCTTCGAGCACAACAGCACTACTTCCCAAAACACAACCTGCCACTGACCACATCACTTGCAATTACTTAGAATCAAGTTGCACTTAAAAAAATTCCTTTACATTCTTGGTTCACCCTCCTTGCTTGCCATATTTCCAACACGTTTACGTTTCTTTGGGGTGGGTATAATCCGGTTTGTGATTCTTTGTAAATACTTGTTTTACTTAACACGCCTTATTCTCATGTCCGTCTACAGGTATTCACATTCTCTCAAAAGCCTTGTTTATTTCACATATCTTTTCAGATAAATCCACGGGTAGTCACGTTTTCCTCGTGCATAGCATGCCTCGCTGCTGCACATATACTTTTCGGACGTTGAACAACATACTTTCTTTGCTCTCTTCAAATATATCCATGGTTCATTGTTTAGATGCGTATGTTTCGTCCATGCTTTGAATATGACAGACTGCCCACACATGGATCTTTGACAACCAAGTGTGCAGCCACGTGTTTTACTTACTTTACACTTTCTTGGGTTCTTCTGGTCTGCATGGTTTTCGAATCACTCACACTTTGGATGCAACTTTTGCACCTCCAGGGCTGGCACAATTTGCCCGTGTTGCATTCACCCCTAATGCAATGTTTCTGGTTCTGCACATGAGTGTCCCATTGACCGATGAGCCCAGCTATGTCATGCTTCATTCTTCTTGAGAGATTTTTAGGGTCTGTTTGCCTTTCTCATTTTTTTTTTCTAATTAGGCTGGTGCACGCGTGGTACAGTGTGATTGAGACCCGAAGACCAATGGAATATTGACATTTGCACCTGCTTTTGCACTAGCACTTACCACCAGCAGAGCACAAATTATGGTTGCATGCGTTTACCACCAACTTTACGTTGGTAACAACATGTACAACAAGCATTGGAAATGCAAAAGGTCTCGCCTTTGATTAAGTTAAAGCCATTTTCTTTGCTAATGGTATTGTATTCTAGCTTTGTATTATTTAGTGTATATTTGTGATATGTTATAGTTGTATGTTGTTAGAATTGCATATATACATATGTGACTATATTTGTGTGTATACATATGCATATATATATATGGACATATATATTTTTATATATATATATATATATATATATGCGACTGAATCTGCATATATATACATGTATATGTATATAGATATATATGTATATGTATGTATATATATATATATATATATGTAGTGATCAAGGCGGCACGCCGCCGAAACGCGTCTAGGTCGTTGTAAGGATTAAAACTTCTTTATTGTCATCATTTCACGGAGTCAGTGCCTGTCTGTTCGCCGCCATCAGGATTGGAATACAATATATATATATATATATATATATCTCCAAAATTAATCCAAGTAAACGCACTCTCAAAGTCTTGGATGCCAAGCAGGAAGCTCTTTATTGCTCGTTACGCGTTTCGACAATTACTGTCTTGATCACACGAGAATTACGGCAACATGAGCGTGCATAAATGTGAAACAATGGTAATAGACAAAGGACTACAAGTTACACTCTACCTGCGTTGTAATCTGTCGGCCATTTTGTAACGTGAAAATAAATAGTATAAATACATATAATGGCACTTGTTGCTCTACATTCAGCACCGCATGAAGGTGACATCAATTGTATAAATACACAAATTACATTCATTTATAAACTCGATTCCGAGTCACCCCTCATTTTTAAACGAGGCGATACGAGCGTGCTGAATAAACATGAACATGGGAAACAGACTACGAGTTATACTTCTACTCGTGTCTCTTCTATTAACCATACATGATAAAAGTGTAATACTTATTATACCAATTAATAAAGGTTTCATGACAGGTTATCTATATTTCATGAATTTATCCAATATTCCAATCGCACTAGTGGCGTGTACCCCATGTACTTGATCTTATAATAACAATTTCTGCCATTATGACTGCGGCTTACCATATTTTTACCGTACGACAGCCTGATAGCTCATTATTGGAAAGGGGGTTATATCTTGAAGTAGTTCTACATGCGGTCTAGTGCCCTCAAGACATGTATCATTATACTTAATAATACCCCTGTAGGTGTACACCTTATGTCTCACACAGTGGTTACCACATTTATCATGGTAAAAATGCAAAGGAATGACATTCTCGTGTGAGCTAATCAGACTACGGAATTCAATACAAACAACAGGTTTCAGGATTACCTCGCCAACTGGCTAGTACATATAGTCAGAGTCTAAATAAACCATGTTCGTGAAATAAGTGCAGAAAATAAGATTATAAATTATAACTAGTGAATCGATTTTCAAAAAAGTCTCTTATCTGATTCAGTGTTCACCCGGGCCCGGGGAAGAAAAGGGTAGGTAACCCGTGAAGTGACCATGCAAAGTGGTGGGTCCCTTCCTTTCCTCCTGTGAATGAGAAGAACAAGATAAAAACCATAATCAATACAGTTTCATACAATAAAACAATATTTACACAATAAACAGTATCATCCAATTATTTACACAATGAAACAGTATCATATAGTGACAGTACTTTTGTAAAACCAATTCTTTAGTATATTATCAGTTACCATGGAGGTGTGAGGCCAATTCATCATCTAGATTGTGGCCCCCCGGAAATTTTGTTTCTAATTCCAGTATCCATTTAGATTCTGTCTGAGGGCCAATTCTCTATTGCCTCCTCTCTTTCCTAGATTTATCTGTTCGATTACAAAGAATCTAAGTAATGAATTGTTAGATTGATGATACTTTTGAAAATGTCTAGCAATAGGGTAGTGCCTATCTACATTAGTAATGGCTCTCAGATGTTCCATGATTCTTTTCTTAGCCATAAATGTAGTACTACCTACATACCTTAGTTTACACGGGCATTCTAAAATGTACACTGTAAAATTACTACTACAGGTAAGAAATTGATTGATTTTCCACTTTTGTGTACGCCCTGGGATGTTAAACTCTTTGACAGAATAACTATATTTACACGCTCTACAATGCCCACAGGGAAAGAAACCTTTGAGATCATGAAAATTACTTTTCTTTGTTTCTGTAATGTCACCTTTCACGAGGATATCTCTTAGACTTTTCCCTTTTCTATAGGTGATTAATGGTCTTTCACCTACCTCTCGACCTACAGTTGTATCTGTCTGAAGAATGTTCCAATTATCTACCAAGATTTTCTGTACTCTCTTGGATTGACTATTGTAGGTAGTGATGACTCTTGTTTCTGATTCTATTTTATCAGTATTCTTTGTCTGTTCAAGTGATCTTTGTCTACTGACGTTACTTATTTTTTCTAGTGCTTTGTTTAGGACCCATTTTGGGTACCCTCTTAGTTTAAACGTCTCAAGCATAATCTCTTGTTCCTTCAAATACTTTTCATTCGTGCTACAATTTCTTTTTGCCCTCAATAGCTCCCCCATATGGAATACTCCATTTAAGGGCCTCTGGGTAGCCACTGAGGGCATGAAGAAGGCTGTTGCCAGCCGTTTCTTTTCTATACAGACTAGTGATCAGATTCCCTTCTATGACTTCGAGCTTGGTGTCCAAAAATTCAACACTGCTTTTGCTAATGTTGTGTGTTAGACTGTGTTAGAGTTTATAAATGAATGTAATTTGTGTATTTATACAATTGATGTCACCTTCATGCGGTGCTGAATGTAGAGCAACAAGTGCCATTATATGTATTTATACTATTTATTTTCACGTTACAAAATGGCCGACAGTTTACAACGCAGGTAGAGTGTAACTTGTAGTCCTTTGTCTATTACCATTGTTTTACATTTATGCACGCTCATGTTGCCGTAATTCTCGTGTGATCAAGACAGTAATTGTCGAAACGCGTAACAAGCAATAAAGAGCTTCCTGCTTGGCATCCAAGACTTTGAGAGTGCGTTTACTTGGATTAATTTTGGATAATAATGCCGGTTTTGGGCTTACCGGCAGCACGCACCACCTAACAATGGGCTCGTTCCCGGAATGACCCTTCTTCGTGGATTTAAATATATATATATATATATATATATATATATATATATATATATATATATATATATATACAGATCCATGTATATATCTATTGTATAGATATATGCATATATATATGCATATATATGTATGCGTATATATATGTTTATATGTATGCAATTTTATATGCATTTATATGCATATACATATACTTGCATATATATATGCATATATCTATGCAGAACTTCTCAAACCGGATTGATTTCAAGAAGCGATTTGCCCAGAATCACAGGATGTGGAGTCGACCCAAGGCTCGAACCTTGGCTTCCCAGCTCCAAGGTCTGCAGTCTAGCCATGAGACCACATCCTCTACCCTTCTCCCTGTCTGATCACATTGTTTCTCCCTTCTTCCTGTTTAGTTTAATTCTCTTTCTCGAAGCCTCCCATAACTGCTGCAACTGAAATCACCTCGTGGAGCTGGTGACAGAGGCACTTCGGAGGCAGCCTGGGCTTTCAAAACCGGTCTCCAAGGCTCCAACCCACCGGGCGAATGCCCTATGGAATAAAAGGCCTGTTGTGCAGGGAGGGTTGTATCAAAAGAGCAAGCCTCTTTAAAATCAGCTAATCCGAAGGTGGAGCCTGTTTTCGCTCAGCATATTAATGGCACAGGTGGTATGGGATTCAGCACCATAATAGGTCATAAAAAGCAAAACAACAAAATTAAAATGGCGCCACAGGGCGCAAGTGTGTTTTCTCACTTTCGGGTCAACAAATTTATAAGAGGTTATATATATAAACCCGTATGAAGCATTGTTAAACTGCGCATTTTCTTACACCTGGACCTTAAAATAGTTTTTAAAATATCCAGGGAGGGAGTACTAGAATGGTACCCTAGATTCATTATTAAAGTTGATTATGTTTCTGGGTAAAGAAGGACAACACCATTTCCACCGTGCACGCGCCTCTCCGCAAACGGAAGATCTCAGGAACACTGCATATTTCACTCGCACAGTCTTAAAAATGAATAAGCTCGTAAAAAGAATCCACTTTGAGTGGGTTATGGCAGACGTCCCTTCCTTTCTGTCACAGCAGGAGCGCGCGGAGCGCCTTTCGAAAGAGGGATTATACCTGCGTATTTTTAAACAACACCTCGCGCCATCAGTGGGAATACTGGCGGCGCACTGAGCCTCACAGGATGCAGGGACAGCGAGTCGGAATACTCCATTAGACTCTCTTCAAAGGGAAACAAAGAACCCCTCTGAATGCCTGCAACCCCCAAGGGAGGTTTCTGTTTACCCTATAAAATATGAATTGTTTTTGCTGTAAACAGCTAGTGAATAAAGGCTTTTATCTCCGTCTGCGCACAGGAGCTTGTCCGCACTTCACTTCCAATTGGAGGCTGTGCATCTGGTTTAGAAGATTGCTTTCCTTATGTTGAAAAGGAGGGTCCGGCAGGGAACCTTCATCCGCCCACTCACAGAGTGCGCCAAAGTCCTGAAGTCCTTGTTTTCATTGTTTACCAAGGCTCGGGCCGCCTTGCGTATGTAGACATACAATTTGATTTATTATGTCGGAGCAACAGCGACTTGCTTTTTTCTTATCATTATTTTCGTGTGGGTTGTGCGTTAGGTTCCAAAACGCGCCGCCATTGTCACGGATGCTTTAAAAGTGAAAGCGCGCACGGCAATCCGTGACAATGGCGGCGCGTTTTGGAACCTAACGCACAGCCCACACGAAAATAATGAAAAGAAAAAAGCAAGTCGCTGTTGCTCCGACAGAACAAATCAAATTGTATGTTTTAGCGCGCCGTGCGCGCTTTCACTTTTAAAGCATCCGTGACAATGGCGGCACGTTTTGGAACCTAACGCACAGCCCACACGAAGATAATGATAAGAAAAAAGTGCCGAAAGTAAATATTAAACCCACCGTCTCACGCCGCCAGTAAAACATCCAATCCCGGTGGGCGTGGCCTAAAGAGGACAGGGTGGCAACCAGGAAGGACTAAAAACCCTCTGGTACAATCAACGAAGTATGTTCAGAATAATCACTGACGACAAACGACGCACGCCAATGAAAATTGCAGGCGGAGCTGAGACACGACTTCTGGAACCGTATTGATTCCAAGAAGCCCTCGCATGGCGAGAGCAGCGCATGCGTGCTGCTAACGCCAGGCGAGACATAAAAAGTAAAAAAGAATACTAAAATGCAAAAAATTGTGTAAACAGTTTTTAAGCAGGCACATTATTACGTTGGGTGGTTTTTCTCTAGCGCTGCCTTTGCCGGTTCCTTGGTTCTTTTGACATTGTTGGTTGTCTCAGAATGTAGACTATTACATGCAAGTTGTGGTTTTTCATAATGGGAAGAGGTGTTTAGTTGAAGGGCCTTGTAACCTTCTGCCTGAACTGTGTGGAGAATGCATTCTATAAGTTTAGTTTTTTCCCCTAAAATGACGCTGCATGCGGCGTTCGTCCAAAAACCATGAGAATTGATCAGTGTTGCCTACAGGCTGTTGCTTTTCCCTGCAGGGGATTCCTTTGAGGGCGAGGGCGCGGGGGGGAGGAGCTTGGGGTCGCTTCTTGGGACTCTCCAACAGGCCCATATCAGCATTACCAGTTGATGGTCTTTCCTGCAGAGGACCATAGATAATTGATTAAGTTAAATCATGCGATTTATCCGCTAATCTGCATGCGCGTAAGTCAGTCGATATTTGGCAGTATTTGTGTCTTCCTGGTTCTGTGCCTTCTTGTCTCAGTGCCTCACTGTGTTCCTTTCCTTGAGCGTCCATACTCCCTGTCCTCGTCTTTCCAAATGTCTGTGCTTCCTTGTCCTCCTGCTCTCCTGTTACCCAAAAGTCAATAGGGAAGTGACAGGTTCATTATTTCAGCTTCAAAATTCCTCAGTTTTGGCATCTATGAAACCTCCTCTCACCCAGCCTATTTTAACCTGGTGTCAGCACACCTCATGTGTGAGCAGCCTCTTGGCCTGGCATTCGGAACTCATAAAGTCCTGAGTAGAGATGGAGCCAGACCAGGGAGTGTGAAAGACACATACTCTCTCCCTTTCTCTCTCATAGAGAGATGGTTTATTGATTTGTAAGGTTAGAGGGGCCATCTAGTTGCATTGACTAGCTGTGTACCTATTACCATGATAAATAAATAGCCTGGCATGTGTGATGGGCAGCAGCGGCTCCTCCGCAATGGCAGAGGTGCGTCGCCCCACTGGTTCAGAGCCAGAAGCTGAAAAATAAAACAATATTTTATTATCGTTTTATTTTCAGCTGCTGGCTAAGCCAGCGTGTGCAGGGAGGGGCGGGGCCAGGCCATGGGAGGGGGTAGAAGTCGTAGGTGCACTTTTAAGTGCGCATGTCAGTTAGGCCAGCCGTCTTAGGTTGGCCAAACTGACATGTGCACTTAGGTTTCTCCAGCTCCGCTGTATTGCACAGCCGGGTTGGATTCCCTGTTCCTGAGCGAGCGTTGATCCAGCCTGCTCAGGTCAATCCCCACTTTGCTCTCATGCTTGAGGGTAGTGTGGGGATTGGATCGGGAGTAAGTGACGCTGTCCCAGGGATTGCTGGGACCAGGAACTGGAAGCAGAGGCGTGCCAGGCGGCCGGCAGCACTAGGCAAGTCTTTTAAATTTTTTTATTATTGAACCCCCCTCCACGTGCTCCCCCCGCCCCTCTCCTCCGCCCCCTCCACCCGCCCCACCACTCTTTATCTGTGTCAGCCGCCTATGGTGATGGGAGCCTGAAAGTACAAGTGAGGCTTGGATATTTTGATGTGCGATAGCGACATTAGTGTGTACTCTCCAAGGAAATGAAAATGTGGGCGATAAGCGACATCAATGTATCACAGAATCAGTGGCATAACGCAAAATGGTAGGGCCTCCTGCAGAATGTGAAGAGAGCCCCCTGGGTCTCCCATATCTCTCCTATGTTCATCGGTCTTGGGCTGAATGTGCCTGTCCTGAAGGGCTAGGAGTCCCCCTGCTTTGCAGCCCTGCACAGAATCTCTTATTTATTTTAGTAATATTGAGTGGAGAATGGCGGGTAGGAAAGAAGATAGACTCTGTTTCACCAGTCAAGCAAGAGTCCTAGACTTCAATGACTCCCCTGTGATAGTCATTTTTCACCCACAAGGAAAATCTTTACAGGAGGTTTTTAGGTGAAGTGAAATCCTGTGTGACCCAACAGGATAATAGTCAGAGATCCAAACTGCAATCTTTCCCATGAAAATTTAGCTATTTATTACTTAGGGAAACAAGCATACTGTAAGAATATATGCAGAGAAGCAGTCCAGTTTATTCTAGACTTACAAGTTCTTAAAATGTATGGGACCCTAAAATGTCTCGGTGTTGAAGCTGCTGTTTTACTCCACGCCACACTGCTTCCACTTCCCCAAGCTGAGATATATTAACTTAGGAGAAGCAGTTAATTATTTAACAAAGCAGGCACACAGTAAAAAACTACCAAGGGTAGTAAAACAAGGTTCCTGTAATGCATACATAAATGTGCTCGGAAAATGACCCGAGTGAGGCTGCAGTCAGCAGAAGCCTATGAAAGCATTGAATGGAAAGGGAAAATGAAAAATAGCATCAAGACGATAGTTAAATACCCGTTACAGCTTTGTGTTTTCCTTACGTTACTTTTTTCCAGGAAACAGCCCTGTTCCAACCAGATCCCTACGTAGTTTTGCCCTACATTTGCCTTTGGTGGTAGGTTCAATGTGTGGGCTCAAATATACGCTAATCTCAGTTTTTTTTAACCATGATCTGGGATTTATGTCAGTTGATGCTTTTTTTTGGTATGCCAAAGTCGAAGTTTGATGCACAGAAAATGTTGTCATTCTTGCTCCAGTGTTAATTTAAATATGAAAACCTTACAGGTAAGTGTAGTGCTGAAGGAAGGTCTTTTATAAGATTCTGAGATGATTTTAAGTACACATTGTTGCTGTATTGCTCAGTGCCTCGTGACTCGCTGGTGGAGCTAGCAAGCCCATGGACGGCATTTGGGAGTAGTCAGGGGTCGCAACCCAGAGATTAAGCAGGTACCTAAGGACAACATTGAGACCACAGCACTGCTTTTTCAGCTATGAAGTGTTGGTGAGTGCATGCAGGTTTTTTGAGGGGTATGTAGTGGTTTGACAGAGCTGTGGGTGGCACATGAGGGTTATGTCACACGCTGTCTGAGACTATGTGTTGTTGAGTATGTAAGGTGGTAGAGGGCCATATCTTGGTGGTGTGTAAAGTGATTGTGGTGCCATAAGATGGTTGACAGTGCTGTGGGGAGAAAAAATGTAAAAGAAGTCACAGGCCGCAATAAATGGGGAACTTTTTGTGCTGCCATATTGGTTCTTTGTAGAATGCTTTATTGCATTCTAGGGCCATTTCAAAGCTCTTTAGGCGGAAAGCGAGGGAGTAGTGAGGGTGAGAGGGAGCTAAATAAAAGAGGGTAGATTGGAGCAGGCTGAGGAGAGAGAGAGTGGAACGTGAGATGGGTTGGAGCACGAGGCAGTAGAAAGAGTTATAGAAGTAAAGACAGGTCATTCCATTAATGCACCTATTAAAAAGCTTGTTACAAATTGGCCGTGTTGACCCTGCAGCGTTTTTTTTGTGGTCGGTCAAATGAGCATCATTGAGTTAGATAAATATAAGTCCTGTTATAAAAGTTCCAAACAACCTAGAGCATGAGCTATGTGAATGGTCAATATCAATATTTATAATGATTAAAGTCCACCTTTGCTTTATCCAGCTGTCCATCATACTATTTTTCTTTTTTGTATCCTTGCATTTTGAATTTTTGGGGCTGTTCAAGAGCTCCCAGACTTAAGGCACCCTGAAATCCCAACTCTGTTTCTTTCCATGAACGCCTTGATTCTCTGAGAAAGAGGAGACTGCAAAACGCTGTCTTGACCTTGTTAGTTTTGAGGCGGTACCCTTGAGTAAATGTGAACAAGAAAGTGATCACGATCACCAACTTGACTAGGGACAAGGGATGATTTTGAACACTACTTGGGATCCACTATTGCTTTTCTCATTGGGCTATTGCAAACATCCCTTTGCGATAAAGTTACTTGTTTGGAGGATGGAGCTGACCACTGAAAAATGACAGGGTCAGCCCATCTCCCGCTCCTTCCTTCTCCATTGACAAGAGCAGCCCCTGTGGAGTCCCACCTTTGTGTTTTCATCGTGAGCCATTGACCAACACAGCAAACCTACTCGGTCCAGCAGCATTTCCTGTTTTATAGAAGCTGGAAAGCGTCCTTGAAGACAAGTCCAACTTGATTAGCTGGCTCCCAAACGTAAACTGTGCCTTTGGACATGATTGCCACTAGGTTACTGCCTACTTGCCAGGGATAGAGGATTAAAAGCTGAAGGTTCCTTCAAGCCTGTTGTAGAACTTTTTCACAACACCCCTGCACGGATCCAGCATTGGTGCTGGCCCAGATGTTTTGAGCTACATGTTGCCCTTCTCCTCAAGTCTAGGAATAAAGGCCTGATTTAGAGTTTGGTGGGCTTAGTACAAACCATAAGGATGTCAGAGCTTTGATGGACAACCGCCCGCCAAATTTAGAGATGCCCGTCAGCCCAGCGTTCATCTCTGTACTTTGATGGGAACTCATGTTGTAGTTCCTGTTAGTGTACTAAAAGTTTAGTAGCCAGCCACCATCGGTTTTGAGATGTTTGATTGCAATAAAGGGTACAAGAGGTATTCCTGCTTTAATCGGACCAGGTGTATTTTAGGCAACTATATCTGGTCGGTTGACTAACCACAGGCCTGATCGACCACCAGGATCAATCTTAACCGCAAGATCGTGAAATAATGATCCCACAATGATGAATCCCATGGCACCATACTAGTAATCTGGCATAAACTGTGCCATTGGACATTTTTATTGCATTTAATCAAAGCTTAAGTTTATTGTAATTTTGCTGTTTATGCTTTGGATTGTTTTACAAAGGTTACCAGTAGAGTTAACAAATTTGGTGGTGGGATCATTAGTTGGTCCCAGAGTCACAGGCAATAACTTTAAAGTCAATAACTTCTCCTTAAACTCCCATGTTAAATTATTTCAGCACTCTGGACAGCCCTGGAACTGTCCCGGATGCTTAAATATCGCCTACAGCAGCATGGGCCTATGGTTTCTTATGAGGGAGAATTTCAATGAGTATTCATTGTGAGTAATTAGTAGTCAGTAGGAAAAATTATCACAAATGGCACAGCAGTGGGGTTGGGGTTTCCACTTAACAGTGGGTTGAGTCAGATATTTGTGGTGCTTATTAGTCTTTATTTGTATTTCACAATTTTAAATTGTCAATAAAGCATTAATCATTTTTACAAGTAGTAACCCTGTCTAGACAGTCCATCTTTATTGTGATTGTAGTAGTAATGTTATTCTTTATCTTGTCTAAACTTTCACACCACTACCTGTTATAGTGAGCCTCAGCAAGGCCTACCAGTGCTTAGGGGTTCTCCCTTCTCTGCACAGAGTCCTCAGACACTTAGGAAGAAGTTGGCACAGAAACTGAAATATAAAAGACAGAGTTTATTAAACCTTATAAGGTGGAGCTAACATTCACACATCACCCTTCAGTAATGCATGAAGTAGCACACTGAATGGAAGGATCCTGGTCCTTTTATACCCACACAGGGGCTCAAATGAAGGCGGTACAAACACAAATGCTGGTTGTAGGTACATATAAGGTCATACAGAGAATGCACAGTCGACAAGTGGGTGGAGATAACAGTTTCTACTTTTAGTAGACACATCCTGACATTTATAAACTTTAAACAGCTGCAAGCTCAACTGAGCATGTGCAAAGCAAGAGGAACTAAAGTTAACTTGTCTCTAGGCAGATTTCAAGAGCAGTTAACAGGAAGGTAGGACAGAGCACATGGCGAGCACATGGTAGCACATGGCAGCCAAAATGGCTGACAGAAATACAAAATGGATTCCACAAAGCGGACAATTTAGCCTCTGAATACAGGCTGTCTTTAGCCAATGCTTAACTTAAGTACTGCCAAATTACAACAGACGGCCCTTTCAGCATTGGCTGAAGACATTCGTTTATCTGGGGTAATCTAAATATTCATCCCGTACATCTATTAACATTATTTCGGCCACCTCTTTATTCAACATTTGTTGGGCCTTTGTTTCAGCAACGTTCCCTCTTCCCAGGTATACAAGCAGAGATGCAAATGGAGCAAAGCATTGGACCACATTGGATACATACACAGCATGTAAAAAGTATTAATCATTACACACAGGATAGTCAGTAGCTTCCAGCTCCAAGCAGAAACAAGAGTCCAAAATCATCTAGTCTAATTCTAAGTTTCAGGGCTCTGATGTATTTCAGTGACTATCTATTTCAATTAATAGCCAACAGCACATACTTAATAAAAACATTTTCAATAGACTTTTCCAGTATTTCTTATGAGGGCTAAATTATCAATTAATATACTTAAGGAAAGAGTAAAGTAACATGCTCAGATGAACTTTTCTCGTGCAGAATAAACATTACTCTTAAAAAATATTAAAGCAATCAGACATATTATTACAAAAACAATTGTGGCTCCGGGGGACCAGGAGGACCACACAGGGCCATAGGAATTAGGACAAGGAGCCGCAAAGGGCTGCTCCTCCAAAAAAAATGGGACGACCAAAGGGGTACATTACTAACAACAACAAAAAAGTCCTTGAACCAACCAGCCAGAGGGGAGTCTTCTCCCTGTGTCCGTTTTGAGCCTCACAGGCAGGCTCTTGTTGTTCCCACGGTGGAGCTGCACAACTCGCAACTCAAGAATCACGGAGAAGAAAAAGTCTTTCTTTCAGGATAGGGCAATCACCCCCCAGGGCAAATACCCTCAATGATCCTATCCAGTGTCTCAGGCAGTGCACCAGTTTTCTTCACTTTAATCTAACAGGCACCAAGGGCATAGCACCTGTACCCTAAACTCAAGTCCTTCCCTAACTCCTGTATTTGCACTTCTGGCGCACTGCTCTTTTGTTGGGGCCACAAATTGTACCCATTGTGCTCGGGCATCTCTTGATCAACAAACAAAGGCGTAGACTTGCATTCACTTTGGGACCAGGATTAAGAGGCCTGAAGCAACCCTTGTTTCAAAGGGGTCACCTCAAGCAAAAGCCTCCTTGCCGTCCTTATCGGTCTGTGACTCTCTCAGCTGGGCGGCATCAAAAACTGGATCCACAGAAAGATTTCTTCATCCTGATTTGTGACCCCGTCTTTCGCCCAAGACAGTGGCAGGGGTACACACTTCACGTCCCAGTGCTTCCGCCTTCACTGAGGTCCTAGTTGCCAGCAACGCCTGTGCTGGTTACCTTCACTTTGGCTTCAAGCTGCAGTGGCGCTGACTCCCCAGGCTGGATCTGATGTCCGGGCCCCTCTGGCAATGGTTGTAAGGCAGCAAATATCTATTGGTGGACAGAACAAGAGGTCTTTAGACAAGGCACAGAAATAATCTAACAACAGAGAGGATAGTCTCAGAATACTTCCTTAGTCTTGGGGCGCCCCATACATTAGCAAGGCACCCAAGAACCACTTCATCTATCTGAGAGTAGAAAACCCTGGACCTATTGGCAAGTATAAAAGGAACGTTTTGGTGAACTGACAAGAGTAATACATCACCCAATCCCAAACAGCCAAGGAAGTCTGTGTTCATTTACTAAATTCTGAGGAAAAGAGAAAACAATACAGACATACTCCAAATACTTACATTGGTGTATTCCTATATTACCAATCTGAAGAACCCTCAAGAAAAAGGAAATGTTCTACACTTTTACTCATAGATTTTACATTACTTGTACAGGACTGCAGACACTTGTAAAATAATTTCTCTTACATGTTATGCTTAGGACCATGCTCTCATGTTATAGGTGCAGCAGGAAAATCTAAAACTGCTAATTTAACAGGGATTCTTATTGCAAAAAGAACTAAACTTCAACATAGTGGGTACTTTTTCTCCAGCAGAACATGTTATGACAAACAAACTCCTATAAAACAATATTTTCCTTCAAAATGTTTGCTAAGGATCACATGAGCGTCTTTCCTGCATTGTACTTTTCACGATCTGGACTATGCAACATCATTTTCAAAAGGAAAAAAACCTATCTCCAGCTCTAATAAGGGCTGTCAGCTTATTTACAGAGACTAGCTAATAAAAGACTAGCAATGCCCTTGCAAAACAGTATAGAACATGAGAATAACATAAACAATAATAGTGTTGCCACCTGAGATTTTTGAACAGAAACCCCCACTATACAATTTTCCTTAAAGATCAAATAAGGGAACATCAATCTGTTCTACTCATTCTTTCATACAGGATGGGCAGTAACATAGCTTATGTGTTTCATCTTTTTATTAATTCTAACAATTTTAAAACAGTATTACAGAATAGCCAATTGTAATTGTAATTGTAAGTAGCATTTATATAGCGCAGCTGTCACCCAACGGGCATCCTGGCGCTGGGATTACCTAAATCACTGTGCAGCTATAAAACTATGAATCATCATGCGCCAATCTCTCAAGGCTATTCTTTTGGAAAGAGCCTGGTTTTTAGCTTTTTCTAAACTGCAGTAAGTCATCAGTCTGTCTGAGTTCACTTGGTAGTTCATTCCATAACCTTGCGGCTGCATAGCCAAATGATCTACCTCCTAGTCGGGTTTTCTTGACTCGTGGGGTACATACTAGGTGGGCTGCCAAGGAACGAAGACTTCTAGCTGGGGAGTACCAAGTAAACATTCTCTGTAATGGTTTAGGCCCCATTTTGTGTGCCGCCTTATGAACAATGCAAAGTGCCTTAACTGTCACATGGCCATTTCCTAGACAGCTTTAGACAGACTCAAAAAAAAGTGAGAAAAAGAAGAGAGAAAACATAATTTTGCCTACTCTTAATTTGTAGAGGAGCTAGCCTCCTTCCCCCATTTTGACAGTAGGAAAACCTGAAACAGGTTTTACTTCTGTCAACACTTTCAACCCCTATTTGTAGCAACTGGGCACAAACAAACTTGTAGGAGATATCTTAGAAAGTGGCTATTCTCTGATTCAGTCTAACATAATGCAAATTGAGTTAACTTTAAACCAATTTCTACAGCAATTGTACTAGATTAACATGAGGGCGCATGAATGCAAACTAAAATCCATTTCCTCCTTATCGTAGCCCCTACACAGTATTCTTTAAACTAAAACCATTATTTTATATAAATGGCAGATCAATGTTCAACTGAGGGTTGTCTTCCTTTCGTGGCATAGGACTGCGCAAAACGTGTGTTTGCCAAAAATAGGAAGCAAAGCTTCTCTTTCTCTCTTTGCGCTATCATCTCGTCTTTCAAAAAATCTTTCGAAGGTCGAAGTATCCAAGCAAACATTACCCTTCAGCCTGCTAAGTAGCTAAATACAGAACTCCGACCTTTGACCCGTTCAGCAGCTGCTCATTTTTGTGTGCAAGGCTTGCCATGCGGTTTTTTATTGCAAAGCAACTCTGGAGAATCACAGCGAAAAGCAGTCCTATACTTATTCTCAGTTATGTACAGTGGTGTGCAATCTAGTAATGCAGAGGCAGCTGTTTATTTTATACTTGCATATATATACTTTTATTGAAGCCTAAGAGCACGTTAAAACTGCCTTGAGTGGTAGAACTGCTTGTAAAATTGTGAATTTTAGCTCAATTTCGACTTTGGTGGTAGGGGCACTTAAAAATGAATATCCTACAATATTTTTGCATAATAGGAACCCCCAGAGTGTTCTCTAGATAGCCCAGGAATGGGAAATCAGAAATGCATAAGATATACCCTTTTAAAAACAAGTTTTGTACGGCTGGGTAAAGTGACATTTCACATTTAAGTTCCCTTCTTATTGCGGTACAGCACTGCTTAAATTCAACTTTGATGCTAGGAATTCACAGTATGATGATTAGGCTTTATAAAGATGAAAAAGCGAATTTAAAGCATTTATTTTTAGCAATATATTTTTTCCCATATAATTAAATTTTATTTTTTATCAATAAAAGCAACCATTTTGATGATTCCACATTGGAAAAGCAAGCTTCATTCGTAGCCTATCATATTTAAACACATTCATTCATAACCCTAAGCACAGAAGCCTTACTTGAAACAGGAAAAGTCTGCGCCACTTTTAATGGACAGTTATCATTTAACATCGGAACCATAGATATACTTATGTAAAGAAGGCATTAAGAAAGGAAATCCATACTTTCAATTTTGTTCTCTGTTATCCAAAATAATGAAACTGGTGTTTTGAAACTTTTAAAATAATGCAGGCCTGTATACCTACACTGACTTAAAATATCACTGACGCAGCATTCCTGTCTGTGGCCGTGAGCAGGAATAGCCATATGCTATTTATGCAGCTGTTGTGTGTCAGCAGGCGTCGAATTTTCACGCCTTTCTCAGGAAAAAACCCCTTTATTATTTGAAATACCCTGACAGAGTTAAATCCCCATTTGCTGTGTCAAACGGTTTCTTTCAGTTAGTCAGTTTAAACACAGCTGTCGGAAAGCTTTTTCTCGGGTGCTGAGAGAAAAGCATGTCACAGTCTATTTAAAAACTGAGGCATTTCAATGCAGTCAAATCTATCTTTCTATAATGTATATTTAGTTCAGCAACGACCAAATTCACTCATATGATGTGCATGCCTTTTAATGTCTAATACAATGTTTAAAGAAAAGGCTGTAACATTGTGTATTTAAGTCTATTGATTACAAAACACACAATTTCGTTTTTCTACCTCTCTGTATGAGGCCTATTTTAATCCTATTGAATACGAATTCTAATTTTATGTTTAGCATTGTGGCAATTTGCACACATGTATAGTGTCTTACTCTGTCAATTTAATAGTAACATGCAGCTGTTTAGCATATGTTACATAATTTATTTCTGGATTTTTATTTAATATGTAAGTAACTAAATGACATTTTGCATAACAGAATAATGACAGCAAAAAAAACATAAACAAACTCATTGAGCTCATTTAGACAGTTACAGAAGGACACAACACAGCGCGCTTAAAGCCAGCCATTCGTACACAGAGTACTCACACAAGTATTACCAATGTCAAACCAAAAACCCCACATAGACATTTAAACACACATTGAACCCACAAATCAATACTTAGGACAGCTTACAAAGTGTACGCAAGACCAACCTATTTGTAAATACTAATTGTAAGTCATATTTACAAGAAGAGCTCTCAAAAGTAGCCCAAAAAACTGTTCCATGATCAAAAAGCTGAAATACGCCAAATTCGCCAGTTTTGGCTGGTAGAACACTCAAAAAGCGCTCTGCATATCACCACTTATGAATGTTACTAAGTGCGCAGATCCGGATCCGTTTTATGTACATATTTAGTTCCATGGGGTACTTAGTCACCAAGGAAGAAATATCTTTTTACTATACCTAAACCTATTTAGGTATTCCCTCTGAGGGGAGTCAACTAAGTACTTACTAAATCCATATCGGTACCTCCAAAACAGCAACACTTTCTGCGAAGTGTACTGGAAACAGGCATGCCAAAAATAGTGCAGAATATGCAGTATTATAATCAAAGTAGCGCTTAAGGTACTCTTTGTACGTTGCGCTGTTCAAACAATTTCAAATAGAGAAAAATCTCCTCATTACCTGCCTATATGAATTGCAATGCATATATAACTTACAAAACAAATTCCAAAATTGGCCAATCATACAAACAAAGCCACAGTAAGTGTTACTAAAACTACCTTACCAATCAAAGGCATCAAACCAACAGCAAGTGCCGCAAAACGGCTCTTACCAATCAAATGGTGTCCAGGTTCCAACTGCCAAGTTCTCAAATTGACCAAATGGTCACTGCACGGCAAATCAACAGAAGAGATCTCAGTCAAGGACCGGCGCCGCCGGGCTGGTCAGATCAGAAAGAAAGGAAAAACGCCATGGGTGCCAAGACTCAGGTCTCCTCAGGCAGCGATCGCGTCCAAGAGCGAGATTCCAATCCTTCATCTCGACCAGTCCTTCGGGCATCCGAGTCACTGATGAGTCCCACGTTGGAAGCGCCAATTTGTTATAGTGAGCCTCAGCAAGGCCTACCAGTGCTTAGGGGTTCTCCCTTCTCTGCACAGAGTCCTCAGACACTTAGGAAGAAGTTGGCACAGAAACTGAAATATAAAAGACAGAGTTTATTAAACCTTATAAGGTGGAGCTAACATTCACACATCACCCTTCAGTAATGCATGAAGTAGCACACTGAATGGAAGGATCCTGGTCCTTTTATACCCACACAGGGGCTCAAATGAAGGCGGTACAAACACAAATGCTGGTTGTAGGTACATATAAGGTCATACAGAGAATGCACAGTCGACAAGTGGGTGGAGATAACAGTTTCTACTTTTAGTAGACACATCCTGACATTTATAAACTTTAAACAGCTGCAAGCTCAACTGAGCATGTGCAAAGCAAGAGGAACTAAAGTTAACTTGTCTCTAGGCAGATTTCAAGAGCAGTTAACAGGAAGGTAGGACAGAGCACATGGCGAGCACATGGTAGCACATGGCAGCCAAAATGGCTGACAGAAATACAAAATGGATTCCACAAAGCGGACAATTTAGCCTCTGAATACAGGCTGTCTTTAGCCAATGCTTAACTTAAGTGCTGCCAAATTACAACATACCCAATTGCCTGGCTTCGACTGATCAACCAAGCTACACCAGAAAATAAAGATGGTGGAGGCTGTCTGGTAAAGACTCTGCATGCTGCCAGTAGGGAGCACATACTGCCTCACCTTTGATCCTTCTCGCATTATCTGTAACTCCTAGATCTTCAAAAATACTTTGTAGTTTTATATTATGAATAGCGTACAGTAAACTGTTTACATTCTTATTCTGATTTTCTGAAGAATACATTATTTCCAATGTCGACATAAAATTTTAAAAAAGTTACACAGTTAATACTCGCCTCCAATAAGACAAACAAGGTGGCGGCTGGAATAGTTGGCGCACACAACTTAAACAGTAAAATGAAATAAGTATAAGTCCATTACGTCAATGTCCATATATCAATTGGTGCTCTGGAGGAGGGAGAGCCACCTGATAAAGAGCTTATCCAAAATGTGAGAGATTTTCTCCGAGCACTCGAACATTTTTCGGTTCAGATGTAGAGGTTGTGGTATCAACCATTCTTTATTGGACCGTACAAATTATTTTCTGTCTTATCCAGCCAACACATGTTTCATCTATTGCTGAAGTTTAGACAGCAGACTTCATCAGGGCTGAAATATAAATATAACTATATTATAGAAAATAACTTAAGGAGTATTTGTTATCCCGTCACCTGGGTCAATGACCCTAGAAGCACCCGTTGTGTTCTACATTGGCTCATTTTAGGTGCATTGAGGGTATAGTATGGTGTTATTTCTCACCTCCAACACTTTCCAGGAATTCATGCTCTTTGAGGTTCTTTGGTAACTTCTTGCAGCTTTTTGTGTATATCTGAGGCACATTATTCTGCACTGTGACAGCCACAGAGACATGTTGACAGACTTTGGGCATGTGCAGTTTCACAGTGCCCTATTCTGTTGTGTCCGGTGATGTACAGTAGTTCAGAAAGCCGCCTCCCAGGAGCACTCTGATCTTGAGCACTGGTATGAATGACCCTACATCTCTCCTCCACTTAAGGGTGAACCTCAGTTCAATGTAAAAATGAGGACATTCTCTCTCATCCACAAAAACACTCCTCGTGTACTTCTTGTAAATGTATTTACGTATTCACATAACCTGTAAAGCGCTCTGATACCCTCGGGTCCAGCTAGCGCTATATAAAACCCAAAAACTATGCAAATCAAATGTGCTTCATTTTTTGCCACGAGAAATTTCAGTCTTGCTAAGATATTTCTCTTCTCTCCCCTGTCCTCTAGACTACACAGATGTCCTTTCTTGCATCTTACTTATCAGGTTTTCTGACATCTCTCTTCAGGATTGTATCTACCTCCCCCTTTCTCCTTCTAGATAAGTTGGCTGCAGGTTGTAGAACACAGTCTTCTGGCTGAGGCCGCATCACATTTTCACAAAATAAATTTTAGTCTATGGTAAGCCCTCAAAACATTCCGAGGTCGGGTTGTGGAGACATATCCTTGCCTTATGAGGAGCAGGAGACTGGGAACCAAAACCGGCCCTGGCAAAGGCCTCGGGCCCCCCCCCCCCCCCGGAGGGGCGGGGGGTGACGGCAGAGCTGTATGCCAGGGCTGGTTTCGGCCGATTTTGTTACAGGGCAGATATTGCAGCTATGCTGCAAAAACGTCCCTGTAACAAAAACGGCCTCCCAGGGGGCCAAAACCGGCCCCCACCTTGGCGGCCCACCGGGGATACGCCCGGTGCCCCCTACGGCCAGTCCGGCCCTGATGAGGAGCATGTGTCCGTCATGTGAGCAGCGTTTTTTTTTACATTTCCTTCTGTATTTATCCATATTTATTTTTTGCTAATTTTTCCCATATTTATCCATTTTTATTTTGTTTTTTCTGTATAAATGAAGCTGCAATGGGCATTCTTGCACATTTATTTGATAAATGTATACTCTCATTTGAATGTCCAAATGGTTTCAGCGGTATACAGTGCAATAGCGTTATATGAAAACACTTGCATTGTAGAATAGCATCAATAACTGTAGATCTGCACTTAATTAAGCTTAATTAGGAAATCTATTGTCTTTTTCATCTCCCCTACCTATCATTCTGTACACCTACTGACCTGACACACATGATTGACGGTAGAAAAAATCATCCAAAGAAGACATATTTTCCGTATTTTTCTGTATTTAAAAATTAATACAAACAGGAACGTAAATAGTTTTCTGTCTGCATTTATCTGTAAAAATCAGCAAAAACGGAAAACTGGGAGCCCTAATAATTATCATCATCTTCATTATCTTCATCATCATCATTATTCATCATGATCATTACTGCAGGTAGTACATTATCATCGTCTTCATTGTCATCTTCTTCATCATCATAATAATTATTCAACATCATCATCCCTGCATAGCTGCCTAGAAGAGGGCCAGTGACCTGAATTTGCCTAACATTATTGTCTTGCAGGCAAATTGTCTACTATGGTGAAAAGCTGCCTCTAAAGGTATTGCAGGGCATTCCAAACACAGAATAATATCCGTGTTGTTCTTGAGGGTTAATCTTCTGAGGGAAGCAATGGCACTCACTTGCTCTAAATTACTGGTCTGGGCCCTCCTGAAACGTAACATGCAACAAGAGTGCATCTGAAGCTGACCTGAATACTTCAGCTAATAGTAAGGCGGAGGGTGCTAAGAGTCTGTGGCGGCTGCTTCCGGGCAGCAGTAGTGGGGCGGAGAGGGGAAGGGGTTTAAAAAAACTAAAATCACTTACCTGCCGGCAGGCCGCCGTCTCTCCTCCGTCCCCTCTGTCCTCTTCCTTCTGTGTGAACAGGAAGCACCCAGGCTCCCCTAAGCCAAACACAACGCTGCAATGCAGTGTTGTTATTGGTCTGAGCGCCGTGGTTTGGCGCTCAGACAGCGACTGGGAGCCTGGGCATGTTCTCCACCCCCACCCAGGCTATACAATACAGCCGGTGGAAAACATGCAAAGTGTACATGAGTTTTTGGCCGGCCCAAGACGACCGACCAAACAGTCATGCGCATTTAGAGAGTGCCATCACTCCTCCCCCACTCTGCTCAGCCTAGCCCCGCCCCATCCTGCAAAACTGCCTCAGCACGGAAAAATAAAATGATAATAACATCGCATTGTCATTTTATTTTTCCTTTTTTGGAGTGCTGAAGAGCAGTGGGGCGACCTCTTCCGCCTTAGCGGAGGAGCCGCCCCTGCTAAGAGTACTCCTAGTAAGTAAATACATATGTTCTCAATTAACAGTTAAAAAGTATGGTTTTATATTGTGCCAGTAGAACCGAAGAGCAAAATGAATGTTAATATAGAAAAAAATAAGAGGAATCTTTTATAGTGAACCAGTTAAAAAAAAACTGTGTCTGCAATGGCAGTATAACACATCCTGTGTGAATTTAGAACCCCACTCGTCTTGGAAACATCTGGTCACTCCCTAGCAAAATCCAGCCCTCACTCCAGAGGAAGTGAGAGGAAAGTAGTGTGAGATGATGGTAGTGTGTGCAGAGAATCAGAAGGACAGGCGGGGAATGAACAGAATGAGCTACTCCAGAACTAGAGCCTATTGCCGTAGGTAAACATAAAAGAAATTACTGGTAGGTGTAATGCGAGAGAAAGGTCATAGCAACACACTTGGACAAGTCTGTGGATGCGGCGTTATGGTGCTGTGAAGTGACACTCAGCTGTGCTATGGGCATTTAATATTGTCCCATGGCCAGTAGACCAGAGCAAGATGTCTGAAGGTGCACCTCCTCGCGGGTCCTCTTCAGAGGCTTTTCCTTACCCACTGCTCCACTTTAGAGAGCCTTTTCCTCTGAAGGATATGTTGTTTTGCCTAGGGTACCTTTCCTTGCTGAAGGGACCCTACTTGAGGGAGTCTTCTTCCTCAAGCTCCATGTAGGGAACCTTTCCTTGCTCATACTCAAGATTCCATATGGATTTTTAGGAGCTTTTTTAATCTACTTTGAAACAGGATTTTTACCCTAGCTCATTTTAACAAAGATATTTGTATTGACTTTTGCAGACTGGCAGATGGGGTCAAACTAGACATCATGGTGGTATGTCTTGTTGTGTTCATGTCCATTTTCAAAATGGCTGATCACCTTGTATGGTCCTTTTTTACTGCAGAAATTCTGCAACCTTACATAAGTCATTACTAGGATAATTGTCTCATGGCCACTTTCAGGCCTACAGTCTTTTACAAAATGTTCCACATTCTGAAGAGAATAATTATCATTGAGTGTACAATATATAATTGGGCCACTGCTTATTCAGCCAAGGTATTTTTAGCTTGTATGTCAGTGTCACCTCCTAATGAACAGTCTCAGCAAAAACCCATCAGACTGGTTTCTCCTGTGGCTCCTCTTCTGTTTAAAGCCACTGTGCTGCCTATGGCATGGGATAAATGTTTGGGGGCATGAGCTCCTTGTCTGTTGGTGTTACTGAGAGTGTTTCATTCAAATTGCCTCCAACTGTTGAGCATGCTTGGTTTTACTTTGACTAACTCATCAAGCATAGTTTCTAGGTTTCTAATGGGTTCGTGTTCACTATCCTCCATTTCATATCATGGGTTCTACACACATTGGGCTCAGACGTGGGTTTTTTGCTTGCGCCGTTTAGTACTCGAAGGAAATTGTGCAATCAACGCAGTAGACAAAGGGGAATGCCATGGGTTAGTACCAGAGGCAAAGATCACAACCACAAGTTATTCGTCTAGCATTTTGGAAAACTCCAAAATTAGTGCAAAATCATGCCGGCTTAATTGGATACGGGTAGTAATGGTATTTCCCTTGGGTGTCTTTGTACCCAATGTTCCTCTATAGTTCGAAATGAGGCTGTAAGTCTCTAGACCAATTCGTTTTCTGCTACCGTCTATGGCGACCTGTAATAGTTTTTTTTATGGCTACAGAAAATGCCCTTAACTGTGCAAATGATAGTCTTTCCTCTCCTTCCTATCAAGAGATTCCTACTTACAACATTCGTTGTTCTTGTAATTCTGTACTAGTTGCGTGTCTTGATCAGCTCTCAGATTTCCACCGCCTTCTTTCGATTAAAGGCGCAGACTCCCCGGTCTCCTTTGTGGCATATTAATCCTTATTTGAGCTTTCTCCACTCCCAGATAGGGTTAATTTTATTTTGGCTTCCTCTCTCATTCTGAGATCATTCTCAGTTTTACCAAGTTCTCTTACTATCAGTACTAACATTTCTAGCTGTGCATTCTTTTTAACCGAGTAAATGTTCTGTGACCTACCCGTCGGTTATTCGCTTCCAAAAGATGACAAAACGTTTGTCTTTCACTAGCAGATACTATTTTCCATATTTAATATATGTTCATTTGAATTCTGGACCTGACTTTGATCTTTCTGAAAGGGGGTCTTCAATTTTTTTCACAGTGGTTTTATGAGGGATGCTGTGACTTGTGAAGAGTAGTCTTTAGTGTCCCTATTCTCTGCATGTTCCTTTGCCTTAGATTCGCCGCATTGACTTTGTGCTTCTCTTAAATGCCTTTTCCGCCTTCTTTGCTTTAATTAGGGGTCCTTCTTTGGTCATGGTTTTCTAGGTCTTGCCTACCAGACAGCACAAGCTGTTTGTTTGCGAAGATACCTATTGTTAGTTACAGTGAGCTTACGGCCCCACATTGCTTACCATTTGCTGACTTTATTGTCACTCATTTGCTTGCTTTTTATTTGTTAGTTTGTCTGAGCTTTCCTTCATCTTCTTGTTTGTTCTTCCTGTGGAGCATGTCCTCATTAATTGTGTCCGCCCACTGCTTACTTTTCAGACACTACTTTGTTTCTTTTTGGTAAGCACTCCATGAGAGTGCATGTGTTTTCCAGCTATCTCCCTTGTGCACTTCATTACCTCCTCCACTGGTTTGCATTCTCTCCCCCGTGTGTTTCTCCCCCACCTCCTCCTTCACCATTACACCTCCTCCACCCTCTTCTGCTTCTCCCCTTGTGTTGCTTTCTTGCAGGTGTGCTTCCACCTAGCTCTACATTGCTCTGTCTCACCTCTGTGCTTCTCTTCCACCTTCTCCACAGTGCTCTCTGTCTTGCTTATGTCGTGTACTATGTGTTGCTTCCCCCGCCTGCACCCTCAGTGTTGCCCCCCCACCCTCCATATTTCTTCGCCTCACCTGTGTCTTCTGTGTTGCTTCTTTCCACTAGTCTTTGAAAAAAATAATGCTTTTCCACAACTTTAACAAAAAATACCTATGTCATTTTGGAGCCATGCACATGTATGGTGCGCACGCCTACAAAATGACGCAGTAGCAGTGGCTGCGTCCTGGTGCTTTTTTTTTGGTTTCCTCCTTGGCCATGCAGCACAACATCCCTTAAAACCATTGGCAAATCCTATTTGCTTTGCCTGTGCTTGTTTACAGTGGCTAGAAGATCCCCACTTGACTCTAAAGATCTGGACAACCTTGAGTCTGAAACTGTAGACTGGGTAAGGCAGAGCGCAACATGGCGCGAGCTGCCATTATGGCGGTCACACCGGTCCCCGGGGAGGGTAGAGGCGGGGGGGGTCGCCACGCCAGGTGATGACGCGGCGCCCCCACCTCCACCCCCCCTTGATAGAACATCCAATGGGTGGTCGGCTAGGATGTGAACCGGAAGCACTTTAGTGCTTCCGGTTTGCATGATCACTGGTCGTAGGGGCAAGCCGGATTCAACTGGCTGCCCTGTGTCCCCCCCTTTAAAAGGGGGGCTGGGAGAGCTGGAACAGTCTCTTGTCCCTTCGCTCCACCTGGAACGGCACCCGGGCCATCGGCGGCCCGTAATTTGTTTTTTCCCCACCCACCAGCCCCTAATACAGGCAGTTCGAATGTGTGTTGCAGTAATGGTGTGTTGCGTCATTTTCATAATTTTGTTTCAGGTATTCTCCGATGATATGTTCAACGTAAAATTGTATTGATCTTGGTAATTCTGTATTAAAGTGTAATTAGATGTTGATTTTCAGTTATATTGGTTTTGTTGCATAAATATTGTCGTATTTTGTAGTGTGTCCCTGGTCAGCGGTAAGGTCATGATTGGTAAGCATAGTCTTCGGCCCTTAGCGGCCACCACCAGGTAACTCCAGGGTCAGTGACAGCCGGTCGGTAAGCTGTCGGGGTGCGGGGGCCGGGAGAGTCACTCTTTCCAGTAGGCCTGTGGCCACCCTCGCATGCGTATCAGGGCGCAAGTAGGCTGAATTGCAGCCCC
The DNA here is from genome assembly GCA_963921515.1 of Calotriton arnoldi. Classification (NCBI taxonomy): domain Eukaryota; kingdom Metazoa; phylum Chordata; class Amphibia; order Caudata; family Salamandridae; genus Calotriton; species Calotriton arnoldi. Next base: position 854,099 of record CAWUFW010003385.1, read on the forward strand.
CGTTATGGAGTTTAAGGCTCAGGGCGTAGGGGGAGCCCGGGGGAAAGTATCCGTCCGACAAGCTGTACCCCCTACGCAAGCTTACTCCGGTGGAGTATTGGTAGTTTACCGGATCTGGGGGCTGCCAGTCATTGACCTTGCCGTAGGCTCTAGAGGAGACACACAGAAAGTAAAGTATATACATTTCTTTATTACGGTAGGAGTGGATTTTGTATTAGAACATGTTAAGGTTAGACAAGTGACATCATGTATCTATCAATGTATTTGTACTTTCTGCGTTAATTGTACATAATGTAAAATGTAATCAATGTTTTTTAATTATGTAATAAATATGGCGGGGGGTCACTCCCCCTAATCCAAAAGAGTGTGGTTTGAAATGCTTGCCTCTGGGGTGGAGGGAGTACACAAACATCTGAGGGTGGTCTTGGGTTTTAACAGTAGAGGGGACTTAGGCAGTACCAGGCCATATTATCGCATGTGCGCTAGATGTTAGAATTTCCTGCCATATGTTTTCCTGGTGTGAGCGTAATGATTTCAGGGGGCCCTGGTAGCCTTGTACCACTGAAACCGATGTTTGTTAATCCTCATTGTGATGCCCACTTCACTGCATCAGGACCGGATTGGGAACCAAAAGCAGCCCTGGCAACTTTTTATCGTATCAGCCTCCATACTTCATTTAATGGCGAGCGGAGTGCAAAAAATCACACTAAAAGAGGGGTTTGTTGTTTTCACAGAGCCCCTCCAAACATTTTTTGAAAAAAAAGGGGAAAATTGAGGGTTTTATTTACAACACTTTTTTTAATAATCTACGTTTAAAGCATGGTAAATGATGACCGTTCAGTTCACCATAATATCCAGTAATGGGAAGAACAAGCAAGTGTTTCAAAACATTTAAATGTTTTATGACCGGTCATCAACCATTCACAACAATACATGTTTGGCCTTCGCACAGGTTTTAAATGTAGGTTCATTCACTTAAGTTATTAAGCTGTGATTTTCATCTGCTCTGGCAGTAAAAAGAGAACAAACATTTTCAGAGCTAAATGAAAGATCTCAGCCCTTCCACCCACCCTATGGACAAAAGTGACCCGACCTTCTCCCACCACATGGCCAGCCCCGTTCCTTAGTAAGCTCATCCCATTTTATATTTATCCTCTACAATGTTACTGTTCAAAATGTCGCTCCAGTGCTTTAAAACTAGCTTCAAGCTTTAGTAGTCTCATACATTGATAAATATCGTTTCGGAATGCAATAATTTTACCCCCAAACATCAACCTGCCAATTTCCGGAAATATAAGCCTTTCATTTTGAAAAAACTCATATTTCCCTAAACGAAAGCATGTAATGTTCTTGATAAATACATTTTTGTCCCATACTGTTAGTTTTTCATTTTTAATAAATACACATCTGAAGCATGTCACATTCATCAAAACTCACATATTCTTCTTACAAAGATGGCCAGATTGTGCCTTACGAGTCCACTTAAAACCATCCCATGCCAGCGGCGCACATCTTATACCAAGGATTTCCACCACCGTTATGCTAGGGGTCAGCAACATCATTCTAATGTATGGGTGCCATATGTTACAAATTACCACCATTAAGTGAGGCCCACTGTTAGTTCAGAGTGGACTCCACTGAGTCATGGATGCCCATGGTATGCCAAGAAGTATTATAATAATGCAGTGAGCGGCACTATATGACGTGTAGCCACCGCTGGGCAGTGGGAGGCCTGCAATATGCTAAGAATTATCTTCATCTTGCCCTGTGATAGAGATGGGCCTCGTTATATTATTGATTCATACAATAGGCCAGGACTGGCCAACGTAACGCCAGCGCCAAGCGTGGATGAGGTGGTGTTCGACCCTCTCTTCCTGCCACCCATCCTCAAGTCACCCCAGCTGCAGACTACCACACACAAATACATTTGCTGCCTGTTTTCTCTGTTCACTCTCAGATCTATTTATTTATTTAGCAACTTATAACGCGCACAGCTACCCCGAAGGGTTTCCCGACGGAACTCTATTGTAGCTCCCTGGTGACTACTCTCTTCTGAGCAGGGTGTGTGGGGTCTTACAGGTGCTCCCATTGTGGCCAGCTCTCGTGCAGACAGTTGTTTTACTTTGTTCTTCAATTTCACATTACCCGCTAGGCTTGGCCCACACTCACACAGATTGATAGCGCAGGCTAGGCCTGCCACATAGTCTTACAAAAACAGACAATTTTATACTGCTGTGAGGATGGGCCAAGCCTACAGAGCAGCATGCTTATGTTTTTTTTTAATTTAAAAAGGTCTTATCCAGGGAGGGTGACCGGAAGTGAAGGATCAGCAGGCCCTGGCTCTACAAGAGTGCAAGAGAGGGAGGCAGAGTGACAGATTACCCCCTAGCACTTCTACTGCTGAACCAACTGCTGGCAGCCCATGAGGACTGGGGCCTGGAGTGCATTAGCTCAGGGCTTGGAGAGGCCATTAGGACCCGCCTTTGGAGTGCTTAAGTAGCCAGCTGAGTCATGAGAGAGTTCTTATTTTTGACGATGCAGTTTTTATTAAAGACACTGAGGCGTGTGAGGAGATGCTGTAACAACCACTGAGGGCAGAGAGCAGGCGCACTTATACATGGTGCTACTTAACCACTTAACACATTTCATGCTATCAGCTGGATCTTCAGACCAGACCACAGCTCGCAGCCTCGATGTAGGCTTCCAGAGCAATCTAAAGTAGTACAGCACTGGCAACCTTTGTGTATTGGGGAAGGGACATGTTTAACCAAGCTATTTTACAGGCTGCAGCTGCCCTGCTTAAAACACTCACAAATGTTATGGCCAAGCCGAGCCTGATTGCATCACAGCTGTGCGCATATCCACAAGGAAGAGGCGAAATTGACCTCCCATAATGGTGCATTGATCCAAAGATGAGATTCAGTTGGAGACTTCTGTTTGTGCATCACTGTGAACCTTAATCGTCAACTTCCTGCCGCAGTTGGTAAAATATTGTTTAATCCAAGTTTTTGAAATAATACAAATTTCAGTCTTGGAACTTGAGGACTGCCTCTGATTCCGAGGACAGTATATGTTCACTGAGGACATGCAGAATGTTTGTCTGTTTTGAAATATTTCAATTTGTGTACTTTTTCCACACACTATAACTTATTTTAACTAATGCCCAGCATGCCTCTTACTCCCTCAACTCTCAAATGTAAAAATGATCTTGTGTTGCATCGGCAAACGCCTCGGTCATCTGATCAATCTACGCGGCTGGAGATCTATCGTTTTAGAGAAACTGAGCAAAACAAATCTAAAAAATAATTTTCAGTGATCCTTTAAAAAAATGATTAACTGAAGACAGTGGCTTAACATAAGGCCCCGCAGCCCCTGCAGTGGGCCGCCGCCCCTCCCCTCCCCCCTCGAGCTCCGGTGGGGGGGGGGTGGGCTCCGGCACTGTGCACGGACGGGAGCCCTTGGACTGAGAGCTCCTTACTGGGTCTGGAGACCTTTGGGGGGCCCTCCATGTACTTTGCAGGGAGGCCCCCTTAAGTTTCGTATGCCAGTTACTGAAGATGGAATACTTTCCATCCCGAACTTTGTTTAAATCAATTTATTAGGTAGAAAACACAGATCTTACCACCATATGGATTCCATTTACACTGTAAGCATACATAAAGGACAAACCAAGGCAGTATGTATCCACCATTATTACTTTGGTTACACCTTTAACCTCAGTCTGTCAAGTCCGCCCCATCTTTGCAGAATTAACCCTGCGATGTGACAGGAGGTCACATAAGTAACACTCCTTAACATGACAATGTTTTAGGAAATGGGGTCCCAGGATTGCCCTCAGCGGTATGGGAAGCTAAATTCACACATCCTAAGTCTTCAGTACTGGACTGAGGATTGGAGGAAGAGATTCCCAGTAGTGTTAAGGTAATAGCTTTTTGCCTGTTGGACTCTGCTTGTCCCCTGCTAGACTCTAGGAACCTTTCTGGCTGCTTCCGGTTGAGTAAAGAGTCTCACTATCATACATCACCTTCCTCATTTTGGCAGGGTGACACTTGGAAGAGAGGGGAAGGCCTGATCCTCGGACTTGTGCAGGCTTGTCAGCATAGTCATAGCACAATGCCCTGCTTTGACGGGCACCCCTCTGCCTCAACCACCCATCTCCGTCTTCTGAGGGGACCGTAGGTGTTTCCAGTTGCTGCTCATGGCCCAGAAGAGAGAACTGCACTGGAGCCCTGCAAGGAGGTAGCCATCACGATCTGCAGCAAGCTCTGCCTAGGGGCGGCTCCTCCACTATGGCGGAGGAGTGTCGCCCCACTGCTGAAAGGCAGGAGACAAAATAAAATGACAAAAAGCTATTTTGTTGTCATTTTATTTTTTACTTCCAGCCATGGAGTGTAGGTCGAAGCAGGGCCATGTTGCAGCATCACACAGCAAGGGGAGGAGGAGTGGTAGGCACTGAAATTGCACATGTTGGGAACGGCCGGCCAAACCGACATGCGCACTTTGATATCTCCAGACTGTACCTTGGAGATATCAGCAGTGCTCAGGAGCACAGGCTCCCAGTCCCTGCTGGAGCATAAAACCGTCCCGCTCCGCCCAATCTCAGCATTTCTCTCATGCTGGGAGTAATAGCATGAGAGCAGCGCTAGGATTGCACGGGGAGTCGGGGAGCTTGTGCTCATGGGATTGGAGTGCCAGGAGAAGAGGAGCAGCGCGGCGCTGGAGCAGAAGCTAGGGCCCGTTGCGGTGAAAGGTGAGTATACATTTATTTTTTATTTTTTTATTTTTTTATTTTTCCCCTCGCGCTGCTCCCCACTGGCTCTGCCCACCACCCCAAACCTTTTTCCTATGAAGTCTGTGTTCTCCCATGCTTTCCATCATATTATATCTAATGTGCCAGCATTGTTTGTATTGCAGCTAACCTTGGATGCACACCGTGAATGGTTGTAGTTGGTTCCTAATTTGTGCCAGAGACTGCATGTGATGTCAGACCCTTGTTTAACAACTCTGACACAAGAGATCATGTGCCCTGAGGCACACCGTTGGCACAGCGGTTATTCTCCTGACAAGGATCTAACAGTTCATTGTGAAACAGATCTGCTAAAGTCGAGAACCACAACTTGATGTTCTCATTGGAGATACAACTTACCACGGATGTTATATAATTTCCTATCCTGAGTGAAGAAAAGTCACTAAAGCGAAATCATCAACCTACACTCCAGCCCTGAAGAAGCGATGAGATTGCGAAACACTTTTTGTCAGGTTCTTATAACGATATTGACAAAACAATTTTTGATTAAATATTGAACAAATACCAAAGAGAAAGGTGACTGGTGTTTCTATGTTATTTAATTTGGGATTGAAACTTAAAACCTAAGAGCCGGTGTTTATCTAGGAATGCACCATTTTGTGCTGGGCCCACATTGCCTAAATCCTCAAATCTTGTATCATGTTTTATACACTAATAGTAAAAATTATTTAAAATTTTCACAAACACCTACTATTACCAGAAACCATTCTTTAAACATATACTTACAACTCCTGTGTGTCACTGCCTTTAAAAAAAAAAAAAAACCCTTTGCATAATTGTTTATTACACAGATTCTAGTAAGTACAAGACAAATACTTTGCTCTCTGAGAAGCAGCAATGACAAAACTAAGATCTATACTTTAGATTCTCTTTCCAGGGATGATCTTTGCTCTTTAAAATGGAGCTGGTGCCAGAGTGGCATTAACGAGTTCGAAGCATTATGCTTGCCTCCTTTCTTGAAATAAAGCAAATCACATAGGATGTTTCTACAACACTCAGTATAATCACATCAGCAGCAAAGAAGCATAGTTTATTAATATCGTGCATTCACACACACACTTACAGCAAGATCATGTGAAATATTATAATAAAGAATATTGTAATTTATATTATAGATTAAAAACATAGGCTAAACCAGACCCATCCCCCACATTCGCACACAAACGTACAATTGTCAGAAATCAGCTGATCATTTTAAATGTACTTCAGCTGCATGGTCTGTTTATAAAGACTTCTGTCCTCCTAGTTTGCCCCCCTACAACCCTCACATGGAAATGTTGGGCTCTTGGATAAATCAACACTCTTAGTAGTGATTTGTACACATATTGCTACAAAACCTGCAAGGCAAAAAGTAAAGACTGGGATGCACATAAGCAGATCGGTGTACCTTCAGAGAGCGATGAGATTTTATTAAACCATTGGAGGTTAGTACATTAGGAGACTGAGAGGAAATTCATGCTTTTTTGGCGGTGAGTACATGTTCTCCCACATATTGTCGTGTAGCTCCTATAGTACCCATGCAGGACCTGCGCGTTTGGATAACATATACTGCGGGCCTGGTGGCAGACTGACTCCGTGCACCCCCACCGTATATGTTAGCCTAGTTTTGCATTAGCTAGCTCGCAGTGCCACTAGTGTCTCCTCTTATCGGGGAGAGATTAGTTTCTGGCAACCTTAGAACATGACAACCCTGATTCCCTCAGAATCGTGGAAACAATGTACTACCTTTCGCTCAGTCACTCGTGCTCACTTATTCGGTTTGTCGCAGAGAGTTACACGGAATAAACAGTCGGGCGTTTCAATAAGTATTTATTGAACAGTTGTTATTCTAGTGTAAAATATATGTGCTGCGGTAACCAGCAGACAATAGCAGAGATATATTATCAGCAGTACGATAAAAGCAAAAGGATAGAACAGTTCTACCATATTGCGATAATCAGGAGTACATACATGAATATAAAAGCATTATGCAAGTGCGCGTACTCCTACGATGCCTACCTAGATGTACCTGTGTGTACCTAGCATATGTGTGTAGGTCTTAGAAGCTAAGAGCCAAGAATCCTCCCAGGATTTAGTCGAACCCCCATACCTGAATAGAGAGAGTGTGGGACCCCGTCCTGGTCTCGAGTTGGACACCCCGTCCGGGTTGTGTCAGACCACTGTCAGCTTGAGCGACTGCATGCAGGAGCCTCAGCGTCTCTGGTCAGTGTGTCAGCATAAAAGTCTCGGTTCCCTCTATCTTACCGGGGCAAAATGTGGTGTATTTATACCCTAAAGAGTCTCGGTCCTCAGTATGGTTTGTATTGGACATGAGGAAGACGTCAGGGGTGAACTTTGTACATACATATTATGCCGGTGGTGTATTCTTAGAAAGCCATACATAATTAATGAGTACAGTGTGGGCCTGTGTTTGGAAGAACCTTGCTGCATTCAAAACCACAGGATAGATAACGTTCAGCCCTCAGAGCTCGTTGTGTACTAGCTGGGACCAATGTAGGTGAAAGATCATGCCTATATAAGGAATCATACTATAATAGGACATGTACAGTTGTGACCATAATTGGGCATATGCGGCCATGACCATAATTGGGCAAGTACGAATATGACCATATTAGGGTAAATATGAAAACGTCCATTTTAGGGCATGTACGAACGGGTCTACATTAGGGCATCTATGCGGGATATAACACCCACTCCACTTGCGAACTGGATAATAAATGACCATACTTAAAATCTGGACAATTTAAAAATATTTCTAAAAGTATTTTTAAAAGCAAGTAAAAACATGGTTCTAAAAAAGCGTTAATTTTTTTGGGTGCTTACATTTTTTTTTTTTAAATTCAGCTTTTTCTAGTTGCCACTTAAAAGTCAATATCGTCTCTCTATAGAAGTTGTATCACCATAAGCAGGAGAAGGCCATGCTTTTCTCAAGCGAAAGTGTCAATGTAAGAAAATGTTCCAAATTTAGATCGTTTATTTTGAAACGAGTGAAGAAGCCGAATTCTTTCCCAGGACACGATGAGCCAATTCAAGATTACGCGTCCTGGCTGGGAAGCTCAATATTATTGGTGTCAGCTGCTGTAGATGACAAATCGAACGCCTCACAGAGAACGTCAATCGCACATAGATGGAATGTAGTACTGCCAACAGTCGGTACTGCGGCAGCTTGTGCGGCAGTTGCAATCTGGGTGCCTGTGGGAGAGTCACCTAACCCAGCAGGAGCAAACGGCACCTGTGGATTCTCCAGGAATGCATTCATCAGAATTGGAAGCCGCTGGGGACAACGCAGAGCATGGGCCTTAATGGCGTCCAGCATTGTATTCGTGTCCGGAGGCGCATCTGATGGAAAAGTTAGACAAAGATCCAACGTGCCTTCTTCTCCGCAGAACAGGTAAGATGCAGTCTATCCAGACTGGTCTAAATGATAGAAACCAGGAGGCATTGAGTTCTCGCAGGCAAGAAATGCCCAGAAGTTGTACCATGCGTTCACGGTATTTCCGTTCCAGGAGCGTGTTCACCATTCCCTCGGGAAGTGGGCCGTCCATTGCGTAGCAGCAATATTACAATCAGGATTCCTGCGATTAGAAACAGGATGAGCGGGAATCCTCCAAATATGCTTCCCAATACGGAGTGTATAAAATTTGGGATTACTCCGAGGACTGTCTGAAAGGTGCTTAACAGTCCGGACCCTATGGTCTTAAATAGGTGTACAATTCCGCTCGTATCAGACATATTGAAGATACATCCCACCATTTCTGCGAAATGAATGGGGCAGTTTGTACGTATGAGTGCCTGTATCTCGGTCGAGGTCCTTGCAACTTGAAGTTCATAGGTTTCTCGAGCGGAGGTTAAGGGCACGGGTTGCTATAAAAGCATGGCTTTCAATCTGCTCAGAGTATCAAACTGTATAAAAGAAACATTCAGCGAAGGCCATAACGGCGCCTCCCTGACTTTGTTCAGTGGCGGAAACAATACAGCAACTAACCCTGGAGTTAACAGTTACTAGATATGCGACGCCCGGAAGCATCCCACAACAACCTTGATCATTTAGCATTCAGTAACTCCCATTCGAGAGCAGCTGGAAAACCGGCGTGATCATGGCCGCTGGGGTCCCTGACATGTGACAAGATAAGTTTGCCACTGAACCACTGCAGGCTCCGTGTAGAGAAATATCCTGACACATGAAAGAATCGCTCAAAGCGTTCTTGCAGTTTGTACCACTCAGATACACTTCTCGATCCCCATTCCGGCATCGGTATCTATATGGTAACGCCCAAGTTTCCTTGATGTATCCCTTACCCATTTTTACATATTTGCCTCCCTGCCTTTGCTCAAGGCAATATTGAAACTGAAACGTAGTGACCGGCAGAGTGATTTGGCCATGAATGAGCCATTCTGTTGATGGTGATTCGGCTACAGTGAATGGTAACCTTTCCAGTTTCTCAATACGCAGCATTGTATATTTGGCTCCCCTTTGTGCCATTTCTGTCTGTTTATCAGTTAGATTGTATTCTGAGAACAGAGACGTGGTGTTTATAAAACACCATGGCACATAGCCTGCAAGCAAAGATTGCAGCGTCCAGCTTAACATCATAATAGAACGTAGCTGAGATTGCCCGTGTTGTAACAAGGCCAGATCTTGTTCTAATATGTCGATTGCCGAGGACACAATGTTGCCTAAGGAGTAAATCCTGGAGGTCAAAGTAGTTAACCCATTATCCACCACTGCTAATGCCTTTTCTAAGTTAATACGGTCTATTTCCCGTATCCTTTCTGCGGCCTCTTGTTGGGATATTTTCCAGTTTTCATTATAGTAGGCATAAAGGCCTGCATATATGAAACGTTTCTGACGTTGTTTCCTGGGTCCTAGTAGAAAATCTCTAAGATCCATGTCAGGTGTAAGTAAGGTCAAGTGATGCTTCACTTCTGTCAGTGTTGAGGTCTCTAGCCAATCAAGGCACAACTTCCCAACACTATAGGATGTCACTACTCCCGGGTGATGTATCTGTACATAGCGTGGGTCTGGCCTATGGATACTAAACCCTTCGGTTGTATTCATAAATCTCTGCTGACATTTGTTTGTGTCAATGGGCCAAACCAGCCATTCTGTCCAATCAGGATCTGATCTGTTGTACTGGAAAATGTCATCCAATTTCACCCCATCTGTAGTTGAATTCTGCCCCCCACCCATCTGCGATGGTGTTGGAAACCCCGGTGTGTTCATTTCCTTGCCTTTGGCTAATCCAAGACAGGATGTCTGTTGCACAGTTTCGTTCAGAAATAAAATCTGCTGCGGGATGATGCATGCTCTAAAAAGTGCTTCTATTCCCTGGACTTGCCAGTCCCTAGAACCCCAGATAGATTTGGATTCTATCGTGTCTTTCCATAGATCGAAACCCTGTTTAGACAACTGGTTCAGAAAGGATGCAGAGTAAATATGTTTGGTGTTTGTTAACATAATTTTCTGAGCTGAAGTTTTCTCCATTTTATAATAAAATGAGGTCGGGTTGGATGTGTTAAAACCTGAGAAGTATGTGAATTTCTGTGCAAATGCTTGTGAACTACCTTTTGGAGGTGTTGGGCAGTGTTCCCAGTGGTGGTATTCAAATACATTTCTAGGTGTGATAGACTTGTGTAAGAAATGATCACCAAAATGTTGGTAACAGTACAATGTATCATAGTCTGAAGTACCTTCTAACATTTCATTGTTCGGAAATGCAGCTGTTTTTTCTAGATCAGACATCATAGCATTTACAGTTTCAGTGTCCCAATCATCAGAATATGCACTTGAGGTAATGATATCACTTAAAGAAATTTTAAATACATGTTTTAGCTTTAAAAGTTCAGTCGGACCTAATATATCATAATCAATCTTGTCCCATACTATACCGTCCGGTATAGGAACTGCTGTAATGTTCACTGAAGACAAGTCTCTTGGTTCACGATGTGAAGACTGGTGTGGTTTTAAAATCAAATTGACTCTTTGGGCTGTAGAGCTTGGCTGGAGGTATCGTCCATTAATAAACATACTAAAAGTTATTATTAAACCTAGCCAGAGAATGAAAAATAAAATCCCAGCGATATACCATAGTTCTATCCAAGGTGACACCAGGTAAGTCTTTCTAAAAACGTTCAAAAAGTCAATGAGTTTCTGTTGGAGTGATTTTTTGGCTGGCGTCGTTTCTGGCTCGCTTGGATCCAGTGAAAACGTATCAAAGTTCATGAAATAGCCAGAAGCAGTTCGATCAATTGTTGGAATTGCATCGGGATTTGTTGAAATCGCTGTGTTCTCTTGTCGAGGCACATTGACATAGATGTCTGTACTAGGTCTGATTGCAACTTGGTTGTTAAGTTGATTTTCATTTTGAAGATGAATTTCTTGTTGAAGTGGTATGAGTTCCATAGCATTGTTACTTAGTCCTTCATTCCGTACAGGTGGCTCTTCAAACGTGATGAGTCTCTCTGTTTGGACTTCTTAGATTGTAGCGAGAGGAGGGCGTCTGCTAATGTGGAGTCCACGCGGCCTACTGTTTAGTTTCGGCCACATAGTGTGGTTTGATTAAGTCAATTGAGACAAATCTTTTCTCCTTTTTTCCGGCAAGAGGCGGCAGAAGTACAGTTCTTGTGCCGTGGATTGCAAGGACCGGTACAGGCTTTCTGTAAGATGGCCCAAATTCTTTCTTGTCAGCAATCTTCTCTCTGACCAGATCCCCAATCTTTGGGATCCAGATAGGTCTTGCCGTTACTGCCTTGACTTCCTCAGTGGTGGCCTGTTTCTGGAGCACGTTATTTTGTTGTGTCCTGGATTAATTTAGATCCTGTAAAACAGCCAAACGATCATGGATATCAAATGGTTTTTGATCCGCTACTGCGCTTTCACAATCAAGATCAGGTACCCACATTCTTGTCCCAAATAGTACCTCGTAAGGAGTGACACCACCTAGAGAGCTTCTTGGCTGATTATTGAGCACGCGCTGTACCCCATAAAGGTGATCGACCCATCTACCGCCCTTGCCTAATACCCTAGCTGTTAACGATTGCTTTAAGTCTCGGTTTTTCCTCTCCACAACAGAATTTCCCTCGGGATGGTACGGAGAGGAGTACCGCAATGCTACGCCCATTCCTTCCATGGCCTTTTTGTAAGCCTGAGAGCTAAACGCCGGACCACGGTCAGAATGTAACGTGCCAACTGCGTATGTGCCGATAAAGACTCGCAAATCTTTTATAACAGTTCGAGCGTCAGCCGAGCGCTGAGGCCAAACCTTGAGGAAACATGAGCTGGACGTGCACGAACGGACAACCTAATGCTGTCTAACAATGGTATCTGTACTGGACATGTTGCGGTGGACCCATTCATCTGCTTGCAGATGTCACAGTTCCAGACGTAGTCTCTAATCAGCCTTCTCATCACGGGCCACCAGTAGCGTTCTTTTAACAAAGCAACAGTCTCCTTAAGTCCGTTATGTACAGAACCTGTTCCTTCGTGTGCTGCCATAATTAAGCCTAGCCTACTATCCATGTTTGGTATTACTCTATCCCCCACTCCAGGAATCTGAGCATATGGAATATTTTGTGCATCTAACTTGTAGGAGTACTTGAGTGGAAATTTTTGGGGTACTGCTGTGCTGCCTTTGCGTGAAGCATTGACAGCTACCATTATCTCGCCGTCTACCCTCGTCTTTGAACGAGTAACTGCAGCTACGGCGGCTGTGCGAACAGCCCCCTTTGCGGCTTCATCAGCCAATGAATTCCCTTCAGTACAAAAAGAGAGCGTGACAGTGGAGATGAGTCTAACAACATACATATAAGCATTGATCATATATAACTAAATTAAAGTCATACACCACCTTAGAATACGGCCAAAAATGGCTACAAATTTTATTTTGTCAGATTTAGGAACCAATCCAAAGGTAAAACACAGTCTGTAAAACAGTATCAATATCAATTGAACAATTGAAAAGGTGCATTAGCAAGGGATAATAGTGCGTGATGGGTTAGTGAAAGTGATGGCAGCAAGAAAGCTTCAAGCCTTCGATGAACGTTGCAGGGCCACGGAGGCTCGAGGGTAGAGGATTAATCCAAAAAAGGGAAGGCCTTGGTTGTTCAGTAACCTGAGGCTGCCGGTTGCTGAGCAGTTTCTGACAGCTAGCTCCGTGGCCCTGCAACGTTCATCGTCAGCTTGAAGCTTTCTTGCAGTAGTTTAGGTGCATTTCCCCTTCTCTACCCAGTCCTGATGAAGACCCCACCTTCAAGGCATAATTTAATCTGTATTTTATAGGGGTCGAAACGTTGACTTTGTTTGTTCCTATCAAACATGGATGACAGAGATTAGACATCTGCATTCTTCTTTTTGTGTTATGATTTATCATTTATATGGATGCCAGTCTTCTGGCCGGATAGGTTTCAAATTTTGCTTTTTGATGTATATATGCTCACTACCTTTCCCTCTTGTTTATCACTTTCACTAACCCTTCACGCACTATTATCCCTTGCTAATGCACCTTTTCAATTGTTCAATTGATATTGATACTGTTTTACAGACTGTGTTTTACCTTTGGATTGGTTCCTAAATCTGACAAAATAAAATTTGTAGCCATTTTTGGCCGTATTCTAAGGTGGTGTATGACTTTAATTTAGTTATATATGATCAATGCTTATATGTATGTTGTTAGACTCATCTCCACTGTGACGCTCTCTTTTTGTACTGCTCTTTACCCGAGTCCAGTGGTTTTACGGGTTACCCTATTGATATATAACTAATGAATTCCCTTCAACGTGAACGCCATCACGCTGATGACTCAGTGTATGTATCACGTGAGCCCTTGGTAGTTCGTTTCTCAACTCCACTACCTGTTCCCATAGCATTTTATGCTTAATTGTGCCACCTTTTGCATCTTTTTTTTTTTTTTAAACTCTTTTTATTAACACAGCTCATGAGACCATACAACATGTACTTGCAGCAACAGTTCATTATTACGCCGAATACATATATCAACAGGGGATAGAAGCATGGGAGACCCGCTCTGGGGAGTACCAATGACATTTCCTCTCACTCATCTCCGGTTGCCCCAGGATTTCTATACCGCTTCCAGGGCGCCCAGACCTTTCCCCATTTTTTGGCACACCCCCTGCTTTTGTACACAACTGCTTCGGCCCTTTGGCACCAGTCTAGGTCTCGCTTCCAATCTTCTAATTGCGGGGGTGCCTGCTTCCCCCAGCATCGGGCAATGTTACGTTTTGCCACCCCCGCCGCCAGGACCAACCAGATTTCCGCGTGCCTGGGCCAGGCTTCTTCGCCCTTGATCATTAAAAGCAGCCACTTCGGGTCGATTGGGACCACTTGCCCCATCACTCTGGACAGAGTGTCTGTAACCCCAGCCCAGAATGATGCAATCTCAGGGCATTCCCACAGGATATGAAAGAAGGATCCCTCTTGGTGGCACCCCCTCAGGCAAAGCCCCGATTGAGTTCTACCCCATTTGTGGAGGAGTGTGCGGGGATAGTATGTGCGATGCAGGATTTTCAACTGTACCAGTCGGAATCTGGCTCGTATTGCTACCTCTCTGGGGCTTTGTAGCGCCTCTTGCCAACTTTCATCATTGATACTGCCCAGGTCAATAGACCACGCTGTTCTTAGAGAGACCAATGGGTCCGGGCTGTTATTGAGCAGCTTCCGGTAAATCGTGGATGTGGGCTTTCCCGCATTAGGATCAAGCAGTAACCGGTCCTCCAATGGGGAGTACTCCGGTATGGATGCGCCCCTCTGCACGTGTACCCTGAGGGCGTGGACTAATCTGATGTATTGGTATCGTTGTGACTGGTGCATATCATATTCTTTCCGCATGTATTCGAACGAGCGGGGGGAATCACCCTTCCAGACGTCTCCCAAATTCTCGATGCCTATTAACCGCCACCCCCCGAAACCCGTCAGAGCGGTCACCTCTCGGAGCTGGTCCCCCAACCACAGCGGGGTCCTACCGGTCAGCTTACTTTCCCACCCAAGGAATCTATTGGCATCCTTCCAGCATTGCACCACCACCCTAGTATGCTCCGGCCAACCCAGCAATGGCTTCCTGGCGTAGAGAAGGGACTCACAGCTGCTGCCGGTCATGACCATCCTGTCCACCCGGTATGCCGGCTCGTTGCAGTCTGCGTATACCCAGTCGTTTACAACCTGTAGTTGCGACGCCCAGTAGTACAACTTTACGTCCGGGATCGCCAGGCCACCATCAAACACCCCCTGTGCAGTTTGTGAAGCGCAATCCGTGGGGACCCTCCATCCCACAGCAGTGTGCGGACTGCCTGTGCGATCCGTTTAAAAGAGTGCGGGGAACCGGAAATGGCGTGTTTTGTAAAATGTAAAGCAGTCTCGGCAAAGTAAGCATTTTGAATAGAGCCGCTCGGCCCATAAGCGTAAGCGGGAGGGATCGCCAGTGGCTCACATCTGTGTCCAGGCGAGACAGTTGGGGCTCGAGGTTCTTAATCAGGAACTCGGTCTTATTTCGAGTAACATGGATCCCCAAGTATTTAAACCCGTCAGTTACTACCGGAGCCGAACAGCAAAATGGGAGTCGCGGGGGAGGGCCAGAGAGTGGAAAGACCACCGACTTCGCCCAGTTTATGGTGTAGCCGGAGTAGCTGCCGAACAATTCGAAGATATGCAGTACACGGGCCAACGAGTGGTACGGCCGAGCCAAGTACAGTACAATATCATCCGCGTACAGAGACACGCGCTCTTCCCAGCCCCCGGTGTAACAATGCCCCATATCATGGGGTCCCTCCTTATCCAGTGTGCTAGCGGTTCCAGAGCTAGGGCAAACAGGAGAGGGGACAGGGGGCAACCCTGTCTGGTGCCCCTCCTCAGGGGAAAGGATCTAGACACCGCCCCATTGACTCGTACTCTGGCCACTGGTAGTACATATAACAACTTCACCCAGCTACAAAAGATCGGCCCGCATCCCAGCCGCTGCAGAACCATGAATAGGTAGGGCCATTCAATACTGTCGAAGGCCATGGAGGCGTCCAAGGCCACCGCCGCCGCCTGGGTGGACCCGACTCCTTCTGTCAAGTGGAGCACCCCGTACAGCCTCCGTAAGTTGTGGCGGGTGCTCCTCCGGGGAATGAACCCGGATTGATCTATGTGCACTAGGTCCGTTATAACTGACACCAACCGTTCTGCCAGAACTTTGGCTAGGACCTTAGCCTCCGCGTTTATTAGTGAGATCGGACGGTATGAGTCGCACCGGTCTGGGGGCTTCCCTGCTTTATGGATTGTCACTATCATGGCTTCCCTCTGGTCCGGGGGGAGCCGCCCCACTTCGCGTGCCTCAGTAAACATCCGCAGTAGGGGAGCTCGTATCACCGCCGCCTGACGTTGATAAATCTCGATCGGGAGCCCATTGGGCCCGGCCGCTTTGCCGGACTGTAGGGCGCTCAGAGCTATTCCTAGTTCCTCCTCTGTGATATCGGCCTCGAGCCTCTCTCGTGCCTCCGAGGACAGCATGGGCAGCGCAAAGTCGCGCAAGAATTCCTCGCAGTCCGATTCGGTCCTCGTGCAGACCGGCGAGTAAACCCTCTCGAAGTGGGCCGCGAACGCTTCGGCTATCTCCCCACTGGTGGAACACAGGGTCCCTGACTCATCCCGCACCCCGGATACCCAGGAACGCTCTCTGTCTCGGCGCTCCAGCCACGCTAGTAGCTTCAGCCCCTTATCCCCAACGTCATACAACCGATGCTGTGTGGCCAGTGCACACGCTCGCGCCTCTCCCTCCGCCAGTGCCTTAAGGTCCTTTTGCTTCAGAGCCAAGTTGTGTCTCAGCTCCGCTGACACCGTCAATGCGGGATCTCGGTTTAGTGTCTCTACCTCCCGTTCAAGCCGTCGAATCTGTATGGATTCCTCTTTTTCTGCCCCCCGATTAACGCTTGCGCCTGTCCCCGCAGAACTGCCTTGTATGCCTCCCACATGGTGACCTGGGAGTCCACAGAGCCCCGATTTTCCTCAAAGTATAACTTGGACCCCTCGCGAAGCTTGTCACTTATGACCGGATCTCGGAGGCGCCAGGGGTCTATTCTCGGATAGGCAGCCCTATTCACCTCCGGGCCTCGGAGGGTAACGCATACTGGGGAGTGGTCTGAGATCCCACGCGCCATGTGCCTGGTATCAGTGAAGTCCCCCATATGTGTGAGTCGGGTAAAAAAAATGGTCGATTCTGGAAAAGGACCCGTGTCTAGCCGAGTAGAACGTGTAATCCCTGAGCTGAGGGTGGTGTGCCCGCCATATGTCGCACATGCCGAGGGACTCGATGAAGCCCGCCAGGCCTCGCTCATCCCGTGCACCCGTTGGAGAGTTAGATTGATCTAGGGATGGGTTCATTGCAGCGTTCGTGTCCCCTCCCAGGAGGAGAATACCCGAAGGGAGATCGGCTAAAAAGGCACCCAGCTTCGGAAGGAAAGTGGAGTGTAGGCCTGGTGGGAGGTAGCAGGAACAGAGTACCACTGAGCGCCCTTCCCAGGCACCCACTGCTGCCACTAGACATCCTGTGTCATCCGCCCACGTGTCAGATATCACCAGGGGTAGGGTGCTGCGCACTAGGATACCTACTCCTCGGGCCCCGGAAGTGTACCCTGCGTGTGCAATCATTTTATAACCAAAGCGATCCAGGGCCTTACACCTATTCCCCCTCAAATGCGACTCTTGGATCAGGACTACGTCTGGGGCGTGTCTCTTTAGGTGTTGTAGCACCAGTGTGCGCTTTATTTTGTTGCCCAACCCATTGACATTCCAGGTCCATACCCGCAAGCTAACTGGGTCACCCATTTTCCTGGAGTAGTATCAGTCGCACTTCACCCCTCCTCCCCCCTGTCTTGTCGCCAGCCATGAACTGCCTCTGTGGATTGCTATTGTGGTCTCGAGCTAACACCCCCCCCACCCCCAAGGAAAGAAACAAACCCCCCCCCACCCCCCCCTCCCTGCATCCCTGCTAGGTGAGTCCCCAACCACCCACCCTTGAAACTGGCAGAGTGCCTGTCGCCCCATAGAATCAAGAACAAACAAAGAAACAGGGCTGCGCGCCTGCAGCCAGCATGAAGATGTACTTATCAAATAACTACAACAAGTGCCCATAGTTCAGAGCTCAGCAGGACCCCCGATATCCAAGGCCCCTCTGTCCGCCCGGGCTGCGCCCCTGGAGTGTCCCAGTCGGGATGAGTCTGGCTCGTTACATCCAACTATTTACAAGGGGCACCAACCCGCTCTCCTCTACTAATATGGAGCCACCTCATCCCCCATTTCCCCGCAGTGTGTCCAGTTAAGCACCTCTCCCGCAGAGGCCAGTTCCCAGTCTATGATTTGCCCCTTCCCATAGTCACTTATCTGGCCGCTGATCCGGTCTCTGGCCGTTAGGTCGCCTCCAGTCCTCGGATTCAGCCTCGGTAGGCTGCTGGTGCGGGTCAGTACGTTCCTGTCTGCCTCTCCGACCCACTGCTCGCCAGCCCTCGAGCCAGTCACCCGCCTCTTCCGGCGTGTCGAAGAAGTATGCTTTTCCGTCGTCTAGGATCTTGAGCCTGGCAGGGAACAGCATCATATACTTTACTCCCTGTTCTTGGAGGGCCCTCTTCACTCCATCGAAGGAGCGCCGCTGGCGCTGTACCCGAAGGGTGAAGTCCGGGAAAAAGCGAATGGTGGCATTCTCGATGTGCAGGTCTCCGGTTGTGCGTGCAGCCTGCAGGATGGCGTCTCTGTCCCGGAAATTTAGGATGCGGGCGATGATGGTGCGCGGGGGGCTCCCGGCCTTGGTTTTCCGCCCAGCGCCCGGTGTGCCCTCTCCACAGAGAAGAAGTTTGACAGTCTTTTGGGCTTCAGGTGCTTGAGCACCAGATCTTCGATGAACCAGTCCGCCGACTGTCCTTCCATTCCCTCCGGGACCCCCACGACGCGTATGTTATTGCGCCGGGCCCTACCTTCCTGTCTTTAAGGCGGGCATAGATGTTTTCCTGATTTTTAGTGAGGGAGGCCACTTGCTCTTCCAGTCGCTTAGTTTTTGCCTGGAGGCTCCCAATGCCCGTTTCCGCCACTGAAACCTTCTCCGACATATTCCTGAAGTCGGCTCGTAGGAGGTTCACCTCCTCTGTCACAGAGTCCAATTTTGGCTCGAGGGTGCCTCTAAAGTCTCTGATGGCCCGCATTATATCCTTGAGGGAGGGGTCCGGATCGCTGTCTATCTCGTGTGGGCCTCCTCCCACCGCTTCGTCTTCGCGACCCATGGCGACCGTATACTTATCGAACTGGTTCGCCTGGCCTGGGCCCGATGATTTGGTGCGGCCCATGTCTGCGCACCCAGGTCTCGTCTGCTGGTGTCCGGCCGGAGAGCTGAACCACTGCCTGTCGCTTTCTACTGTTGCGCCCCCGGCTGCGTGGTTATGAGGTCGGGGAGCGTCCGGTCCCCAGCCGCCACTGCCCACACCACTCGTGTGTAGACTTCTGTTCCGAGGCCCGCCTTCCCCGGGGCGACAGGAAAGTCCAAGCGGCCCCTATCTGAGACCTCGCTGGCTGCCCCCCGGCTTCCAGGAAACAGAGCAGCCCCCCGGGCGAGAAACTTTAACGGCCCTGACCCCTTCCGGTGGCCAGGGGGTTCAGGTATCCCGGTGTTTCGCTGCTACTCGGGCTTGCACTACGCTTACATACCCCTTGCTGCCGGTCTTGCGGTGGATCGAGCAGTCCGCGTAGTCTCCCGCCCCTCCCCGGTTATCGGACGGCCTGGCGTCTCCCGCAGCGTCTCTCGGCCCACGGGGTCCGCAGCACTCTCACCCGCTGTAGCCACACACTCAGTCTTCAGTTTACCGCTAGGGCGCTGGGGACGGTCCGGCGTGCCCGGGCCCTCGCTACACTCACTCACTTCAGACGAGCCTCCCGGTGGCGGCTGTGGACCGGATCCGTCTTGCTATGCGGCTCCACTGTGATCCGGCGCGCCTCTGCGGTGCTCGTTGCTGTTCTGCTTCCCGTGCTCCAGGCGCTTCCTGCAGCGTCGCTCTGCCGTCTGAGCCCGCGACACTCGCGTTTACCGCTGCTCCTCGCTGTGCATCCGCCCCACCGCCTGAGCGCCGGAGGGAGTTCGATGGGTCTAGTAGTTAAACAGCGCCGGCCGCCATCTTGGGGTCCGTTTTGCCGCCGTCGGTCACCGGGCCCCCCTGCCGTTATCCAGTGCTGCTTTGGCCTCTGAACCCCTCTGGTTGTAGCTCCGCTATTCCGGTGCACGATGCGGTCGTCAGGAGCCCTGCCGATTGCCGGATTCTGCCGGATTTCCGGGCTAAATCGCCGATTGCAAGCGCAGCGCGATCAACCTGCGGCCATCTTCTGCGGCAGCAAGCCACGCCCCCCACCTTTTGCATCTTTGAACCCGTTTTGTTCCCAATGATGTAGATATTCATTGTATGACTGTACACAGTAAAAGGAATCACACACAATAAGTGTGGGGAATTCGTGATCCGTATTGATAAGTGCCAGTATAAGTGCTTTGAGTTCTGCCAACTGAGCCGTGCAGTCTCCTAGAGATTGCGTTTTAGTGCAACTTGGATGGAACTTGCCATCGTGCATGCGACCTTTAACAATCGCACACACTGCGCTGTAAGCTTGCTTGCTTCCTGTGGCTGGTTGAGCAGAACCGTCAGTATAGATAATGTATTCATACTGATCTAGAGGCAAAATTTCATTTGGTAGAGGGTATTCTTGTTCGTATTGCAGGAATGCCTGTGTTTTTAAACTTGGATCAAATCTGTATTCAACATCCGTTGCAGTAAGAGAATTAGCCCATTGTACCCATCTTGGATGTAAGGCTTTAGCATTTGGAATGCTAGCTTTTGTAACAGCTTCTAAAGCTGGTACTGGGGTCACGACAATTATGGGTTTTCCCTGAGCCAGAGCTCTTTCTCTTGCTACAGCGGTCGGCACTGCTGTCAGGATTTTTTCTGTTGAAGTGAAACGCATTTCTGCGTTTGTATACAGGTGTGATTTGTATGCGATTGGTACTGTTTCGCCTTCATTGAAAGTTAAATATGTGTACCCGCATTGACCCGCTATGACTCGGATCACTAAGTTCTGTGCGTTTACGCGTGTCTGTAAATGTTTAGAAGCTATCATGTCTTCCTGTAGGGAACGCAGGATATTTGTGTGTTCCTGTGTCCATTGTTTGACTGAAAAGTCAGGTTTTATTAAGTCGTAGAAAGGTTTTACCCTTTCTGCGTAATCCAAAATGTATGTTCGACCAAAATTTAGGAATCCCAGAATTGATTGTAAATTTTTTAATGATTTTGGAGGTTGAAGCAGTGCACACTTTTCTAAAAAGTTAGCTGCCAGGCTTTTTCCCTCACTTGACAGCTCGTATCCTAAAAACAGGACATTGAGGTGGGCAATTTTTGATTTTTTTAAATTAAATTTATAGCCCTCAGAGGCGAATCCCATAATAATGGTGCTCACCCTGGTCAAGTGCCTCTTTAAGTCATTGTCCGTCAGATAAATATCATCCACATAGGACAATGCTTCCTCATCCAAATTTTGGAGTAACTGTTACCCTTGCTGAGAATACCCCCGTGCTGTTTTTATACCCTTGGGCTAGGCGACAGAATTGTCGCTGGGACCCTAACGTACTGAAGGCGGTCAGATATCTGCTTTCAGGTGCTATATTTTGGCAGAAAAATCCATTTGAGATATCAAGTGTTGCTTTGTATCTTTTCCGCACAATGTTATTCATTAATGCGGCACTGTGTGCATTTTGAACTGCAAATGTCTTTGTGCAAGTGTTTAAATGTCTGTAATCTAAAACTAGACGATATGTGTTGTCAGGTTTTGCTACGGGAAACAAAGGATTGTTCATAGGTGACGTGCAATTTTCTATCACTCCCTGATATTCAAGTTGATCTAGAATCTCCCTGACTTGTTTTTTAGCTTCCTGCTTGATAGGGTATTGCCTTTGAGCATTTGGGGAAACTTTTAACGGGATCACGTGGTGGGTTGAATCCTCATCCCAACCAACATGATTTTTGTACAATGCCGGAGCTAGGGCAACCGCCCACTCCTGCGCATATGCATGTTTTAAATGAATGGGAACGAGGTCGGAAAAGGCTGGAAAAATTACAGTTTCTCCCCTAGGGCACTCCATGACGAATGCTGGTGGCCAGTCTTGTTCTGCTAATAGAATGTCATAACCAGATGACAGATTTTTCCAAAAGAGACCTTTAACTTTTCTGGGCTTGTCCCCCTCCATCCGGAGTGTTATTTCATGTAACTTATGTGGGACACTTACCCGAGTATCAGGTGTTTCCACCGTGATATACTCACTCAACTCTGCTGTCACCAGAAATTCCTTCAGGTTCTGTCGAGCTATCGTTACTTCTGCCGCGCTGTCTAGCATCGTCAGAGCCCATTCCCCGTTCAGAAGCTGTGTCCTCAGAATTCTGGGCATGTCTGATCTTGAGACCTGCTACCTTCTTCTTTTTGAACTGAGGTTTTGATTTTTGTTTATCCTCTTTTTTAGGTGCGTAGTCCGCAGCGTGTTGCGTGTCTCTGGACTTTGTACGCTCCTTTGATCTTCCTTCCCTCTCGGAGTTTCATGATGAACCCTGAAAGGAACGAGAGGAACGAGTATCAGTATCCTGATTCCTGTCAGGTTTTTTAATGTTATCCCTATTCCTGAGGTTATACCTCTTTTCAGAGGGCTCCTGTTGAGGAGACCTACCTCTGGACTGAGATCTGGTGTCTTTAGACTTTTGTTGTTTTTTATTTTCCCACTTCTCTTTAGAAGAAGTAGGTGTCTGCTTTGTAGTGTCCTTTTCAGGACTGCCCACCAGTTGTGGTTTTAATGCTTTCCCACCTAGACTGTCTCTGCCTAGTTCTGCATATGCAGTTTCAATTATTTTGGGTAGTTCGTGTTGTTGGTCGTCTGGAATGAACTCCCTTAGGCGTTGGCGGATCGCCACGGAAGCTGCTTCCCCCTTAATGTTAGCTAGTATTATGGCCGAGACCTGTTCAAAGTTGTTTAGCAACTTCATCCCTAAGTTAAGGGCAGGCTCTGCTCCGTACTCAGTTTGTATCTGTTTCAATACGTCAGGTACTACTGCTAAGGACGGGATACCATGTGTTCTGGTATATATGGCAGCAAAGACTGAACCCAAAGAGGTGCAGTCCTCTACTTGTGGTGTGAGACCCATGGGCAAGCAGATTGTTAGGATTCTGTGTTTATCACTGGTTGTAGTATTCAGGAATACTGCTTCAAGCTGAGTTATTTTCTGAGCTATCCAGAATGGTATTTGTTCGCGTTTTGCTGGCATTTTGCCCATTATCGCGTGTAATGTTTGTGGAGTTATTTTATTAACTGTGCCTTGGACTGGAGTGTCTTGTGCTGCAGCTGGTGCAGGCTGAACTGTTAAAGTCCTCATCACAAATTGTGTGAGGTTTCTGTAGATTTTAATTAAATCTCTGTGTTGTACGAGTAAGTCTGGCTGTGGCATTGTGTCAATGTCAGGATGCGGTGTGTATGCCGCTAATGTGGGCCATGTGGCTCCTGCTCCTCCGAGCGGGCCTATTCTTGCTCTTCCTCGTACGTGGGGTAGGGCGCCTTTAAACCAGTAATTATGCTCCTGGTAAGTGAGCGGGACCTCTACTTCCTCAAAAGGAGTATAGTCTGCTGGTGTTTCACCTTCTAGGTAGTAGTGAAATACATTTGTAATTGCATTTACTGCTGGGAGTGTAACCCAAGAATAGAACACCTCTGTTTTATTGGATTCGTGTGCCTCAATCACGAAAATTACTGTACCACCCCTGGCTCTTAAGCCATGTTCTAGAAGTTTTATGGTGACTGCCCTTCTGAAATTTGGTGCAATTTGTATTGCTTCTTCAGGGTCTTCTTCTAAACCAAAGAGGTTTGTTGTAACTCTCCCTGTTGCGCTTGTTTCTTCCGCCATTTTTAATTGGAAGAAGGTAGATTAAAGAGTTCTTAAAATAAGGTGTGAGTGCACAATTGTAGGAACTAAATGTCCTTCAAGCTTGAGTAACCAACATCCAATAAATAGTATTCTCGTACTACTCAGCTGCGGCGGATTTTGTGCCCACCCACTCCAGACGTCTCTGGGGTTTTGTGAGTAGGTTCTTGAGAATAGCATGACTGAACTACTCAGATTCTACTGTTAAATAAGTACCAAACCAACGTTGGGCGCCATTTCGTGTAGCTCCTATAGTACCCCTGCAGGAACTGCGCGTTTGGATAACATATTGTTATAAAGAAGAAAGATGCACGGAATCATTCATTAAGGTTCTTGTTTATTGGCCATCCGCTCTCCACAAGTCCCACATCCCCAACATTCCAAGGTAAGCTCTCCGTGGGGGAAACCAATTACCGGGGGAGCATGGGGGTGACGGAATGTACCAAAGCAAGATTACAACACACCTCCTTTCCTTACAACAGAAGAAAACAAAGTTGTGAATATTACATTCTGATATACAATGTTGACATAAACAAAGGTTCTGAAGGATTACATTTCAGATCTTACAATGTTGTCACAACTCCACCATTGTTCATTGTCCAATTGAACCACATTTCCCAAAACCTTAGCTATTTTGCAAAGGGGGTAGAACTGACTTGGCGCCAGTCCTTCACACTCCATTTTACCTGGATTACCTCTCCCACCTTCCATAACCGTGGTTTAACCCCATGTTTCTTGTCATACCAAGCCTTATATTTAGACTGATGTGATTCGACCTTCCTAGTGGCTCCCTCCATGTCAGGAACTGACTTTTTACCTCCTTCCAACCACCCCGGATTAAACTTGGTGCAAGGCTCCCTCCCGCGTAGAGAGATGAAAGGAGAGATACCCGTCACCAAATTAGGGGCGGTGTGATATGCCCACAGACACTTGCGTAGGTGAGACTCCACATCATGACCATTGGCCACAGCCAATTGAATATGCTCTTTGATCATTCTGTTGGCCCTCTCCACTAGGCCGTTAGCTTTGGGGCAGTACAGCGCTGTTAACTCATGTTTTATGTTCATGTTCTCCAAAAACTCTCTCATTAACTGTGATGTGAACTGTACCCCGTTATCCGTGACCAACACCGATGGTATGCCTTCATTTGAAAACACTTCCTTCAGGAACTCCAACACAGTGTTGGTGTTGACACGATGTACGAATTTTTGGCTGATCCAGTGTGATGTGTAATCAACTAGTACAATCATGAACCGTTTCTGCACCCCCAAACTGTCCATTGGTCCAATGATGTCCATGGCTAATTTGTTCCATGGTTTCGAGGGTACCTCGATCGGTGACAAAGGCGCTTTCCGCAAGGCTTTGGACTTGTTGCTCTTGGCGCAACTCACGCAGTCTTTGACTAGTTGTTCCGCCAATGTGTCCATCTTGGGAAACCAAAAGTTCGCTCTGACCTTGCACTTGGTGATGCTCCGCCCCAAGTGACCTTCATGCGCCAAATCAATAATTCTTTTCCTGAGACCAGCAGGAGGTACCACTCGGTTTTGGCGGTACACCTTGTTCCCTATAACACTCAGTTCATTTCTGATCTCCCAGAAATCCTTTAACCCTTCTGCGAGGTCATTTCTCTTAGTTGGCCATCTTTCTCTCATGATGGTTTTAAGAATCTTCAAATCTTCATCGTCTTCCATGAACTTGTTCCACTCCTCTTCGGTAATGGCAGGATCATCCACTGCCATTATGGGGCTGTCTAACATTTCTTCTTGTACTTCATTACTCAGAGGTGCTCTTGACAAGTAATCGGCAATCGTGTTTTCATTTCCAGGCACATACTCCACCCTGAAATTGAAATTTTCCAGCCCTAAAATCCATCTGCTGATGCGCGGTGTACAGTTCTCCATTCCTTTTACCGTGAATATGGACGTGAGCGGTTTGTGATCCGTCCTGACCATGAAGTTCAGCCCCCACAGGAAGAACTTGAAGTGCTTCACAGCCCAAAAACACGACAGGGCCTCCTTTTCAATGACGGAATAATTGTTTTCAGCACTCGTGAGACTCCTGGACGCAAAAGCAATGATTTTCTCCTTTTTGTCATCTCTTTGTACGAGGGTGGCACCTAATCCTTTGTTCGACGCATCCGTGGTAAGGATGGTTTTCCTTGTTGGGTCAAAAGTTCCCAACGCCGGTGAGTTCAAAATCTCTTCTTTAAGTTCATTCATTACTCTTCTGTGTTCCTCCTCCCATACGAACTCCTTCCCCTTTTTTAGGAGGTTACGCAACGGCTCACTTTTGGAAGCGAAGTTTTTTATGAACTTTGCCAAGTATTCCATGAGCCCCAGGAAAGACTTGAGTTCCTCTTTATTATTAGGATACGGTGCGTCCCTTACAGCACTCATAAGACTGAACTTTGGTCTGAAACCTTCCTCCGAAATGGAATGTCCCAAATATTCCACTGACTTGACTCTGATTTTACATTTGTTCCTTTGAACTGTTAACCCTGCGTCCATGAGTTTCCGGAATACTGTCTTGAGGGTGAGATCATGCTCCTCTATGTTGTGACCATACACCAGGATATCGTCCTGGAAACACATTGTCCTGTCTACCCCTTCCAGAATCTGTTGCATTATTTTCTGGAAAACCGCCGCCGCTGAAGCCAACCCAAACGGCATCCTCCGGAACATGAACGCTCCTTGGGGGGTTATGAAGGCAGTCAACGGTCTGGAATCTGGATGTAGGTCCACTTGGTGATACGCCATGGACAAATCGATTACACTGAAGAATCTGGCGCTCCCCATGGTGCTAAGCATCTCATTAATCTTTGGCAGAGGGTGACGCTCCACCCAAATATTCTCATTCAAACTGCAAAGGTCCACACACAACCGAATGCCCTCCCCATTGGCCTTGGCTGCGATCACTACCGGGGCCAACCATTCTGAGCACTCTACTGGCTGAATGACTCCCATCTCACTTAGCCTCCGCAACTCTTTCTCCAACGGTCCTTTCATTTGGTGGGGTACTGGACGCACTTTGTGGACTACTGGTTTGGCGCCTGATTTGAGTTTGATTTTGTGTTGAAATTCACGTAGGCACCCTAATTTGTCTCTGAACAGTTCATGGAATTCTTCGCAGATGCTGTCGCTACTACATATCTCTTCAGTCAGTAGTACTTGTTCCTTGCCGTTAGGGTCCAGAATTATCCCCAATTCTTTTTGGTGCTGCCAGCCTAGCAGGTTGGATCCTGATTCCACGATGTATACTTTGCCAAAGGTTACTCTGTTTTTGAATTGTATGTCCATTTCCTTCATTCCAACTAAAACTATGGGTTCCTTGCTGTACCCTGTAGGAGCAATGTCAGGTTTTTCCAGAAGGGACACAACGCCCTCCCCTATGTTTACTAAATCCTTCTTGTTCAATAGAGTAAACGGAGAACATGAATCAGCAAACATTGTTACAGCCTTGTCATTCAATAGTACTTCACATGATGGATAGATGACATTTACAGAATCCCCATCATCCTTTAACTGTAATACGTATTTCTTCTCACACGGTATCACACATTTTATTTCTTTACTCTGGGTCTTCACATATTCTCTTTCACTGTCTTTGGTATGTGCTTCCCCCTCTCTACATACCCTAGCGAAATGCCCTCTCCTGTTGCACTTTTTGCAGGTTACACTTCTGGCAGGGCACTGAGGATAATTTGCGAAATGGTTGCTGCTCCCACACCTGTAACACTTTGGCTGATTAACTCTGTCAGGAGTCCTACTAAAAGGGTTCCCCTTATCTTTCACCTTGTACACCCCTTCCGACTCCTCCTCATTTTGAATGTTGGCAACCACTTCACTATTGTGTCTCATTTCCTTTACGCATTTAGCTGTGTGCTCAACTGATTTAGCAATCTCAACTGCTTCTCTTAACCCGGGGTTCCTCGAAAGGAGTTTTTCTTGGATGCGCGTGTTATTGGTGCAGCGCACCAATTGATCTCTAATAAGAGAGTCAGTGAGATTACCAAATTCACACAGTTGTGAAAGACCCCACAACGCAGCAATGTAATTTTGAACTGACTCTTGTTTTCCCTGTGCCCTGTTAAAAAATGTATGACGCTCCAACACTACATTAACTTTATCTCCAAAATGTGTTTCCAACTTCCCCACCGTATTCACAAAAACATCCACTTCCTCCCCACCAACTCCTACCACTGGTTCTGGCAGTGTCTCATAAACTTTTGGTCCTTGCACACCTAAATTGTGTAGGAGGATATGCTGCTTACGCAGCACAGAAAAACGTTCCCCCCCGATAGCTATAATGTACGATTCAAATAATTTGAACCACTCCTTCCAACAAATTTCGGGTTCCCCTAGGTCATTTAAGAAAGGAGGGGGTTGACTCATGCTTGCAGCAGCCATCATGCTGACGTAGAGACGCAAGGATGATGCACAGTAGAATAACCCGTGTTATTATGGAAAAAAAAAAATCCTTTTTTTTTTTTTTAGAGTGAGGGAATCGGGAGTAAAACACAGGCTTGCACAAGAGAACAGGACGGGGACTGGTGGAAAATCACAGGGAACACCCAGAATGAAACATGACCTACACAGTTGAACAAAACCCAACGCCTGGTGAACCCATAATGCACAGGGACCACCCCTGCACCCCCAAAGATCAAAATGCCCCAGAACAGTACTGGTGGGTTTTCACATAGACTCCCAAAACCACAGAACAGTACTGGTGGTTTTGCACATAGACTCCCAGAAGAGAAACCACAGTCACGATTCTGCTGAGGAAAATAATCCTGGAAACGGAGTCACTGACGACGGTAGCCAAAATAGCAGTGTAGCACAAAACTATGGAAACCCCACCGAACCAGCTTCCAGGGCGCTATCAGCGAAAAGCTGACTCACCACAGGCCGTTGCTGAGGAGTACACAGGCTCCTGACCCCGTGCCTGTTTTGAGAAGTTTGAAGGATTCTTCTGAAAGCAAGCGCCACAACAATGGGTAGAGAAACTCTCAGAAGACGCCGGCGTCTGTATCCTCCTCGGAGAGCACCCAATCCGGTAGCGTACCTCACGAAAAAGCTTCACAGCACGTCAGGCAACAATCTGAAGGCTTGTGAAGGCGTAATGAACTGAAGCAGGTGACCAGGACAGGACATCCAAAGCAGATGGAGAGAGATACTCAGAGGGGAAATGGCCAATTGCTGCCCCCTGCGCAGAAAAAGCGTCGCCAGTGTTATAAAGAAGAAAGATGCACGGAATCATTCATTAAGGTTCTTGTTTATTGGCCATCCGCTCTCCACAAGTCCCACATCCCCAACATTCCAAGGTAAGCTCTCCGTGGGGGAAACCAATTACCGGGGGAGCATGGGGGTGACGGAATGTACCAAAGCAAGATTACAACACATATACTGCGGGCCTGGTGGCAGACTGACTCTGTGCACCCCCACCGTATATGTTAGCCAAGTTTTGCATTAGCTAGCTCGCAGTGCCACTAGTGTCTCCTCTTATCGGGGAGAGATTAGTTTCTGGCAACCTTAGAACATGACAACCCTGATTCCCTCAGAATCGTGGAAACAATGTACTACCTTTCGCTCAGTCACTCGTGCTCACTTATTCGGTTTGTCTCAGAGAGTTACACGGAATAAACAGTCGGGCGTTTGAATAAGTATTTATTGAACAGTTGTTATTCTAGTGTAAAATATATGTGCTGCGGTAACCAGCAGACAATAGCAGAGATATATTATCAACAGTACGATAAAAGCAAAGGGATAGAACAGTTCTACCATATTGCGATAATCATGAGTACATACATGAATATAAAAGCATTATGCAAGTGTGCGTACTCCTACGATGCCTACCTAGATGTACCTGTGTCTACCTAGCATATGTGTGTAGGTCTTAGAAGCTAAGAGCCAAGAATCCTCCTAGGATTTAGTCGAACCCCCATACCTGAATAGAGCGAGTGTGGGACCCCGTCCTGGTCTCGAGTTGGACACCCCGTCCGGGTTGTGTCAGACCACTGTCAGCTTGAGCGACTGCATGCAGGAGCCTCAGCGTCTCTGGTCAGTGTGTCAGCATGGAAGTCTCGGTTCCCTCTATCTTACCGGGGCAAGATGTGGTGTATTTATACCCTAAAGAGTCTTGGTCCTCAGTATGGTTTGTATTGGACATGAGGAAGACGTCAGGGGTGAACTTTGTACATACATATTATGCCGGTGGTGTATTCTTAGAAAGCCATACATAATTAATGAGTACAGTGTGGGCCTGTGTTTGGAAGAACCTTGCTGCATTCAAAACCACAGGATAGATAACGGTCAGCCCTCAGAGCTCGTTGTGTACTAGCTGGGACCAATGTAGGTGAAAGATCATGCCTATATAAGGAATCATACTATAATAGAACATGTACAGTTGTGACCATAATTGGGCATATGCGGCCATGACCATAATTGGGCAAGTACGAATATGACCATATTAGGGTAAATATGAAAACGTCCATTTTAGGGCATGTACGAACGGGTCTACATTAGGGCATCTATGCGGGATATAACAATATGACTTCAACATAAGAAAGCACTTGCCTCCATCAAGAAAGTCCATATGAGGATCTGTCCTTGAGAAACATGTCTCCATGAGGTCCTTCTTGCAGGAGGGCCACAGCTCCAACACTACACACTGGTGCCTATTACAGGCGACAACGCGGCATTACAGCAAATGCAAACAGAATGCCCCAATGTAGCATCTGTCCAGGCCAGAAAGTCTTTAACAAACACTCTGTAGTGATAACCAGCTGGCATCTCACTACACTCTGTCAGTTTACCCTCTGGGCTGCTAAGTAAACTATGTATGCAATGTTACAACATTTTCCTCCTTGCAACCTTAAAAGTACTGTATTAATTAGTATTGACTTAGAATTGGGGGAACAGCCTAAAACCTACATAAACATAGAGGGGGAAGAACTTAGACAGTTGCAAGAAAATGTATGTGGAAGAAGACATTAACCAAAGACATGGCACAATAATCGGGGGAATTGACTTTATCCTGTACAGTGGTAAAGCATCTGAATCAAAACTGATGTTAAAACAGACTACTTAAGGTATTTTAATGCCTTTTGTTTTTGCCAAGGCATTGAGTAATCTGATGATAGTCAAGCTGCACAGTAAAATTAGAGCATTGGAACCCGTGACTCCATGGAACAATCTCCTGTCTGGCAACGAGCAGACTTCTATCTGACAAAACCTGTGGTGAATCTGGCTGCAGCAAGTTTGTAAACACTCCTCCGGTGGTGATTTTGGCCCCAGGGATCCCATCTCCTGGAGCCCGGGCATTAAAAGAACTGGGAGGGCCGCGCAGCCCCCACTCCCCAGCCCACGATCAGTCCTGGGGCCTGGCCTTGCAATGCAAAGGAAGGGGCTGCACGGCCCCCCTCCTGGAGCCATTAATGGCCACGGGGACCCCCTCCCCCAGGGTCGGGCTCCTGCTATGTCCCGGAGTGCCCACCCTCAGGACATATTGTGTTTGCTCTCATTTGGCGGGAGCAATTTTAAAGGTCCCGCCAAGCAAGTGCAAACAGTGAGTCCTCTCCCAGTGGGCGGGAGCATTAAAAATGCCCCAGCCCACTGGGAGCAGACTTTTTATCTGTTTCCCTACTCACTATGAAGCAGGCAGGGAAACAGATGAAGAATTGCTCCTGCACACAGGGAGCAGCATCTTTTGCTGCTCCCTGTGTGCAGGAGCAATGCTGGCTCCCGCTGGAGGCAGGGAGCTTGCTGGGGCCACGGTGGCAGTCGGCCTTCCCCTGTGGGCCCCCAACAACCAGCATCCACTATTGACTGGTTGGGCCCCAAGGGGGGGTGGCTGCACCCCCCCCTCCCCTTTCAGTAATTGACCGTGCCCCGGGGATGGGGTCCCCGGGACCAAAATCTGCCTAGTGAGAGGTTCTACGCGGCCCCTCTCTCCTCCATTTTTATTCGGACAGGCCCTGGGAGATGGGGTCCCCGAGCCGATAGTGCCCCAGGGACGGGGGCTGCGTGCCCCCTCCCAGTTGGAAAACATACAGAGCCCCGGGGATGGGGTCCCCGGGCCAAATTGGCCTGAGAGAGGGGGCCACATGTCCCCCTCATTTTTGATGGTTCTGCCCCGGGGGATGAGGACCCTAGGGCTGAAATTGGCCTGTGGAGAGGGGCCGCCCTCCCTCCCGTTTCAGTAATTGGCCAGGCCCCGGGAGATGGGGTCCCCAGGGCCGAAATCAGCCTGGGGAAGGGTACAGCGTGCCCCCCTCCCATTTAGAATATGACTGCGCTCCAGGGGATGAGGTCCTGGATCCAAAATCGGCCTGAGGATAGGGTTGCGTGCACCCCTCCCCATTTACTATATGGATGGACCCTGGGGGATGGGTCCCTGGGGCCGTAATTGGCCCGGGAGGGGGGCTTTGTGCCCCCCTCCCAGGTTGCCTGCATGTGGGGGGTCGGCCACAGAGCCTGGCCGCAGGCAATAAACCTGCGGCTGACCCCCTGCTGAGCACAGCAAAAGACCATGCGCTGCACGGGGTTGGGTGCCTGTAAGGGGGGGGGTAGGTTGGCCGCAGGCCCTCCAACCAACCCACCGCCGGTCGTGCGCGCTGCGGGGTGGGTGTCTGCCGGGAGTTGGCCGTCGGTTGGGCACAGCGGGGGCTGGATTAAGTAATTAAATATTACTAAACGTTAATAAAATCCTAGAAATTCCCTGAAAAATCAAAGGTAACAGGGATATTATAATTAGGAACGAATATTAAAAAAACATAGAAATTCACTGAAAAAACCAAAGGCTACAGGGATGTTATAGTTAGGCTCAGATTTTACATGCACAAAACCATAGAAATTCAGCAGTTATAGTTACCTGATCTAACTATAAATTATGCCCCTTCAATGCACTGCTTATGAACTCACATATTAAGTCACTCATGACATGATCAGTGACATCACAGGATTACATCTCAAATAACATCTCTGTTGACATCACTGATGTCATCGTCCACAGAACCACCAGCACTCCCACTTCCCCACACAACCACTCTCCCACCCACTCAAACACACACACCCACTCAAACACCCACATAACCATGAACACTCCTATTTACAGACCATACAACCACTCGCACACCAATACAACCAGTCACACATCCACACAGGCTGTCACACATGCAGTCACACACCCACAAACCACTCAGACACCCACTCACAGACCCATATATTCACTCAGACACCCACTGACAGACCCATACAGCCACTCGCACCCACTCTCAGACCAATACAGACTCACACACAGTTACAGACCCAGAAACCATTCACACAAACACTCACACACCCACAAAACCACTCACACACCCACTCACAAATCTATACAGCCACTGACACACCCATTCACAGACCCATACAGCCGCTCACACACAGATCCAGCCACTCACTCACCCACTAATACAGCCACTCACCCACACACACAACCACTCACACATCCATTCGCAGACCCATTGATTTGCTCACACATCCACTGAGAAACCTATACAGCCAGTCACACACCCACTAGCAGATCCATACAGCCACTCACACACCCACACAGCCACTCAGGCACCCACTCACACACTGATATAGTCACACAGCCGCTTAGATAACATATGTTACAAATAGTATCACTCATTAGTAGTACAGAAAGTATACTAATTTAACGTATGTAGTAACTTAGTATATATCTTTAAATTGAACAAACTTTTACAAAACACACTCACTGGATGATGTCATGAGTGATGTCATTTGAGATGTGATCAGTGATATCATCAGTGATGTCACTGAGCTTGTGATGAGTGATGTAATATGTGAGGCCATAAGCAGTGCGTTGCTGGGGCATACGTTATAGTTAGCGCAGGTAACTATAACTGTTAAATTCCTATCGTTTAGTGTGTGTAAATTCTGAGTCTAACTATAACGTCCCTATTACCTTTGGTTTTTTAAGTGAATTTGTTAGTTTTTTTAAAACAATTTCCTAACTATAACGTCCCTGTAACGTCTCTTTTTTTCAGTGAAAAATATATATATATATATATACACACTCTATTCCTGAAAGGGTACTATATATATATATATATATATAGCATAAATTGTGCAAAAAAAAGAAGCAGAGAACTCTGGGTAGTTCCCAAGTTCAGGTGTAGAGCAGCTCCTGTATAGCGCACCCTACAACACCAACGACACTCTGAATTTGCTCACCTCAAATGTCTGCTTTCCTATGAAAGTTTTTAAGAATAGGATTAGCACAGTGTCATCCATGCCGAGCTGTAAAATGACAAAAGCCTTTTACCACTCCAGGCACAGTATTACAGCTTTGGATTTGTAGAATACCATCCAAGCCAACCTGGAATGAATAATTTTATTTTTATTTATTTAACAGTTTTATATAGCGCTAACCAGACTTGAAGGTATCAGAGCGCTTTACAACATAAATCGTGATGCAATCAGTTAAACAGTATTACAATAAACCGCATTGTCTTGTGTCGTATCTTGTTCCGGCGGTCTTGGGAAGGAGTCAAACAAAAAAGAACAGGCAATGGAAAGCCTTCTTATAGAAGTGTCTAGGTTCTGCGCTTTGCAGGATTCCTTTGGTGGAGGGGCTCTGTCACATTATGAGGCATCTCTCCCTTCTTATGAGATCGGTTGAGGTAGAGGTCTTTGAGCTGGCTTTTGAAGTTTGCGAAGGAGGGATTAGTCCTGATGTGGACTGGTATGGAGTTCCAAATTTTGGGCGCATTTCCCGAGAAGGAGCGAGACAGGGTTTTTTGTTTGCGAGTTTTCGGTGGAATGAGAAGAAGGGTGTTGGTGCTCCTGAGGTTCCTCGTTTGTCCTGCCTTTTTGAGTTTGGAAGCCAGGTAGGCCGGTTTTCCGATGTGAAGAGCTTTATGTGTAAGACAGGCAGTTCTGAAGTTGGCACGCATTTCGATTGGGAGCCATTTTAGATCTCTTAGAGAGGGAGAAATGTGGTCGTATTTCTTTGCTCCAGTGATCATCCTGGCAGCTGCATTTAGAGTCACTCGGAAGGGAGCTAAGTGAGATTTTGCCATGCCCGTGTGAGTTGCGTTCCCGTAGTCCAATCTGGACAGAACTAGGGATTGTGTGGCCAGTTTAAGGTCGGTGGGGGGGATGAAGGGTTTTATTTTGTTGTGTAATTTTAAGTTCAGGAATGCGCTTTTTGCTGAGTTCTTGATATGTTTGTCCATGTTTAGGCTTGGGTTCAGAGTGATTCCCAGAGATTTTACAGAGTCTGCCAGGGTAAGCTTGCAATTAAGGGCGTCAATGGATTTTAGCCATTCTGTGACTAGGGGGGTCTGCTCCTTGTTGGATATGAAAAGGATTTCCGTTTTGTCTTGGTTGAGCTTTAGGTGGTTGTGGGATAGCCAGTGTTGTACTTCTCGTAGAGTGTTATTTAATTTCTGTATGTCTCCAATTGAGGATGTTTCTAGGTAGATCTGGGTATCATCTGCATAGAGGTGGAAGGGGATGTTGGCTTTTTTGAGTATGGAGGTGAGGGGCTCCATGTAGATGTTAAACAGTGATGGGGAGAGAACTGATCCTTGTGGGACTCCCCTGGTAATGGGGAGAAGGTCAGACGTGAAGTTGTTAATTTTTATTCTTTGGGCGCGGTTCTGCAGGAAGGAGGTAAACCATTGTAGGACCACCTCGTCTGCACCAATTCTCTCTCGGAGTGCATTTATGAGCAGATTGTGGTCAACCGTATCAAAGGCTGCCGATAGGTCTAGGAGTATGAGTAGGCAGCTACGGTCTGCATCAAGTGATTTGTAGACATCATCTATAATGTTCAGGATCGCTGTCTCTGTGCTGCAACCTTTTCTGAAGCCTGATTGGTGAGTGTCTAGAAGGTTGTTGCTGTCAATGTGTTGGTTAAGTTGAAGGAGAACACACCTTTCCAGGATTTTGGATAGGAGAGGGAGATTGGAGACCGGCCTGAAGTTGTTGGCGTTGTTTGGGTCCGAGCCCATTTTTTTAATAATGGTGTGACTTGGCCGATTTTTAGACAGTCTGGCATGATTCCAGTACTCGGGGAGCTATTTATGATCTTGGCCCAGAGAGGGGCTAGGGTGAGGTTGTGCTTTTTAGCCAGTTGGGCGGGAATAGGGTCAGCTATGTGTGAGGAGGGTTTGGACCTGATAATCATTTCCGTGATGTCTGTTTCGGAGATGGGGTTGAATGTCTTCCAGCTGCTCGGAGGGTGCCGAGGGGGGTTGTTTCCTTCATTGCTGGGCGGCAGGTTATCGTTGGCTGACAGGAGGTGGTCATCAAGGGAGCGTTCGATCTTGGTGATTTTGTCGTGAAAGAAATTAGCAAAGGTGTTACATAGTTCTTTGGAAGCCTGCATGGCTGATGTGGGAGGCTTGGCTGTTTGTTGTTTGATGAGATTGAAGACTTCTTTAGGACGATTTTTGGCATTGTCTAGTGCACTACGGAAGAAGGTAGATTTTTCATTCTTAATATGTTTTTTGTATTTTCTGCGTTCTGATTTGAGTTGGTCAAGGTGGGTTGAGGACGGGTTGTTCCGCCAGAGTCTTTCTGCAGCTCTGAGATGTCTTCTTTCAGAGTTTAGGTCTGTGTTGAACCAGGCTCTAGATGGGTTGTTCCTGACTCTTTTTTGTTTCAAGGGGGCTATTTGGTCTAGTATGGTTGTCATTGTTGTGTTGTAGTGTGTAGTAAACACAGTTGCAGATAGGTCATTCGAGTTGGGGGGGGGGGGGGGGGAGTAGTGTTCTTACCCTTTCTTCCAGGTCAGCAAGGGGAATCTGTCTTAGATTTCTCGCCCAATGAAGGGCATCCTGTGGACGGGGAAGGCAGTGGGTCAGATGGTTTATGTGAAATAGAATGATGTGGTGGTCTGACCATTCAACAGGGAGGATGTGGTCGATAGTAACTGTATCTTCCTGAGCTATAATGGCATCCAGTATTGAGCCTCTATTATGTGTTTGCTCTGTGCAGTGTTGGATAAGGTTATTGTTGAGGAGAAGTGCGTTTAGGGATTGGATCAGAGTGTTATTTTCATCATTCCAATGTAGGTTGAGGTCCCCTAGTATTATGTTGTTGGAGTCTGAGAGTGAGCAGTGTGATATCAGGTCGGAGAGGTGTTCTCCGAAAGAGGGAATGTTGCCTGGCGGGTGGTAGAGGAGATGGCAGTGTATCGTTTTGTTGTCCTTCGTCTTAATGGTGGAGGATAGATATTCAAATGTGTTGTAGGAGAGGGAGTCGATTTCGGTTATAGTGATGTTGCTCTTGTGGATGATTGCAATACCCCCGCCACAATGGTTCTTTCTGTCTTTGTTTATGATTGAGAACCCGGGGGGCACAAGCATGTCAAAGA
This sequence comes from Calotriton arnoldi, assembly GCA_963921515.1. Lineage (NCBI taxonomy): Eukaryota > Metazoa > Chordata > Amphibia > Caudata > Salamandridae > Calotriton > Calotriton arnoldi. Next base: position 891,261 of record CAWUFW010003385.1, read on the forward strand.
TTGGTAAGGAGGATTCGTTCAGCCAAGTTTCTGTGATGAACGCGATGTCGATGTCGTGGGTTAGGATGGTTTCCGCCAGTTCTATTGCGTGTTTGGTCGCAGATCTGCAATTTATAAGCATGCAATGGGTCGTTGTCTTGTTGTCAGGTTTTTTTTGAGGAGGGGCCATGGGTACGTTCGTGAGGAGGGCTGGTGGTCTCTCCATTCTAGGTGTGATGTGAACTCTCCCATAACCCGTGATTACCTGGATCGTGTAGTTGGGGTTGTTAGTTGTGGAGGAGTCGTAGGAGTTGGCAAGATCGGTCGCCTCTTTCAAGGACATTGCGGAGCTTGTTTTTTTGGGTCTCTGAGGCTGGTTAATGAGGGGGATAGAGTTCCAGTTGTGTGTCTGTGGATTGAGAGGGCTTGGGTGTTTTTTGTTGAGGTCAGTAGGAGGGGAGTGTAAGCGTTGGATAGGCTCCGGATGTGTGGTGATGTTCGTTAATATTTTGCTTAGGCCCTGTATTATAATCTCTAGTTGACTTTCCACTAGAGAGAGTCTTTGAGACCTATTCAGTGAGTCAAGAGAGTTTAGGTTCAAGATGTCTTGTGTGGGACAGTCTAGTGATGGTGTGAGCCTGTCGGTGAGAGGGTGAGTTACGGTATCATTGGTGCCTATGCTGCTCCTGTGGTTAGCCGAGGGCATGTGGTGGGAGTGCTCTTGTTGTGTTTTAAGCAACGGTTTGTTGAGTACTGTTGCATGGTGAGAGTTGGGAGACTTTGATTGTGTGTCGGTTCCCCTGGTTGTCTGTGAGGACGAATTTCTAGGAAAGGGAAGGGAGGGGAAGGTGTCTGTAGGGGGATGGTGAGTTTTAACAGAGGCATATCTCGGAGATGCTCTGGCCGAGAGGGTGGTGTCTGAGGGAGTGAGATTAACTTCGGTGAAGTGTGTCTGGAGATTGTTCTGTGAATTTGCGTGAGGGGATGGTAGGTTAGGGGACAGGGGGATAAGGGATAGGGGGTTGTGTGAGTGTTTAAAGTGTAAGTGAGTGATGGCGTTCCGTAGCGTGTGGAATAGGGAGTCAAATGAGTCTAGGTTGGTGTTGTTGGCTTGAATCAGGACTATACTGTTGCTGTAGATGGTAGCAGAGGTGTTTCCGCTGCACGAACAGTGTTTCTCGTTAGAAATCGTCAGTTTGAAGCTGAGAGGGGTGCTAGTTGTTTTGGAAATGTGGAGGTGGGATCTAAGTATGGTGTTCCATTTCGCGTGACGTTGAGTGTGGAAGATGAGATCCATTTTCTTTTGGCCTTTGGAGGAGCAGTGGTATATATCGGCGATGAGAGTTTCCGGGAGTTGTCTAATCAACCTATGTTTGAAGTTTCTTTTTGCTTTGAGTGCGAGATTAGGTGGGAAGATGATGGAGAAAGAGTTAGGACCATGGGTTTTTAAACATTTCGTAGAGGGGCGGAGGGAGGTTGATGGGTCGAGAGGCATCTTGCTTCCGTGGGTGTCTTGATGTCGTTTGCGCACAGTTGAGCGGGTTTCCTCTAGGGAGTCTCCGTAAGGGGTCTCCCCAGGGTGATAGGGTAGGAGGGGCAGATCTGGGAGGTGCTGGAGGAGGTTTAGGACCCTAGTGGCTTGGCGAGCGGGGGATTTAGGACCTTACTGGTTTGGCGAACGGGAGATTATCCAATATTTGTTGATTTTGGATTCCCAGGTAGTTTAGTTTCCTTCTTAGAGAAAGTCCTCTTTCAGTTCCCTAATTTCCCAGCAAGTCTTGGGCGACGGGATTAGACCCTTTATTGTTGTTTTTCTCCTTCCAGGTTCTCAGCCTGGCTGGTGATGGAGGGCTTAGTTCTTTGTTCTTTTTCAGAGTAACTGAGTGGTTAGGCATTAGAACCCCAGTTAGGGATAGTTCAGAATTGGCTGATTGTAAATAAAGGAATTAGACCCTTTATTGTCCGCTTTCTCTTTCCAGGTTCTTAGCCTGGCTAGTGATGGAGGGCGTAGTCCAGTCTGTGCATTGGGATTATCAAGAGGCGAGGTCACTTTTTTAATTTTTTTTTTATTAGGATCAGTGACTGTGCGATCACTATTCCTTTGCTGGTCTGAGGGTCGCCATCTTGTGGGGCTAGGCCTGGAGTCCACGAGGAGGGAGTGAGGAAATGGAGGGCAGAATGTGCAGGAAATGGAGGGCAGGCCCCTACTGTAAGGAGAGGTGCTAGGGGACACTCACGCTAGGCAAGAGGTATTAGCGCTGTGTGTCTCAGTAGTAGATGAAACAGCCCCAGTGGGGGTCTTACCCGGTATATATAGATACTTCCAGTCCGGTCGCAGGTTTCCACCGCCTCGTCACGCCATCCGGGGAAGTGAGCGAGGTGTGTATGGCTGCTGTTGCACCCCCTGACACGTGTTTCGCTCTCATTAGAGCTCTTCAGAGAGGTTTAGCTTTGTCCAGACACAAGGGAGCACCCAGTATAAGTCAAAATAATATCCTTTCAGGCATAGAATGCTGCATAAATTATGTAAAAAAAGAAGCATATATATACCAACCATGATTTGCATGCAAATATTATTTCAAAACAGTTGCAATCACAACAAGCTAACTTAAGTGCTGATATCTTGAAATCTGTAAACATAAATCTATTCATATGGGCTAATCCCAGCCTCTAAGGGAATTACTTGAACAGAAACGGTGTACGGCATCTGCTGAGACACTTATTTTTAATACCTGTGTAGAGTTTTCTTATCTGCGTAGACTGGGTCTTGCGCATTTTCCAAAACATTTCCAGTCAACGTCGAGATAGGGTTAGTGTTTTGGTTAGTGTTTTTTACGACTACGTTCTTCGTGTTCATTTTTGTAACCGTATTCATTTTTTCGTTGCAAGTATGTTTCGAGGAAAAGAGCTGATTATGTAAGGAATTACCCATTCTGGTGTTTATTTCAGTGGCACATTCTATTGCAACAAAATCCTGAAATTGCTAGGCCCCTTGGTAAATGTGTGTCTGATGCCAAAACAATTCTTTGCAGATCTCGTCTAGCACAAGTCACTGTTGTGACAAGTACCATCTGCTAAACCACAGTAGTACAGGTTTTTATCCTAGGAACCTTGCCAGATTACAAAGCAGAAGGATGTTTGATTTCCTGTAGGAAGAGGCATGCCACTGTCCTTCTGAAATTAGCTCACCGTTAAATAAACTTTTTATAACATCAGGAGCTGCAAAACAATGTAGAAGACTTAAATTGGCAGTTTGCCATTACTAATTGAATTGAAAGCTTAATAAATTATATATTGATTTTTAATACTTGCGTATGCGCTTTTTTTTAACGCATAAATAAAAAAAGGGTATATGTATTTCTTTGAAGGTTTTAATAACAGTAGTGCCTAATTTTGGTGAGAATCTCTATTAAGATCGACAGTGTTTCTATAAAATCTTTGAATGAGTATGTCAGCTAAAGTCGTGTTTTTAAAAATTTGCAGCAAGTTGTACTTACAGGGATAGCCTGACGATGCCAGATTTAAAAGTGCATAAAGGTGAACAGTAGTTCAGTTGCAGGAAAATTTAAAAAGCCTAAAAATCATCAGTACAGCATACACTTTGAAATGAAACATGGTGAATAAAAATACTTGACTATCCAAGTTAAAGATCCTGTTTATTAAATTTAGGAGATTTGTGAAGTGCTGCGCGTTGTTGTCCGTATGTTCCAGAATCTGATTCTGGTCTTGCACTTGACACACAAAACTTCAGTCATCCTGACAGTAGTTTCCTTGCGGCTTTGACTGCTGTCAATCATGCTTGTCTCATGTAGAGACTCTAAAAGTCCCTCGTGCCCAGAACATTTCGTGGTTCTTGCTGCTGTTTCCACAACAAAAGCTTTTTATGAGTCAAGATTGTTAGACCCAACCTGGAGGACCAGTGGATCGTGCTTTGTCTGCTCTCTACCCTTTGACCTCTCCGCATGGGCAACCCTGCCAGGAGGCTAAGCTCCTGCCAGCACAGCTCTCCAGTACGCTGAGACACGCAAGTCCCTGGACCAAGGCGGCGATCCTCTGAGGAGCATGTTGATGTACAGTCCCTACATTGCTCTAAGATCAGGTCTTCTTCACACTCATGAAAGGGAAATGTAGTTCAGTCACACAAAGGTGAGGCTTCTGTTCGATATTCTTCATTTGCAACCTCAGATCTACATGGAGCTTAATGGAAGTTGCCTGAAAAGTTCAGTTTAGAGCCAGTTCTTCATTAAAGTCAATGTCAGCAGCTGCCCTGTGGCACCACCACAATTGACCACAAGAGAATACTGTATTGCAACTAATGACTCAAAAGTTGCCTTTTGCTGGGTCAAAAGGAGTACCCAAACTACAAAGCATCATTTGCCAGAGCTCTGAAAATGATTACATTGGAGCTGCTCCTAGCTTGAGTCCAGGTCACTCCACCACCTAGGGCATTGCGGGGGTGCCAATTTCTGCACATACCCAAGCGCTTTACCCTAATAAACGTATTGTACAGTGCAGAAAAACTGGAGCCTGATTCATGTGTCTAGAAAAAGAGAGTGGTTTTAGGTTTTGTTTTATGTAGTGACATGCTTAGACAAGTTTGGGCAGCCTATAGGTAAGTTCTTTTTGTGAGCCTGGTGTAAATGATGTTACAGTGATCTGCACTGACCATCACAAGGGCCCGTGCCAGCACCATACGATATTCAGGTTATAGAAGTTGGAGGATTTTCTGTAATAATAGGAACTCCCAGCTAATGTCCCTAACCATTGTGTTATCTTGTAGAGTGAATGAAAGCTTACCTTCTAACAAGTTTTCCAGACTCCTTCTGCAAAGTGGATGGAACGGTGTTAAAGTTGGAAGCTAGTTGAAAGGCCCTGCTCCTCCTCATAGAAAGTACTTTTCAGCCTGTGAAATAAATGGTCCAGACATATGTTGATGTTGGACTGGCGCACTTGCCGATTTTCCAGTCTTAACTAGATTTGTGTAATGGAATAGATTTGGAAATTTACCTTGTATTGCTGAAGAAGTGCTACCTGGACTTTGAACAGCAGGTAGAGTGGAGACGGTCCCTGATGCACCTCGCTTGAAACCTTGAGTATGGAGTAGTCCAATGGCTGGTTGACGGAGGTTGAGAGGAAATGATTGAATCCTTTTGCTGGCCTGTCAAGACTATTTTCTCTTAGTTGGAAAGGGAAACCCCTCTCTGCCCTTTCCTATACGTATGCACAAGTGAAACGCCCAGCTTAAACTTGTGTAGCTGCAGAATCAAAGAACATATCCAATTCTCTCTGAGTGTGTACATGTTAATACTAGCTATGGCAGAATTAGTCTCCTCTAATATAGCCTTATAGCCCGCCGTAGCGGGCTATACCGGCTATTAAAGGCCCGCCCCCGCGTTAAAGGCCCGACCGAGCCTTCGGCTCGGGCCTTTAACAAGGGTGAGGGACTTTAATAGCCGGTATAGCCCTGCTACGAAGGGCTATAAGGCTATTAGAACATTCTGCCACTAGAGGGCAGAATGTTCTAACAAATAAAACAAAGGCTTCTCGAAGCTCGAAGGGATTTAAATCCCCTCGAGCTCCGAGAGGCCTTTGTAAAACATTGGAATGTTGCTCTGCGGGCCTTTACCGGCCCGTAGAAGCAGGGAGCACTCCATTGTCTTCAATGGAGCTCCCAACATTCCAATGTTCTAATATAGCCTTATAGCCCGCCGTAGCGGGCTATACCGGCTATTAAAGGCCCGCTCCCGCGTTAAAGGCCCGAACCGAAGTCGAGGGACTTTAACAAGGGTGAGGGACTTTAATAGCCGGTATAGCCCTGCTACGAAGGGCTATAAGGCTATTAGAACATTCTGCCACTAGAGGGCAGAATGTTCTAACAAATAAAACAAAGGCTTCTCGAAGCTCGAGGGGATTTAAATCCCCTCGAGCTCCGAGAGGCCTTTGTAAAATATTGGAATGTTGCTCTGTGGGCCTTTACCGGCCCGTAGAAGCAGGGAGCACTCCATTGTCTTCAATGGAGCTCCCAACATTCCAATGTTCTAATTATGTTTAAAGAGCAATGAAAGTGTGAAGAACCTTTCTGGATCATCTGCAGTTTTAGCATTGTCTTGGGCTTGCTTCTGAATTATAATGCAGGACACAGCCATGTTTTTAAAGATTTGTGAAATTTGAGCAGATTAGATTCCTGCCGGAGGCGCAGGGGCAACCTATTCCATCTTGTGGCTTCAGTCACCCAACGAGAAGATCTTGAACTCGAACAGTTTTAAGCATGCATTAGCCAACTCCAAAATTAAATTGAATCTAGGATCTTAAATTCTGACATGTACTGTGCCAGCAGAAACGCTGGCTGAAAGTTGATTTTGTGAAGTTGAACATTACTTTTGGTATCAGACACATAGACTTGAAAACAATCCTTTTTAATCAGCAGCCTCTGTAGTGTAAGTACTGGAGGGTGATGGTTCATTGGTCATAGGCCCAGGACTAATCTTGCGGTGCAGTTCTGGACCAGCTTTATTGTTTTAATGGGGTAGTTGGGAAATCAAGATACATTGTGTTACAGTAATCCAGCAGTGAAGACACAAATGCATTAATAAGTTGAACCTTGGAGGAAAGTGGAAAAGTAACAGAGAACCAATTTCAATGAGTGAAATTGCAAAAAGCAGGCTTTAACTTCAGCATCTATCTGTGTAGTTGTTAATTCTGAATCTTAGCTTACATTTAGGTTTTTCACTACTTGTATTGTAATAGGACCAGCAATCACGGCCAAAAAGGGAGTTCCCAGAATGATGATGGCTTCAAAGGATTCCTGTTTTGTTGAGTTTAGTTACAGATGATTATAGCACATCCAATGATCAACTTTGGAGAGACCCTGAAATAATTGTTTTGCCAAGAAATGAACATTTCTTGTGACCTTGATAACTATTTGAGTGTCATTAGAGTGGAGAAAGAGATCAAACCAACAAGATTGAATTAAGTGGGCTAGTGGGAGCATGTAGAGATTGAAAAGTAGACAAAATAGAGCCATCTGGGACGCTGAATAAATTTGGTTTGAGAGAGAACATTAAAGGTGGAAGAGAAATTCACTTTCTCACTATCTTGATTTTTTGCGCTGCGTATCTCACCCAACCTAGTTTTTCTACCCATCAATGTCAGATTTAGTACATCCAAAACTAGGAACAAAACATCCCTGAGCTCCTCCCTCTCAGAGAGGGGGTTGCAGCCCGAGGCAGGACTAGGTTTTCCTGTCATGAGGAGAATCCCAATGATGAAGCATGCCACCTATGGTGGGTGAGGGATTTCGTCCTAATAAAGGGATAGCCCTAGGGACACCAGAGGCTCACCTTAGATGTTGTTTCTCTTCTCTGTGTTCTCGTCATAGGCCCAAGGATGGTATGTAGTGTTATAATATCAGTAGGTGTCAGGTTGAGGGTTATGGCAACGGAATGTTAAAGACTGAAATCCCAAATGTTGAAAGGCAGGTAAGATTCGATGCCCACCACAAAAACAAAAGTTGAAATAGTTTATGATGTGTAGTAATCAAGAGTTGAAGGATTGGCTAGTCCTGCATTATAAAGGGAAATTAGAAAAGTGGATACAGCAAAGATGATATTTTGCTGCAGTCGCTTTCAATGAGTCTATAACCCCTGAGTTTGGAGCCTGAGCCTTTAGTTTAGTAAGGCCACCCCTAAGCCTCTAGTCTGGTCATCTGTGGAGATTCATTGTTCAAATGTCAGGTTCTACAATGTAGCATGATAGGAAGAGTCGGAAATGTCATATTTTAACAAAGCTGTCCACAGGCAGCATTACTCTTCCATCGCACTATAGTATACGAAATTTGAGAATGGGTATAGAAGAGTGATGATCTAATTGGATCAGAGCCATCACTGGAATATTCGAGGGGCTGGAGATGCATAAAGAATTAAGGGCTAGATGTACTAAAATTAGGATTACCTATTTCCAAATTGCGATTCTCTCTGAATTGCAATTAGGAAATCGGTATTCCCAATGTATGAAACTCTTAAGTTTCATTAGCGATTCCTAGTGGGTCGCAAATAGACCTACCTCATGAATATTGATGAGGTAGGTCGCAATTTGCGGCCTATTAGGCATAAAGGCTTAAAGGTTAACAGGATGCATTTAAAAAGAAAATAATAAACTGCAGTTTCATTTTTTATGAGTAGGCAGTGGTCCGTGGGACCACTGCCTGCTCTTAAAAAATATTTGTATTAGCATTATCAACGGGGAAGGGGTCCCTTAGAGACCCCTTCCAATTTGCGAATGTGTTACCACCACTTGAAGCAGGTGGTAAAATGCGAATGTTTTGAGACCACATTTCGGTCGCAAAACATTCTTACATACCACTGCGATTAGGTATTAGGAAGGGACGCCCTAATCACGCCCCTTCCTAATACCGAATCAGTATGTATTCGCAATTCCAAACTGCAATTCGGTAACATGTTATCAAATCACAATTTGGGATTGATACTTACCGAAATGCATTTTTTCTGTCGCAATTGGCGTGATTCTGCGAATTGGGCCGTTTGCGACCAGAAAAATGCTTGATACATCTAGCCCTAAATCAATACAATTGTTTATTGAATCCATAATCCCTAAAAATACAAATGCAAGCACCCAATGTACTAAGCCTTTTTTTATGCATTTGCAAAGCCTGTGATTCACAAAACCAGAGGCTTTGTGACTGCAAAAAGGCAACTCATAATCTATAAAGTACACATTGCAAAGTTGAATATGACGTTCTGACTCACAAAATTCCTTGCAACTGATTGCAGGCTGATTACAAGTCGGAGATGTAAAAGGACTCCCCGCTTCAATTACCAAATTGGAATGGGATGTATCAGTGATTTGCAGCCACAATGGCGGATGCAAACGAATGATCTGATACCAACTCTCTAAAGGGAATGGTATCCCAGTCTCTGTAGGACAGCTTCCACCTTGTGAATGTCTGTGTGTCATGGGGGGTGCAGCTGCGCTGCATTCTCCCCCAATGCCTATCACCAAATGTCAACCTTTATTTCTTTAAAGCAGCCCTTCTCCTTTCAGCAGGTTACGGCTGCTTTAAAAAACACGTTCAGTGCAGCAGCGGCTCCTCTGCTAAGGCGGAGGAGCATCGCCCCACTGCTCTACGAGCAGTTTAAAAAGGAAAAATAAAATGATAACAACGCAATGTTATTATCATTTTATTTTTCCATTCCTGCTTAGGTGCGGTGTGGGGCGGGGCTGGGCTGGGCTGGCTAAAGCAGGGGCCAGGGAAAGGAGTGGTAAGCACACTCTAAGTGAGCATGACGGTTTGGCTGGCCATCTTGGGCCGGCCAAACAGTCATGCGCACTTTGCATGTTCTCCACCAGCGGTAATGCACAGCCTGGGTGGAAAACATGCACAGCCTCCCAGTACCTCTCTGAGCGCCGAACCAAGGCGCTCAGACAAATCACAATGCTGCTGTAAGGCAGTGTCGTGATTGGCTAGGGGAGTCTGGGAGCCTGTGTGCTTCCTGGTTCCAACTTACTGCTCCTGTAGTCGACCGAGGAGCCGGATAGGACCGAGAGGCGGCAGCTGGCCTGCAGGTAAGTGCTTTTATTTTTTTCATTTACCTCCCCCCCCTCCCCCATTCCACCTTCCCGCCACTCCCATTAATTAGTGGCCGCCACTGGTTCAGTGATGGCAAATCTAGGGACAGATGTCGACTGTACCTCCCAGCCTCCCTCCCTGCATTCACAGAGAGTCTGTCTCATAAATATTATTAGGAAGAGTACAAAAATACTGGCTGCTTTGCAACTCAACCTTAGTACATCTGGCCCTGTTTCACTTAAGCGAAAGGTGAACACCATTGGGAAATTTTGCAGCTGTTCACCGGCGTAACGTGATGCCTGTGTGATTATATTAATCTATACATTTGACATGAAGATCTTTCGTATGAACCCTGGTTAGAAAGCTTGTCCTAAAACATGCTTCCTGTCAATGCTTTGTCCTTCTGCACTAATGTGCTCTTTTCTGCAAACCTGTGAATGGATTGGACACCCAGCGGTGAAGAAAACACAGAGCAAGACCATTCATATGACCTGCTGATCAAGGGAATCTTGTGTTTTGCCGAAGCAGACGAATGTTAGAATTTGCAGTATTTACAGCAGGTAGTGCTGCAGCTCCTTGAGACCCTCACGGGTGAGTAGGCGCGCTTTACAAACCCCTGAGTGAATGAGAGACAAATTCAGAGGTAAGAGTCACATTATTTCAGATCGACCGTTTTGGTCAATCTGAAATAATTCCTCTCGCTATTAGGAAGGGACGCCCCTTCCTAATAGCGAGAGTCGCAAACGCTTTTTTGCGAGTCAGTGACTCGCAAAATGACGTTTGTACATGCCATTACCCTTTTTTGCTGTCGCAAACGGGCCGATCTCCCGTTTGCAAGCGCAAAAAAGGGTCGTACCTCTGGACCCAAGTGATTTGCCCAGAATCACAGGATGTTGAGCTGACGCTGAGACTCGAACCTGGTTCCCCAGTTCCGAAGTAGGCAGCTCTGGCCATTATGCCACATCCTCTCCACACTTTTATGGTTAGTAGGTGATTCTGTTTTAGGCGGCGCTAACAGGAGAAATAGGCAGGTTCAAGCTGTCTCCTGACGAGAGCCCCAGCACTTATTTATTTTCAAATTAACCACTGCTCTTGATTCTCACCGGGCTGGCAACAGTAGCTATCAACTAAATAAAAAAATTTACATCCCCTAGAACACTTTGGATCGGTTTAGTTTCACCTGGACATTTTGACTGGTGAAAGTAGTACTGACCCTGCCGATATCCCTGGTTCTCCAGAGTATTACTGAGCCTCTCGGAATGAAGGCTTTGTGGGATTGATAGTACAGACGGAGCCAACAGTACACTCTCTGTGCTGCCAGTGTCCGCACCGATGGAGCTCAGTGGGTGCAATAGCAAGAGAAATAGTGATAAGGATTAAGTGAGACTGACAAAAACTTTTGAAAAGTAAAAGGACCAGAGAGTCCCTGTAGGTAAACACTGATGTACCTGGAACTCTGTCCGTACCCCACAGAAAACAATACACACTGTAGTCTGATAATAGCCCCAAACGGTGAGTATGCTAAACACAGAAAACTATTAAGCAGTAGTGACTAGATAGAAGGCAAAGGTCACAGAGTGATAAGGAGAAAAGTGCAAGCTGATCAGTCCCCTTGCCATAATGTTTTCTCCTGGCTCAAGGTATCCAGACAGCAAAATGTGTTGGCTGGAAACCATGGGTTGGGTAATTAACTTAGGCATGTCCTGTTTCTTGGTTATTTTCTGGTTTATTCTATTATAGAGAGGGACAATCGTATGCAGATTAGGGCCATTCAAAACTTGTATTACGCAACCTTAATACCGCTGAAATCCTGATAACTGGCTTATTTCTTATGCTTTCCGTTTTTCTTTCATTTATGGTATTCGTGTAATGGGAGGCTTGGTTCGAGCAGAAAATATATTTCAGGAGCTGTGAAACTGAATGTATGCTGTGGCGGTGTATGGTACACAAGCATCGTTCACCGTGTGACTTTTGAAACTTTATAGGCAGTACCAGTGCTTAATTTGAGCCAGTGATTTCCGGTGCTGGGCACTGACACGTAATTGTCAGCACTGGTAACTATGGCAGTCGGCCACATGGTGGCGCTGTTCACCTAATATAGAGAGTAGCATAACAGAAGTTGTTTATAAATTCAATATACTTTGAAAATGACTAATACCCGCCACCCAAGCCATTCTAATAGCTTTGGTGGCCAGAAACAGTCTGAATTCTCACATTTGTAGGAGTGTGATGGTTAGTAGGTGTGTTTGTAATGTAATTGGCAGCGCTGTCAGGGGCAATGGGCGGGGCAAGCTGAAGTGGCCCCCTGACGAGGGCCCTTGCACTTATGTTTTTGCAAATTAAGCACTGGGCAGTACATTGTCCAAGCACCATGCATGCAGTGTTCCTAGAGACTATCACCCGGGAAAACAATTTCACCCACCCGTTTGCAAATCTGTCTTGGTTGTATACGAAAAAACAGGCCAGCCCAAACTGCGGGATCCCTCTAAACAGGATCACAAAGAACCACTGACGGGCTTCAGTCTTATTCGGCATCATCAATGAGATGCAGCGTATGTCCTTGTAGTGTAGAAAGCGCGGGACTCGCGTCTCGGCATGGCCGGGCCAATTGTATGACTTGCTTAGACATTACCAAGTGCTGGATGAAATTCTTGAATCAATCTGAACCACTGCAGTTGTTCAGGGTGCATTCCATTCCATCATTAACTTTGCTTTTTTTGTGTATCTGGGTCCCATCCAGGAAGCGGTCATGAATTTGCCTTGGATCCTGCTTGAGATGACCTGAAATTAACAGTCAACTTTCTTGCTTCTTATTATGCAAATTGCTGAGGAATCAAAACTCCTCAGCAACACTGTTATAACACCTCTATCCAAGGTAACATATTACGCTGGTGCTTAATGCATTGCACTGGGTACTTATAACCAGACACTCTGCCTCTAAGGTGCTGTGCATCACTTACAGAGCCAGTGGCGGCCGCTCCATTAGGGCGTAGGAGCGCCACCCCACTGCTTTCTCGCAGTGCGAGAAGCAGAAAATAAAATGGTATTTTAAATACCATTTTATTTTCTGCTTCTCGCGCAGCGAGAAAGCAGAAGGCAGGGGTATGCCTGGTTGGGGGTGGGTGGGAGGGTATGCCTGGTTGGGGGTGGGCGGGTCGGGGAGGAGTGGCTTGCACCACTCTGAGTGCCCTGACAGTTTGGTCGGCCCTGGGGCCGACCAAAGCAGTCATGCGCACTCTACATTTTCTCTATGTAGGCTGCATGCAGCCTACATAGAGAAAGTGGCCTCCCTACAGGTGCCCGGCTGGGCGCTGTCCGGGACTCCCCACCAACCACAATGCTGCCATTGCAGCGTTGTGATTGGCTTACAGGAGGGGAGGGAGCATGCCTGTTCCTGTTCAGGAGCAGCAGAGGCGGCGCGGGACCCAGCCCAGGAGCAGAGGCGGCGCGGGACCGGTCAGGTAAGTTTTAATTTTATTTTTAATTTAACGTCCCCCCCCCTTCCACGAGTATTGCGAGCCGCGACTGCCTGTTTGTAAGAGTGCACGAGGCAATGTAGACAGTGGGGGCAGCTGTAAATGAAATTATTTATAATTATCCTACTCGCTGTACCCTAAATAATCGTCACTCAAGTTGCCTTGACACCCTATTTAATTAGTTACCCCGGACCCGTGTCAGCGCAGCCCCAGATGGCACAACACACGTTCCTAAGGAATGGGCATGTGCTCCCAGATCTCTCGCCTGCAAACACAAAATAACAGTGGTGTCTGAGACGGAAACCACATGTCTCCGGCGACCGGCTGGGATGAATGGCTCGGGTTTTAATGGGCATTCCATGCCCAGGGCCGGACTGGGCACAGAAACCGGCCCTGGCAAACTGCTCAGCCGCCCCCCCTCCTCCCTGGGGTGAGGGGGGGTGCAGCCGAGCAGTTTGCGAGGGCCGGTTTCGGCCGATTTTGTTACAGGGGACCGATATTGCCGACCCCCGGTAACAAAAACGGGCCCCCAGGGGTCCAAAACCGGCCCCCACCTTAGCGGCCGACCGGGGAAATGCCCGGTGCCCGCTATGGCCAGTCCAGCCCTGTCCAAACACGGCTGCGGTAACTCAATGCCTCGAAATAACGCAAGATACTATTCATCTTTTTATTTAGATCGCCCCCCCCCGACTAACACGTGTTGTTTCCTTTAGCACGAGAGTGAGCGTGTTCGTAAACTAGTTGTCGTTTTTTACATCACACTTATTTAAGGAACAGGGATGTCCATATGGGTTACTTGTAGGGTGGCCAGGAGTCACAGATTTTACAGGTTTTAACAGCACCGTAGACAGTTTTCTGTAATGCAGTTATGTTTTGCATTCAGTATTGTCTTTGCGTTGGAAAAAGTAAAAAGAAATCACTGTCTAAAATATTGGGGTATGGTTAGGAAAACTCACTTGTGTAATGGTTACAGATCTGCCCTTCTCAAACGTTGCTTTCTTGCACCTTTATCCAGAAAAGATTACTTTAAAAATAAACAATTTGTTAGCTGTGTGCGCGCACAGACGTGTGTGGTTGTATACGTGTGTGCGTGTTTGCAGGGACTTAGCTCCCGTTAGTGCAGCAGGTGGAGTTTGCCGAGGGGCCCACTGAACCCATACAATGTTGTTTTTACCACCCCAACAGCAGTCAAGGGTACCCTCTTCCTGCTGGCCCCATGTTCCCATAGCATCCTTGCTACGCTACTACGTGCGTGGGTGCATTTGTGTATGTTTCAGGAAAATTGTCAGTGAACAGATGTCTTCTGGTTTTTAAAAGATACAGAGCCTGTTCGTAAAAAAAAGTCGGTATCTGAAAAAAAGACTTTAAACAGGAAATCATTCTACAGATTCACCACAATTCCCATGATTAAAATGCCCCAAACTAAAAAAAAAAATGAAATGTGAGTGACATGCCACTGGAATTACAGCTTGCTCAGTAGTAAAACATGTTAGACCCCACTCCTGATGATATGCAAGTTGTCTACCGCTCCAGTGTGCAGTTTTAGCCGTGGTCACTGAAAGTGCATTGAATTGTCTGATTATCTAATACTTTAAATGCCCAGATTCGCTCAATTTCAGAAAACCCCCTAGCAGTGCCCTCCCCTCTGTACCCTCCCCCTGCATTCACTTGCAAAGTGTGTGTGTGAGAGATATATATATATATATATATATATATATATATATTATCTACTGGCGGTCGCCAGTAGATAGTTATAGTTACAACCTATTATCCATAGGAAATCTGCGAAATTCTATTTGAAATAACTCTCTTGCCGGTTGACGTATCTTCGCAAAATTTTCAAACTTTGTGGGGCGCTCCGGTCCGCTCCTACCCTGAAAGTCTCGGGGGATTTGTCAAGCGGGGGCCGAGAAAAAGGGGGTCCCAAAACGCGTTTTCCCCATGCAATTTTCCATAGGAAACTTTAGACACGGCTACAGCCCGAACTGCTGAACGGAATTACACCAAATTTGGCAAAGAGGTAGTTCTTGGTTCAGAAAGAACCCTTTTGTTAAATGGTGTAAATCCGTTCAGTAGTTGCTGAGAAAATCAAAAGTAAAAAGATAGATATATCTATGGCCGAGTAGGGTCCGCGTACCCTCAGCGCACCCTGCGCGCACCGTCCCGATCACGAGCTGCATGTTAATTGGCTGTCAGCTGGCTGTCAACATTCCGATTCAGGAAATGTTGGCAGCCATTTTGTCCCTCGGTAGAACCGAGGGACAGAAACAAGTGCGCAAAGCGCACAAAGGGAGCAGGGTAGAAACACCCTGACCCCTAGGTTTGCTCAGTGGGTCCCACAAGGACCCCCTGGGCAAAAAAAAATAAAACATTTTTTTAAAAATCGGCAGGATGCGCTCAGGGTGCGCGAATCCTGCCGAGAAATCGAAGCGCGGTCTCCCGCGCTTCGATTGCATTTTGCCCCGGGTGGCCCAAGTCCCGGGGGCATGGTGGGGGTGGGTATATTGTTTGTATGGGGGCCTCAGAGGGCCCCCAAGCCCCGGGGACCGCCACCCCCGGGGCTTTATAAAAAAATGCGGGAGGGCTCTCCTGCCCTCCCGCAGCCCCGGGGACCGCCACCCCCGGGGCTTCTTTTTTAAATAAATAAGGTGTGGGGGGGGGGCTCCAGCCCCCCCACACGCCCCGGGGACCACCACCTCCCCGGGGCACTTACAAAATAAATGTGGGGGACCACCACCTCCCCAGGGCTGTGCAATTTAAGGGAGGGGGCCGCGCGGCCCCCCTCCTGGAGCCCTTGATGGCCCTGGGGACCGCCACCCCCAGGGCCGGCTCCTGCAGTGTCCCGGGGTGCCTACCCCCGGGACACTGTAGTTTGCTATGGCAGGACGGGAGCCTCGCGGCTCCCGTCCTGCCATAGCAAACTGCTTTGGATATTGGAAGAGAGAGCAGGGAAACCTGCTCTCTCTTCCAATATCCAAAGCACATTGCTTTCCACATGGGGAGCTGCATCTTAGCAGCTCCCCATGTGGAAAGCAATGCCGGCTCCCAAGGGACGCGGGGAGCCGGCGGGACTGTGGGGGATTGGGGACCCCCACAGTCCCCAACGGAGAGGGCCAGCCCCGGGGATGGGGTCCCCGGGGCAAGTAGTGGCCCGGGAGGGGGGCCACGCGGCCCCCTCCCCAAAAAATAAAAAATAAAAATTTTAAAAACGGAAAGGCCTGCCCCGGGGATGGGGTCCCCGGGGCCTTAAATGGCCTGAGGAGGGGGCCACGCAGCCCCCTCCAAAGAAAAAAAAAAAAATCGAGGCCATGCCCCGGGGATGGGGTCCCCGGGGCCAATACAGGCCCAGGGAAGGGGGGCCACGCGGCCCCCTTCCTGTTTTTTTTTAATTTAATTTAAAAAAGGGGTAAGGCCCTGGGGGATGGGGTCCCCAGGGCCCAAAAACAGGAAAAAGGAAGGGGGCCACACAGCCCCCTTCAGGGACAAAAAAAAAAAACGATCGGGCCCGCAGGCCCCGCCCCTTCCTTCACCACTCTGCAAACGCGCCCCTGGCGCGTTTGCAGAGGAGGAACGAATCCCCTTGAATACTGGGGTCCCTGGGGCCAACTAGCCCACCAGGAACCTCCAGTATGCGCCAGGGGCTGTGTTGCAGAGAGGTGTACAGAGGCCACGCCCCTTTTACACCTCTCTGCAACGCAGCTCTGTGGCGCTTTTGGATATACCTGTTGGGCTAGTTGGCCCCCAGGGACCCTCAGGATTCAAGGGAGTTAATCCCCCGACTTAAAACGCGCCACGGGCGCGTTTGCACAGTGGTGAAGGGAGGGGCGGGGCTTCAGGTGACATCTGTGCAAACGCGCCCCGTGGCGCGTTTTAAGTTGGGGATTAAATCCCTTCAATCCTGAGGTCCTTGGGGGCCAACTAGCCCAACAGGTACATCCAGAAAGCGCCACAGAGCTGCGTTGCAGAGAGGTGTAAAAGGGGTGTGGCCTCTCTACACGTCTCTGCAACGCAGCCCCTGGCGCATATTGGAGGTTCCTGGTGGGCTAGTTGGCCCTAGGGACCCTCAGGATTCAAGGGGACTTAATCCCCCAACTTAAAACGCGCCACGGGGCGCGCTTGCACAGATGTCACCTCAGGCCCCGCCCCTCCCTTCACCATTGTGCAAATATTCTTCTAAAATCATCCGAAATACGAATTCCGATTTACTCACCTGTTATAAGGAGAGACCTCAGTGCTGTATCTTTCAGTCCAGTACTGGTCCTGAAAAGTAATTTTAACCGTACTTACCAGCAACTTGAATTTCCTTCCATAGGCTAACATTGACTGGTTTCACTTGGAAATTCTTCTAAGTGTGGAGTTTTGGAACTTTAAAATATTCCTCTAAAATCAGCCGAAATACGAATTCCGATTTACTCACCTGTTATCAGGAGAGACCTCAGTGCTGCATCTTTCAGCCCAGTACTAATCCTGAAAAGTAATTTTAACCGTACTTACCAGTAACTTGAATTTCCTTCCATAGGATATCATTGCCTGCTTTTTGCTGAAAAAGTTTCTAAGTGTTGATTTTTGAAACCTACAAATATTCCTCTAAAATCAGCCGAAATACGAATTCCGATTTACTCACCTGTTATCAGGAGAGACCTCAGTGCTGCATCTTTCAGCCCAGTACTAATCCTGAAAAGTAATTTTAACCGTACTTACCAGTAACTTGAATTTCCTTCCATAGGCTAACATTGACTGGTTTCACTTGAAAATTCTTCTAAGTGTGTAGTTTTGGAACTTTAAATTATTCTTCTAAAATCAGCCGAAATACGAATTCCGATTTACTCACCTGTTATCAGGAGAGAACCCAGTGATGCATCTTTTAGCCCAGCACTGACCCTGAAAAGTAATTTTAACCGTACTTACCAGTAACTTATCTTTTCTTCCATAGGAATCCATTGTCTGGTTTTCAGCAGAAAAGTTTCAAAGTGTCGATTTTCACAAACTACAAATATTCCTTAAAAATCGCCTGTATGACTTAAACGCATTTTTTCAACTGTTTACAGGAGATGCACCAGTGCTGGATCCAGGATCCAACACTGAGTAAGAAAAAGTAACGATAACAGTTTTTACCTGCTAAGTGAATTTCCTTCCATAGGATAACATTGGTGATTCTATGTGAAAAAGTTTCTAAGTGTCAACTTTTAAAATACAATAATATTCCTTAAAAATCACGACTGTAACCAAAACGCTTTTACTCAACTGTTTACATGAGATGTCCCAGGACTGAATCTAGGATCCAGTCCTGTGGTTAGAAAAGTAATCCATAAAGTAACTAATTGCATTTAACTAGAAATTCACATTGAGCTGAATGTTGCATTGTGTTTGAAATTGTGTTGCCCATTGCAACAACTGTAACTACTGTACTTAAAACTCTATTGCCTATGTGCTAAGTATTTAAACTAAAGTAATTCATTCTGAGAAAGTATTTTTTGTAATGTAATGTATAATGTAATTACAATGTAATTTAAAAAATAAAAAATGTAAAAGAAATTGTTTCTAAAAATGTAGTAAATCAGTATGAAAAAAATTAATATAAAAATTAATACATTTAAAAAATGTCATTTAAAAAACCTTTGAAATTCACTGAAAAAACCGTAGGTTTCAGGCACGTTATAGTTACAAATTAGCATTTAAAAAACCTTTGAAATTCACTGAAAAAACCATAGGTTTCAGACACGTTATAGTTAGAAATTAGCATTTAAAAAACCTTTGAAATTCACTGAAAAAACCATAGGTTTTAGGGACAGTTATAGTTACAAATTAGCATTTAAAAAACCTTTGAAATTCACTGAAAAAACCATAGGTTTCAGATATGTTATAGTTACAAATTAGCATTTAAAAAACCTTTGAAATTCACTGAAAAAACCATAGGTTTTAGGGACAGTTATAGTTAGTTGGACATTTCACTCGTACAAAACCCGTGAAATTCCCCCGTTATAGTTAGTTCAGCTAACTATAACTCGCGCCCCCGCAATGCACTGCTGATGACGTCACATATTACATCACTCATGACATGGTCAGTGACATCACTGATGACATCACTGATGACATCTCAAATGACATCACTGATGACATCATCCACGTGATAATCTGATGCAGCTCCTCACACCCTAATATAACCTTTGATACACCCAATCTAAATTACAGACTGCCATTCGCAAAACTATAGACACTCCAACACCAATAACTACATACCCACTCACTGATTCTTAGGTCTACACACACACATCCACTCACTCACCCGTACAGTCACTCATACTTATGGTCACTCAGTACAGGACTATCATATGCACTCTTACTCCTATATAGACACTCAAACACCGCCACTCATCCATAGAGGTACTCACACACCTAGTCAGTCATGCAAATAATTAAACACACTGCCATTTACTCACCTATACAGTTATACACACACCAGCTCACTTAATCATACAAATACTAGCACATTGTTACGCTCTTATACAATCACTGATACAAGCACACACTCATCCATACAGCCACTATCACAATCACTCACTCTCGCTTATAGCTATTTATATACTCCAACACACATATATACTGGCTTTCACATATGTAGTTACTTACACATGTACCACTGGGACATACATTCACTCACTAACACACTCTTACACACACTTACCCACCCATACAGTCTATCACAGATGCACTCTTGAAACCATCCACCCAGTGAATCACCCACTCACACATCTATGCACAGAGTCGCACACACCCCACCCACACAAACACTCAGGCACCCATACAGATACTCAGACAACCAATCAATAACTCATATAGACACTCATGTAGCTATTCACAAACCCATGCAGCCACTTACACAGCAACAGACAGACGGATACAGACATTCACCCAGTTTAGTCACTAACCCATGCATTCAGTAAGATACGTTAAATCACTCACTTATAGAGTCAGTCACGCACCTACTAAATCATCCATACAGACACTTACACACCCACTCATTCTTCAATACGTCTTTTCCTATATATATTAAAAATATTTAAACTTTACAGAAACACACAGTCACTGGATGATGTCATCAGTGATGTCATTTGAGATGTCATCAGTGATGTCATCAGTGATGTCACTGACCATGTCATGAGTGATGTAATATGTGACGTCATCAGCAGTGCATTGCGGGGCGCGAGTTATAGTTAGCTGAACTAACTATAACGGGGGAATTTCACGGGTTTTGTACGAGTGAAATGTCCAACTAACTATAACTGTCCCTAAAACCTATGGTTTTTTCAGTGAATTTCAAAGGTTTTTTAAATGCTAATTTGTAACTATAACATATCTGAAACCTATGGTTTTTTCAGTGAATATATATATATATATATATATATATATATCAGGCTTGCTCGCCATCGGGTCCCAAACTTTTGTGCCTCACCACTTTCAAATGTCACCAGCCGCCACTGTACAGAGCCAATCAAGTCTGTAGTATCTGCAAGCTAAATTCCACTGATACGCACAGAACAAAATAATCTCCTTAGGGCCAGCAACTTGTCTAACTATTCCGTCCAACAAGAAAAATACCATTGGAGGGTACACCGTTCATAGTGAAGGCAACAAAACTTTGGAGCTCCTTCCGAGCTGAGATAGGAAGTATACGAGACCATTTGAAGTTCAGAAAGGAAGTACACTCCTTGGTTTCCCGAAATAAGGATTCAGAACCAAGCAAAGTATTTGGCTCTACAAAAACGAACAATCTCAAAGTCAGAACGAAATACTCAACTCAAGTGAGCTTCAAGACAGACTCAGGATGAATCCAATTCCAGGAAATGCCTCAGGAGCTATTATAATTGGGCAGAATCATGTACAACCGAAATGAGTGCAATTCCCCAAAAAAGGCTTAGACCTCTCTCGGTGTAGAAGAAATACTTGTTTATGGCTGAAATGGGGTGGCGAAGTGAGCTAAAGAACGATGATGGATTCAACCCAGATCTGTGACTGGGGGTGAGTGTCTGAAATGTTTCAGCGTTCCGTCCATCATCCCCTTGTGTTTGCTTTGTTCACCCCAAGTTGGCAGGGTATACCCAGACGTGGGTCCCTTGCTCACTTTGCCACTGGATTCAAGCAAGCCTGGCTGATGAGGGGTATTGCCCCGAAACCGGTGCCAGGATGCTTGTTTACAGTCCAGGGAAGACCGGGCTTGTCAGTTCAGGCTGCACTGTTCCCATAAGGAACAGGGTCAAGACAGATTTGCATATGGCTGGGTCTGAACTGGAGTGACATGGTGAGCAAAAGAACGATGATGGATTCAACCCAGATCTGTGACTGGGGGTGAGTGTCTGAAAAGTTTCAGCGCTCCGTCCATCATCTTCTTGTTTTTGCTATGGCTACAGGTAATCAGAGCAGACAGGAATATTGAACCTGCAGAAACAATAATGCGAGCGACCGGTAATCAGTAAAACCATAGAACACATCTCAACTGTCTGACAAATGCCATCAATCCTCTAAAACAACCCTTGCAATATCGAGAGGACGTGCTTCCAGTGCACTGAGATCTGCCTCCTGTCACTACGGCAGGTGTTGCAAACAATTCTGAACTATGTCCATAATGCAACCATCGGGTATCTTGGTTGACTTTATTATGGATTATCCCTGCTGATTCCAACATGGCCACCAACACAGCTTCAAGACTGGACACACTGAAGCACTTTAAACTCTAGTTAATACAGCAACAGCTTGCATTAGCAATGGCTCTAATGCAGACCATCCCAGTGGGTTTTTCACCTTTTTCTCTCTGGTCATCTCCAAGATTATAAGGATTGGTCACCTCTAACTGCAACAATGACTACAATCAATGGGTTATTGGTTCGAGGATCACACACATAGAAAACCTCATTGGCGACCTGCAGAATAACTCATTGCAGCTGACTAAACTAAACTGCCGGGACTCTGGCTTTTACTTTTCCCACCACTGTGCTTTAAATGATGCAAGACAGGATAAGAGCACCGCTCTTGTCATTCATAAACAACACCAAAACCATTCCTGCATAGGCTTCACCTCAAATACAACATCTTTCCAACCAAGCAGTGTTTTCGGGTATACCTTGCGCCTGTCTTGTAGAGTGCCACCCGGCCTCTACGATACAGTGTACCGCACTTCACAGCTCAAGGGGCGGGCGCGGCCCGAGAGTATACTCGTGGTCACTCCGCAATACCCTTTGTAATCTGTGTGTGTCTCCCGTTACTTGCTGCCCCTGATATCTACTGCGGCCTCCCTGAATCCACTGTGGCCACTTTACACGTCGGACAGTGTGCTTCGGCTACAGTGACGGCTCGATCTGAATGGGGGTGGTGAGGCGGGGGGATAAAAAAAATGAACTAACCATGTCTGCCGCACCGCTGTATGCCTCTCCAGCCTCCGAATGCCTCTCCTCCGTCTGCTGGAAGCACCGGAAGCACTCAGGCTTCCGGGCCCTCCCAGCCAATCACGACGCTGCTGGAGCAGCGTCGTGATTGGTCCGAGTGTCCTGTTTGGATGCTTACGCAGTGCCTGGAGATGCTGGGCATGTTCTCAACGGGACTGTGCAACACAGCCCAATGGAGAATATGCCAAGTGCGCATGACGGTTTGGACGGCCTTAGAGGAGTGCAAACCACTCCTCTCCTGCTCTGGCGTCACGGAGCCAGCCCTGCCCCGACTCCCACATAGAAAAAGAAAATGATAATAACATTATGTTATTATCATTTGCTTTTTCTATTTGCACTGCTGAAATAGCAGTGGGGCGATGCTCCTCCGCCTTAGCGGAGGAACCGCCACTGTTCGGCTCCACGCAAGTGGTATGACGCGCTAAGCAAATGCCATCACATTAAAATTACTTTACCTTACGTAGCACACAAATTCCATGATGTTGGACAGAGTGAGATGACAGCAAGGCAACGAACCAACTGGTCCGAGTGGCAAATGATTGGACAGGCAACAGGAAAGGCAAAGATACCCCGACCATCCTAGAGCATACTGCTCTGCAATTTATCTTGCAATGAAGGTTTCTCTGGTCTTTGTGTACTCCAATATATATTTGCTATTCTGCACCTCAAAGTGGTGTAGCGCAAAATGACCCCCCACCCAACAGAATGTGAAAAGTGGCCCCTTACTCTTTCCACATCTCACAGATATTCATTGATCTGGCATTGAATGGAGACCCTGTGAAGGTGTGAGTCATCTCTGCGCTGCAGGGGCCTGTGTTATACCCCTAGCACATCATACATGCATTTTCTATTAAAGCTGCTGCATGCAACGCTTCCGTCCTGAAGTTCCAGTGTTTTCAGACGACCCCTGCCCTCCATTTGTTTTCTAACACACATCCATTGCCTTTATTATGTTGAGGAACAGGTATGGTTGTCTGCTAGCGCTTGCCTGTTTCCATAGCAACATCCTTGCCTTTGCTGGTCATTGTATACCTAGGAGGACATCTACTCTTCAGACAATTTTCTTGTGAAAAACACCTTTCACAAGCTCTTAAGAGGAACTCGTGTTCTAAAAGAATCACAGTAACACGCTGTCTAATGCATTTAAAAATGCCTGATACTGAATAAAAATGTGAAAGTCCTGAAAATGTTCAAGCCCTGAATAGGGGTGGACGTAACTCGTGTAATTCGCTGTAGCACAATTACAGCAAAATGATGTGACATTACGCAGAATTATGCAAGGAGCGTGACCCTGCACTTAGCGCAAAATGCACTCTTGCGTACAAAATGGACCTGAGGATCTGTTTTGCGCTATAAAATACTGCTAAATGCAACAGAACAGAAACAGCAGCAGCCTCTCGCTGTGCTCCCGAGTAGGCATTCTTGTCCCATAAAACTTTAAATTACGGGAGCAGGCGTAATCAGATAAATTTCGCAATACACAGGAGTAAAGCAAAATTACTCCAATTACTCTGGTGTAATTAAAATTTCACCCAAGCCAAGTCTTAAGTGAACCGATTCAACAAAATTTGGGTGACTGGATTTATGATATGGTGTTATATAGCTTGCACCACATACGTAATTGTTTCAGGAGCTTTGTGTAACATAGTTTATATTACCCCACTTATAGACATTTTATGATCCACGAAATGGTGAAAAGCTGAGAGGCGCCAGCAAAGTTTCTGAACTATTACTTGGAGGTTATGATGTAAATCACGGCAGCATGTGCTCCGCCATCTTGCTGAACAGAAGTAAATCCTTAGAATGTTTATGTTGGCATCCATTATGGGAAGCTAGAGTACTCCCTGCCTTGTTTCCTCAATTTTGTTGCCTTTACTTATTTGACTCTTCTTTATATTTTGATGTTGTTGCTGCCTACCATTCGGTTGCCTTCCTTTGTGTAGATACTGAAAGAAGACAGACTTACATAAGGAATGATGTACGGGAGTCTGTACCACAGCGCATCTAGCGTGTCCCACTTGCAATAGGTGTGTATGGGCCTCATGTCCAAGGCATTTTTTGCGATCGCAAACCCTGCGATTCACAAAATCATTGGGTTAGTTATTGCAAAAATGCATTTCTTTAGGTACAAAAGCCCTTTTACAAACCGGGAAATTCTTCCTGATTCGTTCTTTCCACCTCTTAAAAGAACTTTTGCGATCCGTTCCGCATCACAAATAGGAAGGGGCATGAAATGGGCGTTCTCCTCCTACTTCAGGTTCAGAGAGGGATGTATCAATGTATGTATCAACGTTCTGTGACTGCAACTGCAGTCGTAAACCATTGATGAGTTACCGACCTCCAACTTGGGGTGATAACTGATTTGCAAAGGCGAAGCGGCCCCCTTGTGCAGCCTCGGAGGAGACCACAGCCTGCTCCCCCTGAAATTTTCCAAAACTTAAAAATGTAAAAAAAAAACTAAAAAACTCAGCACTGGTTGCTTTAGGGAAGTTGGGCGGCTTCTAAAACAAGCATTGGCATAGCCAATAGGTCTCGCCTTTGGGACCTTATAAGTGTTTAGCCATGCAACAGTTAATGTTGTTGCAGTAAGGATATTGTGCTGCATAACTAAATACTTATAAGGTCCCAAAGGCGAGACCTATTGGCTATGCCAAGACTGTGACATTAAACTGAGTTTACAGCACTAGGGATGAGTGGTGGCTACTGCCCGCCTCGGGTGATAACACTCTCTTCATCGCCGCGGGGCTCCGTGTGGCTTAATCACTGACTTGGGAAGTGGGGTGGGGGAGGGGGGCAGAGTAAAACAAAAACATGAGAATGGGTGCAGCTATCAGCAGGGTTCTCACACCTGGTTCCGCCTGTGACCTTTAGCCCTTGTTTTGTAGACGTCTGTCTGCAAACACTGAGAAGGGGGCTTTGGGGAAGTGCGGAGGAGCCCGGCTGCCGAGCTGTTGACACCGGCAGCTGGTGGGAAACGATTCGAAGCTGCTATCTGAGTGTCGCACCTGCCGAAGGTGAATGATGGCAAAGGATGTTGACCTGTGCTTCCTTGCGTCGGGGCCAGGGTTAGGTCTACTGACCCGAGCGCCTCGCTGGTGAAATGTTATATTGTGAGCTAAAACGCCTCCCCCGCCGTATACCAAGTGCTGTTTTCTGCGCTGACACTCAGAGCATCTGTCCACTGATTGATTGAGAGACAGTTTGAGAAACCAAACTGTAAGGGCGGTGTGAGAAGCCGGGACTCATGGGCGGTGTGAGAAGCCGGGACTCATGGGCGGTGTGAGAAGCCGGGACTCATGGCCGGTGTGAGATGGCTGGACTTATAGGCGGTGTGAGAGGTTGCAGTGTAGTCTTAAAGATTTTCAGGGGCACCGGGCAAGACCTATTTTAGAGACCCCTTTACGTAATAAATTTGAATTTTATTGCTCATTGCCTGCTAATTCAAGAACGCATGATGCCAAGTATGCTAAATTATATGTTAAACTTAAAAAGGATCACGCGAAAAAAACAGCTGAAATATGCTTTGCCTGGGACCCCAAAAATATTAAGATGACACTGGGCAGTTAAAGAGTCTCAGAATGAGGGAGGCAAAAAAGTAGAGAGGTTCAAATAGAGAAATAAAATAGAAGTAAAATATAGTGAAAATTTACTTTCCGGGGGGGGGGGGGGCGGTGGGAAGGTGGGGGCCCTGGGCAATTGCTCACTTTGCCCATGCCTTGAAACCTCTGAGAGGTTCGAACTCATAGTAAGCGTGAGAGGTTGTGACTCATGGGCGGTGTGAGAGGTTAGGTCTCGAGCAGCGTGAGAGGTTTGGACTCGTGGGCATTTGAGAGGTTGGGACTCGTAAGCAGTGTGAGAAGTAGGGTCTTGGACAGTATGGGCATTTGAGAGGCTAGGTTTCGTGGGCAGAGTTAGAGGTTGGGGCTCGTGGGTATTTGAGAGTTTGGGACTTATAGGCAGTATGAGGGGTTGGGGCTAATGGGCATTTGAGAGGTTGGGACTCGTGGTCATTTGAGACTGGGACTCGGGCGGTGTGGGGGTCTGCGCCTCAAGGGCAGTGTGGGGGCGGGATCTTGATGACTGTGAGAAGCGAGGACACGTGAGCACTGTGAAGCTGGTACTCTTGGGCAGCAGACGCTTGTACTTGTCAGCCTCGTGAGGCAATTCAGCTCGCGCTGCAGGGTACAATTTGAAACCTCGTTCTTGTTGGCAGCATGAGAAGCGGAGGCTTGTAGACATTTGGAGAAGCAAGGCCAGGCGTGAGTTGCCCTCTTGGACTGTGGTATACTCTGGCCCGTCATGGCTGTGTAAGAGGCTGACACGTTTGGTCAGTGCAAGAAGTCGGCATTTGTGAGTTGTGTACGATTGGTGAGCAGTGTGAGAGCTGGCAGGTCCGTGTAAACATGGCTCACCCTGGTCCTGTCTGGATCCCGCACTGGGGTGCAGTGGGCTTGAGACTGGCGGCGGGTGGGGTGCAGTGTGAGCCAGTGCCCAGAACTGGCACTGGTGTGAAGTCACAGCGGAGACAAACTCGGGCGAAGGCGATAAGAGAGGTCTCGAGGCAAGTGATGTGAGAGCCAGGAAGACAAACAAGGCAGCAGACTAAAACAAAACAAGCAACACGCGCGGCCGGCGAGACGCGCTCTGTGGTGGGGGAGGGGGAGGAGAGCAAGTGAGAGGAAAGCCAGATGGCGCCTGAGCGATGCGAGGAATGCGCGTTACTGTGCGCGTAACCGCACGCTCTAGGCCAGCAAAAGCTTGTGGTGGGATTTCTAAAGCCCACTCACTAAATGTCTCGCCAGACCAGCGCATGCGCTGGCTCAGGCGAGACCTAAAAAAAAAAGGGGGGTCTATTTTGGAATACAGTCATAGAGATGGTGGCCTGCTGTCCCTTGCAGCCAATCACAGGGGGTCGCAAATTACGACCTGCTTAATTAATTTTTAATTTTAATTAGTCGTTCTGAAACTCTCTGAATGCCGCTATTTTGTGAACTGACCTGTTACTACATAGGTCAAGTTGCAAAAAGTCAGTGTGCAATTTGTGAGCACTCTTTGTAAGTGGAATAATGGCATATGAACCCCAGGTTGCTTTACAGAATGTTTTATTTTCTAACAATCAAGGTGCTTTTGTTTTTAACTCTAGGAGGATGGCAGGGGCTGCCTTGCCAGGATTAAAGACACCTACCACAAATCCTACAACGTGTGCCTTCAACAGCTTAGTATTGACCAATCAGTTAATCTCTTTTCTGGAGAAATATTATTTTAATGGAGAGCAAAAGTTGAAAGTTGTTGTCATCCGTAGTATATTCACAGTGAAGGATGTAATGTGTAGCTACTGCTCTGAGTTCCAATATGTTTAGATGCATCTTTTGCCTGCAGGCCTCCGGCAAAGCGGCTCCCAAGGTGATCACTCCAACTATACCATGATGTTTTTTGACAAATTTTTAGAGAAAATGGGTTCCAGATGAAAATCGCATGAGAGCTTCCACCAAAGGACACCTTCAAAATTGAGTGTGCTGTGTGACTGTCCTGTGATCAGCTCCCGCTCAAGAAATAGTGAAAAATCTAGTTCCTGAGAGGTTACAAGGTTGTTGTGTTCTCACCATCGTTGTTGCCTGTCCGGGTCCAAATGAGAGCCTTGTCGAATTGAGAAAGTTGGTTTTCTTAGGTACTAGGATTGTATTGATTAAGAAATAGGAGCAAAACCACTATCCTTTCAAATTTTGAAATCAGGCAAAGGTTTATCAGCAATGTCAGCAAACTGGCCAGGAACCAATAATTTATAGTCTCAAAGTTTGTGCTGCATTTAAGTTTTTAATTACAGAATATTAGGCCATTAGTATCTCTATGTGTTAATATCCTGAGTCATCCTTGCAGACCTATCGGCTTATTTGAAAATTTGCCTTTGAATTCTGCAAGCTCCCTACCACCTTCCATGACTGTGGCTTGAGCGCATTCTCTTTTGCACTTTTTAGGAAGTCCGTCAAAAATACCTGAAATTAAGCTCCATAAAGTCAAAATTGCAACTCCTGCTTGCGGTGGTGAAAGTGGGACCGGCCCATCTGAAAGATAGTTGACTTTATTGCTGCTTTATACCACAAAATGAGGCTGCTGAAATTTTTTTTATAGTGAGGTTTCTCCTTTGCTTGAGGTGACCTGGGATCACCATGATCTCTTGACAAGCAAATAAACCATCCTCTAAAAGCCAACAGCATCACACAACTGCCTGTGTTGAAGTCTTCCTTAACATTCCAGTGCAGCAAGCAGCATCAATCGCAAGGAAGCCTTGCTGCCTCCGCTTTCAATGGCATGGTGTAGCTGTCAATAATAGTCACTCCGCATTCAAGAACTGCTTACAATTAATTAAGGGTTATATTGAATCATGACCCAGTCTGCTGCATATCGCTAGGTTTTGGGCAAATGATTTATGTTTCCCTATCCTGGTAGACTGTGTCCCTTTCGGCTCCAAAATTGGGATGCTAAGTCATTTAGGTACATGTAGCTTGAACTGCCAACCCTATATAGAGGCTGTTTTTCAGTTGCTTAGCCACTGCTCCTATTGGAAATCTGTGCCCGGATGTAAGGTTTGTAAGATCCCATGTCACATCGGAGAAAATGTAATCTGCATGGTTCATCCTCACAGATTGTTTGATTTAGTTCTTCGTCACCTTCAGCAACTACAGGATGTGGTGGTGCTCCTGGTTCTTTGATTACTGTCCAAAAACGACATCTTCTTGGCCCTGTGCACGGGCTGCCGGTCTGATTGTGGAATGCTTTGAGATCTTTCTATATTGTTATGAGGTAGCTCCCCATTTCTTGCATGAGTTTTTTTAACAATACATCCTTGCCCATAGCCTCTGCCTCAACCTACATTAGTCTCTGTCCACCAAGAAGCCAGAGCAACGAGTAAGCGCTAGATCTCCCCCTACCCTGGTACTCGGAATCCATCTTCCACTTGCCATTTACTACCTTGACGATCAGTTCTTTTTCTGAAGATCTCTGAAAACTGCCACTTCCCTGCATAAAGCAATATCCAGGATTGCAGGTGTTGTCAGTCTGTTTACTAGGAAGACAAAACAGCAGTGGAGGACCATTAACTAATATAAGAATACAGCCCAAAGGAGTTTTTTAATCTCCAATTAGGTTCCATTTACTAAATATTCTAGCCAAAATTACTTTCCCTGCCTGCAAACACTTTTCTCTTACACTGTTACTAAAGCAACCATATTCTGTAGATTAATAGGTGATTTGTTTGCCATCAAGATGCAGAAAGCTGTGTCAGATCCATCACAATTATGGAGGAAACCTTTCTTTCTCCCATACAGTTTATGTTAGAACGAATCACCTTGCTAGCATGTAAAACCTCCGGTCTGCTGTTCACATTTTTGCATATATGTAATTCAAGCAAATAGTGGTGTTTGAAGCAAGGATTTCAATACCAGCCTGTGGAAAACTCGTTCAACCCATTACACAAGACCTATTATAGCCCTGTCCGATTATGAAAAATGGCCAGGGCGCTGTCCTCTGTTTGTTGGAGATGCAGAACCCCCTGAGATCCTCTTTTTCCACATGATATGGGAATGTGCACATATGCCGTCATCCTGGCAGCGGGTTCAAAGCCACATATCAAGAGCACTTTAGACACCAGCAACCCCTGACCCGAAGGTGGCTAAACTGGTAATAATAGATGGGTGAGCTACAACCAGTGCGCAACGATCTCTGGCAAGGATCAGCTTCCTGATTGCTAAACGCAATATCAAAAGACACTGGAACCAGGTACAGCTGCCACGATCAGTGAATGGCTGGCTGTCTGGCATGCACTACTGTGCTGTGACAGAACTATATGATTTATAAGTAGAGGGGTTGCGAACAGAAATACGGGTGGGTCTGGGGCCCATGGACCACAAGCCATGACGGCTCTTCTTAGGATGGGATTTGTGACTCTGAAGCACATCCTACTTGATACTGTCACTACTTTGCTTGGTGTAGTATCTTTGATCCATTTCATACATGTGCCTTCTGACTTTATATGTTATTGTTTACTTGCAGAAAACATAAAAAATGTTATGTCATAAAATTCTTTCAACCCCCTCAGAAGTGCAAATAACTCCATCTTCAGGTAAGGCTTAACAATGCCAAATTCACGACAGACCCCGCAAACAACGAAGGACCATTCTGCCACATTCATGAGCTGACAAACACCATAGGGACAATAGATTGTGCAGGCACGCCCCATAATTGCACCTGCCATCAACCTGTACAGTAAACTTACTGGTAAATATAGCAGTGTTAGTGTGATAATCATTTTCAGTTGGCCTTTATTTTGCCAGGTCTCTATAGCTGTAGTGACCACCCAGCAGTCTCAGTGTTGAAGGGTAACTTAAAAATGAAGAAAAAGACAGACTCCTCTTGGCAATGTAAAAACAGCTCTTTACTGTTGCGGCAGGGAGAGCGACCGTCTTCACACAAGTAAACAGCCGGTCCCAATTTGCTGCTTCAAAGGCAGCTATTTTTATACAGTTAAACAATGCTAGTTACAAAAGTTAAAAAATGAATTACTAGGCAGTTACACATTGGTACACACTAGTTATGGAAAATCATGAGGTCACCTGTGACCCTAGAATTTAACCTACTTCTCTACACATCCTTTGTTGCAGTTCTAACAATACTTATCAAACTTTGGCCCTCATTACGATGTCGGGCAGACTTGCATCCACCCGACACCGTTTGGGTGAGTGAACCGCCCGACCATATGTCGGCAGTTCCGCATGCCGAATTAGGATGCGACCGCACATGGTGCAGTTGCAAACTTCCATTTTACAATGGGAGCTTGTGCGCCGGTCCGAAACCACCCCACAGCATAAACTCCCATTGTAAAATGGAAGTTTTTGCACATCTATGCACACACGGTGCAGGGATGTGAATGTGTGCCCCCCCAGGGCAGGGCCTCAATCGTAGGGCCTGGGGAGAAGGGGGCCCTGCTTGGGGCCTCCAAAGTCGCTCTCCGACAGCCTTTCCATGTCGGAAAGGCCGACATGGGAAGACTGTCGGAAACCGACATCATAATCCCGACTGCAGAAATGCCGTCCTTAAGGGATTAGGAGTGGCTTCCGACTGGCCGACGGGGAGCCCGTCCGAAACCAGTCGGTTTTCCTGGCTAGTTTACACTCCGACCGCCGACATTATAGTTCGCAGGTAGGAATGTAAACCTACCATGTCGGTCGGTAAGCCTCCGACAAGCGGTCGGAGGCTTACTGACTGACATCGTAATTAGGCCCTAAGTATTCTTCTACTTTTAATGCATGTGTTTTTGGGTTGAATGCATATTTATTTGGGTGTGTGCTCTATCAATTTGCTCCTAAGACCCCTTATCAGATTCTGTGTGTTCTTAGCCAATTCAATATCCTGCTCCCATTGTCTAATCATGTTTCAATCTATTGAAAACACAGAATACGTGCTTCTGTGCCTGTGTGATAAGGTCATAAATTCCTTCAAGCTTGTCAAACACAGGTTTTTTTAACTGTGACCTTACAGATCATGCATTCTGTTCTTGAGAGAACTCTTCACCTCTTTTTCATCAGCACAAGTTTTTGGCCTGCACTGCTGTTTCACCATATATAGCTGTGTGACACTCTCTGCTGTTGACTGCTATTGCACTGTGTTTTCATATTTTATTTCTTTCATAACAAAAGTGAGACTGAATGGGTTTTTATTGATCAGTATCCGGGGTGCTTCATCTGAAATGGAAATGTGGGTGTTGAAAGCCTCCTATATTTTTGGTTGGGAACTCCAGCCCAGTTCATAGCAGGTCGTATGAATGTTTAGCCATTAAATATAAAACAGTTGTTATAAACACAATAAAAATGACTGTCCAGCTATTGTTATTACTTGACTTGTGGTCCACCTACTAGGATCTGCTGTTATTGAAGGACCTGGGTGAGAGCTTCTGTAGTGGGCTTCCGAGAAGATCACAGGAGGAGGAACTCCCTGAAAAATATACCTGTAACCTGAGCTAATATCTTGTTAGTGTAGTTTAATTTCTTCAGGTAGCTAGACTCGTGATTAAAACAATGTTATCAATTTTCTTGTTCAATGTATCTAGCTGCATTCTTCAACAACACGTTTATGAGAGAGGAGGTTAATTGTGGACACTATTCAAACAGTATATTCTTGAGACACAAAGAGGTTGGACTTTTAATCAGGATATTATGTTAGTGGTGGGGATCTTTTTTGATGAAAGAATAACTTGTGAATTTTGGTCGGAAGAATAACTGGTGAATTTTAATAAAGTTGTCTTAAGTTGCTGCAGAGTGCTAAGCCTAAAAAAGTAACTTCTTTACCCTGTTGACTCAGCGCTTCCTGTGAGCAATAACTCTTACCACAGTTCCAGGTGTGTTTTGGAAGGTTCCATCTGTTGTGTGTAGGATCACTTCCCAAGTAAATTGTCATCTGTTTTTCAATTTTGGGTAGTTGATATTGGGATGGAGGATGAGATCTGATAGTCCTAGCTTGATGTTGTTGGTCCTTGACCTATGCTGGTCTCTCTGATTATCAAATCTCTGTACTGGGGGGTATTCAACTTTCTGAAGGTGTTTCATCTCCTTTCTTAAAGGAGGCAAGATGCTACATTCGTTCTTTCTATTGCTTGTCTTCAAATATGATTTCTGTAAATGTAGCTGTGCAGCTTGTAAACTTCTTTACATTTTTAACCTTGCGGTTGTCAAGGAACTGAGAAAGAACTCAGCCAGGTCTCCGTGTCGCAGTTCAAGGCTTGGATCTGTTATTCACCATGAGTTTCCCTGTTAACCATGTTATCTGCATTTCATTTCATGAACTGAGAAATATATTTAAGTTGGAACTTCTTATATGTCTTTGTAATCAATGAAATCAAAACATCTAGTGTAACTCTTCATCTAAACAAGATAAGGCATTTTCCCCTGTGCCCAAGAGCCCTCCAGTAATTGTGATACATTCGCTCGCTGACTGAAATATGTGTTTCCCCATCTTGGGAAAGCTTCTCTTTAACACCAAGGTTTTCTGTGATCATGCTTAAGAAGACAGCTTTCTTAGTAGACACTACTGGGCACCTGAGAGTGGGTGAACTCTATTCTCTTTCTGTTTCTAAACCTTCCTCGTTGTTTGTTTCATGTGCAGATAATGGTAGTCCACATCTGTCTGTCCTTCCTTCCTTTTCAGATGTTCATGTCTGCATTCATGTTGAGGTATCTCTTCACCGTCTACTTGCGAGCATTGCACTCCACTTCGAACGCAACCACTTTAGGACATTTCAGTCTTAGGGGCCGATTTTGATGTCGGACGGACCTGAGTCCGTCCGACATCGATCTGGAACTGGGACCGACCGACCTCCTGTCGGCGGTCCCAAACCAGCAATTAGGATGTGACCGAACAATGTTCGGTCGCACTTCTATTCTTTACAATGGGAGCATGCATTCCGACCGGAATGCATGCTCCCATTGTAAAGAGCTGAGGTGCAGTTCATCCCTGCACCCCGTGGCAGGCACCTCAAGGTGCCTGCCAACGGGTGCAGGGATCAACAGCGTGGCACCATAGGTGCCCCCTCGGCTGCCATCCGGAGACCTTGCACCCATGGGGGCCCTGCTGGGGTTCCCCAAAGTCGGATTCCAACAGCCTTTCTGTGTCGGAAAGGCCAGCACAGAAAGGCTGTAGAAATCCGCCATCGTAATCCCTCGGGCTGAATGTGCTGCCCTTGGGATTACTGACCCCTTTGCCAAATGGCAGACTGGCTCTCTGAGTCATCGGAAGCCATTCGGAAAGCCCGTTCGGATTCTTTTCCGACCGACGCCATCATAATGGGTCTGTTGGAAAGGAATCCGAGCGGGACATTTCGATACGGTCGGAACAGCTCCCACCGATGGTCGTGGCCGTTTCCGACGCATTGAAATTGGCCCCTTAGTTTCAAACTGTCACCCATGGTAGGACTGCAGGAGTTTTACAAGTTCCTTTCCTTTTACTGCTCACTGAATCATTCTTGTATTACCCAATTCTACAAAGTCTAGGGGTTGCTATCCTAGAGCTGGTCCATGCATATTCAGCCAAAGCTTTACTAGCATCTCTGTCTTTCATAGAGCATGGGGCCTTGCTTACTCCACGTCCATTTGATAAGCTCTTGATACTAGTTTGAGCGCAAATGCAGTTTGGTTGTGCTCCTTTCCTTCAAGGTTGAAATGGGTTCATGTTGTCCTTGATGCCTTGTGCTTGTTAACTTATTATAACTGTAGGAATTAATTGAAAAAAAAAGAAAACAAAGTCCTGTGCTTTGTAATTTATTTTGCAGTAGTTTGTATAACACGTATTGACATTAGTGTGGTCTCACATCGCTAATGGAGTCCAGCAATTGTTTCAAACTTGGGTTTGAGGCTTTCATCACAGACTGAAGGCTGATCTGACTTCTGACGGTGTATCATCAATGGTGACTTTGCGGTTCTTTTATGGCCAGATGTACGACCCGTTTTTGCATGCGCAAACGGGTTTGCGAACCCGTTTGCGCATGCAAAAACATCATGGGCCATGTACAAAGCCTATTTAGCGAGTCGCAATTTATTTGCGACTCGCTAAATAGGTTTACGACTCGCTATTTGGAAAGGGCGTTCCCTTCCAAATAGCGAGTCTCAAAACCATGTACTAATGTTTTGCAACCGCAATTGCGGTCGCAAAACACTCGCAATTACCACCTACTTCAAGTAGTTGGTAATGCATTCGCAAATGGGAAGGGGTCCCCAGGGGACCCCTTTGCAAATGCATGCGAAAATATTTTTTAAGGGCAGGCAGTGGTCCCAGGGACCACTGCCTGCCCTTATAAAACGAAACGAATTACGTTTCATTTCCTTTTTTTTTAAATG
Source organism: Calotriton arnoldi (assembly GCA_963921515.1). Lineage (NCBI taxonomy): Eukaryota > Metazoa > Chordata > Amphibia > Caudata > Salamandridae > Calotriton > Calotriton arnoldi. Next base: position 926,623 of record CAWUFW010003385.1, read on the forward strand.
CATCCCTTTAAGGAAAACGGGCTGCATTTAAAAGCAGTCCCAGACATGGTGGTCTGCTGAGCCCAGCAGGCCACCATCCCTGGGAGGGCCTGTCATTCCCAATGGGCTCGCAAATTGCGAGAGGCTCATTAATATTAATGAGCCTCGCAATTTGCGACCCCATTGGGAATCGCAAACAGTGTTAAACACACTGTTGTACATTATATTTTGCGCCTCACAATTTGCGACTCGCAATTAGTCGCAAATTGCGAGGCGCAAAATAAAATGGTCGCACATCTGCCCCTTAGTGTTTACAGTAAAGTAAGCATGTTGTAATGTCTGATATGTCAGTGAGTGCTCCTAGTTTGTAGAGTCCTGTTATCACAAATGTTCCCACTGCAATCCTCATCTGTAGTTTGGCTGTAGATTAGATACCCAGACAGTTACACTGTATGAACTGAGTATGATTAGGGTCACTGGAAAAACGTGATGCCATAGATAGTTCCTCATAAATATGAATTTGCTTCACTTTGCACTCAATCCAACACATGATTTATAATTTGAAGATCTTAACAATACATGTTAGTAGCTTGAGCTGATCAAAAGTTATTAAAATCATTGCACTTGAAGTGCAACACCATCCCTTACCTTTTGCAAGATGTCAAATTTTGTTTACTATTTTCAGACATTTAAAGTGGTGGGAAATAGTTTGAAGATGCTGAAAAAATAACCAATTGATCGGAAGAGTTTTTGTCTGCCCAGGAACTTAGGTACTTAAACGTCATTCATACAGTATGGAAAGAATGTTTCCTTCTTTGTCATGAAATACGTTAGGTATTTACAGTAAGGTTCGCAAAAATTTAGGTTTACATCAAAAACACTTTTCTCACAGTAGACGTTATTTCACGATAACATTCAAACTTAAAATGTATTTCTTTTTAAAGTCCGCTATCTTGAATGGTAAAATCTTCCTACTGGAATATGTTCATAAAAATATGAATGTACAGTGCAGGGTCCTATTATATTCGTAATGATACATGGTAATATTTAAATCCCACACAAAATACATAAAAATTATATTGGGCCATGTTGCACTTTCTAAGTCAGAGTTGGAGCAGGGCAACTTTGCCTCACTTGCAGCTGTGAGCCCTTCCACCAGAAAAGAACCAGAATTCCCTCACTGAACTTCTAAAAAAAAAAAATTGTGAAAAATTATCTTGGTGTTTTTCTGCTCATTGGCCTTTATTTTATAGATGGCATTCGAATACGTGCTTGCAAATGCGAGAACCCACTCATACAGAATTCTTTTTTTTTTTAGAAAGGAAAAAAATCAATATTATTATTACAATCATCTGCCTTTCCGATCCTGACTCTGTCCATGGCACATAACAGTGTCTCCAGTGCTTTAAATGGGCCGGTACTGCCCGGTACGGAGTACCGGCACTTTTTTATTTTGAGTGGGAGAGTACCGACACTTTTCAAGACCGACGTAATACTTTTAATTGGAGAGTACCGGCACTTCTCAGAAACAAGCAGGTACTCGGCTTCAGAGTACCTGCACTTCTATTTTTCAATTTCAAACACTGAGGGGTCAATTCCGATCTCGGCCGGTAGGGCACCGAATCGTATTCGGCTTTACCGGATCCGATTCGGAGCCCTCATTCCCGACCGATTCGGACGTGCGTCTGGGCGAGCGAGTACGATGCGAGCGCTCGCGAAATCGCCGACTGACTCGTTCGCGGGACCCAACCGCTCCGACCGACTCGCACGGACACGACTCACACCGCGCAATGGAGACGTTCCCCGGCCGGGTAAGTACGATGTGCGACTCGAGCAGTCCGACCGACTCGCGCAGTCCGGCTCCAAAGAGCAGTCGGAGCTGCACCTTGGGGGTCCGTGTCGGACCCCCCTGTACGCGTAGCCGCGCGAGTCGCACACAGGGGGGACCCATGGGTCCCCCCTACCTGTGCATGTACGGCGCGAGTCGCTTCGATGCGTACCCGCTGTAGGGGGCGCCCTTGTTCACCTCGCACCCATTGAGTCAATGGGAGCCCGCGTACGCGTTGTACGACCGGCTCCCATTGACTTCAATGGGAGTCCGACCGAATCGAGTCCGATTGCATGCGAACGCATCGTACTCGTTTGGTCGGACTGCTAGGGTCCGATTCGGTCAGAAATCTCTCCGGGTCCGGCTCGGTCGGGGAGATTTCCGGCCTGAATCGGAATCGGCCCCTGAGTGTCTCTAACATATAAGCGTGTGTGCAACTCGCAAAATTCCCTCTAGAGTAATAGAAGTTACAGCAGAAATAGACGTAATTAGGCTATGAGCGTAATCCAGCATTTATTGTTATATTCTTAGCGCAAGATGCACCCTTTTTTCCAAAATGGACCTGAGGAGGCATTTTGCGCTAAGAAAATGGTGCTAAATTCAACAGAACATGGATAGCAGCAGCCAACAGACTTGTGCGCTCTCTCAGTTCATGTCATCCTAGGATTTTCACCCCAAATTTCTCTTAATTACGTGACCAGCGTAATGGCGTTATTTTGCATCCCAAGTCTAACCCGAAACTAATTCTATTACTCCGGCATAATTAAAATTTCGCCCAGGCCTAGTAACATATCGTATTTCAGTTTAACCAATCATCACAGCAGTGCTTTCCAGAGTGCAACTAAAACTGAGGGCGCAGCTATTTACAAACACTTCAAGGCGGTTGGGACAGTAACAATGTTTAGTTTCTGATGAGGCAATAGAGTTTCAGCACTGTATCATTAGCAGGGCCACTGGAATTATGCGGCAAGCTTGAGTAAATTATGCAGCATGAAAATGCAAATTATGTGGCATAATACGGCACATTTTGTAACAGTATTACGTCCATATTTTGTCATTTCTACACTTATTAACACTGCCTGCGCATGGATTGCACCTCATTTCTACCAGTTTAACACCCAAATATAGCAATAAGCAACAGAAAGGTGACCAGTCCACTTTTGCAAAGGGCCTTCCATTTTTGTTCAAATCTGCAGAGTATGTGGCAGACGATGGATTATGTGGCAAACGTGGCAAATCTATAATTATGCACAAATCGCCGCGCCCGCACAATCACATAATTCCAGTGGCCCTGATTATTAGACATGAATATCAGCGAAAGAAAACACAACACGGATGGATGTTTGACCTGCTTTTTAAATAAAGTTTAATTTCTTGCCAGAGAGAGGATGAAATGACATAATGCGTGTTCTTTCGTCTTTCCCTAACGATTCAAAAGGTTTTCCTTTTACAATCCAGTTCGGCAGTTTCCATTAAGAGAGTTTGAAAATGCCAGTGAAGCGCTGTTCAATTTTCCTCCCCCGAGGTACCTCCCCCGCCCCCCCCTCCCTCAGAAAGAAGTAACAAGCTGGTGTTGATAGATAGCTGATTTGTTTTGAAGCAGTGTTCTGTCATAGAGTGACTTCAGAGGTGGGAGGGTGACCTTGGATATGCGCACGCGGCTGTTTTCCTGTGATGTACGGCACGTCAGCGTTTTCCACTTTCACTGCCATAACAAAATAGTATAGGGCTCGCGCCTTGTTGCTGAAAGTAGTGTTCCCTCAGGGGACAGAGGGAACCATGCACCCGGGTCTGCACTGTTTACTACATAATCGGATCTATTTCCACAGAATAAAGCTTTAAGAAGTAGAGGCGGGCGAGCTAAGAGATTAATAGTGCGAGCCGAGCCAAGGGTCGTCTCTGGCTCCACGAAGCGAGCCCTTTGGGCACGAAAATCATGCAACTAACATCATTTTAGAAAATGGTAAGGTGTTTTCAAAATTCAAAAAAAGCGTGTTTCTAAAATTGAAGCGAGTCACCTTAGTACATCAGATTATTTGAAAAGTATTTTTTATTAAAAGAGAGAGTTATTAAACATGAACTGAGAAACTTTGCTGCACTCACTCCATGGGAATATTTAGTGAACTAAGAGGCACAATAGTCATGTGGCCTACCTAGATTCTTATTATACATTGAGTAACATTTTAGTTTATTAAAACAAACACCAGAGGTTTTTGTACAACACACATCCTGAACTCGTGTATTTGAAGGTGCTTGAATATGCGATAGTGAACAACAAGCATTGGCAAAGCCAATAGGCCTCACCTTTGGGACCAATTGGCTTTGCTAATGATTTTAGCCATGCTGTACAGCATCCCTAATGCTAAAAAAGCATACCTAAAACAAGAGAACAAGAGTAATTTCATGCGCCTGCAAAATGATGCCATATCTTTTTTCCTTTTGTTTACCAATCCAAGTTGAATCGATAAATGAAAAAAAGTGTGAGCGGGTCAGGAAAGCAACTTGAGCTGGGGAGAAGCAACACGGTGTAAACAACAGGAGGGCGAAGGAACAATACAGGGACAGGCAGAAGCAACATGGGGGCACGGGTGAGGGAAAGCAATAAGGAGGGTGTGGGGAGAGAAGCAAATAGAGACACAGGAACTTGGACAGGGGGAATTATTTTGGATTTTATTTTTTTGCAGTTTTATATAGTGCAAACTCGACCAGAATGTATCAGAGCGCTTTACATGAGCACCAGTTGCATTACAGACGGACACATTCATTTTTAGGCACGGGGAGATGGAGTGATTTGCCCAGAATCACATGATGTTTGAGCCTCCCGCCAGACTCGAACCCGGTTCTCCAGCTTCAAAGCGGCTGCTCTAGCCGTTAAGCCACATTCTCTTAAATGGATGAGAGAGGGCACAACTTGGAGGTTGGGTGGAGAAGCACACAAGGGCGAGCCATCACAGAGGGTGGGGAGAAGCACAAAGGCAGCGAGCGACCCTGCAAGCTGACAGTAGGTCATGCAAGATATAGCGTATGTGCAGTCTGGTACACAAAACCTAAAATATTGAGTGCACGCCCAGTGCAGCTGCCCTCTTTCACAGAGTTTAGAAGCAAAATGCATAAGATTTATAGGGTTCAGAAAAAATGGTGAGAACCGCCAGTCGTCCCCTGCATCTCCTCTGAATTCTAATTCAGTCCTGTTAAAGTTACAGCTGTGAAAAGCATATAAAAGGTTTATGGCGAAGAATATGCTTTCACAGGAACCCAAGACCAATGCGCTCTATTGCTGGTTTCTGGGCTGGCCGGTGAGAAGAGCCCTTCAGAGTATCTGAGAGCTCCTTGCATTCTGCCATTCCTAGCGGTGCCCCCCTTTAACAAAACAGAACTCCAAGTACCAGAATGCAAAGCAAAAGCACAGAACTGGTAACTCCTTTCACTTGGCAGGGAGCTCTCTGGCACAACAATTCAGAATGCAACGGGACTTACTAACCTACCTTAATGCTGTTCTGACATGAGAAGTGGAACTTTAAACTGCATTGAGATTTCAATGCCCATATGCTTTTCAAATCCAAGTTTTGCCTTGACATTTAACACCCCAATAAAAGCCTCGCTTTAAATCGTGCTGCTTGATCTTGCTCTGAAGGTGGCAGAATAGATGAACACAAAGACTAGCCTTCCTCTCTCAAATAAACGTTTGAAAAGCCGCCAGAGTAGAAACCATTAGATAAAAGACTGTCTTGTCACCCGATCAGAGTAGTGTCGGCCCCTTCCATGATGCCGAGCTTGGAAACTGAGATGAACTTTGCTGTCTACCAGATCTGGGCATAAAAATAACGGGGTCTGATCCAATTAGGCCTACCAGACGGGGAGGGTTCAATGTCACAATACAAAATGTATACAGGACCCCACTTGGCCATTAATCGATATTAATCTAAAAAGAACACAACATACACATTAATCTAGTGTGTTCGAGTATTAATCTCTTTCTTATTTCAAAACTTTTTTTCACAATTATGTTTTTCAATTTTTGACAATCTTATCTTTCCTAGTACAAACAACACAAATACATAAATCATTAAACACAAATTACAAGATATAAAGCAAAGAACACAAAAGTTTAAAGATCCAGAACTTATTGATGTCGATGAGTTATAAATGATAAACCAAATATATACTCTCAACATTCAATGTATACCCCTATTATAACATGAGGTTTAAAGGACATTTTTATAATTCCTTCTCCACATACACAGTCCAATTTCATTTCCTTTTTTTGGTTCAAAGCTTTTAAGTTTCATAATCAAATTATAATGCTGTAAGCAGAAAAGGTTCTCCTTTTTCTTCCTCAAGAAACTGCCAACGCATTTTGACCTCAAATAACCGTGGGGTATATAACATTTCTAAGAGGTCATCATCAGGGCACAATCTCACTCATTCAGTCTAAATTTGGTTCAAACCACGCCCGTTCTTCACCATAGTTCTGCTGGAGAAACTTCTCCTTTTTTTCTCTGGTGCTTAAGCTCCTTGTATGAAGTCTAGTACTAAGCCCTCCTCTTGCCCTTTGTGGAGGCTGTTCCCGCAACAATGACCATCTATTGTCCTCTCAACATAAGCAGTTGAATACTAGTTGACAACCCTCTCTTCCACAGTTAAGAAAATCACGCACCCGCGTGACAAAGGTAATAGACAAGGCACTAGCAGCAAGCGTCTCGTTCTCGTTCCAGGACAGTTAAAAAATTGTATTTACCTATTGCAAGCCTAAACATCGATTCGCTGGTGGGTGAGATCACACTGCAACTCCCTTCTGTGGCATCTTACAAAACTCAGCGCCATGAACCTGCAGCCCTGGTGTGGGCCACCATGCAACTGTCATACCACAGTACACTGCTGCATGACCTAGTCTCTTGCAATAGAAAGACAAACAAGCCATTAACATTTTTTTTATTAAAAAACATTGACAGGTTTGGGGAATTGAAGGTAATGCACTAAGGGCCCCCTCTCATCCCAACACCAGCACTCCAGCTCAGTTGGGGGGCCCAGGGGTAGAGGTGGAAGGTGGAGAAGCGCTGTCACTACCTGCCTGTAAGGGACAGAATTCAATTACAACAAGCAGCGATGGCGTTGGCGCAACACCCCGTGATTCTAGGAAAATCACTCATCTCTGTGTCTAAAAAAAATTAAATGTGATCTTCTGTAATGTAACTGGTGCTCATATAAAGTGCTGCAATACCTTTGAGTTGAATATGCGCTTTAGAAAACTGCAAAAAAAAACTAGAGTAAAAAGAAGAGGGACAGGAAAAACATGAGCGGGGGGTAAGGGGAGGTTAACTAGAAACAGACAGGGGCAGGGGGATATGAGAGCGACATTGAAATGATCAAATGGTAAGCTATGGGCAGGCTGTGAGCCCACTGAATGTAAACAACATGTCTTGCGCAAACCTCGCTCTCAACCCACCCTCCGACCCATCCAACACCGACGACGCTGCCTGCAACCTCAGACAATGGATAGACGACTGTGCCAACACCCTCGCCCCGCTGAAAAAACTCACCTACAGTGACACCACCAAAAGAGCCAGCTGGTTCACCCCGGAACTCCTAGCTTCCAAGCGTACCTGCCGGAAACTAGAGAAGAAATGGCACAGTGAAAAGACACCGGACAGCCACGCAGCCCACAAAGACGCCATCCGTAACCACCACCACCTCATCAGGTCCGCCAAGAGAATCTCCTTCAAAGACCGCCTCGACAACAACGCACACAACAGCAAGGAGCTCTTCAACATCGTAAAGGAACTCTCCAACCCCAGCTCCAACACCAACGACATCCCGCCGTCGCAAGCCCTGTGCGATTCCCTCGCCACCTTCTTCCACCGCAAGATCGCCGACATCCACGACAGCTTCAACACCCAGACAGCCCCAACTGATATCGATGCACCAGACCCGCCGCACACCATCGACCATGACCCCTTGCCAGCCTGGGCCAGCGTGAACATGGATGACACCATCACGACCATGAGCACGATACACTCCGGCTCCCCGTCAGACCCTTTCCCGCACCACATCTTCAACAAAGCCAGCAGCTCCATCGCACCCCACCTGCGCAACATTATCAATCTCTCCTTCGAGACCGCGACCTTCCCAGAGAGCTGGAAACACGCAGAGATCAACGCCCTACTCAAAAACCCAAGGCGGACCCGAGAGACCTCAAGAACTTCCGGCCCATCTCCCTGCTTCCGTTCCCAGCCAAGGTCATCGAGAAGATCGTCAACAGACAGCTAACCCGATACCTCGAAGAAAACAGCATCCTGGACCCATCCCAGTCAGGGTTCTGCAGCAACCACAGCACTGAGACTGCCCTCATCGCCGCCACCGACGACATCAGGACCCTGCTGGACAACGGTGAGACCGCAGCCCTCATCCTGCTGGACCTCTCCGCCGCCTTCGACACTGTCTGCCACCGCACTCTACGCGCACGCCTCCACGACGCAGGGATCCGAGACCAGGCCCTGGAATGGACCACCTCCTTCCTCGCCGGCAGAACCCAGAGAGTCCGCCTCCCACCATTCCGATCCAAAGCCTCCGAGATCATCTGCGGCGTACCCCAGGGATCATCCCTCAGCCTGACACTGTTCAACATCTACATGGCCCCGCTCGCACGCATCGCCAGACAGCACGACCTCAACATAATCTCCTACGCCGACGACACTCAACTGATCATCTCCCTCACCAAGGACCCCCTCGCCGCCAAATCCAACCTCCATGAAGGAATGAAGGCCGTCGCCGATTGGATGAAGATCAGCCAACTAAAGCTGAACACGGACAAGACAGAGGTCCTCATCCTCGGCTCCAACCCCTCAGCCTGGGACGACTCCTGGTGGCCAACGACACTGGGAGCAGCCCCGACACCCACCGACCACGCACGCAACCTGGGAGTCATCCTCGACTCAACGCTCTCCATGGCCAAGCAAGTCAACGCAGTCTCCTCCTCCTGCTTCAACACCCTCCGCATGCTTCGCAAGATCTACAGGTGGATCCCGACAGATACAAGAACAACAGTCACCCAGGCCCTCGTCAGTAGCAGACTTGACTATGGGAACGCCCTCTACGCAGGAGCCCCGGTCAAGCTCATCAAGCGACTGCAACGCATACAAAACGCCTCCGCACGCCTGATCCTCGACGTACCACGCCACAGCCACATCACCCCCCACCTGAGGAACCTGCACTGGCTCCCCGTCGACAGGAGAATCTCCTTCAAACTCCTCATCCACGCACACAAGGCACTCCACAAGACCGGCCCAGCCTACCTCAACAGACGACTCTTCTTCTACGTCCCCAACCGCCAGCTCCGCTCCGCCGACCTCTCCCTCGCCACCGTCCCTCGCATTCGAAGAACAACCACCGGCGGCAGATCCTTCTCCCACCTCGCCGCCAAGACCTGGAACACCCTTCCACTCAGCCTACGACAGACCCAAGACCTGCTGACCTTCAGGAGGCTACTCAAGACCTGGCTGTTCAACCAGTAGCGGCACCCCCCCCCCTTTTTTTCCCCAGCGCCTTGAGACCCTCGCGGGTAAGTAGTGCACTCTACAAATTCTGTGATTGATTGATTGATTGATTGAGCGCATGTGCTGTCTAGCCCAGACCTAAAAAACAGTTACAGCGCTTTTTCCCCATGTTTCCCCCAAAAACAAAAATTAGCTACATTAAGGCAGTTTTCTCAGATCTCTCTAGGGGAATCCACAAACCCTGTGTACTTTTAGAATCTCAGGATGCTGGGAAAAGGGCGCAAATTTAGCGTGAATACCTTTTGTAGAAAAAAAAGTGAAAGTTTAAGCACGAACTCTCCCAAACAATGGAAAACTTGGTAAAGAGATTTTTTTTTCTTTACATTGGATGGCCGTTTAAATAATAAATGTTATGTTAGTAGCTTGCCATTTAAAAAAAGTTAAAGCACCTCTATTTCGTAGAAACATTTTTGGGGGGTTTAATACAACCAGCAGGCCCGTAGTTCTTTCCCCAAGTACTCAGTTAAGTCAAAAACTCAGGTAGCATTTCTTATTACGTTGTGGCCGGTGCGAACATAAGGCTGTTCGAAGGGCGAGACAGTTTGTCTGTAAATAGACAAGAGACTGGCATTCCCTTTCAGCTTCCATCAAAATCCTGCGACAGCTCGGGTCAAACAAAGTGCTGGTGTTTCCATGTAATGCCCCTGTAACACCAGTCATCTGTCGTCTCGATGATGTCAACAATGCGCGCTTTGTTGTCCACGCGTCTGTTCAGTACAGAAAAGCCCTCCCGGACAAAAGTGTCAGCAATTTAGACAGGAACAAGAAGGTAGTGCAGCTCAAAATGGAAACATTTGCTGTATGTATACTTATTTAAAACATATCCACCTAGCTGGCAAACAACAGTAGCATTCGGATCAAAAGAGGCGGGTCTCTTCAACTCCCTCTATTAGGTTTTCATACTGGCTGGATGGAGTCAGGCAGGCGGGGTCTAATTCTGTTGCTGGGGTTTCCTTTTGCAAATCATTGTCACCAGATGCGTTAGTCTAATAGGTTGATGTAAAACAACCAAAGACGGAAGCTCCCAGGATGCACTGCTTTATTTAATGGACGTCCAGGCCTGGAGACATTGCTGAACTGTAGTGCCAGTACATTCTATTTAATGTCCTGGGTTTTCCTGTTACAATCCATTGTCATCTAGTGTGTTAGTTTGATTGGTTCAATGTAAGCAAACCAAAACTACACCTCCCAGAATAAATCAGTTTGTCGTATGAAAAAATGGGAAAGGAAAATATCCTGATGACATGGAGCCAAGTGGAATCTTGCAAAAAAAAAAAAAAAAAAAAAACTAAAGTAAAACAAGCATTGGCAAAGCCAATAGGTCTCGGCAATCCCAGAACTATAGGCGCTGGCAATTTAAATGCATTTGTCTACGGCTCTTGGGCTGTTTTTATTAATATACACAAATGCATAAACACTGCCAACGCCTATAGCTCTTGGATTTCAGAGACCGATATGCTTTGCCAATGCTTGTTATTTCTTAGGATTTGCAAATTAGAAGGAAAAGACACGCTACCTCTTAGATGCGCCTAAAGTGGATTACCTTAAAGCATTTGCAACACAAACTACGAAAGGAGGGGGCAGGAACAAAGTGAACAAGCACTACAGGCGGGGGTGGGAACAAATGAACACAAACTATGGCGGGAGGGGGCAGGAACAAAGTGAACATGGACAACGGGAGGGGGCGGGAAGAAAGGCAACAAATTACGGCAGGAGGGGGCAGGAACAAAGTGAACACGCACTACAGGAGGGGTGGGAACAAATCAACACAAACTACGGAGGGAGGGGGTGGGAACAAATCAACACAAACTACGGAGGGAGGGGGCGGGAACAAATCAACACAAACTACGGAGGGAGGGGGCGGGAACAAATTAACACAAACTACGGAGGGGGGGGCGGGAACAAATCAACACAAACTACGGCAGGAGGGGGCGGGAACAAAGTCAACACAAACTACGGCGGGAGCAAAGTCAACACAAACTACGGCAGGAGGGGGGCGGGAGCAAAGTCAACACAAACTACGGCGGGAACAAAGTCGAAAACAAAACAAACTCCTGCACAATCGAGACTATGTGATCATTTACATTTCGCAACACATTTCCCAGACTTTATTTTCAGATCCAAGTTACACCTGATGGTTGAGGCATAAGTAAGCAGTGAGGGTGAGAAAGTGCATCACATATAGGCCCCTCAGAATGTGGTTGTAGGAAAGGGAAGCATCTTGGGGCAAAACATAACAAAACAAGACGAGACGCGTGGCCAAGAAACGCGCTCTCTGGTGAGGGAGGGGGAGGAGGGGTGAGGGAGGGGGAGGAAAGGCAGATGGCGCCTCGCCAGCGATGCGAGGAATGGATGGCGCACGTGCACGCCATCGTGAACGCAAGCTGGTCGCCAGCCGAAAGCCAGTGGGTTTGCACTTCCAAAACCCGCTTACTAAAACTCTCGGCCAGACCAGGGCAAGCGCTGGTGCAGGCCGAGACCTAAAAAAGAGGGACGGGGAAAACACGAGTGAGGGCAGGGAGTTTAGGATGGAGGTAAAGAAGAAACGGACAGGGGCAGAGGGTGAGACAGAAAAGACGCAACAGGGATGGGGGCGGGTGGGAGAGTGAAAAGAAGCAGCAGGGATGGGGTGTGTGGAAAACACGAGCACTCATATGAAGTACTTAAAGACAAATAAAAGTGTAGCTCCAAAAATGGGAGCAGTGCATGGACACAAGTACTTGGTTCATGCTCTAGGGGAAGGCCAAACACAAGAAATGGTATGACGCATGCATGCCACGAACGACGGGAGCAAAGGATATGCTACCGATGTTAAAGGGAACAAATGGCAAGCTAAGGGTGGGCTGTAAGCCCACTGAACGTAAACATGATGTCTCCAAGAGACAACGCATACGCTTTCTAGCCGAGACCTAAAATGGAGGCTCTGTGATAAATTATTTGCCTATGGTCACACAATTTGGTCAAGCAGAGAGGCCGGGTTTGATCCTAGATTTTCCAGCTTCACTCGGTGTAGTTCAGTCAATAGATGGGTATTTCGTTCTGCCATCAAAGGTTAATGCGTTGTCTTTAATTATTCGAAGATAGAGCCTGGATGAAGGCAGAATCCACATTTTATTTTGGGACGTTTTACATAGCGCGTTTTTTTTTTAAAGGCACAGGGTGATTTGCCAGGATTCTGGGATCGGAACCTTGCTCTTTTTATTACATGATCAGCATTTGTAGCCACTAAGCCACATGGCCTCGTGTTAAAGCTCGGCTCATTTTGGGCTTGAGGTTTCAAGAGGTCTTCAAACTCATTCAGAGCCAGGCCTGTGGCTCGAGCTTTCAGTGTCTCGCCCACTTCTATGCAGAACTGTGCATAAATGGCACAACAACTAGATTACAAACAGCATGAGACCTGTGCATGAATAGCAAGACTCCTAGATTACAAAGAGGTTGTGGTACCCCTACGCATGACAATATTGCAAATATTTAAAGAATCCCATTACCTCGAACATAGAAGAATCCGCATCTACATAAGAAGGATGCAAAAACTGCTTCTTTTGCAAAAAAGTGCATGAAAAGTACATTCAAAATGTATGACACCCATGTCATTTCAGACATGGAGGGATGGTGGCTGCGAAGTGATGGCTGATTTGTACCCTGGTGAAACTTTTATAACGTATGAGCAGGCATGTGGGGACTTCCCACTGGGGCATGGACACTATTTGCACTATGTGGGGCTGGCGGAAGTGTTTAAGGTTACATGGCCCTACGACACATATGCTACACATAATATTAACCTGCGGTTCTGGACGTCGATTGATCTCCTTACTTTACACAGTGATGAGACAGGACACTGCGGGACCTCCCCCAGGGCGAAGGTGACTTAAGATGCAGACTTAGGAGCACCCATGGATGACAAGACTTGGACTGCCATTAGTGTACTCACACATACAGTATCATGTAATGCATGCTTCAAATTGGTGCATTACAATTTTTTGCATCGCACGTACATGGCACCAGCGAAACTACATCATATTAACCCTTCCAGAACTGATAATTGTCCACGATGTGGTGAGGGCGGAGCGGATTTTCTACACTTAGCTTGGAGGTGCCCCGGGGTGCACGCATTCTGAACCTAGGTGAGGGACAATGCGCAGAGGGGTACGGGAATCCCGATCGAATGCTCTCCGCTACACTGTTTACTGGGCCATGTTATAAAACCTAAAGGGCGCAAAATGGACTACAAATGAAAGCAGCTACTTTTGGTGTTAGCAAAACCTAGAGTTGCTATAGACGGGGCATCGCGCACCCACAGTGGATGCATGGCGCCGCGATGTGAGTGAGTGGTCACTGGCTGAAGAAGTAGATATGAGCATGAGCCGAAGGGACGAGAAATTGGTAGACGGCCTCAGGGAATGGAGGGAAATGTGTGAGGTATTTTTGAACACTAATCAAGACGTGAGTGACTCGCGTGTCCCCGATATTAGTGGGAGTGAGTCTGATGGGGGAAATGGGCGATAATGGCTGGAGCGAAGAATCCCAATGTGCTGCTGTGAACAGTAAAGCTCTGTGCCAGACTAGCCGACTTATTAATGAATGCTCTGTTAATTGCTGCCAGTTCTGCCAAATGTGTCTGTATATCTGCTGCACAATCAATCAATCAATCAGTCATGTCACTTATAAAGCGCACTACATACCCGCGAGGGTCTCAAGGCGCTGGCACAGATGCTGAAAATGAAAATAAAGGTATTAAAACAAAGGTAAAAAAAAAAAACATTGAAACTGTATGACACCGAAAAGAAATACTATGGCTAAATGGAACTTATACGCTTGACTGAATCACTAACATTGGTATTGTAACTAGTAGTGTGCTACCTATTCGCAAAGCACTTCAGCGCCTCGTCAGAAATAGTTTTACCATGCCATTCACTGCCTTCCTTGTCCATAGTAAAATGGAACCTTTCAGGTTTAAAGGGAACTCCATAAATTGTGGTATTTCAGCCAGAGACAGACACCATATGTGGGCTAGGAAGATTTATTAGTCAATCTTCTTTTAAGCAAAACGATAACATAAAGCAAGATCCGTCCATTTGGTCTCTGGGTTCCTTATCGTCAGGGATATGTAGAAGGCTCCCCATGGATTATCCTCCGCATCCGGCAGATTGAGGTCAGGTTACCGTAGAGGAAAACAAAGAAAAGAGAAATAGTCGTCACTCTGGGAGCCTGTGCGACTCGTATGCAAAGGGGAAAGGAGTGAGGGAGGAACACCAGTACCGTCACCAACGCCGTACGAAACGATTGTGTGATACAAATAGAAATAAGAAGGAAACAAAAGCGTTCGCCTTGGGTGTTAAGGGCTCAGGGTTCTCCTCCCTCCCCTGGGTTTTGGGCACTTGTGGGAGACCCCTTTCTGAACCAGGCACGCACTCGATCACGTACCTCTGGGAGCCACGCTCCTCCGTGAGCGTGGCTGGCAGTCTCGCGGTACCGGATCGGGTCCGGCTCCCGTTCGTAGTTCCTTCCTCGAGGGCTGTGCTGAGGCTTCGGAGTCCCCTGCTCTGCGTAGCGCGGCGGGGCTTGATCAGCGTCCTCCCTCTGTTCCGCGGTCTCTCTCCGGCTCCTTCTGGGTTCGTAGCTTCCGTGATCCCAATACGCGCCAACCTCCTCGGATTCCGTATTGGTTAAGAAAGGACCCTCCACATCATCAGGTGATCCTATTGGTGCATGTGACCCTGTCCCGTATGACGTCTGCTCCTCCCGGGTGTGGGACGCTGAAGATTTAAAGGGACCGCTACAATCCTGGTTAAGTATATCCCAGGGCGACTGCAAAAAAAGTACAGGAGAGATATAAGGAGGTAACTGGTCATCCTCCTCTTCTTGCATTGAGTCCTGGGAGGGCACATCATGACATAAATATTGTGCTTTCCATTGCCAGATTTTGTACTATATCATTTTGTTTGCAAGTTTTCATTTAGTTCGTCATAGTTGAAATGTGTTTTTCAGATTAACCGGTCTAGAGGCTTTGGTCTTTGTATGATGTGCCTTCGACGTAAGAGTCACTCAACATTTTTGCACCATTTTTTTACAGTTCTGACCACAGTTGGGAACATAGCAGGCCCAGGCAGGCAGCCATTGCTGGGCTCAGGAAAGTATAGAGAGCAATACGGTCATGACCAGGGGTCAAATTGATTCTGCCTGACCCCTACAACCTGGCTGCACTCCAGCTTTCCTCTTTAAGAAGGGTAGTTTTGATAAGTAATGTTGGATTTTTCTTTGTTGTTTCTCTTAAAGGTCAGTTTTGCTCGCTGTAGGTCAAACCCAGCCGCAGCCCGTGCAGTTAAGAGCGGTGGGGCGATAGGGCCGTGTGGGGGGGATTTCGACAGACGACCACAAGGGAAAATGAAATAAATAATTAATTTTCCCTCGTCATCGTCGGTCGAAATCAACCCCCCCAACCTGGAACCTACCGCCCCACCGCTCTTACCTGCACGGGCCGCGGCTGGTCGAACCTGGCCCTTTTCTGGCCAATAGGTTCCCCCCCTACATGATTGATCAGTGTGAGAAACACTCCCCATCAACATCGTAGTGATCAGCAGGTCACAAGGAAATACCTCGGCTAGGTTAACTCAGCCTTTCATCCTTCCAAGGTTGGTAAAATGAGTACCATTACATTTATGGCATCACTGATTATTTATTGTACTTTTGCAAAGTAAAACTGCTGCATGATGCTGTTTTATAAAGAAAGCAGGTGTTGTTATAAAATTCTTTTTAACGCTGTATATTCTGCGACCTCATAAATTGAAGGTAACAGGGTGGCAGCAAAAAGGGGGTGGAGTCACAAGGGGTGGAATCATGAACAGAGTCTGACAGTCAACTTAAACATTTTTTTTTTAACTCCGCTCTAATGACACTGGCAACAAGGACAAATTTGATAGTAAATCTGCCGCAGCTTGCTTAATTGGTCACAAACAGCATTGTATGGTTTAAGGCAGGGTTCTCCAAATTCGGTCCAGGAGGGCCAAATCCATGCCAGATTTTTAGCATGTCCCCATTTAGATAAATGTAGTTATCCTAAGATCTGGCATGGATCCGGCCCTCTAAACCGACTTTGGAGAACCCTGGTTTAAAGCACGGCTGCAGAGATATTTGTGTACCCAGCCATTATTTCGATGTAATAACAGTATGATCACTCGGATGGTTAATGCACTAAGTGGGAAAATATGTGTGCAGTCTTATCACAAGTCTAACTCATCATAAAAGAGTATAGAGGGTTACTGTGCTTGCTACAAAGCACCACATCTAATATGCAGATCACAAATTTGTATTTTATGTAGACAGCTCAGTGTGTTACTTTTGCTGCAAAGATCCTTGTGTTACCTGCAGGTCACAAGCTGTGATACTTGAAGCATGGCTTAGTGATAATGAACTGGCATCAGGGAGCGAATGCAATCTGCAAGGTACAAGTGTAAAACCCTCCTGGTTTTCCCCTCATTCTGCCATTAAGGTAGCTAAAAAGGGTTCCTTTGAGTAGTAATAAAGACTTAATTAAATGGTTATTAGTGTATTTACTCATGTAGACAGATATATCTGATCTTCTTACAGTGCTTTTATATCTCTTAAATCTAGGGCCTAAAAAAATCAAGAACCTGGCTCTAAATAAATCATAGTTTAGGTCAAGCACTTGTTAAGTAACAAGCTGAGTGTCTTTATTTCCTCAATGGCATTAGCATCAAGGAGTTAGGCTCAACCTAGCTCCCAACCAGGAGGAAACTCCAACTAAAGAAGTGCTGATGGCCCTATAAGTGAAATATACAAAAAGTGATGAATGGAATGCTTGAATTGATCTCAGCCACTGGTAATTACTCGGGCGGCATCCTAATCCATCGTTATTGTGCGCACCATGCCACCTCAGTCTGGACCCAGCTATATGCAAATCAGTCTTGACCCTGCTTCAGCGGGAACAGTCCATCCCAAACTGCAAAGCCAAGTCCTCCCTGAATCGAAAATGAAAATAAAGATGTAAAAAAATAAAGGAAATATAAAAATAAAGTTACTGTGTCGGTGACACTGTGGTCTTCTTAAAAGGAGCAAGCAGTGCTCATGTAGTTCTTCTGCAGGGAGACTGACTTATAAAGTCATCATCAAGTCACTTTATTTTGGTTCTTAAAAAACCATAAAAGTACACATAAAATATACTCACTTAAAAACATAAAGATTTTTAAAAATCCACTGTTAGTGTACATAGGTAAAAATAGAGTAAAACATGATACAACCATGATGCTCCAATAGAATATTCACTTAGCTGGAGTTATAAATAAGGCATAATACATCTGGTAATGTCCTAGGCTCGCCCAAATACCCACATAGTCAAACAGTTCCCAGAGGGACAAAAACCTCAGAAGGAGCTCTAGAAAGAATGGGCTCGAAAAGGGTCCACTATGCCGGCCGGGAGTTCTTTGACAGGGGTGCTAAAAGTAACTTCAAGAACACTAAGGGGCCGATTCCGATTCCGGCCGGAAATCTCTCCGACCGAGCCGGACCCGGAGAGAATTCCGACCGAATCGGACCCTAGCAGTCCGACCGGACGAGTACGATGCATTCGCATGCTATCGGACTCGATTCGGTCGGACTCCCATTGAAGTCAATGGGAGCCGGTCGTACAACGCGTACGCGGGCTCCCATTGCCTCAATGGGTGCGAGGCGAACAAGGGCGCCCCCTACAGCGGGTACGCGTCCATGCGCATCGCGGCGTACATGCACAGGTAGGGGGGACCCATGGTTCCCCCCTGTGTGCGACTCGCGCACCTACGCGTACAGGGGGTCCGACGCGGACCCCCAAAGTCCGGCTCCGACAGCTCTTTCGAGCCGGACGGCGCGAGTCGGTCGGACTGCTCGCGGCGCGCATCGTACTTACCCGGCCGGGAAACGTCTCCATAGCGCGGTGCGCGTCGAGTCCGAGCGAGTCGGTCGGTGCGGTGCGGTTCGGACCCGTGAACGAGTCGGTCGGCGATTTCGTGTGCGCTCGCATCGTACTCGCTCGGCCGGACCCGCGTACGATTCGGTCGGGAAACAGGGCTCCGAATCGGATCCGGTAAATCCAAATCCGATTCGGAGCACTACCGGCCGAGATCGGAATCGGCCCCTAGATCTTCTAACCAAGTTAAAGTGCCTTGTGCTGTATGAGAAATTAAAACAACAGAGCCCCCACCTAGATCTATTAGTTTCTCCCCCCCTATTCTTGTAAGGCTAATTGGACTTGGGTGGATTGGGATCAACTAGGAAATGCAAATTCTAATAGCTAGCTTGCAGGAGGCGCTTGGAGTATACCAAGTAACCTGCTTGAATTCAGATGCTTAAAGCAATACAAACGTTAAAACAATAGGGACACAGCCATTGAAATGTTAGTTTCTCCCTACTTTTCTTGCTCTGATATACCATATGAGCATAGGTAGCCGGATATTGAGTAAACAATACATCTCCTTGTATCAGTCTTACAAACTCTGAGCATTAGGCCTGTCGTCAAGCCCAAGAAGGGGACAGAGAGGAATGATCCAGCGAGCGCGCTCATTTGCATAAGCACCGCAGAAAAACAGTAAGCGTTTCTCATTTTCCACTGCCTGGCACTGCATGGGACATTGGTTGGTGGAGTTAGCGTCGCTGGTCCATGAGGCAGTAAAAGAGGAAATAGGTAATATCCCTAGCCTGAATTCAATGAAAAGAGACCTTGAAGATGGCACATTGACGTAATTCATGAATTCTTCAAATTGGGGGCTGCATTTGAAGGACAGGAACAGATCTGTAAGGCTACTCAAAGTGGTTGCAGAAAATTTAGTGCAAAGGACAGCATTCCAGTAGGAGTGTTTGACAGATTCACGAGTGCTACTTGGGATAGCAGTGTGAAAAAGCCAAAAGTCGGTCAGTCCTAACCTGACCAGCCAGGTTTTGACATGGGATACCCAGGGGATTTTGTGTGCCGAATGATGGGCAAGTATTTCTCTGAGACACTCCCTATATGGAGCTAATGATTCTAATGTCCCCAGTCTAACCCAATATAAGATAGTCTTTAGGCAAGCTATATCTGTAATTTGTCTGATGTCGAGATCGAACCTTAGAGGGAGCAATTGGGTACTTTTTGGGTGTCTCAATAACGATCTAAGGAAAGAGTTTTCACCTCTATCTAATAGGTGAAGATTACGATATCCCCACAGTTCAGTCCCATATAAAACTGCTCCACATACTTGGGCCCTATATATTTCCAACGCTGCTTCAATGACATACATGGAAGCTCTATTTGCAAATCTGACAATGGACCCAGCTTTGTGTTTCAAAGTCAGTATGCTCTTTACTAACTGAGCGGCCCACCTGTTGGAATAATTCAATCTCACCCCTAGAAAATCAAATTCTGAGACCCTTTCTAGTTTAGCTCCATTTAAGACCCCATTCCCTCTAAGATTTTTCTTATGGCTAAATACCACGTATTTTGTTATAGAGTTATTTATTTCTAAACCACGATCTTGGCAAAATAGGCTAAACCTCCCCAAGAGAGTGTTTAAGCCCTGGACTGTTTTTGAAAGAAATAGTGTGTTGTCTGCAAAAAGGAAACACAGCACTTTGGACCGAGCAATTTTAGGGGCGTCATTCGCACAATCCACTAAGTAAGAAATAAATTCATTAATGAACAATAAAAATAAGGTGGGTGCAAGAACGCATCCCTGGTGGATGCCACACCTAATTGGAATATTCGCTTTTTTCACCCCCCAGGCCCCATCTAACCCTGGCAAAGTTGTCTGTGTACATATTCTTGATCAGCAGCAGTAGCCCTATAGGTACCACACTTTTCCACTGGACTTAACAAAGTTTTGCCCAGAGGACCAGGTCAAAAGCTGCTCGAAGATCTATAAATGGGACATATAGTGCCCTCCTCCGGTCCATAACAACAGTTTTCCATTTGACAGTCAAAAAACGAAAGCTCTGGTCCACAGTGCTTGTGCTAGCTCTAAAGCCTACTTGTAGTTGTGATAAAACACTGTTGGAATGGATCCATTTCCAGAGTTTTGACAAGAGTTGTTTGCTGTAAAGTTTTTGTATGTTGTCGATAAGACTTATGGGGTGGTAATTACCTGGAACTAGCCTTGAGCCCTTTTTAAAAATGGGGATAATTTCCACCCTTTTCCATGAGTCAGGCATGAGGGCTCCTGCTGTAATTGTGTTTGACAGAATATTAATGTAGAAACTTCAAATCAGAGGTTCGAAACAATACAAGTCAGAAGGAATTCTGTCCAGCCCTGGGGCTTTCCCCACTTTTTGCTCATTCAGCGCATTAATGGTTTCTTCGGGAGTAAAGTGAAGTTTCTCCTCGCCAGTAATTCTGCTGGTAGATGGGGGTCCAGGGCTATAAGTGCCTTCCACCGACAATAGCTCTGCATAAAGAGTTGTAAAATGCTTGACCCTTTCCCCCTCAGAAATATAGCATTCTAGCTGGGCTTGGTCCTTACGACCACTGTGAGTAACCAGATGCCAGAACGACCTAACATCCTTCCCCTTCGCTGCTTCCAGCAAGTCCTCCCAGACCTTCACTTTTAAAGTCCATTGGTAAGTGCTGTAACAAGACTGGTAAGTGGTTATCCGAAACACAGAGTTGGTTCTTCCACAAAGTGAAGTAAGGCAGCAACCTTAGGTCGCCACCTAGTGTTGGTGCCAGATTGTTACAAAAATGCACACAAAATATCTGCGCCATTCATGGAAGTATCACAACCTTCTGTAGGCAGTGACCGACGGAGACAGAACAGAAGCATAGGCGATGGAAGTAGGGGTGCTGAGGGTGCTGCAGCACCCCTAAAGTAACCATGCTGGAGTTCAGAAGGTGAATAAATAATATAGATGCTTTTACATTTTGTTTTTATCTTGGCACATACGCTATGCTTTCAGAGACAGGGTTAAATGTCAGGCTATGGGCCAGATTTAGATCTCGGCGGACGGGTTACTCCGTCACAACGGTGATGGACATCCCGTCTGCCAAAATATAAATCCCATAGGATTACGGAGTAACCCATCCACCAAGATCCAAATCAGGCCCTATGTCTTTTGGAGATTTGTGTTTACTTCTCTTTCTCTAACCACACAGTTAGAGGATTTTATAAAGTGAACTATCTGACAATCTTGCTGGGGTACTGAGAATAAAATTAAGACTGTAAGATGTGAGTTTTTTTCTAACACAAAACTGAAATACCTATAAAAGCACAAATAAAGCAATGTTTTTTGGTAATTCTAAAGTCTAATGGAAACAAACTTTAATAGGGTCAAAACAAATCAAAATACTTTACTTGCTGTTGTGCAAATGATAAATATTTGCTGAAACCCGATTTCTACACATTATTGTTAGTGCGCTGTATAGTATTATTGGTGAAACTGCATATGATTGTGAATTTTGAAGCCATTTCAATGGAAGAGGTGCTGCATGTCCACACCATACTTTAGTAATATATTTGTGGCAGTGTACTCCACAGTGCACCACTGACTACATACCACACCTGTGCCACTCATGATGAATGGCCGTGGCTCTTTTGCTGTACTTCTTCTTTGTGAAAACTTGGATTCTCCACAATCCCTATGACTTCAGTGATGTAACAATGATGGCAGCACCCCCATTCTGTAACTATTCCAGCACCACTGAATAGGGTCACATTAAATCCTGGAAAGGAAGCATGCTAGATTGTGTGAACCTACTGTCTAGACATCAGTCAGTGGTTCAGGCTTTCTGATGTGCCTCCCTGACAAATCAACACATGGGGACTTTACCCAAACAGTTCCAGGGTAAATGTTTGTTTGGTGAACCCACTCCCTCAATTAATGAAGGAGTGATAAAAGACTTACTGAAAGAAAATATTTGGTTTGTAAGGGATACTCTGCCCTGCAGGTTTTGCAGGGATCAGCTGCCAGCAACCTGCAGCCATTTGTTCAGTAATCAAGAATCGATTCACATTTTCCAGCACTGTGAGCTCTTCACACAAATCCCTACAAAAGCTCCTCGGTTTTCATCTTTGTGAGGGTTGCTTTCTGCAAACCAAGGAACAAAGAGAATACAAATTTTCAGCGCTCCAGAGTGACTGTTCTGCCAGGGCACTAAAAGAATTCAGTCTCTGTTTGACAGGCCCTTGAATGACTGAAGTAGGCCTGCAACACAGAATTCTGTCGTTCCTAAAAGTGCAAGACCTGAGAGCAACTTTGTCAAAGAGCTAAAGCAACAAGCAATATCTTGTTGTTATATTATATTGTTGATTTGAGGATGTGGCTTAACAGCCAGAGCGGCCGACTTTGAAGCTGGGGAACCAGCTGCGAGTCTGGCGTGAGGCTCAAGCATCCTGTAATTCTGGGCAAATCGCTTAACCTCCCCCGCCAAAAAAAAAAAAACGAATGTGTCCGTCTGTAATGCAACTGGTGCTCATGTAAAGCGCTCTGATACCTTTGGGTCGAATTTGTGCTATATAAAACTGCAAAAAAACAAAACAATTGGGCATGAACTGTGAATCACCACTCCTTTCCCAAGACAATGGTAATTGATATTATATTACTCCCAGTGCAAATGCATATATGGTTTATGCCATGCTGTTTTGTCTTGGTAGTAGAATACAAGGTTTATGGATGAAAAATCTCACTGGATAGGCCTCTGACTATCAGCAATTTTATTTAATTTTGTCAAGACATTGCCACATGTAATTTGTGAGAAAGTAAGCAGTGTTTTCTAACATACGTGGTATTCTGTGCTAATGACTGGAATTTGAGCTTTGTACTGTTGGAATGGATGTATGAATGCACGTTTTTCAGGACTCTTGCTCTACACAGTAGGTGTGATTGGGCACCATGTATTTCCACTGGCATTGCATACACTTGCACGTATATTTATTCTACATATATACAGTATATGCAGAGATGCGCTGACTGTTGTATGCTATTTATTACCATTCTTGGGTGTTGGGAGGGGCCGTGACTCCTGAGAGGAAAAACCTTGAATGGGTCATGATGCCCCTGACCTCCATCAACAATGGTAAATAATACCATAGTACATTCTGAGGCTGTTGCCATGACAGTTTTTCATGTGAACTTAGTTTAACAAAATGTACTTAACCAAAACCAGGATGCAAGGGGTTAAATTTGTGAAGTAAGTTAAAATCACATTATGTGGTGTGTACGTAGAGCTATCCTAAAGACGAGCCTATAGGTTCTGCCTGACCATTCTATCATATTTTATTAACTGGGCCTGGTACATTTTTAACAAGTATGAAAGTATTTTAAGACTTTTAAATTCATATTTTTGAATTAAATTATGTTGTATACTTCGTTTTTTGTTCCTTCTCATCTGCATATCCTTTTTAATGTGATTGCATGATGGCTGTGATGTTAGTAATATGAACCCTGGTTTCTGGAAACTTGCTAGGGCTTTAATACTGCTCATGTATTGCACACGCACGTTATTAGATCTTATACCTATAGGACAATTTTAGGACCTTGGAGGGTAGCATGCTGGATAGTAGTGTTTTATGTAATACCAATGCAATGCACACATACTTTTTGAGTTACTCTGCCCCTTATTTAGAGCAATGATAGTTTTTATTTTTTAGAAAGAAAAATTTAATTGAATGAAATGTATTCTATTTTTATCTGTGCTTTTATGGTCATATTGACCGAAATAAAGATTTTTGATGATGATGATGACATTGAAGAGACCTCATTAGGAGAGTTGGTCCCCTGTGTAAAGTAATTCTATGTCAGGACCGGAGGCTCCGATTATGCTTAGTCTTTCACCGCCTTTATTAACATTAAAACTCATAACAGCCAGAAAGACAAATTTTTGTAGATAATTGAATGTAAAACAGCATATGATCAAAGAAAAAAACACCAACTCCCATAACACCCAGGGAGGTTTCCAAGAACATAGTCCTTCCTTAGTGTCCACAGCCAAGGTCAATACATAGTCCCTCCATTCTGTCTGTCCCTCCTCTTTCTTCGCTGCTCGGCAGCCAGTTAAGTTCATCTTTTTTTCCTTGTCTGTCACTTACTGGTTTTGGACTGTTATTGTCATTATTATCAGCTTATTTGTGACCCCTATATGGTTATATGCTTTGCGCTATTTGGGGATTGTGGTTTTTGGCTCAATTGCTTGTTTGTTTACTTTACAGATTCCTAACCGGCCGCGGAAGCGTTCTCGCTCCTTATGCGGCCGGTGCTATTCCACTTGCGGTGCTCTGGAGGCTCGCTAGGGGGACTCTCACGTCTCATTGGTTGCGCATCGCGGCTCCTCAGAGGAGGAGCCACGTTGCAGTCAGCGAGTCCGTGAGCCTTGTCCCCCGCTGCTTCTCACCTTACGCCCGGCTTCCCGGGTCGGTATTTTTTCCCTAATTTCTCTTCGTGACGCCCCAGCAGGGGTCTGTATTGCGGGAGCTTCCCCGCGGTGACGCTTACGGGCGAATTTGCATGCACAGTTCCCCTGGCAGTTTCCAGCGCGCGGTGAGACAGCAAGCCCTGTCAGTTACCCTGAGGGCTTTTTGGCCGCTGTGGGCGAGTGCAGGCCTAATTTGCGGTCCTTTGGGCTGCAGTGTAATTTTTTACCAGTCCTCCGGTCTGCCCATACATTTCGCCTGGTTTTTCCCCAGCCTGTTATTTAGAACGCATTGCCCTTTAATAGAGGGGGATTTGAATATTTTCATTCTTTAATTGTTTTGCCTTGCATTTTCCATGCCAATAGTAATGGAGGCACAGAATGATACCTATGAGGAGGAAGAGGTGCAGGAGTACTTACCTTATGATGATGATTTCTTTGAGGCCGTTGATTCTTCTATCTATAGGGTGGTTAACGAGGTGGTGGGGCCCATGGAACAACGCCTGTCAGACAGAATTGTTCAGGAATGCGCAAAATTGGCGCAAGCACACGCGGAGCGGCCGGCACCCACGGCTGAATCTG
This sequence comes from Calotriton arnoldi, assembly GCA_963921515.1. Lineage (NCBI taxonomy): Eukaryota > Metazoa > Chordata > Amphibia > Caudata > Salamandridae > Calotriton > Calotriton arnoldi. The sequence goes on from CAWUFW010003385.1 coordinate 951,926, forward strand.
TTTCAGGGGAGGGCCCCTCACCCCCTAAGAAGATGTGCCCTGAGGGGGTGGATAGAGACACGTTTGCGCGCCTTAAGACAGCCTTCCTGGCAAAGGTAGCGTCTTCTCCCCCGTGCCACTTCCGGTATCCGAACCCCAGGGGTCTCCTGACCCAGCCTCCCTGGAACCTGATGAGGATTCCCAGGGGGATTTGGATGACGGAGCAGGTCCCTCTGCCCTTGGCGCCCGGCGGCCAGCCCTCCTTCAGCCCCGGGAGAAGACACATGTATGTTGGACCCGGACGAGGTTATTCATCCCCGGTCCGCGGCTTGGGCTCCTGGGGACAAGGTGGCCAAGTTTGTCGCAGGGCGACTTCGCAAGCCTTTGGAGAAGGAAGCTCGGAGTTGCCTAAGGGCAGAGTGTTCAAGACCCACTTTGGAGGGGAAGGTTGCCTTCACCCCGGAGTTGGACTCCAAGATGGCTACTTTCCTGGCGAAGTATATGAAAGATCCTAGGAAGGGCATAGACAGATCCTGGCGTTCATGTCAGGATAAACTCCTCGATGCCATTGGCCCTATGACCAAAATCTTGGACATGGCTGAGGAAGCTAAGGTGTCAGGATCCCCTATTTCTCCTGAGACCCTTTCTAATTGGGCTCAGAGAGCTATTATCTTTATGGGCAACGCCAGCTGTGCCTTGTCAACTGAGCGCCGCCGTTCATTGTTGATTAAGCTAGATCCCAAGCTTGGGGATTTGGCCTCTTCGGAGGCGGGGGCAGTGGCACAGGGGGGTCTCTTGGAGACCCCTTTTGTAAAGGAGTTAGGTAAATTTGTAGCAACATTTACCTCTTTGCATAAGGCCCAATCCAATATCAAAAGGGTCTTCAACCCGCAGGTTTTCCACGGGGCCGGCCGAGGGAGGAGCCACTCGGCTGGCCGAGGCTCCCAGCACAATCCTCAAAGGGGACAAGGCTCCAGGTGCGGACAGTATAATTCCAGCGCAAACTACAACAACTTTTACCCGACCAGAGGCCAGCGTTTCAAGGGATGCGGAAATTTCAGGAACAATGCCGGTGGCGGCAATCCCAGCGGTAAGTGTTATACCAGCGACTCAGGTCCACATCGGAGGCCGATTAGCGGCCTTCCGAGACGCTTGGGCGGCTATTACATCAGACGCATGAGTTCTACAAACTGTTCAGGGGTTTCATATCGAGTTTTTCGATCATCCTCGTCAGGAGAGTTACCCCCGTCCCATCTCCTTCACTACCCACGAGGCACATCTGATCGACGAAGAGGTCTCCGCGCTGCTTCGCAAGGGAGCCATTTGTCGCTCAGCTTTGCATCCCGACGGGTTCCTAAGCAACATCTTTTTGGTGGACAAGTCCGATGGGGGATGTCGCCCGGTTACCAACCTAAAAGAATTCAACGGTTGGTTGGTATACCGTCATTTCAAGATGGAGGGAATCCATCTCCTTCGGGACGTCCTGCTCCCGTCCGATTGGATGGTGAGGTTGGACTTGAAAGATGCGTACCTGGTAATTCCAATCCATCCTCCGCATCAGCGTTTCCTGCAGTTTTGCTGGAGAGATCTAGTCTACGAGTTCACCGCCCTTCCATTCGGTCTTTGCTCAGCACCATGGTGCTTTACCAAGGTGCTCCACACGGCGGTGGATTTCCTCAGGGCCCAGGGCATACGCATGATAGTCTACCTGGACGATATCCTCATCATGGCGCAGTGTCCCAAGATCTTGTCCATGCAGCTCCAACAGACGATGTCCCTGTTGCAGAGCCTGGGGTTTGTTATCAACGAGGACAAATTGGTCCTCAACCCTTCTCAGAAGGTGTTTTTTCTCGGGTTTGTGGTCGACTCCATTCGTTTGACTCTGAGTCTGCCGTCTTGGAAGATGGCAAAGATTCGACACAAATTGCGTCAAACCATCTCGAAGACTTCCACGTCACTCCGGCAAATTGCCCGGTTGGTGGGCTTGCTGTCCTCCTCCATCCAGGCAATTTTTCCGGGCCCCCTTCATTACCGGGCCCTTCAGCGGCTCAAAGCATACCATCTGCGGAGAGGGCTGTTGTACGACCAGTCGGTTTCTCTCTCAACAGAAGCAAGAGAGGAGATCGCTTGGTGGCTAACCCACATGGAAGCGTGGAATGGCCGGGCGATTTTCGGCACGGTTCCGGACCTCATCATAGAATCCGACGCCAGCAGGTCAGGCTGGGGCGCCTGATATGGAGACTTCTCCACCGGAGGCGTTTGGTGGTTAGACGAGCAGAACTTCCATATCAACTGCCTGGAGCTCCTAGCAGGATCTTTCGCGGTCCGTTGCTGGACCAGGGACAGAGTGCAATCTTGCATCCTTCTAAAGATGGACAACATCTCCGCGGTGCGCTACGTCAATCATTTGGGAGGTCCACGCTAGCGGGCCTTATCGAACCTGGCAAAAGATTTTTGGGGTTTCTGCTTGGCCCATCATATCTCGGTAACAGCAGAATATCTTCCGGGCCAGGACAACCAGGTTGCGGATTGGCACTCGAGGAATCTCCGCGATTCCAGTCTTTGGAAACTGGACCCTCAGGTTTTTCAGTGGTTGGGAGACCTGTGGGGACCATTCTCAGTGGATCTCTTTCCATCGCGCCCGGACCACCAGGTCCCGAAATTTTTCAGTTGGAGACCGGATCCAATGGCAGCAGCCACAGACGCGATTCTCCAGGATTGGAGCCAAGAGAAGGGCTACGCCTTTCTCCCGTTTTCAATGATCACAAGAGCGGCGGCTCAGATTTGTCGGCAAAAGGCAGAAGTGGTCATGGTAACCCCATGTTGGAGGTCACAAGTTTGGTTTCCAGTTCTTCTGGAACTTTCCTGAGATTCTCCAATCCGACTCCCCCTATTTCCTCACCTGCTTCTGAACCCGGACAGAGAGCCGCACCATCTGATCTCCCAGGGTTTTCTTCGCCTCATGGCGTGGCGGCTTTCAGGCAACGATGGTCGCTCCCGGCCTTTCGAGACCGGCTGAAGCCCTCTTGTCAAAGGCTTGGGCTGATAGCACCACGAAACGTTATTGGTCCGCCTGGACTAGATGGGTTTGTTGGTGTCTTCGAAGGAATTTGGATCCCGTGGTCGCCGGCGTTGTTCCAATATTGAATTTTTTTGCAGATCTGGCGACGGAGGGCTTAGCGTATCGCTCAATCAATGCGATAAGATCGGCAGTTTCAGCGGGCCACAGCCCGATAGACTGCTCCCCAGTGGGGGAACATCCGTTCATCTTCAGGCTTCTGCGTGGTATTCGTCTTTCATTGCCCCCAGAACCCCGCTATTCTGCCTTATGGGACGTCAATTTGGTTTTGAATCTTTTTCTGTCTTGGCAGCTGAATAAGTACCTTTCTTTAAAGGAAATCTCAGCCAATCTGGCAATGTTGTTATGTTTAATCTCCTGCAGGAGAGTTTCTGATGTCCGTGCCTTAGATATCTCGGCGAGAGTTTTCTCCCCGGACGGGGTAGTGTTCATGGTGGGTCGTCGTACGAAGTCCCACACACGAACGGTCTCGTACCCAGCTTTTCCTGATGCCCCGAAATTGTGTTGTGAGCTGCCTCAAAGCATATGAGGACATTACTCAGGAACTCCGCCCTCCGGGCGAGCGACAGCTGCTTATCGCTTTGAAAAAGCCGCATAAAGCTGTCTCTTCCTCCACTATAGCCAGGTGGGTGCGTTGGGTCATGCAAGAAGCGGGCATTGACACAAAGCAATTTGGAGCGTACTCAGCCAGGGGTGTGATGGCTTCCAAGGCTTTTTCTTTAGGGGCTCGTTTAGAGGACCTGATGCTTGCAGCGGATTGGTCCTCGGACTCAACCTTTAAAAGGTTTTAATTTAAGCCCATCATAAAGGTTGCTCAGTTGGTGGTAAGTAAGCTTTGAACTAGCATAATCGGAGCCTCCAGTCCTGACACAGAATAGAAATTTGCCTAGCTCCGTAAAGGTAAGTTTCAATTCTATTAAGGACACGGAGGCGAAGATTATCCCACCCGGGGCACGACCTTGTGTGAACCCACCCGTAAGATGGTAAGTAAGCCATTTCAGGTTTCATTTTCTCAGTCTTAGCTGGGTACTGTAGTTGGTACAGTTGTTTTTTCTTGTATGCTCTTGGTGATATCTTGTATTTTGGATTGGTTTTCTTTTGGAAACCCTTACACTGTCTCTACTCTTCTAGGAAACGACGGTTCAAAACAGGACCAGTGATGGATTTGCGTGACTCGCGCGAAGAAAGAGGAGGGACAGACAGAATGAAGGGACTATGTATTGACCATGGCTGTGGACACTAAGGAAGGACTATGTTCTTGGAAACCTCCCTGGGTGTTATGGGAGTTGGTGTTTTTTTCTTTGATCATATGCTGTTTTACATTCAATGATCTACAAAATTTGTCTTTCTGGCTGCTATGAGTTTTAATGTTAATAAAGGCGGAGAAAGACTAAGCATAATCCTCGCTTCCGTGTCCTTAATAGAATTGAAACTTACCTTTACGGACCTAGGCAAATTTCTATTGTTACATATATCTGTGAGGCACTATACAGTGTTTTTTCATTTCAATTTATTTTATACAATGGCAATAAACCTTTTCTTACATATGCAACATAGCAACCCTGTAGTTATGTTTCAGTTGCTTAGTCTGTAGTAAAAGTGTTTTTTTTATACTAATAATTTTTGCATCTAGTGAGAAATCTGCGTGTAACCTTGCTTAAAAAAAGTATTTGGCCAGAGAAGCGTGGTTTGTAAACGTGCAGAATGAACAACCACAAAGTAAAGCATGTAACCAAATTAAGCTTTAAAATGGAATCCGCTACCTATCGATTGCTTTGTTTTTTTATTTGGTGTTAATCTGTTCAGCACTTATTTGAATACGGCCCCAAAAAATTATATTTATATGAGAGTCTGGCTTGTAATCCTGATGTGAAATCGAAATCCAGCAATACATCTGTACTAAAAGGATTTAAAAAACTCAGGATATTCCTTCACAAATTGGAAAAGTTTACTCTCTCAGGGTTACCAGCATGCTCCAGGGAGGAAGAACATACCTCAAATTTTGAGCCCATTTTTTTTTTTTAATGAACCTTGATTTGCAAGGCATGAAGCTAATTTTATTGCTTACTTTTAACTTAGCATTAACGATAATGGGGTGACCCTGTGTTCCTCAGAACCTGGGCATAAGTAATATGAATTACAATGCATTCTGTTGGGTAAAGCAATTGCTTAGCGAATAAACCAATCTATACCATCAAGAACATAAGCATGTTTACTTCTATATAACCATTAGTGCGAAGTAAGCAATATAGGAATTAATCTGAATTAAGACACACTGCAAATAATATCCTATTTATTTATATCATTAATGAAAATCAATCAAGTGTATGGCTGTCACATACATGAATGGAAACACATAACATAGAGAATACGACTTTGGTGAGCCATGTTACATACAGTGCAAGCATGCTGTACATACAGATAAACAAACAAATACAGATTTCAACAACCAAATAAACACTACATAGACAATACATAGAAGTGTGGGTCCGTCCTATCTATACAACAGTCCTACAGCAACCCTCTGAGTTCTCTTATTCTTAGTTTGAGGGCGATGAAGCTATGGACATGGACTGATAAAAAGCGTTGACGTTTCGACCCAGAATGTACGCATAAGTAAATATACGTCATGACGGGTCTCCCCCAGGACTGGTTAAGAACCAAATAGACAGCCTAAACAGAAAAAGGTAACCTCAAGTGAATGCAATGTATAGCCTAATAGTCTTGACTCTCGTGTTAAAAATATGACAGTGGAGATAGGGGTATTGGGGCAATAGGCAGGGCCGTCTGGGACCCCAAAGCCGCCCTGGCAATTTTCTCGGACCAGCCCCTGGGGAAGCACTGCCTGGCTCCGGGAGGCTCGAAATGCTTGCTTGCTGCTTTTGTTACTATGTGGCCGATATTGCAGCACCGCTGCAAAACCAGCCCCCAGTAATCAAACCGGCCCCTAACGCTGGAAACCCGGCCCCCAACCTTCCAGCCTCCCGGGGAAACGCCCGATGCCCGGTACGGCCAGTCCGGCCCTGGCAATAGGAAGTGAGGGTAGGGATCTGGAAACAGGGGCCCTGTGCCTATTAGGTGATCATACAGGGTGAATGAACTCAAGGTGCGGCTGAAGAATATGTACTGTGCCCAGTGTTTTCTGTCTCTTAGATGCAAATGCTCCGAATTTTTTATATTTGTGTTTCACTGAAGCGAGTTTCTTCTTTCTTTTAGTCTTTTTTCCTACGAAAACAACATTACTTCCTATAACACATTCACAAACAAATTTCCAGAGCCATGACCACGCTGAGGATGCTGGGATAGATGTAGATGAGTCTTTGTTGTGTCCATCACAAGTTATTTCATAGTTAACGGCCTCTGGGATTGTGGGTCCACCTCCTCATGGTGGGGTCACTGCCCCCTGAAAGCAGACTCCATGTTTATTCTCTTTCTGATTCTGAGATTACTACGGTTCGAGTCTTTTTCCGAACACTACACATAATCCTGTTCACCTCCTTTAAGTCAGGAGAAGATCCTATTTCTCTTGCACCAGATGCCATTCTTATGAGTGGTCCAAATAATGAGTTTGATACTCCATAGGCAAGCTCATGTAATGCACTTTGTAACTTGTATTCAAAGGAAATCGTTGAATTTATCATTCAATTTCTTGATAATGTTTTCCAAAGGGGTATGGCTCGTTTCGAGGGCCCCTGGAGATTAAGCCTATTTCAACCACCAATCTAATTTGGAACAAAGAAACAAACTGGGTATTGCATTTATTTCTTGATATGAAGATGCCAAGTTCATCTGTTTTTAAAGTCATACAGGGTATACAGGAAGTTTTGTTAAGAAATCGAATGACATCTTTTGTAAAAGTCCCAATTTTGCAGGCTGGTTGCTATTATTGGCGCTAAAAAAGGCCGTGGTTGGGTGCTCTCATAACGAACTGGATTGACACAATTTGCACATATTTCATTGAAAGTAGCAGGTTTCAGAGATGCCTGAAAAATCCATAAAGGGTATATTTTTGTTTATGCATCATTTTATGAGCAATCTAGGTTAGTGGGGTATTTTACTTCTGATGTCCTTGGGCCCCCCTGTACTGCAGATCCTCAAAATGGGGCAAATACCCTGTTAGCACTTGATTCTCAGGGTAGTGAGGCATTGCTGTCCAAGGCTTACTCCAGGAAATGCTGTGGGCTAGAAACTCCGAAAAACATTTGCAACACTCAAAAAATCACAGCTCAGTCAGTGCTTTTTCTTTTAAAAGGGAATATACTTGACTACATGCAAAATGTAATCTTTTGCAAAAAATTACAAATGTATGCCAAAGACCAGGAGGAAATAACACCATGTACATGGCATCGCACACTACATGGGATGGGGGCTAAAGAAAGATCACAGAAGTCAACTAAGTGTAGTCTAGACTCTGTAGGTATAAGAAACCTTTAAAAATGTGCCCACCAGTAGAACCTGTACCCCAAGTTATGCCTTTAGGAAGTCATGTAGTTTGCAGTTTTGAAAGATCAGGCCTACTGGCTTTGTCACAGGGTGTCAACCATACATTCAACAATGAGAAAATGACCATTTCATTATCATAAACTTTTCAAGATGTGAAAATAATTAATAACATATTTAGCCTTTCACTATTGAAAAAAGCCATACCTATTGTCTTTGAGATACGTTCAAAAGCAACCATTGTAAACAATGAACAGTTCAGTGAAAACTATATTTTTGGGTTGGGGCCCTCATTTCTTCTGAGTGGCTTTTCAACACCACACAAAGCCTGCCCTTCTGGGAGCTTTGCCAGAACAAGATTCACATTTTTCAAGCCCTGTGCTGGGGAGTATGAGGTGCTTCTCTGGCCCTGAGGTGATTCCTTTGAAACTGCCATAGGCCACTGAAAATGTCCTTTTTTTCGGTGCACCAGCTGGGCAGTGGTGGCTCGCATAGTAATTATTACGTTCCTCCGTATGTCCGAATTTACTACCCCCCACCCTGCCCCACCCCGCCCACCGCACGCCCTATGCGAGCCGCCACTGCTGCTGGGCCGGCATTTCTTCCCAATCCCTTCTTGCCCACTCCAGCAAGAGACTGCCCCTGCTGTTGTTGGGAGCTGACACTCACAATTCTGTCGTCTGTCATCTTCAATCTTTATGTTGAGCTGCTTGGTACTCTACTCACAGATAACAGCATCAAGATTCACCAATATGATGATGATACACTCCTCTACTTGAAAGTCTCCTCCGCTGCAGACATCCAACGCCTCAAACACTGCTTGCACATCATCCAGACCTGGATGGCCAGGACTACCTGAAGCTCAACCCAACCAAGACAGAATTCCTTTTATTTGCCCAGAACAATAAACAAGATTCAGTACAAGTCTGGCTCAATGACATGAACCTTGATGGCTTCAAACCCCAACTTTCACTGAATGCCAAGTTACTTGGATTCACCCTAGACAACAACGTCACCCTCAAGGAACACATTGCCAAAAAACACAAAGATGGCCTGGTACTAGCTCTTTCTTCTTAGTAAAGTCGGATTGTAACTTCCAGAAAGCAACTTTAGAACTGGATGGTGGTAATGCCCTGCTTGGTGGTCTCCCACACTCCACACAGGCACCCCTTAAGGAGATCCTACATATTGCAGCATGTCTCCTCCAAGACCTGAAGAAATAGGATCACATCACCACCATCCTGATGGAAATCCCTTGGCTCCCTTTGCCAGACCGCACCATCTTCAAAACTAGCTACATCATTTACAAAGCCATCACAACCAGCATCTCCACTTATCTTGCAGACAAGCTCGCCATCTCTGGTGGTTCTCAGCACACCCACAGCAAGGACACCATCAGACTAAGAAGTATAAAAAAGACAAAACAAGACAGGAGGCCTTTTCTGTCTATGCTCCCAGGATCTCAAACAACTTCCCTGTATCCATCAGGACCGCCCCAACACTGCTCCAAATTAGGAAAGAGTTGAAGACTCGCCTCGTTAGAGAGCACAACATTACAATGCATTTACTATCCACAACCCAGCGTCCTCGCTTATTACTCGTTGACACTGCTTTTCTTTGGCCATGTACAGCGCTCTGCTGCTTCTTTACTAGGTTTGCACTATAGAAATATCGCATACATGCATACACAATAGTTGAAACTGTGCGAGGGTCACAGACCAATGCATTCCAGGACTGCTCTCCGACCCACCTAGACACTTCCTTCATCAGTGCCAGACATATGATTTGATGTCCCAGCTGCTCTCACCTGCCCGCTTGTGATCACACGTGTAGGCAGCAGGGAGCCTCCTCCTCATAGAATGGAAGATTTGTATTCTTTTGACCTGCAGCTGCAGGGGCTTCCAGTCGGGCTCCCCCACCTAGCTGAGTCAGGGTTATTGCTCAGGTGTAGTCCAGCACATACCATCTTTAGAGGTTTGTGAAACATGGCTTCTCAGGTCAACTTTATTCTCTGACAACTAAACTAGAAGTTTTTATTTCAGCAGTACAATACAGAGTAAGCAGGAATAAACAATTTCATGAAATATTACAAACTGGGGTTTTAATGACTTCTGCTGTGTGCAAGAAAGAAGTTAGATTCTTTTAATGGTTGGGGAGCTTACTGGGCATGCGCATTTTCAGCTGCTCATGCCAATGATGTACCAGGGGTGCATTTATGTCTTTAATTCGTATCAAGCTCTTGTTAAATTTAATCTCCCCCTTTCCTTGGACCTGGCGAAAAGCATTCACTCTTTTTATTTGCCTCTCCAGGTTATTGACAGGGGTACAGCTGTAAGAGTTGTAGTACACCTGACATGATAATGTGAGATTCTCCTAATGAAATCATTTCCTTTCATTCTTTTATTTTTAATTTTTATAAAACTCTTTTTATTAACATTGCTCAATAGACCATACACTACATGAATTGCTTGCAGTGGTATACAGTAAGGTGGATACACTACATCAATGCTAGGAATCGTCCCGAGGGATTTCCTTTCATTCTTGAAATGACAGACGATTGATTAATGGATCAAGCCCACTTGGGCTATATTGTACCGTAATGATGCCTTAATGTGTATTTTTAATGGTTGAGGATAATTTGATGATTTGCCAATTGGGCTTGATTTGGGGGTGATTGTTTTTTACATTTACAGTGACTAAGGGATAGTGTTTTAAAAAAATATTAACAGTAAATAAGGAATACTGTCCTGAAATATGTATTACACACAGTTAGTATGTCTGGATTGTGTACATCTTCTTATTTGATGGGTATCTAATGTTGATTATAAAATGGGAAATAATTTCTACCCGCTTGTGAGATTTCATTACTGCTAGCAGTGGACAAATTGCAATTTTCTAATGAAATGTTGCTATTATATTTTTAACATTTTTTATGCCTTTTATCTATATGTTTCTTCTGTGTCTATGCTTTTTCTATAATACCTTTTATAATAATTTCACAATGGTTATAGGGAATGTTTTTGCACAATATAAATGGGTACTTTTGATTGTATGACCTTTGTTGTGAAAAGGACTGTTTGGCCAAAACGCATCGCCCTGGCTGCTATGTGTTCAACGCTGTTGTGAATTAAAGAGAACTACTGACGCAGATGGAGTTGCCTTTTTCTTCCATATAAAGGATTTGCCTTGCATATTTAGTGGGGTGACTCAGGCCCCCACCGAGCATGGCAACAGACCGCATTGGGAAAATATTTTTCAACCGCATGCCTAAAAATTTTCATATGCATGTATAAATACATAAATCATGTTTTATTTTTAATTTTTAGCTGGAATGCAAATTTCTTTCAAAGTACTAACGTGGAAGACTAGCTTAGTTCTAGAAATCCGGTGCTTACATTTCTGTACCTTGGTGCATATAATGAGGACTATGCAGCACTTCTCCCCTTTTGGAATAATTTCATTACCGAAAGTATGTGCTCTACCATGTATGTTTAATTCTCAGAATCTGAATGATATGTATTTTTTTTGTAGAATGATAAAATAAATTGTGTAACAAGCCTATTTGTGTTCTCTCCTTTTTAACTTAACTGTGATCTGATTTTATTGTAAGTGCCACATGAACTTAAGCATTTCAATAGAAATTTTTTGTTACTTGTTAAAATATTTTTTTTCAAAACTATAATAAATTGGATATGCAATGTAAATCTCAAATGGCCAAGTTGCTGTTTTTAGCTTTTTAAAGAAGTATGCATAAAATGTTATACTAGAGTAAAATTGAGACAAAAAAACAAATAATTAAAAACAAGTACTGAAGGTGGCTAAACTTACTCTTTATAGATTAAGGTGGCGTAGCCATTCATTAAAAAAACAGCTATGGAATTAGCAAAACTAAAGGTCATAGGCCGTGATCCTGACAAGTCAGTCAGTCTTTCATCTTTAACCCGGACTTTGAAATGATCACTTTCTGTTCTAAATGTTTAATAGCGATTGGAATTGGAGGGATAGCCCTCAATTTCCTAGTTTCCTTTCTCAGTAACAGAGCACAGTCAGTCTCTCTCGGGGATTTTACCTCTTGTTCTTTCTCCCTGCTGTGTGCGGTTCCGCAAGAGTCCTTGCTGAGCTCCACATTGTTCAACATTTACGTGGCTCCACTGGCCAAATGGATTAGAGCCTTTGGCTTTAATACAATATCTTATGCGGATAACACAGAAATAGTTGTTTCCATTACCAGCAATGTAGAGGAGGTAGCAAGTAGGTTCAATCATTGTATGAAAGCAACTTTCAACTGTATGAATAACCAATGCTTAAAACTGAACTCTGATAAGATGGAGGTACTTCTCTTTGGGTCAGATCTATCATTTTGGAATTCTTCCTGGTGGCCTTCCATGCTTGACCCATTACCTACTCCAGTTACTAAAGTAAAAAATGTAGGTGTCATTTTTGACTCCAAACTAAAGTTCACAGACCAGACGAACCAGCTAACTTCTTCCTGTTTTTTCTTTTAAAGATATTGAAAAAAGTTCTGCCATCCATCTCAGTGGATCTTCAGACAACAGTGGTGGTCTCTTTAGTGTTATCACATCTGGACTACTGCAATGCTGTATATCTGGGCATGCAGCAAGGTCTGCTAAAGAAACTCCAGAGGTTGCAGTTTGCAGATTTCCGACGTTTGAAAAATATCAAGAAATACGAGTCGGCCTCTAAAGGGCTGAAGGAGCTTCATTGCCTTCCTATAAAAAACAGAGTGGCTTTTAAAGCACTCTGCATTGCTCACAAGGCCCTTCATGGTATGCTCCTAAAAAAAGCCTGTGATCAGCTACAGCTAAGACGATGCAGGTTCCTAAGATCAGAAAAACATCTTGGGGTGGTAGGAGGTTTGTTCATGCTACATCCTTGTTGTGCAATCAAATGCCGCTGCCATTAAGATCTCAATCTAATTTGTTAATTTGTCAAAAGCTTTTGAAAACTTGGTTTTTCTCCAGTTCTCTCTAAGGTCCTGTTATGGTTTGGTTGTGCTTAGCATTTCTGTAATACAGACACCAGCGCCAAGACGCCTTTGGGAATTCGTCAGGCTATACAAATATTAATCAAATCAAATGAGTTATAATAGTGTCAGATGAAAAATTTAACATAATAGCCCGTGGTATAAAAGGGATATAAGGATTGTATTACTATTTTACCTAAACCCTGACTTCCTAACTAAACTACACACTAACGATTTGATGTTTTGCAACAAATATGTGTGAACCAGATACAAGAGGAACACAAGCACAGGGAGTGTAGTTTGCAAACATCTAGTTGAGTAGTTCGTGAGAAGGATCCTATTTTGTAACTTAAGAAGCTTGAGTCTGTGGGATAGAGCATTTTATTGGAAAATTAACTTTTTTCATCATAAAGTGATTATCTGGCATGCTGACAACTAGTGCTGTGTGGAATTTTTAAAAAAAGGCGATGAAAGGTAGCAGCAGGAAAAAGAGACTGTTCCAATTTAGAAATGATCTTCTCCAGTGACAGTTTGGTGTTCTACAACATTTACTCTGTGGCTTTTGGTGTCTCTAGGAATGGAAAGAAGGGGCTCACACAAGAGAGTGCAAACTGTTATGTTATGTGTATTTGTAAAGCGCATTGTCACCCGTGAGGGTATCCTGGCGCTGAGTAGTTTTGTGTGCTGAGCCCTACTTATGGTAGGTTGGTTAATTAAAATGCCAGGTCGTCAGTTTCTTGTGGAATTCAAGAAGAGAGTTGGATGCTCTGATATGGCGAGGAGGTCATTCCACGCTTTAGGAGCGATGTAAGAGAACACTCGTCCTTCTGATCTGGTTCTGTGTATGCGTGAGATATTGGCGATAAGGAGTCTTGCAGAGCGGAGGTGTGTGGATAGTTGGTGAAAGGAGATGCAACTGTTCAAGTAGGTGGGGCCTGAGTAGTGGAGTGCGTTAAATGTGTGTGTGTGTGTAATTTGAATTAAGCACATTGTGTATTGGAAGCCAGTGTAGTTCCCTGAGGTGTGGTGTGGTATGAGTTCTCTGTGGGAGGTTGAGAATGAGTTTGGCAGCCGAGTTCTAGGTGGTCTGTAGTCTTCTCATGAGCTGTTTGGTGATCCCAGCGTAGAGGGTGTTCCCATAGGCCAACTTGCTGGTGACAAGGGCGTAAGTGACAGTTTTTCTTGTGTTGCATGGGAGCCATTTGAAGATGTTCCTCAGCATCTTCAAGGTGTGGAAATAGGATGCAGTGACGGTGCTGACTTAAGCAGTTATGTCCAGTTTGCTTTTGATGATTATTTTGCGGTTCCTGGCGTGCGTTTTGGGCTTGGGTTTGAGTTCGGCCAGCCACCAGTTGGAGTCCCATGGTAAGGTGTTCTTGCCGAATATTACTACGTCTGTTTTGTCCCTATTGAACTTGAGACAGTTGGCTTTCATTCGGGTCATGCAGGAAGTGAACTTGTTTCTTGTGTGTTGATTTGCGTGGATATCATTGGCCAGCAGGAACTGGATCCAAGCAAATGTCTAATTACGGTTGCAAAATTTGTGAAATTCATAAAAATTCACATTATACAATTTTTGCGTTAATTTTTGCTGACGGGAGACTGGTTTGAGTTAAAGGTCTGTAACCAAGAGACATTATCTGCTCATAACAGTCTTCTGCTGGTAGCTCATGTGACTTTTTAGTGGAAGATATGCCCTTGAGTTAACATTTAATGTGAGATGCCAGCAAACCCCATTTACAGCTAGCTGTTTGCATAATTTTCAAATTTTCACAAAAAAACCTACGAGATTTTAATTTTGAAGGCCCGTAGTATGAACCAGAGTATATCTGTTTAACCGTTAGTCCTTTAGTTTGTCGCAGGTAACTCACAGAGGAAAATGCACATATGGAACCCATCTTTGCAAAAGCCATTTTAAAGGACCTTTAAATTGATGGCAAACCAAAATGTCTGTGGTGCTGCCGTTCACTTCGATATTAATTTGATGACCATGGCTGCTGATGTGACATTTATTGCTATTTCATTTATTTTGACCAGGCACGTGTGAGATTGTCTGCGGACCGTCCAGGCAGCTAATGTGCTGATGGTGTAGTTTTGTGGTTCATTGCTACTCTTATAAAATACAAAGCCCTTACAAGAAACCGCATCTACTTGTTTCTGACAGGAAACTCACTGAAGGCAGAGGAAACTGCAGGGGTGTCGTGTATAAACCAAAGTGTTGAGGTCTTGAAAACACTGAGGAAGGCCACATTAAAACAAAAGGAAGTCTGTAAGGCCGAGGGTCAGTGGGAGGTTTTCCCATGGGCAGAAAGTGGAAATAGACATTTGAAAACATATTTAAGAGCAGGCGGCCTGTAATTAGACATTTGGGACGTCACAAAGTTATATATGGATTTGTAAACAGGATCCAGTCTGTGGTGGAAGTCTGTCCGGGAAGCGTTCTAGCTCCGGGATCATCATTGTATTGGGTCGGATGACAGAATCGGTTGCAAGCTTTCTAGAGCTCATCGAGTAAGCAATGGAAGTTCAATTCTTTGCCAAATTGATGAAATCATCTACAGGAATATTTTTTTAAAAAAAATTGTTTTTTTATTAGGCGTTTTGACCTCTTTGTAGAAAAAGAACTTCGGTTTACAAAAGCTAATTTTTATTAATTTAGTCCGAGCGGTTTTTTCAGTAATGTTAAAGTTTTATAAATAACCGAACCGGCAATTTGTGCTTAATGAGGTTCCCGTGTGCCCTGCTGTTTTTCCTCCGGTTCATTGGGTATTACCCGCTCCGTTCAAACACCCACCGTGCAAGTAATACCAGCTTGAATTCCAATCAGGGCTTGTAGTCTGTGACCTGGGGATTACTTTTCATGTTCATCACAAAGCTTGCGGCACGTGCGTGAGATGGAGTGCAGCCGTTGAAGGAGCAGTATGTTAGATGCGCGCCAACCTGAGGGTAGGAGATTCGGGTCTGAACTACAGTGATCCAAAATGAAGTCCCTTAAAAGTTTAAAAGTTAAAATATAAGCAAGGAAAGCCTCAGGATCTGGCCGACGGTGCGCGTGTACCCCAGGGAAGGAAATCCTAGGAAATACCATTTCACTTTTGGTTTGCAGGGGTGAAGGAAGCTTTCTTCTGCTCTCCCCTCAGCTCAGGGAATTTCAAGGGGTTACCTGAGTCCCCGGGAAGAAACCTGGGGTTAATGTGAGTTTTGAGCAGGAGGGTGACACAGCAATCCTTTCACCCTCGTAGACCATGTAAATATGTTGGCCAGTACCACAATCCAGATTTTATAAACTGGGGATTTGGCTGGCTGGTGGTGGTAGTGGAGATGTTTATGCCACAGTCTTAGTGCGGATATAGGCAACCCTCCCCACGCAATATGAACATAGCATGCACTGTAATAAATAATCACACAAAAACAGGTTTGTTGGAAAACAGTCTGCTGCAGGTTTATTTCATACAAGGAGTATGCCAACGTGGTGGAACCTACGGGCGATCCAAGGGCAGGCATCGGTGACTGACCTAAGCTGCCCTGCCGCCTGATGAGCCAAACTTCACCGTGTCCAACCCAATTGGTGCTACCATTTATGTGGGGATTATCCCACTTAAATACCGTGGACCACCAGTCCATGACTTTACTCACGCCTTTTTAGTGGCGGAGCGTAGCAAGGCAAGCCCCCGGTTGCTCAGGCTTACAACCGCCCGAAGGACCAACGGGGCCCGGACGTTTATCCAGGGTCCTGCCGTAAAGACTCCAGTGGGCGGGGGCAGGTATAAATACCTCGCCCCGACCCACTGGGAGCTGGAAGTGACTCGGCCATGGTGCCGAATTTTGGGGGACAATCCCGGGGGGTCCCCGTAACTGGAGCGCGGGTGTGCCGAATGCGGCACTAAGGTGGCTGCCCTTTTAGATGGGTGCCCTACGTGCGCCGCGGGCAGCCTCAGATTGCCCACGATCCTTCTCCTTTCACCGCCTTGAACACACAGGCTTCATGGTTGCCACCAGTTTGGGATTTTACCTTCCAAACTTGCATTTTTATATCCATGCCAGTGAAAACAAATTGGGAAAAGCAGTCAAACCCTATATTTTACACACTTGAAAAAGCAAAAACATGAACTTAAAAGATATTTGAGAGCTAGCGAAATGATTTCTAAATGATTGATAAAGCAAACATATAATTACCATGTTATAAAAAAATACTGAGAATTTTACGCAAATTCCTTTTCACCTACCAGCTTCCAGCTCTCCTGGGAAAGCAAAAGCTGGCAACCCCAGAGAAGTTTGCGCAAAAGTTCAAATGGGCGCTGTGCAAAACCTGTGGCAGTGGTGAAGCAAGGCTGCTATTGGCCCCAGTATAAGCAAGAAAAAAATGGATCCCACTTTGTGTCACTGCACCTGCAGCTCTGCTGATAGCCACGCCCCTGACCTGCGACGCAAAGTCACGTTTTCAATGCAATCAAAATAGAATTTGCTCACTTGCACTAGCAAGTCGTTTGTAACCATATCTTCAAAACATTTTAATGTAATAGGCCTTTCCTGTCAGTCTGTGGTGTAGTGGTGTAATTGCAGCTTTTGTTTGAAGAACAACATGCCCACATTGCTTGTGAATTTTTGCATAATTTCTTCTTCCTGTCAATTGTGGCTCATCGCAAGATCTTACATGAAAGTGGAACTATATGTTTTCAGCAGTGGGTGGGGCTTTGAGTTAGGCTCCCTTCCTCCAACTCTTCCAGTGTAATGTACTTCACGTTTTCTTCCTTTAGTGGCCCGTTGTCATTCTGTTTCCCTGTCCCAATTTATTTGCCCTTAATGCTATTTTATATTTTCCTGTCTAAACATAGCTGCAGCAAAATAGTATTGAAATACAAACTTTCCTGTTTGATTTTTGCTGGGAGTTGGTGGTTTTGATAGGGTACGTGGGTTTCTTTTGACTAAAACACAAATAAGGCATGTTTCTGTCCTCTGGGTTGCATGAGGCTGAGTTGGTGTTGCAGAGGAATATGTTGTTAAACGGGTACTTCTGGAGTTTTCTCTCACTCGGTTATGGTATTTCAGTCTTTAGTGTCTCATGTAAAAAAAGACGTCAGGCAATTGTGAATGTGTCATAGGGTTGGGCAGCCTGGATTGCACGACTTGTGTGCATGAGAAGAAAAGGGCGTTTTCTTGGAAAGAGTAATCTATATTAGGGTGTGCAACTTTAGTTCTTTTAAAGCCCATTGACCTCTAGCCATCTTTCTCTGACACATGTATAAAATAGTGCTTAATTTGTGCCTGTGGTGGGCACAACTGTTCATTTTTGTATACCAATAGGTATTTTTAATTTTCAGGCTTTCACCCAGAGCAAGCGAGAGAAAGGCAGAAAAAGAAGCAAAAAGGAGTAAGCGAAAGATATGAAAACCGTGACAGAGGGAGAAATCAGGGAAGGAATAAGGACCTGCAAGAGTGAGATAAAGAGATAGGAAATGTAGGGTGGAGTAAAATGGATGGCCTGAGGGGGACTCAAAATGAGGCTCCCTCGGTATTCGGTAAAACATGCGTTTGTCAGCAACGGTTTTTGAAGGAAAGCTTTGTGCTGCTGCTCCTATTTTTTAATGTTTGTTTTTACAAATTAAGCACTGAGACCACACAAGGCTGAGTGTGCTGTTTAAAGCTTGAGGGTGTGTAGTACAGTGTTTCAAAAATATGAACACATATAAGGTAGCTCAGAAGGGCAAGCACATATCACTGAGATCTAAGTTCAACCTGCAAGATTTGAATCCTTGATGCTACGCTCAGTCTTTTATTGTTCCAAAGTTTATCCGTATCATTTAGGTTACGCAGTGCTTAATTTGACAGGTGTTTGCCATTGGGGCCCCCCGATACTCATTTTTGGGGACTGGCATTTATTTTTCCTCATCAGACATTAACCGAGAGCAAGAGAGAGGAAAACACACAAAAGGGAAAAAAGGAGGAAAAGAAAGATGGAAAAAGCGCCTGTGAGGGAGGGCAGGGAGATCCCGAGGAGAATCCCCCTTACTTACCATATGCATTGGTGCCACCGCCAACGTCCTCCGGCCGGACCTAGAAAACACAAGAAAAACAAAGGACAAGAGCCAGGACTCTCCTTCCCCTACAGGCGGAAGGTGGAGCTGGACGCAGGAGTGACCAATCAGGACACCCAGGAGGGAAAGAAAAGAAGACCAACGGCTGCGAAGGGGAGAGGAAAGAAGTTGAAGATTGGAGGCGCAGCCAAGAAAACCCGGAAGAGACGGAGAACGCGGAGTCAGCGGAGAAGAACACCGACAATACCGAGAAGCCTCTCCTGGATGAGCCTGGGATCGAAGACGTTCACCTCAGGAAGACCCCGTAAGAGTGGAGTGAGGAGTGGTGGTTGCCTCCGGAAGACCCGCACAAGCTGCCACAACTCGGGAGAGTTGCGGCAGTCGCGGTGCATTACCCGGTGGGGGAGGGGGGACTGAACGTGAGGGGATCGGTAGGGCTCTAACGATACAGGCAGAAGGTCGGGATGAGGGACGGGACAGTGGTGTTTCTTTTGATCATTTTGTTTCTTCTCTTCCCACTTCATTTTTCTTTCCTTTGTTGGGGTTACCCGCATTGGCATAATTTTTAAAGTAATGTTGGCAGCTCTAAAAGTGACTTGACTGTTAGTTAGTATTACAACATATATGTTTACTTTGTTCCGAAGATACTAATACCTGCAGAGAGGTATTAGAGAACGTACCTGCAAAGAGATATTAGGACGTACCCATAGAACCTGAGAACCACTAGAAAGAAACCCCTAGTGGGTAGTAAAGGTTTATTCCCTCACTGTGGCCCTTCCAGAAATAATAGGAATCAGCCAGAAAAATCATAAGACAGGGAAAATCCTGTTCCTCTTATATTTTCTTTTTATCTCTCTCTCTTTTTTTCCCCCACTTTTAATCTGTAATCAGAGCATATTGTCACCTTTGGTGTGGTGAAGGACTCTATTTTAGCCAAATCTGAATGGGACATACAACTACTTACCGCCACCTTTTTTTCTTCTTTCTCTTAGCTTCCAGGTGACACCCTCCTGGATGAAGTTGATGATCTAGAAGGAGAAAATAAAAAGGAAAAATTGAACAAGACCGTTTTTTTAATATACTAAATTCACTTATAACTTACCTGACAATAAAATAAGTCAACATTAAGAAACGTATTCAGCCTCCTCGCTTCTTTTTCCGCCCATCCCTCCCACAGCGCCACAAAGGGAGAAAACAGGATCCTGCACGAGTGAGATAAAGGGGCCGGGTGTGTCTGGTTTTGGATTAACTAGGTATGAGGTGGATTGAAGACTATGCGTTCGGCGCTCAGACATTTAATAGCACTGGCTGTGGACTTTTGAACAGAGCTATGGGCACCGGCACTCATTCTTTTACAAATTAAGCACTGATTATGGTACTAACATTTGGAACTTAAGGTGATTTGGAGCTGCAAGTGAGTGTCACTTATGAATAAAACCCTGCTAGTGGTGTAAAGTTAGGAAGCTCCACCAGACATTTATGTTTCAATCTGTTTATTAGATAAAACAGTAATAATCCAGATACAGTCTCACTCCAGACACAAGTAGGTTTCTAAATAAGTTTGGCATCTCAAAATATCAACAGAACGGTCCCGTTCAAAAGGGAAAAGCAGAACTAGAAAACATACATTTCAAAATATGCATTCACAGGATGGCATGAAGCCCTAATTACCTCACTGACTCCCGAAGGAGCTATAGGGAGGAAGAGGATAGCAGAGAGACAAAAGAATAACTACATAACAATCTAAGAAATACCCACTCTCCCATGCCGGAGAAGCATTCCCTACATCAGGGGTACAGGCACACACCCCAATTCCACTGACACCACTCTCAAGGCCAGCACCACTCACCAAACACAGTTATCCAAAACCTGGCTCCATACTCTCCAGGAAGGCCCTTGCTGAGGGAACTTGTGCGATCAAAAACTACTTCTGCTTATGTTAAAGTTCCAGTCTCACCCATTAACTTGAAAGATTGCTGGGCCTTACAACTTAATCTCTTAGTCAAGTCATTAAAGATTTTTCCCCATTGGTTGTATGGACCTTTGGTGGTTGATGTGAAGCACTGAAAGGGCAAAGACATCAACAATACATTTCTGGGGGGGGGCGTGGCCTGCAGCCGAGGAAATTGGCCGCATACTGAGTGAGCTGCGGTAGCAGATAGTGCAAAACCACCCCAAATCCGTCATAATCCGGCCATAGGGTGACGCAGACAGCGGAGCTGACCGGCGGTGAGCCGCTCGCAGGTGCAATCGCGGCGGCAGCGAGGACGAGGGAGGCTTCCAGGCCGGTGGGGCGAAACTCGGGACTCAGCGCCCGTGCGGGAGAAAATGGCGCCGATGGCGTACGAGCGCTCGGCCTGAAGCAGAAGGTCCCGAGACGCGCGCAGGAGCCGGACTTGAGGGCGAGAGGTGCTCGGACTGTGGCGGAGCCCGGGAGTGGTGCGCACACATCGGCTGAGAGGCGGCCTGAGGAGACCGGCGGTCGACGCAGAGGTGGGTGCGGAGGTGCCCTGGGAGCGTCGCTTGGCCAGCCTGGGGCCCGGTGGTGAGCTTGCAGTGCAGGCACATAGAAGCTACGAGCGGACCCGCTGTCGCGGCGGAGGGCCGCGTTGGGCGTGCTTTACAGACAGTGCGGAGCTCCGGAGGCCGGGGAAGCGGCGAAGAGAGCCTGGGATCCGGGGACTTGGCCGCATTGGTGGGGCCCGCGAGAGCGAGCAGCGCCTGCTGAGCGTTGCTGCCTCCCACCGGAGGGCCGAGATTGGATAAATCCGGGGTCTGTGGCCCGCGTACTCTGGGGCTAATCCATTGTGGTGGGAGGTCTGGACCAGTACTGAGTGGCCTGAGAGGTGCTGGGGGTGAGAACTCGTCTGCCTGCCCCTGGCTCCCCGCTGCAGCCGGAGCGAGGGATCGGAAGCCTGCTGCGTGGCCGGTAACAGTAGGGCCTGCTGAGCCGGTCGGCGTGTGACCCGAGCAAGGGTGAGCGGTGGTGTCCCCCACGGCTGGGGTGGCGGAAGACCGGGGGTGGACTGGACGGTTCCTCCGGCCTGCGGTTGGACGACTGCGACAAAGGCAGGGGGCCCGACGTGTGAGCCCTCCCACCACGGCCTCGTCTACGGCCATGGGTCGGCATAAGCTGCCCCTTCCGAACCAAGCCAACCAGATCGACAAGTACACGGTGGCCATGGGGAAGGGAGAGGGCCTCCGCGATGGGGGACAACAGGGTGACGACGCGGACGGAGGATCAGACCCGTCACTCAGAGACATTATGCAAGCCATCAAAGACATGCGTGGCACAATGGAGCCCAAACTTGACTCGGTCACTGAGGAGGTTAACCTCCTCCGGGCTGACTTTCGGAACATGTCGGGCAGGGTGGCCGAGACGGAGAGTGGCATTGGGAATCTGCAGGCCAGAACAAAGAAGCTTGAAGAGCAGGTCGCCACGCTGGTGAAGGCCCAGGGTGACGTCGTAGCCCGCCTGGAGGATCAGGAAGGCCGGGCGCGACGCAACAACGTCCGCATCGTAGGGGTGCCGGAGGGATTGGAAGGGCCGTCCATGGATTGTTTTGTTGAGGAACTGATACTGCAACACCTTAAGCCCAAGCGTCTCTCAAAATTTTTCTCTGTTGAAAGAGCCCATCGCGCAATGGGGGAGGCCCAAGCCTGGGGCCCCTCCGCGCACCATCATTGCCCGGTTCCTGAACTACCGGGACCGGGATGCCATCCTGCAGGCCTCACGTACCACCGGGGACCTACGACTGGAGAACGCAACGATCCGTTTTTCCCGGACTTCACTTTACAGGTCCAGCGCCAGCGCAGGTCCTTTGAGGGCGTCAAGCGAGCCCTTAGGGACCAGGGTGTGCGGTACATGATGCTTTTCCCAGCACGGCTCAAGATCCTGGGTGGAGAAAAGGTGTACTTTTTCGATTCTCCGGCGGAGGCGAGCGACTGGATAGAGGGATGGCGGACCGTGGGCCGCCAGGGTGGAGCACGACGCCGGACCTCCAACGACACCTCTCGTGAGGCCGGGAAGGATATAGCACCAGCCCGAGGGAGTCAGGAGCGTGAACGCCCGCCACCGGAGGACTGATGGGGACATAGGCCGCATTGAGGGCTACACATGGGGGAGGCAGGCAAAGGCGCGCGCCTCTTGTGCCCTGGTGAGTTGGGGGCCACTAGTCATGCTGCACAAACATTTTGAACATCTCCGAGACTGTAAGTGACCGCGCTGGCTGATGTGGACTGCTCGTCCAAAGGGTTCTAGGCGTTGGCCCGCTGGGGTTTGGGGGAGGGGGAGGGTGTGTGCTAATTTTTTGCTTAAGGGGTGGAAATCCGACAGTCAGTTGTGCCAGTTTCTGCGAGTTGTGGGCTTACGTTCCCTCAGTTAGTTGAAATGTGATTATTTGGGCGACAGGCACTCTGCAAGTTTTTAAGGTGGGGGTTGGGGGCCCACTTAGCAGGGAGGCAGGGAGGGGGCAGACTGGGGGGTAGGATGGGGTTGATGGGAAGTTTAAGTTTAGCTCATGTCAATATATTTATTTCAATGCTGTTGTATTGTGGGGGCACTACGCAGTGGCAGGGTGGAAATCCGGCGAGGTTGTGGATTCACAGTGGGGATGGGGGATCAGGCTAAGATAAAAATATGGACATGGAATGTCAATGGGATGGGCAACAAGATCAAGAGAACTTTAGTACTACAGCACCTGAAACGCCATTCCCCAGATGTGGTGCTCTTGCAGGAAACCCACCTGGCAAGGGAACACTAGATGACGACGACTGGCAGGACGCCCTGCTGAGCCCTTGCGAGGTCGCGATCCGGCCGCGATTCCGCCTTGTGCAGTTAAAAATACTTCACAGGGTCTATTATCCCCGCACCCACCTGTTCTCCTGGGGTAGGACTCTATCGCCCTTGTGTGTGAGGGGCTGTCAAGGGGAGGGCTCATTCTATCACATTCTATGGGATTGCCCACTCATAATTCCGTTTTGGACCAGGGTGACGCAAACGATGGAGGGGTAGTGAGGTCCCCGGTCCCACTGGAGCCCAAGTGGCTCTTGCTCATGATCAAAGGAGCCACGGACTGGACACGCCATAACGAGATTTGGTTGGGGCTGGCAGCAGGGGTGGCTAAACGCAATATTGCCAGGTGCTGGGGTGCACAGGCGCCCCCTCGTGGGATCAGTGGCTCTGTGACTTGGATTGGTGTCAGAGGGCGGAGGAAACGGTCTATAGGTCCCGGGGATGTGTGAACAAATGGAGGAAGGTGTGGGGTCCCTGGCAAAGGTTTCGAGCCGTACAAGATGGGTTGGGATAGAAGATTGTTGCAATTACTCATCTGCATTTCCATGCATGCAAAATATATGACGAACTGTGATCCCTGTGACTATATCATGAACTGTCGCTGTGTACTGCACTTGAACATGAGCAATGTTAATAAAAAGAATTAAAAAAAAAAAAACAATACATTTCTAACTTGTTAAGCTAATGTGACTCCACAAGGACCAGGAATCACCAAATATGGTTAAAGGGTTTTATTTTGGATTACCAATCAATCCAGTATACATGCAAACCAAACATAAATGCAATAAGTACAGCAATACAGTAGGTTAGATGAAACATCTTAGTAGGTTGACACGCAATAGAATGAGATACAGAATTGTGAAAGCGACAATAATACAGATTAAAGCAAACAAGAGTTCCCTAAAGAAACTTCCCTTCTCTCTTCTAAACACAAGTCAAATACATTATCATCTACTAAGGGTCTCTAATTAGGGAGCATAGAAGGTGTCAGCATGATCAGACTTCAGTAGAAGTCTTGGGAAAAGGAAATAAGTGTTTAGCATAAAGCTTCACACTTGCAAGAATAAGGCAAGGTCTGTACCTCTCAAAGTCTAAAGGAAATCTGCATGTCTCCCAACTGTGAGAACACCAATTTAAAAGTAACAGGAGATTCAGAAATGTCCTTATCTCCTTTCACACTAACAGGAGTCAACCAAATTGTTGCTCAAGTGCATCTGCAACATCCCTTCAGTTTCCATCACATCGAACTTGGACTGTAGTTCTCAGCCTTGAACATCTTTTCGTCCAGGTACATGATGAACAAAGACCTCTTTTGACAATTAATTCTCCACGTTCACTGCCAAGGTCTTCCCTCCAGGCCTCTCTATCAGCAGTTAATACAAACAATAAGCCTTTCTCTAGCTAACGAGAATCATGATAATACACCTGCAAAGAAAGGATATGCTGGCAAAGCAACATGCATTTCAATGAGGCCTGTAGTAAGGCTAGGTTTAACTAAGCATTTAATATGCACATCGAAAACATGGTGATACATGCACACGTGTAACTTGGAGAATAAATGTAAAACATGAGTCAAGGAGTACATGTTTACATATGCAAATATAACTTGAAGTATAAGTATAAAAATGTGAATAAAGAATACATGCTTACATGTTCAATCTGAACATTAGTGCACATGTGTATAAATATCGAATCCCTACAATGATTACATCTCATTAATACATTTAAATGCTTCACACATATTAATGAAGTTAAGGCACATAGTAAATATAATGCCAGTAATGAGTATATAATTGCATTTCCATGATGCATAAGGGTGCAACCTAGATTCCACTGCTCCAATCTCATTGACAAGTTGACTCCTTTTTGTGCTGCTCCTATCTGATGCTTATTATTGCTGGCCAAATTATTTGGACTCCTATGAGAGAAAACAACAATCTCTTCTCCACCATGACTGCAACTGTCTTCTCTATGGCTTCTTTAAGAGTCTGCTCTTTCAAATCCGCAGAACCGACTACCATTAGTATCATAGCTCTCTTTCCTTCCTTAGATTTCACAAGTTTTGGGCCGAGTCTCAGCACGTCTTGTGATAAACTGGAGGACAGCGAAACGACACGCTTGTGATCATGTTACAGCGACACCCGCTCCCACCCACGCTCTTTTGGGTTGAAAAAAATAGAAAATTAAGTATACTGGAACAATGCAGCATAATGTAATAGGTCCTACTATGGAAGGCATAATGAACTTGCAGTTTCATTTTTGGGTTTCATATTTTTTAAGGGGTTTGAGGGTTCTGCCACTTGAATTGCTTATTTTTAATGAGCTGCTTCATGGTTAACTTGGCAAATAAGTTACTTGGAGACAATATATGCCATTTTAATTGAATATAAGGATGCAACAAGGAAATGTGGATGGAAAAAAAGCAGTTGTAATGTCAGTCATTTCTTTCACCTTTTTACTCGTGGCAAGCCAGCACCTTGTGGGACTGTGATTCAGTGGTGCATTTTATTTCAGCAAATACCATATCCTTGGAATGTTCAGTTTCTTCCATCTTTTTTGAGATTATGGAGTGTGCAGGTTTCAATCAGGCATTAGAGAAAAGTTCCAATGTCTGTTGGTCTCCCGCATGACAGGTGGTCAAAACTCTGCTGTTGAGGGGTATGATATGCCTCGCGAGGGCTTTTTGGTAATGTGTAGTCACTCTATTGATAATGGCAAAGTTCCTGAGGAGGCACTTATCATGTTATCATTTACTGGTGATTTTATTTAGTTTATTTGGATTAGGGTCTAATTTTAAGGTATTACATTTTCTCCTCAGGAGAATTAGCCCATCTAATTGTAAATTCACAGTGTTCCTGATCAACGGATGTATTCTGTGTGAATACAGTTTTATCACTGATTTTGTTATCTATAGTGAGGCTATGTCACGTTTATCATAGTGAATTTGCATCATTTAATCAGGTAATTGGTCAGTGGCTTGTTACAAAAGTATCAGATTAACATAGTTTCTTATAGTTTTGATATGGGCGTCCAATTTCGTCTACTGATTGCAATTGGTATTTTGCGGTGGTTGAAGATGCTGCCAGGAGACTAGCACTGGGAAACCTTTCTTAAGGTAGCTATGCCCTTTACAAAGTACAAAATAAAAAAATAAATACATAAATAAAGGTCTGGCAATCTCCTTGTATGTCAAATAATTTGCAGTTTAATTTGGGTAAGGTTTGAATAGTTGCCTCTATTGTACTGACATTTAATCTGATTTTAGGTTATTTTTGTTGGTGGCCTCCTATGGGAAGATAGTGCATTTTAATGAGACAACTGTTTTTCAAGTTTAAAGCCTTTTAGTGTTAGGTAACCTTTTTTGATTCAAGCAGGTTATACAATAGTTTCATTTTTAGTTGACCTTTAAATTGGGTATTAAATTGGGTGAGTAAAAGTATGACTCGGTTGTTAGCTGCTTTTTGGTGAAACTTTACAGGCACATAGGAAAGTGTGTAGTAAACACAGGCTAGTCCACCCTACAGATTTGATAATGGGTGAACGCATCGAGAACTAGAAATTGAAATTTATATTGTATTATTGTTAAACAAAGATAGTTATGACTGGATCTTACCATTAAAATGTTCCATTTGGGTTGTTATTTATTTTATTGCAAGTGAACACTGAACAGGCGTTCATCAAGGAACTGATAAGAGGACAATTTACCGCAATTTCCCTCTAAGACAACTTTGTTTTGCTGCTTGTTGACAGCACTAGTCTACGTCCGTAAACCTGAATGTTTAATATATGAAACAGTCATTATTTTTTAATGCTTCAAAATCAGCTAAAGGCAGTACCTTGCGGAGAAAGATCTGATGATGCTTTTATGCTTTTAGTCCAACCTGCGGTGGAGTGGTTACATCGAAGATTCGATAAAAAAAGCATTTAAAATAAACCAGACCAGACCATTGCCTCATTGACTGAATACTCTAGCTGAATTTTGTGAGGACACTGTTCTGAGATGAGCTGTGATAATAAATAATGCAGGTCAGGTTAGGTAGAAGTCATTGTATGGTCTGCAATCAAAGGCACAGCTTCAATTACACAGAGCTAAGAGGGATTAGATTTTACCGAAAATGCACCAGCGCCCATACACTGTTTGCATTGGACCGCACAAGGTAAAATTATGGTTTCTTAAAGTTTACAAATATGAACTCCCATTCACAAACTTACATTACTATAGAAGTGATACCCCTCTCTGATCTGCTGCCTGGTAAAAATACAGAACATGCTATCAGATACGTCATCACAATAAGAGAACAGGAACAGAGGTATTTAAGCCCTGGGGGGAGATGTGGCCTAATGGCCAGAGCTGTCGACTTTGGAACTGGGGTGCTAGGTTTGCCAGAGCTGTCGGCTTTGGCACTGGGGTGCTAGGTTCACCAGAGCTGTCGGCTTTGGGGTGCCAGGTCCGCCAGAGCTGTCGACTTTGGAACTGGGGTGCCAGGTTCGAGTCTGGCATCTGCTCAACATCTTGTGATTCTTGGCAAATCACTTAAGCTCTCTGTTACTAAAAAGGAATCCGGCCTTGTGTAATGTAATCTGGTGCTCATACAAAGCGGTCCAATGCCCTCGGGCCGTGTTCGTGCTATATAAAACTGCAAAAAGAAATCTTAGAAAGATTCAGAATATTCAAAAAGTGTCCATCAGAAATGTAACATAGCTTAGTAGATGAGCATGAGGTCAGTATTTCCCCTAACTCATGACTTTTCACAAATTTACCAAGAGAAAACATTCCAATTCTGGGCTTTGATATGAACATGCATGTCTCTGACTATTAATTTGATACTGTGAACCTGTTATTTGTTTATACCTAATCAGGCTTCCCAGAATGTCCCACATAAGGCTTCTATCCATATGCACCACTCTCACATCTAAAGGGATCTCAATGACTAATGTTGCTGTCAATTTCTGGCAGCCTAACCTGTGAGGGTGAAACTCTAGGCCTAGTTATGTGCACATCCGGTGTCCCTGTTGAGTTACATACAGCTTTGCCCTCTGTGACGTCAAGAGATCTCCAGGTGCATTTGGGGGAATCTGCCTTGGTATGAAGAAATCTTTCATCCACAGAATAAGAAGCCATCACCCTCCGAGCACATCTGCAAACCTTAAAAGCAGAACCCCCAACTCACAGAATTTGGGTTTGAATATCACCCACACCCTGCTTTGTAAATTAACAAAGCCACTGCAGCTCCGAGCTGCCTTCCAACTGCTAATCGGAGCTCTCTAGATCTCTCTCAAGTGCTTTGAAGACTGCTACCCTTCTCCCAGCCTGGGAAGTGAGCGGCCTGCACACCCACAGCAGCAAGTGCTTTGGGGCAGTGAACCCTGCAGATACAGGGGACACAGCTCAAAAGGTATCAGCACACTACCTTGTAGGGTGAAAGAGTAGCTTAGTGCATGGGTGAGCGCTTCAAGACCCCTTTATTTATTAGGTCGAAGCCTAGCAGACAACGCAACTGTCTAGTTTGCAGACATCTTGGGGACATTCTGAAAGGTTCCCTGGGAATGCATCTGTCCATTGCTTACCATTGGCTTTGTGGTTTGTAACTCACATTTGCTTGCTTCCTATTTGCTGACTTATTTGTTTCAGGCTGTCCAGCTTCAGTTAGTCCTTCCCGTGGAGCATAGCCTGTTCACCATCGCTCCTTGTATTTTTCCTCAAATGCTCACTTTCTGTTAACAGGCCTTTAAATTTCGTTCTTATCTTGTCAAACGTGCTGGGCATTCAAAGATAGAGGTTAAATGTCAGGCTCTGTCTTCCACGGGAGCTTGGTTTTTACTTTTCTTTCTCTTACTTCAAAGTGAGAGGATTTATATGACACACGTGCTGGGTACCCATGTCAGATGAAAGGATGTAGGATGTTATCTTTTCTAGCACACAACAAAATGTAAATGTCTGTAAATTAACTGTGCAAATATTTCAGATTATATTAGAATTAGGAAAGCACTAATGAAACACATATGTTTGTAATTCTGAAGTGTGGAAGAAACAAATATTTTAATATGATCAAACAATTCAATACACTTGGTGATGCGATTTCTACACATCGTTTGTGCACTGTATAGTTTTATCAGTAAAACTGTATGTCTGTGCAAATGTAATGGTCATTTCAATTGAAAATGTGTTGCCTGTAATGGCAGTGCACTACCACACCATGCATACTCCACTCTACAACACTCAACTCTACTCTACTGCATGCCAGTCCAATCTACATCACTCTACTTTATGACACTCTACTCCCCTCTACGTTACGCCACTGCACTCTATGCTACTCAACTCTACACCACTCCACTCTACGACATTCTATGCCACCCCACTCTGACTCTCTACTTCACTCTACTTCACTCTACTGTACTCTACTCTACTCAATTCTACTCCACTCTATGCCACTCCACTCTAAACCACTCCACGCCACTCTACTCCACTTTACGCCGCTCCCGCCACTCCACTCTGCACTAACCCTGGGCGGTGAACTCCGCTCCGCTCGTGGAGTTTGCGGAGTTTCCAGCACTCCGCGTTACGCGGAGATCGCGGAGTTCCGAAAAACTCAGCTTCATGTTGCGTAGCTGAGTTTTTTTCCTCACTCGCGTTCGTCAACGTCAAGTTGGCGACCGCGAGCGAGGAAAATCAACCTCCCGGCGAGATTTTTCCTCGTTCACGATCGTCAACATTAAGTTGGCGAGCGCGAGCGTGGAAAATCAACATCCCGGCGAGATTTCTCAATGCGCGGGGGGGGGTCACGTTTCTCATTGCGAGTGGTCACGTATGCTCGCGACAGCTTGCGTTGAGAAACTGCCCGTTCGCGTTGAGAAAGCTGCCACTCGACTAAAAATCTACTCGAGCGGCAGAAAAGGAAAGCAGGGACCGCTTGCACTGTGCATGGTGCCGTTCGCAATGATTGCACAGTGCGGACAAGCATCCGGCACTGTGCAATCACTGCAAACAGCATTTTTCTATCGTACTCCGCCGCTCGCATAGCTCTGCGTAGTGCGGCTGAGTTCTTTTTTCACTTCGCGTAGTGTCGCGTAGTACACCTCCGCGAACTCCGCCCAGGGTTACTCTGCTCCACTCTATGCCACTTCATTCTATGCCACTCCACTCTTTGCCACTCCACTCTACAATACTCCACTCTACCACACTTTACTTCACTCCACTCTATGACACTCTACTCCACTCTACGCCACTCCACTCTATGACACTCTACTCCACTCTATGCCACTCTATGCTACTTCACTCTAGGCCACTCCCCTCTATGCCACTCCACTCTGACACTCCACTATGACACTCCACGACACTCCATGACACTCTATTCTATGACACTCCACTGTACAACACTCTGTGACACTCTCAATCAATCAATCAATCAGGGGGTTTAAAGCGCGCCACTCACCCGTGAGGGTCTCAAGGCGCTGGGCCACTCTACGCCACTCCTCTCTACGAAATGTCACTCTACAGCACTCTATGACACGCTATGCCACTCCATTCTATGACACTTTACTCATCTCTATGACTCCATTCTATGCTACACCACTCCACTGTACTCCATTCTACGGCACTCCACTCCATGACACTCCACTCTACTCCACTCTATGACACTGCTCCATTCTATGCTATACAACTCTACCCCCTCCACTCTACGTCAATCCACTCCATGACAACATACTCCACTCTAAACCACTCTACTCCACTCTACGCCACTCTACTCCACTCTACGCCACTCCACTTCATTCTACGCCACTCCACTCCATTCTGCGCCACTCCACTCTACAACACTCTATGCCCCTCAACTCTGTTAATGGTAACAGTTTTTAAAGCGTGCAAATACCAATTGGCGTTTTAGCGCTAATGTCAGTTATGAAAGAAATAATACGAAGGCAACAGAGGGGGAACTTAAGCAGAGGAGAAGAAGAGCCAAGTTTTAAGTTCTTTCCTAAATTTTAGCAGATCAGGCTGTGCTCTAAGATGGCTGGGCAAAGAGTTCCACCATCTAAATGTGGAATAAGAGAAACTCCTTCCTCCCAGTTCTGGGAATGATCACCTGTCTAGCAGTGCTGGGTCTGGTGGCTTAGTGGATTGATGCGTCCATTGTAGGGACCGGTGTTTGACCTCACGGTCACAGGTTCAAATCCCAGCGGGTCCACTCAGCCTTTCATCCTTCTAAGGTCGATAAAATGCGTACCATTGAGTTGGGTAACAATAAATATCTGTTATTCAGTGCCAAGATGCCCTTGAGGGAATGTGCACTTTACAAATTCACATGTTATGTAATGCGTGACGGAAGGGTAAGAACGGGCCTAACTGATGCAAGGTTTATGAGCCCAACACAAGGGCTTGAACTTAATTCTTGCCCTAATAGGCAGCCAGTGCAGTTCCTTGATAGTTTGGGAGGCTGAACAGAATTTTTGAAGGTTCCTCAGCACTTGGCCTGCCGCATTTTGAAGGGTCTGCAATTTGTTAAGAAGGCGCTTTTGCAATCCTACATATATAGCATTGCAGTAATCTAATTTAGAAATAACTAAGGCTATGATGACTGTTTTCCTCAACTCAAACAGGAGGAAGGGGTGGATTTTCGCTCTTCGACATGACACTCCACTTTATGTCACTGTACCAAACTCTATGCCACTCCACTCTACGCCACTCCACTCTACGCCACTCCACTCTACGCCACTCCACTCTACGCCACTCCACTCTACGCCACTCCACTCTACCCCACTCCACTCTACACCACTCCACTCTATAATACACTCTATGACACTCTACTGCACTCCACTCTAGGACACTCTGCTCCACTCTACAACACTCTGTGCCACTCTACTCTATGCCACTCTATGACACTCTATGCCACTTCACTCAAGGCCACTCCTCTCTGATCTCTGACATTTTACTCCTCTCAATGACACTTTATGACACTTCATGATGCGCCCCTCCACTCTACAACACTCTACTCCCTTCTACAACACTCTATGCCACTACTACTCCACTCTACACCCCTCCACTCTACACCCCTCCATTCTATGCCTCTCCACGTTACGCCAGTCTACATCACTCCACTGTATACCACTCCCATCTACTCTATTTCACTCTATGACACTCTACTCCACTCCAGTCTACACCACTCCACTCTATGCCACTCCACTCCTCGCCACTGTCCACAAACTTTTAGCCATGCTGAACAGCATCCACGCTGGTGTGCAACATGGCTAAAACACATTGGCAAAGCCAATAGCTCTTGCATAGGCGAGACCTACTGGCTTTTTGCCAATTCTTGTTTATTAGAGCTGCTACTCGTGTATTCCCTACACAATCTGAATACACACTAGGCCCAACACACATTTATGCGAACTACAATCTTGCTAAGTGGATTTCTTACCGGCATAACTGACAACCGACTGACAATATCTGCCTTGTTTTCCTGGAGTGTTTTCTGCAAGTCTTGTGCTTAGATACTTTTGTAAACGACAGGAGCACTATTGCCAAGTTCAGTGGTGCTCTTTTTATCAATCACAGAATCGATCTGATAGGTAATCAAACTTATGGTATTTCGGCTCCACAGAGGTTGCGCTAGCAGTCATGTTTACTAACAGAGGTAGAATTGTGTCTTCCCTGGTGTAAATACTACACAACTGAGATTTAAGTTCGAGAATACTTTACTTAGCAAGTGGCAAAGATTTTTCTTTGCTTTCTGCTCTGAAATGTTTCACAACATGATGCTGCTAATGTACACAGATGTCCGGAAATGCAAATTGTTGGATTAACCAAATTAGCTTTGGCCAGGAACTACAAATCTGTGTGGAAATATTTCAACCAAATGTCACATGACATGAATGAAGTGCCATGAAAAGATGCTAAATGTATTTTTAGCACACAAGCAAATATGTGCTGATGTTAAATGGCTGGGGACATTAGACTGAGGTGTAAATGCATTCACATGCTTTTGATGTTTGTTATCTGCAACATTGCTAATGCTTTAGAGATGGTCATAATATTGAATTCCTGCACAACCACCTGGGCTATTGAATTCCGATAAGCTGATTGTGCAGTTCTCACACATAAAGCATGGGAAAGCATCCTCTCTTTTGAGGGCTTAATGGGGCTGCCATCATGTATTGTATGATAAATGTGAGGTGAGGTGGTGGTCTGCTTCCTAAAGGTAGGGTTGCAGGTTCATCCAGGGTCCACTGGGGCAGTCTGCAGTACCTAGCTGTCTGACAAGGTAACCTTGTATCAGTACACCTGTGTTGGCAAAAGGGATGAATGCACCGGTGAAACCTCTCAATGACGACAAGTGTTAGGTAAAGGGATGAATGCAGTTGTGAAACAAATCAAACACAACCAGAGGTTGGCATAGGGATGGTGAGACTCAATGTCATTCTTCTGACTCCCAACCTGCAGTCTGAAACCTGTCTTCTGTTTCCTATTTCACCATTTCCTCGAAAAAGAGATCCCTATCTCCTCATTGCACCAGAAAACATATTCCTGTCCTTCAGAGCTCAGTTACTATATGCCCCGGCGAAGGCATTCTAAACTACCCATTGGTACCTTCAGTTAAATCGCTTGGACTTATGCCTGGGATATTTTCGCCTGGAAAATGATTACGCCGCCCACAAATTTAATGCGCCAGAACTACCTGTTTTCATCTCTTCCTCCTGAGGAAGGTCAAACCTACTATCCCAGCAGATTTAAAAACAGTGGTAGAACCTTGATGGTGGCAAAGCCATGCTAGCTGGCCTCCTCAAAACCTCTGTGGCACCTCTCAGAGCTATCTTATGCTGTGTTGCATGTATGTTCAAGGGAGCAATAACTGAGACAGAATTACACCCTTTTCAAGAGACAAACACAAGCTGCCATTCAAGCCAGAAACAGACAACATTACACACATTTAAGAGACAAACACAAGCTGCCACTTAAGCCAGAAACAGACAACATTACACACATTTAAGAGACAAACACAAGCTGCCACTCAAGCCAGAAACAGACAACACTACACACATTTAAGAGACAAACACAAGCTGCCACTCAAGCCAGAAACAGACAACACTACACACATTTAAGAGACAAACACAAGCTGCCACTCAAGCCAGAAACAGACAACATTACACACATTTAAGAGACAAACACAAGCTGCCACTCAAGCCAGAAACAGACAACACTACACACATTTAAGAGACAAACACAAGCTGCCACTCAAGCCAGAAACAGACAACACTACACACATTTAAGAGACAAACACAAGCTGCCACTCAAGCCAGAAACAGACAACACTACACACATTTAAGAGACAAACACAAGCTGCCACTCAAGCCAGAAACAGACAACACTACACACATTTAAGAGACAAACACAAGCTGCCACTCAAGCCAGAAACAGACAACACTACACATATTTAAGAGACAAACACAAGCTGCCACTCAAGCCAGAAACAGACACTGTTACACCCATTTAAGAGACAAACACCAGCTGCCACTCCAGCCTGATTTGACTTCAAAATAACCTGCCTCAATCACAAGGTGATTCACTTGGCCATTCCTTCTACCCAACATAGTCAACATCACAGCAGAACAGACTGGAGACAAATCACCACTACTTCTTAAAATCCCCAGAACAAAAAATCTAAAAGTCTCTTCCAGGGTTTCTCTTGTCAAGCTTCCAGAACTTGAAACGGGCGTCCCGAAGAACTCAGATGCAATTCAAACTTCCTAGCCTTTCATAAAATTCTAAAAAAAAAAAAAAAAACCAATTTATATTTCACCTGAAACCAGATAAGTAATGCACTCCTCCGTTGGCACTGTTGCTGTTCTTGTTCAATTCTCCTTGTAGTTTTGCACTTATCACTCTACAGCTATAATTGAAACCTGTCTGTGCTGTTATCTAGTTTCGTGTATAATCTCTTCTATGTGGAGTACAACGTTCCCATGCAGTGAGGTCCATTCTATATAAATGCTGTAGTGAATAAAATCAAATAAACATAAATACATAATAAACTTCCCTAATTATACAGTGGGCAAGCCCTAAGCTGTCTTTGTATGTAATCTCATAACTGTCAAAAGTTTCAGTTCTGGTTTTCTGTAAGTTTCTCTAAGTGATGTTATATTATTTTGGTTTTTTTACATTTAACTTTTGCCGTTGATATGACCTTGTGGTGATGTGAGCTTTCTTGCACAGAGTACCGCTTAGGAATGGAAATGCTTGCAAGTTCTGGTCTGCGAGATCAGTGTCGGCTTATTCCTGTGTTTTTGGGTCTCTGGTCCATGCTGCTCGTGTCTTCATATGTCCATATGTTCTATTGCCAGTCCCTCCCTGTGTCGTATGTGCAGCAATGTGATCATGTTGCTCTGTTAGCAGATTTGTGTACAGCTTACATCTGTATGGTTGAGGGTTTGTAATGTTAGAGGCTGTCTGTAGGTAGATACCATGGGTTACTTAGCTTCATGGAGGATGGGGAGTGGTTTGAGAGGTGCTTTTGATGGTGATATTCTCACTGCCCAGTGTGTGTCTTACTGTCCCCGAGTTATCGAAGTACCCTCACTCAGAGTAGTGTCGGTGTCACCCAGTGATAATGTCTTACATTGATTCCATGTCTTATCATCAGTCTCATCCGTGTTGCTGTGTTATGTTATGTTATCTGGATTTATAAAGCGCATTACTACCCTGAGGCTTCTAAGCGCTGTAAAGTTACGGCTACAAGTGTCAAGAAGGGGTAACAGGAAGTGCTAAGTCCTGAATAACCAGGTTTTTGCCGCTTTCCTAAAAGCAAGGAGGCTGGGTGCTGTTTTTATACCTAGAAGAAATAAGTTCCATGCTTTGGAAGCTTCAAGCACAATGCTTTTTCTTCCCCATCGTACTTGTTTAAATCTAGGCACTACTAATAATTTTGCCTTTGCTGACCGAAGATTTCTGGCAGGGAGATAGTGTTTGAAACTCTGCATCAAGAAATCCGGACCAAGACCATGAACTGCCTTGTAAGCTAGACTATCTGGCACATGCATCAAGGAAGGCTTTTGCGATTCCTTAATTGCGATTATTAAGGAATCGCAATTAAGGAATCGCAAAAGCCTATGCATGCAGGAATCGCTATAAAAATAGCGATTCCTAAACATTCCTTAATTGCGAGTCGCAAATTGCGAGTCGCAATTAAGGAATGCCTTCCTATTCATTCCTATGGGCCGACAGGCCCATAGGAATGAATGGGAGATTGCATGCACAATTTGCGAGTACCAGTAGGTACTCGTAAATTGCTCATGCAATTGCAAGGGTGTCAAAATGGCACCCTGTTGCACCCCTGAAATTGCGATGTGCACCCATGTTGCGCACATACATGCCCCAAGGGCATGTGTGTGTGTAACCTAAAACTTAAAAAAATGCATTTTAGTGTATTTTTCAAAGTTTTTGCAAATTACAGACAAGTTTGATTTGTCTGTAATTTGCGGTCCCAAATAGCGAAATCGCTATTATGCTTCTAGCATTGCATTTAAGGAATCGCAAATTGCGATTCCTTAAATGCAATTGCAATTTAGGAATTCGCAAATAATTGCGAATTCTTAAATTGCGCATAGGAAACACTTTCATGCATCTCCAAAGGCCAATTTGCGATCGCAAACGGCCGATTTTTGCGAATCGCACCGTTTGCGATCGCAAAACCTTTGATGCATGTGCCCCATAGTGCCTTAAAGGTAATTCTTTGTTTAACGGGGAGCCAGTGTAGATTTTTTAGCTCTTTCGATACTGAGCATAATTTGGGTATTTTAAAACAAAATTCTAGCCGCAGCATTTTGTGGGACCTGAAGTTTGTTAATATTGTACTTATGAGTGGTCAGCAGCTGACTATTGCAGTAATCGATCTTAGACATGATTAGAGAGGTGGCTAATGTCTTTTGCAGAATAGCGGGTATAAAAGGCAAAACATTTTAATTGTTCTGAGAGTGTTAAACGTGGAGGAAGTAAGTTTGTTTACGTGATCAGAGAAGTTGATTTTATTATCAATAATCACTCCCAGGTTTGGAGCCTTTTCCACTGGAAGGGGGATGAGGCCCATAATCGCTGGCCAAGCTGACGGACCACAAAAGGATGCTTGTGGTCCAAAAAGTAAGACTTCAGTCTTTCCTGCATTTAATTCAAGGCAGTTGTTATTCATCCAACCATGGACCGCCATCATGCAATCATGAAATCTACTTCCTGTGTCAGTGTTGTTTTTTCCTATGGAGACAACAATTTGAGTGTCATCGGCATAGGAAGTAAGTGAGAATCCCAAACTTCTTATCAGATCTGCTAATGGGGAGACATAAATGTTAAAAAGGGTGTGACTCAACGAGGATCCCTACGGGACTCCACATGGAAGGGAGAATAGGTGTGAAGTAAAATTCTCCAACTTTACTATTTGCTCTTGGTCCTTTAAATAGGATTTTAGCAGATTCCAGGCCAGACCTGGGACCCCACAGGCTGTTAGTCAACTTAGCAGTAGTTCATGATTTACCATGTCAAAAGCCGCCGAGAAATCCAGCAGGATAAGGGCAGCCCCTTTTCCATGATCTAAAGCCTGCAGGATCTCTTCGGTTGCCTTGAGCAAAGCTGTCTCCGTACTATGCCCCTTTCGAAAGCCAAACTAGGTTGTATCAAAAAGTTTATTGGTTTCGATAAAGGACACCAGTTGTTCATTCAAAAGTTTCTCAGCTATTTTGGCTGGTAGTGGGAGACGGGAAATTGGACGATAGTTACTCGGATCATCCTCATCCAGTGAGGCCTTTTTTAGAAGAGGTATCAAGGCTGCTTTTTACCAGATTTTTGGGAAGGTGCCTGTTCCACACATTGCTTTATAAATAGGTGTTAATTTGGATGCGATGACTTCTGCTGCTAACTTAGTTATACTAGGCGGACATGGGTCATATGGTGAGCCCGATGTGGTAGTTTCTAGTAATTTTCTAATGTCTTCAGCTGATGGGGCACCAAATTCAGCCATTAATTGAATTACCTCAGATGGCTGTTTGCTTATATTAGCAGCTCCTATAGTAAGCAATAGAGTTGGCAAATTGACTCTACTTTTTCTAAAAAGAAATCTGCTAATGAATCACAGAAGGATTGATTTGTTGTCAGAGATTTTTTGTTGCAATTACTTGTTAACTCTGTGACTGTTCGAAATAGCTCTTTTGTGGACTCTTTTGCTTCCTCGATCTCTTTGTAAAATATTCTGCTTTAGTTTTCAGGATAAGATCTTTATATATAGCTATAAATTGTTTACATTTTTCTTTCTCTTCCTCTTTGTAGGTCGTTCTCGACCTTCTTTCCTGTTTCCTGCAATTTTGCTTGCATTTCCTGAGTTCTAATGAGAACCAAGGAGCGGAAGGACTTTGTCTTTTTATTTTAACTGTTTTAATGGGAACTACTTAATTAGATGCAGTTTCCAGCCAGTTATTATATTGTTTGGCTGCAACCTCCACATCATTGGTTAATACTAGAGTTGTATTCTCAAGTATTTTACTAAGATGATCCGATTGCACATTCCGCCAGTTTCTTGAGAGAATTGTAGACGGTAATTTTTCCCTATTGGGTTTAGGTTGCGGAAGAAGTAGATCAAAAAGACTGCTTTATGCTCCGACAATGCTATCTTAGAAGTCTTTATATTAACTAGGTTAGGATTATTAGTAAAAATCCCATCTAAAGTGTGACCTGCCAGATGTCTTGGTTCTTGAACGATTTGTTCTAGGCGTAGCGCCGCAAAAGTTTGCACAAGTGTGGCATTATCGGTATCAGAGCTCACCTCTAAATGACAATTGAAGTCTCCCATGACTGTATAGTTTGTTTCCAGGATAAAATTTTCCAGAACACAAGCTATTTCCTGTGGAAAATCTTTTTTGAGGCTAGGTGGACTGTATAGAACTATGCCCTTGAATGATTGTTGCTTATTGATTTTTATGGAAAATGATATTATTTCACCAAAAGAGAGTAGTGAGGGTTTGCAGCTGGATATAAGGTCTTCTCTAGTAATGACTGCAACTCCTCCTCCACGCTTATGTTCCCTGTCACATCTATAGATGTTAAAACCCTGTGGTACCGCTGCCTGTATATCTATATCAAAGGCAGCGTCAGCCCATGTTACAGTAAACGTTTCCATAAATAAATGAAATTCACAGCAATGCTTTATTAAGGATCTAGTGTTTAGCAGTGCACAGAATAAAATGTTTGTTATTTTATTGGCATCTTTATTGGATTCCTTGGATGTTTTATTTTCCTGTTTTTCCTGATATTTGTTCCTTGTTTTTTTACTAACATCAATAGAAGCTCTTTTATGTAGATGGAAATCGGTCTCAGTAAAAAGCATGCTAGGTTTGGCCATTACCTTTAGGTCACAAGATAGGCAATGCCTAACTGAGTTGACCTTTAAAAAGGAGCAGTCTATATTAGTGCAGTTTTCCCTTTTGCCTTTATTCAGTGCTATAATGGTTTCTCTAGTGACATGCCCAGAATAAAAACGACCAGGGTCTCTGGCCCTGGGCCCGGTCCAGGCGCGGACGGGCGCAGACGGGGTTTCCAGCAGAGATCAAAGTAGGTCAACGCTCTCTCCGCACAATCGAGTGACACTCACGGCGGACCGGAGAGGCAGGGATTAAACAATAAAATCAGCTATGTACTATGGCAACGTTAAAATTAATATGGCAGCGTTAAAATTATGTAAAATGATAGTGACCTGTTATAAATTTAGCATATTTAATATCTTTAGATTTTAAGTACCACCGCAAATCTTTTTTGTTTTCTCGAAGAACACCCCTCTCCATTGCCCACCCTGAAACACTAGGCTCACTGGCTCTGCCCGCTGTTAATAATCTAGTTTTGCCTGTAGTGTTTTGCGTAAGACAATATTAAATTTCGATTACTTTGTTCATGGGGGGGGGGGGGGCACAGATATAATTATTTTACATAAATTGGATTCAGCATAAAAAATGAAATCTTCATAGCTTTAAGAAATTATTTTCAAGACACTCTGGGGTTCAACGACCAGTTGCCCTAACTGCAAAGCTAAGTGCAGTTTGACCATCTTTAGTGCAATAGTTTCACAGAGACGACATCTTAAGGAAGGGAGTACAGTGTTGTTTCCAAAATGGAGGCACTCAATAACTTGTGTGAGTAATTCCTCTCAAAGTCAAATAATGTTTTATTCAAACTGGTGTGTGCCTTGACCGATGGTCCGCAATGGCATTGCCAAGGCTCCATAGGCTCGTGGGGCCTGACTCCGGTCAGGCGAAGTAGATTTATTTTGAAACAGTTTCATAAAGTGATACATCAGAATTAACCGTGAGTTTGATAGGCCAGCTAAATTTGCCTACCATTAACAATATGGAATAATAAAAATATATATTGATAATAATAACCATCGCAATTTAATATTAGGAGCACTGACAGCGTTATGTGCGATTTACAGAACTTTGTTTTAAATACAATATACATATGATTCTAATTAAAAATAACTATATCTCATTAATAAGTAACCACTTATTTAATCAGTGGTGCCCGGGGATTAGGTTCATCAAGCAGTTTGATTGATTTTAACTACTCATGGTTCAGGCAATGTAAAACCCCTCCCCACCACCACCACCACCACCACCACCTTTACGTTAAAGCCGCCTCTCAAAAAATATTGAGTTCAACTGACGATTCAGATTTCGGTCTGGCATGCTTTACTAGTACATCACGAGAGACGAAATGCAATTCATATATCTCTGGTTGTCGCCACTACACAAATGTACTCCTTGCAGCCTTGATTTGTGATACTTTCGGAAGGAAAGAGTGAATTTTTTCCATGACATGTAAATTATTAACAAACAAATTAAATTGAACAAGCATTGTCAAAGCCAATACGGCTCGATTTGCAAGCTGGTGTGATAGTTAGTTTTAAAAAAGAATTATTGCAAGCGTGTGCCAGAAAAATAAAAAAGTAAACAGTGCAGGTTCTTCCCAGCAGGCAGGTGTAATTAGAACAGGTATAAAAAACCTGTTTAGATTCAATATGCAAAAGATTAATTTACTGATGTAAAGAAAAGGTACTAAGGTTTTAAAAATTACTGTAAGCTGAAGACAGATTAAAGAGAGAAGAATGATTAAAAATATAAAGAATAAAGGATGGAAATTAAAAAAAGCATTGCCAAAGTAAACTATTGGTCCACCTGCTCTAGTGCTGAAGTGCACTTCTCTTTAGGCGGACATGCACATGCAATCTGGCACAATGTCATCACTCATAGTGCAAGAAACAATGGCTGAAGTGGGCTAACCCACTGCTGTATGTTATAGGCAGACCTGCCAACTCACACGGTGC
Source organism: Calotriton arnoldi (assembly GCA_963921515.1). Classification (NCBI taxonomy): domain Eukaryota; kingdom Metazoa; phylum Chordata; class Amphibia; order Caudata; family Salamandridae; genus Calotriton; species Calotriton arnoldi. The sequence continues at coordinate 993,582 of CAWUFW010003385.1, forward strand.
CACCATGTGCCACACAATATTGGCTCCCTTCACACGGTCAACCAGTGAAGAGCTGATTCCACATGGTGGCAGGCAAGGTGAGCTGGAAACCCCTGCACTGAGAAGGTTTCCATCTCATATTTGGAGGCTGTAAGCAGCTGATGTCCATTAAGGTGTGTGAAACAACCCAGGACATTGATGGCAGCAAGCATCAGCAAGTTTTTTTTGGGGGGGGGGGGGCATGAGGGAGGTCGGTGGGGCAGGGGAGTGGGACAGTTGTCGGCATCTAGCCACACCCCCCTCCAAGGCCGCTCCCCTTCTTCTCAAGCTGAAGTTTATTTTGAAGTTGGGAGGTCTGTGTATGCTGAGGTCACCAGAACTAAAATGTGAATGACAGCTGAACAGACCAAAGGATGAATGGATAAAGGGACTGACCCAATGCCCATCTATGTATGTATTTATATATGCATTTGTATATAGAAACGTTTAAATGTTTTGGTTACATGAGGCTGGTGAGATATATAAAACTGTCTCTAAGCCAGACCTAAGAATGAGCAACAGAGTCCTTCATGATCGAGCAGAATAAATATTTCATGATATGCTTTTGATGAGCTTGCTTTTTTCCCCATAGTTTTTTTTAAACCATGAAATATCCACAGTATAACTCTAATCACAAAGGCTGTGAGGCTGTTGCCAACAATTACAATACAGGAATATCCTTGTCATAAACCCTGAATTATGTCATGCAAAGCATAAATCGAACACTCACTGTTAACCACTGAAACAACTTGTGTACTTGTGACAGTTTAAGAATAGAGGATTGGAAACAAAGGGTCTAATTCAGTGTTTGGCAGATGCGATAAGGTTCAACAGGTCTGCGGCGTTAGTTACTCCGTCAACCTGATGGCCATCCCATCTGCAAAATGTAGAGATGTCCCCTGGTCCCACAGACGTCTCTCTACATTAACTGGAATCGCCGTCATGGTGGTTCCTGTTAATGTAGGAAATGTTTCACCGAAGGCCCAGTCTGCCATGATTGCCGGCCGGCAAACTTTTCAGAAGTTTTTTGTTTTTAAAAAACAAGCTCTCAAAGTGGAAGTTTTTTTTATGAAAGACAAAGAAAATAATGTACCCCACACCTTGGGAGTTTTCTCCCAGGATGTGGGGCCCATTTTGGGTTTTTCCTTGTCCCTCATTGCCAAGTTTTTTCTAGCGGGGACGGACTGGAAAGGAAGGTGTTACACCGTCCAGCGTATACCTTCCCCCTTTGGCCCATACTCCATCATTATTTTTTTTTAAACAAACTTTATTGAGTTTTTACATACAATCAACAAAGCACGTCAATATTATAAATTACGTACACTCAGTTGTATTCTTCAGTGGACTGCGGATACATATCTACGGCAATCTAGAGCGTCATTTCTATAGTACAGGACCCCAATTCCCTCTATCCCCTTAGGAAGGTGCTACTGATTTACTTGAAATCAGTCCATCAAGATCTCTACTTTTAGGCCGTAGATTCGCTGCTCAACATTATAAACTGTCCCCAACTGTGCCCCCCACCCTATCCACCCTCCCAGGCGTGTCACATATATCCAGTCCCTTAGCTAACTGATCTGGGGATGCCCTACTCTTTGTTCTGTTAGCTACTATTATGGGCCATTGCTGGTATCCTAACAATTTAAGGAGTTACTACTTGGCCCATACTCCATCATGCCACCAAAGAAAGTATTCTGTTGACGGAGCCAGCAGTGGCTCTGTCTGCAGAAAACTTAAGGTTCCCCTGTCGAAAATGAGGCAGGTGGACTGAGTGTTTGCCAGACAGGGTACTCAGTTGCGTTTACAATGGAGTACCCTGTCTGCCCAACTCTAAACTGGACCCGAAATGGTGGCCACTCGCCTATGAGGCCGGCAAGATTATCTGTACCCAACACCTAATCTTTTGTTAAAAAGGGCATGCACACGCAAAAACATGGAATATTGGAGCATTATCTAATCTGGTTAAGTCAGTTTGTTGGAGCGCTGTGTGGACTGTTAATGTGACCAGAATGGGTTCTTTTTTTCAAAACACTAGTACGAGCATTGTGTAACATTTTGAAAGTGTGTGTATTATTTGGAAAGTGCAAATGTGTTCTAACTGGGCTATTGTGGCTAACTGGGCTACTGTAGCAAAATATTTTAGGCAAGTGGAGTATTGTTGAAACTGGCTATTTGGGCACAATGGGTCATATTGAAAACGACTACTTTGGTCATTCTGGGACATTAGGGTGATGTGTAATCAAGGAAACAGGTAATTTTGCAATGCTGCTGACATATGGTAACTTAGTAGGGCATATTCACAAAGGCATTTTGGAGTACATAAAGTAGTACCCCTGTAGTACTCTTTTACATTCTCTTACATACCTGTGTGCATTGTCCCCAAAACATTTAACATGTGAATAAAAATGGGAACATTCAATGAATTTTCATATAGACTTATTACCAAAGGAAAAGACTGTGCGCTCCTTACATTTCCACAAAATGGGACTTGTATGTTTCAAGGCCATTTAACAAAGGCATGTAAGAGTATGTAAACGAGTACTCTTTTAGTACTACTTCCCACACTCATAAATGCTTTTATGGATCACCCCCACCACAAAAAATGTAGGCATTACAAGGATACCATGGAAGATGTTAATAAGAGTATGCAGAGATGATGAGAAAACTGGCACGATTGACCTGTTGTGTCCTTGCGGAAACTGGTAATCAGCCGCTGCCAGTGCCGGTAAGGGTGGTGGGGCAGGGGACAGGGTGGGGGGAGTCGACATATGACGACAGGGATTTTTAAAAAAGAAAGCCACTTACCTTGCGCTACTACTTTGCCGAATCGGCGAGCGCAAGGTAAGTGTTTTTTTTTCTTTTTTAAATGTTATTCCCCCTCGTCGTCATATGTCGACCCCCCAACACCGCTCTTACCTGCACCGGCTGCTGGTAATGTGAGCATAGTGCCAATATTGGCAACACACCCCACCCACACAACAACAGAGCATGCATGCTGAATAAATAAAAACACAACACAACACAACTTTTGTTTGGAAAATTATTGCTGCAGGTTTATTCCATACAAAAGTATGCAATATGGTGGGTTATCTTACGGGTGATCCAAGGGCAGGCAGCTGTAACCAATCTATGCTGCCCTGCCCGCCTGATGAGCCAAGCACTGCGGAGGACCCAATCAGTGCTACACCTTATGGGGTGATCCTCTTTCCGAATCACGTGACACAGTCCCTTATACTCACGACCCTTTCAGGGCGGAGCGTAGCAAGGCAAGCCCCCGGTTGCTCAGGCCCACAACCGCCCGAAGGACTAACGGGGCGCCGACGCGGTTTCCCAGGAACCTGCCATGAGGCTCCTGGCATTTGGCTCTGGCACCCCTATTGTGCCGCGCAGAGGTACCCTTCTGTACCCATCTGCTTCCAGATCACCCTGTAACTCCGCCACAGCTCTGGAGGCGGCCCCCGTCGCCACCAGAGCCCCCCACCAAAACAGCTATACTCTACCTGCAACCTCTCACCTCCAGGGCCTCCTGTAAATCTAAAAGGAAGAGATCCATCCCTACTGGTGACAAATGAACCCCATCTTTATCAAAGTACCCTTTCACATTAGCTTGAATCATCTCATGTCTGATGAAACCAAGACCTCTCTGGTCTGTGAACTTAGGCATTGAACTATTCACTCTCTTTCGGGAATGTTCAACGGCCTCCTCTGAATTAGCCCCGTGCCACACTCTGCAGGGGATAATCTCAGACCACCAGATCTCATATTGACCCATGTATTTACTGATCTCCCCTAAGTCAGCTTTCATGGCTTGAAAAAGTGGCCACCTCCCCATGGCAGTGCGGTCGTTGCCCCCTAGATGTATCACTAAACAGTTGGGGAGAACTCCCCCTTGGGCCAATCTCCGTTCCAATCTGTTCATGGGGCCCCTTCGGTCTGAGAACTTGTGCATTGACTGTTCACCCCCTGCGGGCATGTTCCTCTGCCATACATAGCTTAGCCCCGTGCCTATCTGCGCGGGATGATTTCAGACAACCATAGCTCACATTGCCCCATGTATGTGTTGATCTCACCTGGTTGCCGTCATTCTAGCACTGTATGTGCCTGAACACCTGTGTCCCCATCCCGTGCCACACTCTGCGGGGAATAATCTCAGACCACTTGAGCTCACATTGACCCATGTATTTACTGATCTCCCCTAAGTCAGCTTTCATGGCTTGTAAGAGTGACCTCCTCCTCATGGCAATGAGGCCGTTGCCCCCTAGGTGTATCACTAAGAAATTGGGGGGGGACCCCCCCTTGGGCCAATCTCTGTTCCAATCAACCCGCCTGCCTGCTTTGGCTATTAGGGCGAGAAGGTTTATACTTAACATTTGCACAGTCCTATTGATTGCTAAATCATGACGCACAGGAATGTTCATGACTAGAAGTATCTGACAATAAGCAAGGGTGTCCTCATGCACTTGCCATGCATCCCTTATTCCTTATGGGAATTTCACCCACTCAGCTCGCCCTGTGGTGAAACCCCCTAGGCATGCCAGCTAGTGAATCTGTCTGATTTAATGCAGTGCGCACTGTATGCAATATGGTGCCTATCATTCAGGATTGACTAAGTCCTACTATACCCCCATCCTAGAATATTCCCAAATGGGGGGGTTCACACTGCCCACCCTGTGCAGCCCCAGCAGTGGAAAATTACCTGCTCCGTTAAATTTAAATTTTTGAGGAATACTGGACGTGCCAAATGTTCTTTTTACATAGTAGCCTTTTGTGCTTGACACCTTGTTTCCCCATTTATTGGGACAGCAGCACACTATGTTGGCTGACGGCGTCCCCACCCAGCGTGGCTAATATAGCTAACCGTGCGGGGCATTTGAGCTTAACTGCAGGAACATGTCACCTCCCTTTGGTTCTGGGGTGCACTTACTTCGCCCTGTTGGCCAGACAATTGCACAAACCCCTTTGATTGCTAAACCCTGGTGAACACCTTAATGGTGTCAAATCTGGTTTGAAACAATATATGTTTTGTGCCCACTATTGGTGACACCTCACCCTTTCGTGTAGTGACAACTTATGCAGCGCACCTCGCTTGCTTAACTGCCGTCGGATCACAGATGCACAGTGCTTGCTATCCATCTCTGACCCTGGATGCTTAACCCGCAAAAGTGTCGGAATCCCAGATTCCAAAATTACTGTTTAGCTGCAGTACACCTTCAGTGGATCCGCTGGGAGATACCACAAACCGCATTGGTCATGAGAACCTTAAGAAGTACACAATTTTCACCTGGGCGTACCTCCAAATGAGACTGGCTCCACGCAGCTGTAAAGACAGAGACACACATAACTTACACCTATTTACTGGTTTATGCCACTTGGCACCCTTCTGGTTGGTGATGCGGAACCTCCTACCCAGCATAAGCTGACCGTCTAGCGTTGCCGCCACACCACCCGTGTCCCTTGAATCACCCTCCATCCCCCTGTGCAATAGTCATATTGCTAAGTGGGCAATCAATTCAACATCCCTCCTTTCCTGCCGGACTGTTGCCTGTTCAGTTTGATCTGTAGTGACTGCACCCAGACTTCCCCAGCAGCTTTATTGCTGATAATGTGACCAGTTCACCTTGGGGGAATCTCCCGCTTGCAACTTGCAACTACAGCGATTGTTTAATTGAAATGATACTGTGTGTCTGAAAGAACTATGCACAGGTAATTGGACTCCCACATGCGCAGTTGTTGCGAACATCAAAGTGGATGGCCAAGATGTGTTGGGGGACCTCCCCACTACCAGTCTCTGCTGTAGTTTTCCCCCAACAGAACAGCCCGCTGTAGCTCAGTGGACAGGTGAAATTGTATCCCAAGCCTTCTTATGTGTTGTTCATATGGTGAAAATTGGGGATACTTTTAATACCACTGGTGGGGGAGAGCTGGTGAAGTGCTGGGCATACTGCCAGCATCTCCCCTGCTCCGTCAGGGTTTCCTAAGCACCAGTCCTGCACCCTCCTAGTCCACCCTAGGATTTTAACAGGGTTGACCCCCCAACCTGGGATGCGATGGCCCGGTAGCCACTGGACCAGTATGTGAGTACTATCGGGGACCTAAGCTATCATCTATCTCAAGCAAGGAATTTTTAGACGTTCAGTAAATGTGACACATTGGACTTGTCCCTCGAACTTAAGCCAGAACCTCTAGGTGAGGTCTGGCTCTCCCAAACTTCTACTAATGTGTACCAGGGGGCAGACCAGCCATTGGGAACAGGGGGTGAACAGTATGTCCAGCTACCTGCCCTTTCTAGGATCTGGGAATGTCTAGTGTTCCTTACTACGTTATTGCCCCTTGTGTTTCCCCAACTTTCTAAAACACAGCGCACTTGTAAGGTGACAACTCCCCACACCCGCCAGGCTGCCATGGTTAAAGGGCGGGTGATTATAGCTTAACTTAAGCAAAACTGCCCATCATTAGTGGCATCGACCAGACATCAGCGCAGGCAATTTTGGTGATAAACTACGGCGCCAATTGAATGGTGTCACTCTGGCTAGCGAATGTATGTCTATTGTGCATCAGACCCAGGGTGCCCTGCTTTGTTTCGGCTGGGTGAAACTTGTTGCCTGCGCTACCCGTCCGGCCTATGGCAATTGTGCAGAACTCCCGCTTACGGCGGTCGCTGTATCTGTCAACCTCGCAACATTCACTTTCATATAATGAACATGGCGCAATCCCCAACCTTGACTCGCAGACAAAAGACGGGCTTATCTTGGGACTATTTTGTGCTCATGTTATGCAGAGGGAAGATAAAATGATTGAACCTGCATTGCGAACGGCTGGCAGGAGTTGCCAATACTTAATAAGACGCGTCACAGGACCTGTGGCCAGACTCAGCATTTGATCTTGGGCCCCTATGGTAAATAAGCAACTACTGTGGCCTTGTTGTAAGAATATTGATCAGATATATACTACCAAGTGGACACTACACTTACAAGCCAGTACTCTTGGCTTTCTATATGGTTGTCGGATGCTTAAGCTCACTAAGCCCCAATATGGCTTCGTTGGAGTAGTATACTGAAAATGCTACCCTTCTGAAATGGTGAGATTGTGAAAGAAGTATCGCAACTAACCGCCCAACTGGCCCCGAAATAGGCAATCATCTCTTCTAACTGAAAGAAAGCATTCATAAAGCAAGCATGTTCATCTATTGTACAAGTCATCCCCATTAACTAGCACATGGTGGGCCTTCAGGAATAAACTAGTGCCCTCTGCACGCTCACGCGTTACTTTGTTGACTACCCGGTGGCCTAATGTTTCTGGCCCGTGACCTTACCTATAGCCAGCCAGGGCTACTGATTTTGCCCGTGTTTGATAGTTGCAAGGTAAATAAGGAACAACTATGGATTCTCTGCACTCAGGTTGCCTGTCTTGGAAAAAGCCTAGTTTGAAGATTCTGAACTTGCACGCTAGTTCGGCTCCATCCATAGCTGCCAATGTTTCAGATTGCTATGCATGACATTTGCATAATTTCAGTGCATCTGTGAGTGACATCAAGGCAATGCCTGACATTTTCTAGCCAGCAAAATCAAACCCAGGGATGCTGGAAACTTAGCAATGTCAGTAATTACACGCATTTGAGCAATGAGAAACCCAGGGGGACCATATTTTAGGCGCTGTTTGTTCTTCAAACATATCGCACCTGGAGTGTGCCCATCTGTTGTAATAAGCATTTATGTGTGTATGTGACACTCTGGGAGACAAAAGTGCCGAGGTATGGTAAGAAATTGACGTTGCTCAAGTGGAGCCGAGTATCATAAATATACACAATCATTCTAAAACAGCCTGGCACGTTAGGTGCAGGAAATGGGCACACTTTCAGCCCTTGCAGTGTTGTCCCGGTGTTCAACTCATGTCTTGAGCTCTACCCTCATCTCCGGGAGCCCATCCTCACCCAGACCGACTGCATGTCCTGCCATCCCAGGCAGTGCTAGTCAAGTGTGTCTTCTCTGAACCCCTCCCAGCCCTGCTCTACCAGCGCTGCGAGCCACGCAGTGAGCTGCACCAGCCCCATCCGCTCTGGTGATGGTCGATGCCTATGGGCGTGGAAATATTTTACGGCTCCTGGGCCTCGCCAACTTGTTCTGCTACCGGCGGGGAAGGGGCCGCTGCGCCCAACAAGCGCAACCTGCACAATGCGTGAGGGAAGGCTGAAGAAAGCGCACATCCAGAATGAGCTGCCCTCTGTCCCGGCACACGAGCCGGGCAAAGCCTGTTTGTGTCACCAAAAGGCAGGATGTGGTTAGCACAGGGCAGGCAAACCTGGACTGGGCCCAGACCCTGCAGCCCGCAGTAACCTCACCCTGAGAACAAAATCTCAAGCTAGGCCAATGGCTGCTGCTGCACGGCATAGCCTTTAAGGCTGAATGACGGGATATATTTCTGCAGTACAGTGGCACAGCCAAACTCTAGTAACCATGACAAACTTCATTCCGTCCTAGTAACGTCAGCTTGCACTCGTTCTGAGAGAGACTCCCTTATTTCACTGAGACGTTCCCCTGGGGATGATGTGTGCGCCTTATAAATCCCATAAAATCGAATACATTTTAGTGCTCACTCATTGAGCACAGCCCGCCACCAATAAAAGTGGCACCCTCTGGGCACACTGGCGTCTCCCCAGGCAAGTGCACCGCCCGCAACGCCAGGGGCACACGGCCCCCCAGACAAGCACACATCATATCCAGTATGGGCTCCCTGGATGGAAAACAGGTCAGCACGGTAATTGGTTAAAGGCCCAATTAAACCTTGCATCCAAATTGCATCCACAGCTGAAGGCCGATCCTCGCAGTCTCTCCCATGGGAAACGATGAATTAGAAACTGCCAACTCCCCCAAAGGACACATTCTTTTTTGGTGGGCACGGTATTAAGTCATTTGTCCAGAATCCCAGGATGCTGAGTCAAGGTCGTAAGGCCACATCCTCTGGCATGAGTGCCACGCAAGATGGCCGCGCTACCTCCGGGTGCCACCAGTGCACCCTCAACCCGTACCGCACCCAAAGCCGCCATCCACGTGGTAGACACAAGGCTGCCACTGAAATTCCTGCCCGCAGTATCTGGACAACTCACTAACCAACCACAAACAAAAACCACACCCCGCATAAAACGACAGTGCAACCCAAAGGTGTCTGTCGATCCCCCGACACACACACCCATCATAGCAATCACAATGGAATACGGCACCAAACAGGTCCAGCTCACGATGGAAGTGAGCCCATCCCACAGCACAGACTCCGAGAGGGCAATGCCATGCTTTGGACCAATCAGAGCGGAGGCACACAAATGAAAGATGGCTGACCGAACAGTGGTCACACCATGCAGGGGCAAATAGCCTCCCTTGCACAGCAACCGTGGCCCAATCTCTGTCTCTGGCCCAATCTAAGACGCACGTTCGCCCAGTCATGTGACTCCGCTGCTAAAACAGAACGACAAAATTTGGACACATGCGTGCCAAAAGGCACCTCTGTAGTACATCCAGACGCGAGAGGAAGCGGTCCAACTCAAAAACCCACCATGCTCATTGGCGCAAACAGAACAGACCCCGGCTCCCGTGCCCGCGCGCTCTGACCGGAAGTTGCCGGACGACTCATTTCCGAAAACATGCACGAGCAATGCCCTAAAATGCCCTGTTTGGTGCTTCCGTTCGAAACGCTCCAGTCCCAAAATCAAGAAACTACCCTTTCCAACATTCGTTGTCTCCTCAATACATGCCTACATATGCTGTGCTTGAGCCTGTCCACGCGCCAGGTCTGTACTCCTGGAGCCAGAAATGCACCGATGCCTGGGACAGGAAGCACGAACATCAACGCAAATGCCCACAATGACCAGGGAAACTCAGCCCGACCAACCCGGATGACGCGACGTTTGAATCACAGAGGAAGACGCCAATTGGAACACTTGACACCGAATGCTGACTGCTGGTTAGCAATCAAGCACTGGTCTTCCATCCCGTACCAAGTGCCCGTCAGTCACCGCTGGGGCAATGACACGGGAAGAAAGGACCAGTTTGTGGAGGGTGCCCCTGTCCCGGCCCCAATGACTCGGCTGCCGCGGCACAACAAAACCTCCAAAGGTTTAACGCTTCTGTTTCCGGTGGAGTCACGTCCAACACTGAACGACGAAACACTGCCCGAAAGAAAGACCTTCGCTGCGACACACAATAGCACTGTCAATCAAATACATCACTCACGTCAAAGAAACAAGCAACCCGAATCCACTCAAGACCCGAGCTCAGCACAATTCTCCGATCGGCGATGGGCCCTTTCCCATAGCGGTCACCCAGGCGACCCATTACAGACGGCGACCTGAGCGCCAAAACCGGCCACGCGCGTCCCCGCCCCCCCTGGGGAGGCGGCGGAAACAACAAATCGCCTTCCCCAATCGCGGCTGGGCCCCCCGTACACTCGCTGCCCACGTGGCTGCCGGGGGGGGGATGGGCGCTGCTCTGTAAAATAGCCCCCGGGCCGATAAGATGCCCCTCCGGGACCAGCTAGTAAATAATCTAGCGCCCGCGGCCTCCGAAAACCTCCGCTCAGCCCCTGCCGTAACTGCGGGCGGGAGTGAGCTCGCGCGCCGCCCCCCAATGACACCCGGCCAGGCCACAGACCCCTCGACTCAACTCGCCAACTGGCCTAACGGCGCCCGGCCAAATTCGCCGTGCCGTCCTGCGGTCAGTCTGGCCAACGGGCCTTGAGTTAACCTCCCTGTCACCCGCAGAAAGTTACCCGCCCGGCCACGTCACCCCCACCCCTCCCGGGGGGGGGAGCATCGCTGATCAGTCCCCCCGGGCCGTGGTCTCGTGCGGGGCGGGTGACTACCACCAACCTCAATTTTCGGCATCGGCAAGAACGATGACCCGACAAGCAGAGTGGACCTGCACGACCTCCAGCTCAGTCCCAGGATCCAACACAAACGACGCGAGACAACCAGTCGAGACGGCGTGCCTGGCGCAACAGAGGATGCCAGGATGGCCGGGGGAGGCATATATGCCCTCCCCCAGATCCCTGTCGCGCAGGAAGTGATGCGCCTAGCGCGCCACCGGCAAAGGGGGACTCCTCCCTGAGTCCCGACATGAGAGCGGGTGGGTTGGTGCCCAAATGGCACTAAAGGGGCCGCCCACTTAGGGTGGCCCTCTGCGTGGGCCGCGGGCAGCCGCATACTATGGGCTTTATAGAAACTGCTAACATGAGCATTATGGAAACTAATAATGTGGGCACAGTGCTACATTTTGGAAATTCGTAATATGGCAAAACTCGATCAAAATTGAAACAAGGAGATATGCTTACTGGGCCAAAATGAAATCGGGCACTACAAGGAAGCAAGAAATTCAATCTCCAACCGAAGGCTGCGGGCTGTATTTCATGTACCTGAATTATACATATAGTGCTTGTCGATAGGCACACAATTAGTGGCGTAATGAAATTTGAGGGGGCCCCCCTGCAAGGTGCACGGAGGGGACCCCGCTCCAGATTTTATCAGGAGCTCTCGGACCAGAGCTAGGGCCCCCCCCGCACCGCAGGGGCCTGTGGTACGACTCTGTTCACAATGCTTCACTAAACACCAGTGAATGTGGTGGGGGTTTTATTGTAGTGGTTCACGGTGTATTGATTTCAGCCCTGGATGGAGTGTTCTCTACTCCTCCACTTAACACTTGTTTGTATCTGAGTACTACACACAATCTACTGTCCCTGCTCTTTGCACCGTGACGCTGGCATCTGTTCATCTGGAGTTTTTTTCACATGGAATGTTTTCTTGGGTGTTGAGAGAATTATGCAAGTAATAAAACATTAGTTCGTTTCTATGCACCAGCCAACACATACCAGTTGGTTCATATCTTAATAGCAGTATGTAAATTCGGGAGTCGCAGATTTAGTGACACGAGCTAGTGCTAATTGACTGCGACAACCTGAATAACAGATCTCAATATAATAGATGAATATTTCAGTAAATAAAGTCACCTTTCCCACTAGAGAAAGATGGCTTCCATCTACGTTATTAAGAAATCAACTTTGTGTTTTTTAGGCAAATTCTACCTTTTTACACAATTTTCTTTGCCAACTGATAGCTTTTATTGACCCAAAACTTAGCTCAATTAGGTATTTTAGTATGAGTAGAGCATCTTAAAATATTTTTTAATTCAGTGACCGGTTACTAGAAACATATGCATAAGGACTTGACTCATTCAGTTTTTGACAGTTTCACAGTTGAAAAGAAGATGCTGGTACAACTCTTTCTCTTTTCTGCGCTTCCAAAGTAAATTTAATTCCAATCGTTGTAAATGATGCTTCTTTTCTAGAGAAGGCTCTGATTAGCTTGTAGGCACATCCTTGTCACATTATCAATAATTGTTAGGAGTGTTTTCCATTATTCAGAATCAATGCTTATGACCAGCCCCTTGGTCCAATCCCATAGACATTTCTGAAATGGTTCCATTGGAGATGAAGACTTTTGTTCAGTTAAGCAGAGGAGCTTGATACATTTTTCAAAACACCCTACGATGTGGGCTTGCTTCGAGGTGACTGTGCGATCTAATACCAGGTCTTATCCAAAATGCTCCAGAGATTTGAACCTACACCTTGTAGGAGGTCAAGTAACGAAAAAAAAGTTACGTCACTGGTGGATTCTACAGGGTAGCTTGAGGTGCGCATGTCTCTTTTAATGTTCCTAGTAGACCAATCCCAAGGTTCTGGCCTTTCGGCACAATATGAAGCATCAACATTGTACTAACATCGAAAGATTGTTAGGCGTAAGTTGAGTAACATTAGCAATTCATAAGTAAGTAAAGTCTTGTATGTTCCAGAACCATTTCATTCAGAAATCTGGATCACTTGAGAGGTGGGGAGGGGTGTGTGCACGAGGATGTGTCATTGGAAACTGATGAAAGCATGGATCCCAAACATCTTTAGCTGAGTGTAAGTTAAATATATCACCTCCAGCACAGTTCAGTGTGTAGTAAGGTGTGCACCCCAGTAGTGTTAACTCCGATATGATGTCTGTTGAGTAGCAGGGGTTGTTCTGGGACCCATGTCAGACGTAGAATTGAGAATTCAGTATCAGTTGGAAATTACAGAGGTTGCTTGTGCCTAGTTACAGTCACAAACTTAAGATAGTTACACAATTACGCTCTAGCCAAACTGCAGTTATGTAGTCACATGTATAACAAAATGATCTCAGTGCATTACTTTGGTCCAGGACATCCACTTACAACGTCCCTGAGCAGCAAACCCATGCTGAGTTAACCCACATGCGGTTTACAAGGGACAGAGAGAGGTATTAGTGTCCTGAAAAGGAACAAGAGGAAAGTATAGCGGTAATGATGAGCGGTAGGGAGGGTGTAAGTCAAGCAGTCAAGACTACAGACATAGAAGTAGATGCAAGTTGATCCAGATGCAGTTTCCAGGAAACGGAGATGTACTCCTGTCTCAGCCTGGTGAATTATGGTTCCTGTGAACATGAATCCTCTTTGGGAAACCCTCAGTGGTTTTTACCATTGCCCTCACCCACTAGATATTGATTTGCTTTTCCTCTTCCTTTTTGTGTGTTTGGATATGTGCTAAGGGAGGACAAAGGAAGGGTAGTACCTCTCACCCCTTTGCTAGTGTGTGTGGAATTATGGTTCCTGTCAGAATACTAGTCTACCTAATGGTCCCTGTGTAGCTATGTTGCGGGTCAGACGTGGCAGTCCAGTAACTACGAATGAGAATTTAATCAGATCCAGGTAATCCAGTGGCAAATAACCTAGACTTATTCCTCCAAAGATAGATATTATTAAATGCATTCATGGAGCATCTGAGTTGCTGAGGGTTTCTGCTGCTGATTCTTGGACAGCTACTTCTAATCTTTTAACTGCACACAAATCTCAACGTTATGGAGGGTAAGATAGAAAGGGAGGACAGAGGAAGCGCCTTTTAAGTTTTCATATCTCTGTCTAATAGTGTATCCGATATAACACTGGGCTGTTTTGTTTTGCTTATGTATATACAAAATCTCAATACATAATTTTAATATAACATGCTCAATCAACTGTGTGTTTCTTACTATTCTGAGTGTTTGTTTGACTCAGTTTCATTGTACACCTTATTTTTCATGGTTCGGTAAAACGCTACAACATATTTTTTGATTTTCAGAAACAGAGTTCTGGGAGTATTATGAGTCAAGAGTGCTACATAGATTTTTTCCCTTTTTGAATCACTGGTGCCTATTTGGCTGCTCACTGCCCCAATTCTGTTGATCAACATTTTCGAAAGAATACTATACGAAGGTCCTGTGCCTTCGTTTAAGTCTTAGCCAATTTGCGCTTATTCATTTAGAATCTTAGTGAGTGCAGAGAATGAAGTCTCTTGATTTTTGGTAAACAAAACAAGGACATAAATGTCTATTCACGAAACCATGAGTTTGGAGTTAGACTTGAAACTGTTCTTGGAAGTTTTCCCCTCCATTTGAAGGAAATGTCCCACTTTCACAGGATTCATAAAGGTTCCAAGGAGTACTCAATGAAACATACATCTGGCATAGATTTCTGAATTTCCACCAGGTGGAAAATGTTGCCTCTCTAAATCTGATAAAAATGTGCATTACCACAAGTAGCTTTTTAGGTCGAGCCTCGAGTAGCGCAAGCGCTACTAGGCGAAGACTTTATGTTAGGGGTTTCAAAGCTGACCACACGCTGCAGTGCGTCGTGGCCTTTTACCTGTGGTTACGCGCACGGCAAACATGTGTTTCCAATTATCGTGCCCAGACGCGGGCGCGATAATTGGAAACACATGTCTGCCGCGCGTATCGCAGGCAAAGGCCACGACGCACGAGCGTCTGGTCAGCTCTGCAGGCTGCCGCGCTCGCTTGCCCCCGCTCCTCTGGAAGACGCAGGGTCCCCTCATCACGTTCTGCTGGGAGCCCCCGTTATTTCCGTTACGCCACTTCGTCCTGAGTGTATACACGCGTGTTTCTCGGACCGCGTCACCTTCCTGTCCTTCTCTCTCTTAACCACTCTCTCTAGGGCTATGCCTGACATTCATTCTCCTTGTTTCTCTTTCTCGCGCCATTACCCGTTTCTTGCAGCCTTTCTGCCCGGGCTTGCTATAATTCCCCTTCCCTATCGTCAGTCCTCACACACCCTCATCTTCTCCTATGTCTGCAGTCTTTCTTTCACTTGCTTCTTGACTCTAACCACCCACCCTCCTCGCGTCTCTTCCCTGCACTCGCCTCCTTGTCGTGCACACGGTGGACCCCTGTCGCTTGCTCTCTTCCTCACTCTCACACTCCTATCTCTGCAGTCTATCATTTTCTCTGCGGTGCGGTCGTCTCCTCCTCTCTAGACACTCCTTTCCATCCCATTCCTGGAGCCGCTCTTTCCGTGTGTTGCACACTCATGCCATCTGTTTCTTGGAGCCTGTCGTGGCTTTCTCCTGCCTGCCCTTCTGTGTCTGCTGCGTGTCTCTTTTTGGGCCCAACTGCTACAAGGCCACGCCCATACCTCACATGTCATCTGTGGAAGCCTGTCTGCACTCTATGCTTTTGACGCAATTGTGTGGGCCAGGCCTGGGCCCTTGGCCCTTAGGGGCTTCCGCACCCTGAGAGCTCATAGGTGCCAAGTTTTCAGATTACTTATGTGTGGCATTTTCATGGCTCCCGTGTATTCACTCATGAGTGACATTGTTCTGCCAAATATGCGACATTTCGAGTGACATTTGCTGTGTGTAATAGAATTTTTAAATAACGTCTTGCCCATTGTCGCAGTGCCTTCTCATTCTTAGGTTGGGAACTCGTAGCACTATAAATACACAAGTCACTAATCTCAGCTGTGCCAACCAGGATTCGATTCTGTTTCTTTCTGGTTACACACAGACATCTGCAGTGATTGCAATAAACATGACGTTTCATAATGTAAAAGAGTGCATGCCCCGCTGATTGCTTTAACTTGCATCTATCTTTCATATGTGTTATTTGACATGCTGCTAACTGAAGGCGAAAGAGCAACAGAATAGTTACAGGATCATTTGTAATTTTTAGCCATGGCTGACCCTGACCTCACCCCTTGACACTGCTGCCATTGCACTCAGCATGAGTAATTCCTCTGCTGGAGTCATCTGTGCCAACCGGAAGTGCCTCCCTGGAGACTGTCAGGTTGAGAACCAGAAGCTTATCTCCCCTCAGGAGCTGATCAACTCACTATCCACACACCGTTCGCCCCACACTCATCAAATAGTCACTCTTAGTCCAGTACCACAATACTGTTATTTGGGAGCAAGGATTTAATATTATATTATATCAAACAACATTTACAATATGTATGTACCCACAATACAATAGTGATCCCACAGAGTATCTGATCCAGAGAATTGAAAACAGTTCTAAAAGATACTAACACATTTAAAAGAAGAATGACTCTTCACTGTGCGGGGCAATTAATTCAGTACATAAAAACCCCCACAATAAACATGAACAAGCATTGGCATAGCCAATAGGTCTCGCCTTTGGTACCTTATAAGTGTTTAGCCATGCAATAGTTGTTGTTGCACCAAGGATATTGTGCTGCATAACTAAATACTTAGAAGGTCCCAAAGCGAGACCTATTAGCTATGCCAATGCTTGTTCATTTTGTTTCTATGCTGGGAAATAGTTTTTCTTCATGCTGAAACCATTCCCGAATACTTCTATTAAATGTGGGGATGTTCCCTCCCATGTCTGACCCTAAACACACTCTAATTTCTGCCATTGACAGGAGGAAAGTTGCATGTGTTTCCAGGGTGGGAGCGGCCTGTAAGAGGTGGTTGAATACCCTACTTGCTCACGACTTGTCTACACATACATTTGCAAGTACGCCCACTGAGAAACACCGACAAACACAAAGTACGTGCATGCAGAAATTCCACTATACCGGTAGAATTTCCACATTCCTGGATGCAGCTAGAACATGTAGCTCCTCTGTCCTTATTCAAAGAATGATAATTGGTAGAACTTTGTATGCAGAAGTGGTCTTTCTCAGCATCTCAGTTCAACTTAGGTGCCAAATTATCTTTCGATCGGATCTTAGTGCGTTTTCATCACAAGTCAGATAAAACGCCAATGTCCCTGGATATCCCCTGGCAACATTACAAAGCTATAATACTTGTACTTTTTACCCCACACACCAGAACCAGCAAATATTACCATAGTGTGAATTCAAGGGTAGTTACCCAACAGCACTGCTTTATACTCACTTACGTAGTGTCAGGATGTAATGGTAAAGCAATTTATTTTGTAAGGAGAATTTAAGGGACTATCGGAAAACAATACTCAATCATTGTATTCTAGTTAAACTGTTAATATTCTGTTACAAAAGAAAGTATAAAACAGTGTGATGTAGTAAACTTAGAAGGGGGTGTAAAATTCTAACGAAATCATGCATAATTTTTTTCTCAAAGGTTCATTTTGAGGTTCATTTTCAATACAAAACGATTAGCCCGAACATACATGAACAGTCTATTTCAAACCGACCTCCGCCAGATTCTTTCCCTGGTCTCCGCAGGAATGTCTCTATTTAATATTCAGGCCCACATCTCTTGGAAGCTTCATGGGGATCCCATTGGTTCTATATTGTCACAACCTATAGAGGCCTATAATCATGCCTTTGAATTTCCATGAAAGTTAATTCTGGTATAGCTCCAGGCTTGAGTTGAGGTTGTAAAACCTAATGACAAAAGGCACACAATTGATGGACGGAATGCAGAACAAATCAAAACATTCACCCCCAGGCAAGAGATCTGGGTTGAATCCATCATTCTTTTGCTCACCATGCCACCCCAGTTTAGATCTGGCCATATGCAAATCAGTCTTGACCCTGTGCCTCATGGGAACAGTCCAGCCCGAACTGCCAAGCCAGGTCCTCTCTGGACCGGAAACAAGCATCCTAGGACCAGTTTCAGGGTTTCACCCCTCATAAGCCAGGATAGCTTGAATCCAGTGGCACAGTGAGCCTGGGACCCACGTCTGGGCATACCCGGCACACTTAGGGTGAGAAAGCAAAAGACACACAATTGATGGACGGAATGCAGAACAAATCAAAACATTCACCCCAGTCAAGAGATCTGGGTTAAATCCATCATTCTTTTGCTCACCATGCCACCCCAGTGTAGATCTGGCCATAAGCAAATCAGTCTTGACCGTGTGCCTCATGGGAACAGTCCAGCCCGAACTCCCAAGCCAGGTCCTCGCTGGACCGGAAACAAGCATCCTAGGGCCAGTTTCGGGGTTTCACCCCTCATCAGCCAGGATAGCTTGAATACAGTGGCACAGTGAGCCCGGGACCCACGTCTGGGCATACCCTGCACACTTAGGGCGAGAAACCAAAAGACACACAATTGATGGACGGAATGCAGAACAAATCAAAACATTCACCCCCAGTCAAGAGATCTAGGTTAAATCCATCATTCTTTTGCTCACCATGCCACCCCAGTTTCGACCTGGCCATATGCAAATCAATCTTGAACCTGTGCCTCATGGGAACAGTCCAGCCCGAACTGCCAAGCCAGGTCCTCGCTGGACTGGAAACAAGCATTGAGGTCGCATACTACCTGCCTCGTGAATATTCATGAGGCAGGTTGCAATTTGCGACCCATTGGGAATGGGCAATAAATAACACAGGGATGGTGGCCTGTTGGGACAGCAGACCCCCTTGCCTGCTTGCTTTTTAAATAAAACAACTTTTTTTTTAAAATGCAGCCCGTTTTCCTTAACGGAAAACGGGATGCATTTCAAAAACAACAAGCAGTGGCATAGCCAATAGGTCTCGCCATTTGGACTTTATAAGTGTTTAACCATGCAGCACATTATTCTGGGTGCAAAGCCAATAGGTCTTGGCCACCTGAGTTTCAGGGGATCAGAAAAACTGTACTATAAACTTCTGTAAAGTTCGGTGCTCTCCCCATAGCAAGATGCACTGACCCGCTCGCTACAGGAATTAAAATACTGTAACAAGATACATTTTAAAAGTGCAGTTTTAAATTGTTCAAATAGTAAAATCTAAGCACTTTACTGTTTACAGAACATAGGTTAAAGTCAGTTCAGGCTAGCACCAGGTAGAAGACTAGAACACAGGAAAAGGGAACTGATTGGAAGATTCACCCTCCATGAAGAGCAAAGGAAACATGAAGCTCTTATGGACCCCAAATGGTTTACAGGTGATGCTGCACATGACCAAATCAAGCACCGTTTTATGACCATTTGACAAAGAATTGATTTGATACTATACAGTTAACAAGAAGCAATTACTCTGTCATATGATAACTGGAAGTGACAAGGAATTATACAGCAATTCATCTGGCCCTTCGCATAACATCATCTTACACCACCCACAAAACAACTTAAATGCCCAGCAGCTGCAGACAGAAGACGTTTAATAATTTAAAGAGCAACAAAGATAAATTACTAGGGCAGTGTTTTCTAACTGGTGGTCCAGGGACAAGACGGGGGTCTAATGCAGGATGTACATCCCTCTTGCCCTATAACAGAATGTTAGTAAACATCGAGCATTCCACCTGGCTATGTTCATGGTGGGTGTCACGCATTTGCCCATGAAGAGTACAAATAGGTGAAAAATAACAAATGGGGGGGGGGGGGGAGTAAAGAGGTAAGGGGATAGAATCTACCTCCTGATTAAGCTATCTCATAAACAATATGATTCTACCCTGCTAATGAATTTTTATTTATTGTTATAGTGATTCTAATAATTGTGTTAAAGTGTAGTAGTGTTCCATGAAATGTCATGGGAAAACTAAATGTTTTTTAAATACCCCTCACACACTATGAATCCCATAGTGTCATGCTTCATCATGGGGGTCTTCCCGTCTCTCTACGGGACGGGGCGTGCTACAACCTGCGGATACGCGGGAGCACTATATTAGTGAAAATTAGGCTATGTGTAGTGTGGGTAGTGAGAGTGGTAGGATCTGTGATAAATCAAAAAAGTTTAAAAATTCCCTGGCTAGTGGAAAAAACACATTTTATTCACTTCCCTAGCTGGAAACATTAAAAAAAAATTTAAAAAGGGGGAGATGTGTAGAGGGTGTACTCTAATGCGATCCCCTCTACTGGGTCGACATGTTTCGTAAGCAGTCCCCACTGCTTACTCTTCAGGACCTATTCTAATCTCTACTGCACTCAAGATATATTACTTAATTTATATATGTTGTATGCCTAACTTTTAAATAAGACATGAAAAAATAAACATGTCTAAAAAGAAAAGGTAAAATTACCCCTAATAGTTTTCAAGAAACCTGTAATGATGAAAGAAAACATTAAACAACCCATTAGATTGTCAATAGTAAACACAACACCATAACGTGGAATCACAATGTTGCCGTGATATATTTTATCGAGTCTCTGGTGCACAACACTCGGCAATGTTTACCAATAGTTGATGTGCCCAAATGTTAGTACCTTAATGATAGTTAGCTGTAAAAATACTCTAAAAGAACACAGAAAACGATTCCACACACACTCACAATTTTCGTTCATTTGTGCAATGGTTCTATATACTTAGTACTCCAGGACTGACTGTTGAAAAAATAAACTCAATCGTTCATTTTAAATGAGTTCATAAATGAGGAAAAACAGAACTACTTATCATGTCTAAACACTGTACGTGTTACATATCGTGATATATTTTTTTGTGATATATTTTTCTCACTTTCATATTACCTTGTGCCAATTTTAAGTTGTTATAAATAGAGGAGATAAAAGCACTATGTACATACGCTATTTTGATTAATAACCAGGCTTCATGAGCTTGCACCGAAGAGGAGGTTGCCTTGAAATAATCACTGTAGGTAAATTAAAGGTCACATCTTATTAGTGTTTCGCCGTTCCCTTCATGCATTGTAAAGAGAGATCTGAAGAAAAAACTTCATGTGCAAAAAACGAGCAGCGTTTAAAGACCTGCTCAAGTCTTACTCACATGAGAGAGGCTATACCCCCGCCTGTAGATACCTCCGTACAGCTCCGTGGAACGATGTGAATGCGTTCACATCCAGTATTTATCTGAAGTGTAATTGAAAGAAAAACCGCGAACCGGTTTTAGAACAACTAGAATGCTAAGCATTCACAAAATGGCCGCCAATATTGTGCCGGTGCTCTATTGAAAAAAACCACTTCCTGTTTGAAAAAACGCCGTTTTTTCTCTTTTCTTTCTTGATGGCTAATATATATATATACAACGTTACAAAGGCATATTGCACAAAGGTATATTGATTCATAGGCATTGTTATAGTGCCTTGAACGATCAATTAATAATTTATTAAGGATTGGCACTTATCATGATCTTATTCTTACTAATGGAGGGTAATCCAAAAATAGTTCGTCAACACTTATTGTTGTCGTATCATGACTGAAAAATAATTTGAACGAAAAATAATTTTGAGGAAGGAGAAAAAAGGTGTATATACATATACGATGAGCATGAGTTTTTTATATATACAAAAAGGACTGGCCTCAGATGTTCACTGGAGCCAAGAAAAAGGGGGGAAAAAAGGAACACTGTATCTCATGTCAAGGACTACATGTTCTCTGATAGTCCCGTGATCATAGTAATGTTCATAATTGGCCCCATGGAATATCATCGTTTAAACCATTGATGTTCGTCTTTAGACGGAACACCCATCTCTGTTCCTTTTCAAAAAGGTACTTCTCATTAGAGACCTGTTCGATCACTGTCCAAGAAATGTCCTCTGGCGTGTGTCCTTTTTCCAGGTAATGGGATGCCATTTTTGTGGTGCTTTTTTTGCACCTGATGTTGCTCTTGTGTTCTCCTATCCTTATTTTAACTGGACGTGTTGTCATCCCTACATATTCCAGGGGACAAGGACAAATGATAAGGTATACTACATTATTACTATTGCAAGTGGTAAATTTTCTTTGTTCCCACTTCGTACCATTAAGAAAAATGATTTCCTTACTTCTCTTTGTTAATTGGCAAACTATACATTTCCCACATGGGTGGTGTCCTTGTATTTTCGCCATTGCTGTTGATTGGCCTGTTGGTTCAATCTGCCGTGGTCTGGTGTGTACAACCATGTCACGAATGCTTTTCCCCGTCTGTGTGAAAAAATTGGTTTCGGGAGATTCATCCCACCACTGTTTAGGATCCGCCAGTGCTTATTGATGATCTTGGTGACCTGATTAGAACTGGCGTTGTATGTTGTTATACAAAATGGCCGTCTATCTTCAGGTTTGGGTTGGGCAGGTTCCAAAAGACTCTCTCTGCAGTTATTACGTGCTCTTTTGTATGCCTGATCTATTACCCTTTTCGGGTATTGTCTTGCATCAAGTTTCTTTTTGAGATCCTCTGATTGTATTTTAACGTCAGTAACTTCAGTGCAGTTGCGTCTAAGACGTAAGAATTGACCATAGGGGAGATTATCCCGTAGATGTTTTGGATGGAAGCTTTTATATAACAGTAAACAATTCTTAGATGTTGTTTTGAAATGTGTTGTGGTCACGAGTCTCCCTTCCCTCGGTGATATATTCAGGTCAAGGAAGATCAGTTCTTTATTGGACATAACACTGGTGAAATTTAAGAAATCATCTTGGTAATTGAGCCAGGTAATAAAACGTTTGGCTGTCACCTCATCCCCATCCCAGATGATAAGTATATCATCAATATACCGTTTCCAGGCGGTTATCTGGTTGTAAAAGGGATTATCAGGGTGCAAAATTTTGTTTTCCAGATGATGAACATAGAGACCAGCTATACTGGGAGCAAAAATGCTCCCCATGCTGGTCCCATGCTTCTGAAGATATAAAGTCTGGTTATACTCAAAAAAGTTCTCTCTCAGTGCCAAATTACAACATTCCATGATGACATTCCTAGGGGTTTAGTAATCCCAATCTGTGTCAAAAAGTACTTCTTCAATGATATTTAGAGTCTCATTGTGGGGAGACTGGTGTATAGACTTTCAACATCACAACTGATCATAAGTTGATGTAGAGGGTCAAAAGGGAGATTTTCTAAGAGTACTAAGACATCTTTAGTGTCTCTTAGATAGGTAGATGTTTTTTGTACCATCGGTCTTAAATACGCGTCTGCAAATCTAGAGACTGGTTCCAAAATAGATGCTATTCCAGACACAATTGGGCGACCTGGAGGTTTTTCCAGACTCTTATGTATCTTTGGAATTGTGTATAAGTATGGTGTCACGGGTGAATCTTGGATCAGAAAATCACCCTCTTTTTTGGTCATCCATCCATGAGCCAATGCTTCCTCAACCATGCTCGTTATTTTTACTTTTATCCTTTCTGTTGGATCCCGACTTAGGATTTCATAATTCCTCTGATCCTGGAGGAGGCGTCTGCATTCCTGATCATATTGGTCCGCAGATTGTATGACTATCGCCCCCCTTATCTGCAGGTTTTATCACTAGCTTGGGGTTATTGCTCAGCTCTCGTATCGCTTTTCTTTCTTCATTGGTTATGTTCTGAAAAACTCGATTGGTAATAGGGTCTAAATCCTCCAGGTCCTTCATGACTGCTTTCTCAAAAGTGAGCAATTCAATGGGAAGAGTGGAGTCAGGCGGTGTAAAGGTGGATTTAGGTTTTAAACCTGTGTCCCCTTCTTGTATCTCAATTTTTTCTTTATCCTTGAAAAAGATTTGTAATTTCAATCTTCTCATAAATTCTTGCATTTCCTTGCATAATAAGAATTTATCCATGTTCGATGTCGGCACAAACCCTAATCCTTTCTCCAGAACTGAAATTTGGGCAGCGGTGAGATTTTCATCTGTTAGATTTACCACCAAGTTCATTGTCTGCTTGTTGATGCTTTTGTCATGCTCCTGGTTGACACCCTCACTTGTTCCTCTTCCCTTGGTATCCAGTGTACACTGTTCCCTCTTCGATTCCTTCCTTTGTTTCTTCCTTGGCGGGATCCTAAAAAATGAGTTTGGTCATGGAAGGTGTATTCTTGAGGAGGGTAGTTCCATGGGTGATATATTCCCTGGGGATGTTGAAAAAGAGGAGGAGGCCCAAAATGTTGTGGTGAATACATGGGTGGCCCATGAAAATCGCCCCAACCTCTCGGTCCATGTTGGTATGGGCGACTGTAATTACTTCTTGTTCCTTGATATCTTGGGCCTTTACCTCGGCTTGAGCCTGAGCTGTTGGATCCTGTGTCAGAGGAATCATCATCTGTTGTTTCTTGTTGGTTGGGCTTGTAGTCATCCTTAATATAAGGATATATCCTCTCATGATTGAACCTGCTTGTATCTTTTTTCAGTTTGTTATATTTACTTTGTTTCAATGTTGATTCAAAATCGTTCAAAGTTTTATTTAATTCTTCAAGATGTTTTTGAAAGTGCTTGGTGATTCATAGCTTTTAAGTCGTACTTCTATTTCCTGGATTTCCACTTTCAATGCTTGTGCTAGTCTACTTGCCGTTTTTATTATTAGCACAATCCAGTCTCTCGTGCAATGCCACGATATTTGTGACCAATCTATCTTGAAGCTTTTATCTTGTTGAAAAATATACGGTTCATTTCGGACAATCAGTCCTTGTGGTGCTGCATTTACTTTAAGATATTCTGTCATAAGTAAGCCATGGAGGGCAGTTTTTATTTGGGTACGCCTTAATTCTTCTATTTCATCCCAGTCATTATTACCGACAGAAGGTTCCGCTGTATTAAGGCCTTCAAAATTACCCAGTGTTGACATAATATGCTCTATTTCTTCTTCAGAGAAAGTCAGTCCTGTCTTCTCTGCCATAGTGTGTGTGTGTGTGTGTGTGTTATTTCGTCTAACTGTGAAATATCAGTGTATGTTTCAGATAAATATACCAGCAGGATCAAATATTTGGTGTCTTTTAAAACACCCCTGCTTGATATGGTATTAGGAATAACTCCCACAGCTGTGCGCTGTCAATACTATGAAAAATAACAAATGGGGGGGGGAGTAAAGAGGTAAGGGGATAGAATCTACCTCCTGATTAAGCTATCTCATAAACAATATGATTCTACCCTGCTAATGAATTTTTATTTATTGTTATAGTGATTCTAATAATTGTGTTAAAGTGTAGTAGTGTTCCATGAAATGTCATGGGAAAACTAAATGTTTTTTAAATACCCCTCACACACTATGAATCCCATAGTGTCATGCTTCATCATGGGGGTCTTCCCGTCTCTCTACGGGACGGGCGTGCTACAACCTGCGGATACGCGGGAGCACTATATTAGTGAAAATTAGGCTATGTGTAGTGTGGGTAGTGAGAGTGGTAGGATCTGTGATAAATCAAAAAGTTTAAAAATTCCCTGGCTAGTGGAAAAAACACCTTTTATTCACTTCCCTAGCTGGAAACATTATAAAGAATTTAAAAAGGGGGAGATGTGTAGAGGGTGTACTCTAATGCGATCCCCTCTACTGGGTCGACATGTTTCGTAAGCAGTCCCCACTGCTTACTCTTCAGGACCTATTCTAATCTCTACTGCACTCAAGATATATTACTTAATTTATATATGTTGTATGCCTAACTTTTAAATAAGACATGAAAAAATAAACATGTCTAAAAAGAAAAGGTAAAATTACCCCTAATAGTTTTCAAGAAACCTGTAATGATGAAAGAAAACATTAAACAACCCATTAGATTGTCAATAGTAAACACAACACCATAACGTGGAATCACAATGTTGCCGTGATATATTTTATCAAGTCTCTGGTGCACAACACTCGGCAATGTTTACCAATAGTTGATGTGCCCAAATGTTAGTACCTTAATGATAGTTAGCTGTAAAAATACTCTAAAAGAACACAGAAAACGATTCCACACACACTCACAATTTTCGTTCATTTTGCAATGGTTCTATATACTTAGTACTCCAGGACTGACTGTTGAAAAATAAACTCAATCGTTCATTTTAAATGAGTTCATAAATGAGGAAAAACAGAACTACTCATCATGTCTAAACACTGTACGTGTTACATATCGTGATATAATTTTTTGTGATATATTTTTCTCACTTTCATATTACCTTGTGCCAATTTTAAGTTGTTATAAATAGAGGAGATAAAAGCACTATGTACATACGCTATTTTGATTAATAACCAGGCTTCATGAGCTTGCACCGAAGAGGAGGTTGCCTTGAAATAATCACTGTAGGTAAATTAAAGGTCACATCTTATTAGTGTTTCGCCGTTCCCTTCATGCATTGTAAAGAGAGATCTGAAGAAAAAACTTCATGTGCAAAAAACGAGCAGCGTTTAAAGACCTGCTCAAGTCTTACTCACATGAGAGAGGCTATACCCCCGCCTGTAGATACCTCCGTACAGCGTACAGAGAGTACAAACAGGTACCTCGGGTAGCGAGCAGAGCCATTGCAAGCAATGTAAAGGGTATAATGGCAGGTATTGTGGTGGCAGGGTGCTGGCGCAGTGCACGGTAAGTAGTAGCTCCCATCCCACAGTCGGCTCACAGGGGTAGCACGCTGTGCTGGCCGATGATGTCATGTTCACCATAGAGCCCATTGTCTGCCAGCTATTGAACAATGGGAACATTTGCATACATGTCGCTTCAGCTTGTGCCTTCATTCTGGGTTAAATCCCCCAGCTAAGACTGCAAAGGGGGCGTGGCTGGCGAATGGGAATGCATGTTCTCCGGTGCATGTAAGAGTGTGGGCCCCCTCCCCCAACTTAACTCTGACATCAATGAGGATGTCTGGCGCTGACAGGCAGGCAGAGCGCGCGCTCTGTGCTGAAGGGCATGTCTGTGCACTTGAGAGTCTGCCGCAGAGCACCTGAGCTGAAGACGGAGAGCAAGGGAGATCTTCAGGCGAGCTCTTCCAGTCAGGACAGCTCTCGGGGTGACGGCGAGAAGGGACCCCCGCCCGACACACGATGCCCTTTAAAGGACGGGAGTTGTGACGAGCACCATGTGACTGGCTGACTGCTGAATGAATGGGCTTGAGCAGCAGCGCGGGTACACCGAGGAAGGAGTTCCTGTAGTACACGGACGGGACAAGGAGCTGGTGCAGCACAAGGGGCGCATACAAGACCTGGAGCAGGAGCGACGGGACCTGGTGACCAACACCCCGGGTACACATGCGCTGAGGCGCGGGAGCTGGTCCATGAGAGCACACAGACCCCTAAGCAAGGGCAGGACAGGTGTGCAGCAGCACCGCGCGCACACACTCCGAATCTGAGGCTGGTGCAAAGACACACACAAGGTATCTGAGGCTTGTGCATGTGCACCCACAAATAATCTGAGGCTGGTGCATGGGCACACAGGATCTGGCGATGGTGCAATATTGTTGCGCCGAATTTGGGGCGCACAGTGCATCTGAAGCAAACACACATAGACGCACACTCAGAGGATCTGTCTGCAGGCGCATACATTTAGAGGGGCACAGAGGAGGAGGCTGTGGAGCAGAGACAGAGGTACACACAGAATCGGGGGCTTGTCCGTGGTGCACGTTGGATCAAGAGCTTATGCAGGACCACTGGAGCGATCTGAGGCAGAAGTAAGCTTCTATGAGTCGACGAACACAAACAGTGAGAGAGCCACGCGGCCATGAAAGTGACGCGGCCGCGAAAGTGCAAAGTGGGAGGGGGGGATAAAAAAGAGCATGACGGAAGGGTGCCACGAGGAAAGCCAGATGGCGGCTGTGCGCCGTGAAAGTGAGCAGGGAGGGGGAGAAGGGAGGGCATTGAGAGCAAACAGCAATGGGGTGGAGCAAACAGCAAGGGGGTGGAGGAGCATGGAATTAATGAGCCAGGACGCGAGTGGTGCGCGCGCGCGCAACACGGGAAAAGTGAAAGCAGGCTGGCGAGTGGTGTGCGATGTGCGCGCACCATGACGAGAGAGGAAAGCCAGATGGCGCCTCTGCTCGTCATTGTGCGCGTAACCGCACGCTCTATGCCACCCGGTCGGACTTTTGAAAGCCCACTCACTAAATGTCTCGCCAGAGCAACGCATGCGCTGGCTCAGGCGAGACCTAAAAATGAAACATTTCAATTACATTTTTAAGAGTAGACAGTGGTCCATGGGGCCACTGCCTGCTCTTAGAAAACGTTTTTGCTGCCTATCACAAAGGGAAACGGGTTCCCCAGGGACATTTCCTGGTTGCGAGTGGCTTGCCACCTACTTGAAGTAGGCGGTAAACTGCGATTGTTTTGCAACCACATTCTGGTCGCAAAACAATCGTACATTCTCCTGCGACTAGGAAGGGACGTCCTCGGCAGGCCCGTTCCTAATAACAACTCACACACCCTATTTTGCAAATCGGTAACAAGTTACTGACTCGCAAAATCGTGTTGATACATATTACAACCCTTTTTAGCAGTTGCAAACTGCCCGAATCTCCAGTTGCGCCTTCTACATTTTTTTTTACATGTGGCCCCTTGTGTCGGTTGGATGGGTGCTGACCGAATACTGCACAGATACTTTTATAAGAGCATAAAGGGCTCAGAACTTTGGAAACAAGCACAGTAAGGTGAGAGCTACATTCTAATAGTGAAAAACAAGTGTCCAATATAAACCTTAAAATTAAGTAAGTCTTCCATTTGTTTTATATAGTGAACCAGGACTTTTTAGTTTATTTAGGCGTAATCCGCTTGTAAACAGGATTTGGGGCTACTTTGCCCACAGGTAATCAGTTTGAAATACGCTGTCCTCTTCACCAAAAAGAAATTCAACACCTGGTTATTTTGAACGTTACATCTGTGATCTCTGATTTTGTTTTTTTCCCCAGTTAATACCTAATCCCTGAAAATGCTAAGGCTAGTGGCATATTTCTGAACCAATCTACTTTTAGAACAATACATTCTAGTACGTATTTTATTGCTTGATCTGCGGCCTTTTACTTTACTCTGATCTCCCAAATAGGCTTGTGTGTTAGAAACGTTGCAAATGTTTTTACTTGGAATGATAATGGCTGTCAATAGGTCTGAGGGCATCTGTTTTTAATTCACATGCCTATTTTATGAGTATTAAGTTCTAGAACAAAGGCAATTCCCGTTCCTTGCTTTTAGTCGAGGGCCATTAGTTTGGCAGTGAATTGTTCTCTAAGGATTCTGATATGATTGGCTGTTTTTTCTGTTGTGATGATACAAGTCTGAAGTTAAGCAGTTTTGATGGAATGCTGCCCTTTGTTGGATCTTTCTTCCTCTGTTTCCTTACCTTACTTGCATCAGGTTTTGTTGAGGTGTGGTCTAGACTCAAGGCTTGTTGTTCAACCTTACGACCTGCATAATACCTATGCACCACTCTTGCTTCAGCCTAATGGTGTATTATTTATAAAAAAAGCTGTAAGTACCTGCATACACAGTACACTGAGGTCTGGGCCTCAATGTACTGTGTACACTGACGTGTTTAAGAGGTTTTCAAATGCTGAGACGAGCGAGGTAATACTTTTCTTTTTTTTTAAATTCCATGCAGGTAATTCATATTTTCGTGTTATATGCATTGGTATGCTGCTTTTCTAACCTTTCTATTGACCCATATCTCTTTCGAACACTGAGTGGTCTTGTGGTTGGCGAGCATCACAAATGCTCGTTGATCAGAGTCAAAGTAGTCGCTTACATTGTATTTGTTTGTGCCTCATTTTTGTTTAAAGGAGGGTCAAATGATGGAGTCCAGCAAATGTATATATATTACAAACTATTCACTGTTTATTCATAGATTATATGGGATAGTGGCTGGTAGATCCTATTATAAATCTCTGTAGAGCATTACTTGTTTGGGTGTGTGTAGGACAACTTTGCCTTGTTTAGTTCTACCGGGGGGCATGATTGTCCATTGGCTGACTTGGGCTGCTGTCACGTTTGGAGGAATATTTGATGATTATGTGGCTTTTTAAAAGTGTTTTGTGTGTGTGTATGCTTGTGTGCAGCAGAAACATGAGACAAATGTGAAATTAAAATGAGTTCTACTTATGAAACCACAAATAAGTTATACTTACATTCTCAAAAAAGAATGCGTAAATCCAGACTCACATTCGAGTGTAATTCTTCAAACACTCTCTTGTACACTGCTATCCAAAAACAACATCCGTATATGTTCAGAAAATACAATTTAACATATGTGTGTTACCTTAGATGTTAAGGAGACAGCTGTTGAAAAGGCTTACAATTTATGGTCTCCACTAACACGCCTCGTTCATAAATCACAGTTTATGTTTTGCAAAACACATCCAGAAAGGTGGCAGTACATTAACTGTCATTCTGCTGCATAATTTAGACATCATCGTTTGTAATTTGTGGGACAGGTCTAATCTTCACAGATGTAATTTGCCTACACATTACCAATATAAATAAACCGTTTCGAAGTTTCATAAATGTTTGTAATGTGCCAAATTTCAACATCAAACTCAAATAATACTTCATCGCTTAAGGCCAACTTTACAAAGCCCAATTTATGGTCGCTAACCCTTCGATTCTCAACGTCGCAAGACGTGTGCCTGCAAAAGTTTTTTTTTTTTTTTTACAAAGTATAAAAGCCCTATTACGATTCAGAAAAATAATTCCAACTCATAAAAGGGTTTTTGCGACACTTTCCAATTTGGAGGTAGGAGGGGGCATACTGGTTCTATTTACAAGTCTCATATTTCTGTTTCAGTGGTTTGTGACTGCAATTGCAGTTGCAAAGCATTGATCAACCTCCAAGTTGAGGGTGGTAACTAATTTGCAAAAGGGAAGCTGCTGTCGTGGCACGGCTTCCCCTTCAGGAATCATTTCAGGTGGTCAGGAGAAGCAGGCAGTTTTGCAGATGGTCGCTTCCTGCTCAGTGGTAAATTTGTTTCTTCATGGCAAATGTGAATAGGAGCCATTTTGTGAATGAGAGATTTTACAGACATGGGCGGATAAGGAAATTAAAGTGCTGAAAACTGGATTAGATATACGGGAACGGCTAGTGTGGTGCTTCTCACTCTTAGAGGTGGAAGAGAACATACAGAGAGTGTCAAGAGTGGTTTTCAGAGAGATCGACCTGTGTGAGCTGGGCAAACCTAGGAGTCTGCCTCCTGCAGCGTGCCAAAGTCAGGGAGAGTGCGGCAGTCCACAGACTATGGGCAGAGTCCATAGTGCCCCGAAATCATGTTGGCGGCATGACATAACAGTATGTGTTCTGTAGAAACTTTTCCATTGAACTGGTTTCCACAGATGTTTCAAAATGAATGATATGCCGCTGAAGGGAATCCAGTCAAAGCCTTCATATCAAATGAATGTCTCTTCATTTGTTATGAACTACATTTTGCACCTCCACTTTACCTTTGTTTTCATTCAAACTGCCCCCCTCTCAAACTGCCATTTGCCCCTGGCTCCTCGTCCATGCCCTGTTTCTTAATCCTGCCACTTACTTCACCTCTTAGCTATCTTTTTTGCCACCTTTGCTAATAAGATAGAATCCCAACACATTTCCCTTTGCCTCCAACCCTGGTCACTTCTACTTGTTAATTCTCTCTTCCTTCTCTTCTTCCTCCTCTCTGACAACACGTCTTTTTTTCCACCCTATCGTGTCCTCTAAAACTCATTTCTTTCCCCACAGTTCATTTCTTTTCCACAGTCCCTAAAACATATTCCTCACCCCTGAAACCTATTTTTCAACTCCTCCTTTACTTTTCTTCTTGGTCCATCCTCTGTTTTCAACCAATCCTCCGGCATTCCATTCGTTAGGGTCATGGTAACAACTATTAAAATATAGCTCCACAGGCCATTTTCAGCTCTCAGAAACTCTGTTCATATATTTTTAGTGTAATGGGTTATATTTACAGTTCCTAATATTTTAGGAAATGCATGTGGTTTTGAAATGGACATGGTCAGGTGCTCCATTTCCACTAAATTCTTTAGGAATTGCATGGAAAATAATTTTCCTCAATTTGGCTATCAAAATGGAGTTTCACCAGAGTGGTTGTCAGGTTGATGATTTTTTCCATTATGTAACTCACCAAAATGAGGTAAAACCATTCACAAAAGCCAGGGCGGCAGGGAAAAAAGTAAGCAAACAAAGACCCAAATGATAATTAAATAGCATGGTCAGTCATACTTCCACACTAAACATTTGAAACAGGAAGATATATGAGGGTGTCACTGTAAGGTTAAAGGGAGGAGTGGAAAAGTGTGTGGAGGGAGGACAAGGAAAAAACTGAATTACTAAACAGATATTTGTGTGATGTTGTGCTTTGGCTGTTTTAAGAAACCCTTTTACTCCAGTAGAGAGACAGTGTACTATTTATTTGGGTAGCAATATATCCTAAAGAGAAATTACTTAATGTTCTGTGGTTTATTAATGCCAATACCGGTCTCTCTTTTCCCTTCATTGACAGTTCCTTTACCAAGTTTTCGAGCTTATCCAGAGTTTTAATATGCCAGGACTTTACTTCATAGGAGATTGATGGGATGAGATCAAATGCATGTTTCCACTCTTCTTGCATAGAAAGATATTTTGGTTATGTCACTGCCAACCCTACCACTCCATTCTTTCTCCCCCTCACCCATATCCTCCAAGGTGGCCCTATGAAATGTCCTCTGACTTGCCCTTCGCAAAAGAGAAAACCATGGGGTGATCATTCCTGCTGCCCAAGTCTGCCTCCCTTTTGTGCTGTGTGAATGTGGCTTTTATAATGGGACTAGCCTAATAACCCTACCTCCTTTTTGTCACCCTCTTCCTGTATTGGTCTCTTCCTTCTTTCTCGTCCTCTTATGACTGGGCCATGAGAAGGTTGAAAGGGAATTATCTCTTCCCGTTTGTAAAGACACTCCCCCCTTCTTTAGGTCGAGCCTAGCGCAGCGCGCATGCGCTGCTGTAGGAGATGACCTTTTGGAATCGGTCTGCACTTTTCTAACACTCGTGCGTGTGGCGGCATCCACCTTGCGGGAGCGAGCAGCGGCGCGCAGAGGGGCCATCTGTTTCTAATTAGCGTGGACGCGCTTGTTGACATTTGCCTGTCTCGCGGTCGCTTTCACTTTCGTGCCGTGCTTGTTAAAGGAGTGTAAACACTGCTTGTTTGACCGGAAATAGCATCTGCGACGCTGCTGGGACCCCCAACACAACTGCGCCACAAGCGTTGCAAAACAAGAGCAACATTACAGTCGGGAGCCTTCTTTCAAACTGGACCGCCTTATTCTTCTTTCTCTTGCCTCAAATGTGTCTCAAAGCATTTTTAGCAAACATACACCTGGCTGTAACTGTTCATTTGTTTGGACTTTTATTTTACTATAAAATCATGGGTGATTAGACCTTGTGAGCTCGCACTAACAGCAGGTGGTGATCAGAAGGTTAAAGTTCGAATCCAGGCGAGCCCGTTCAGCCTTCCGTCATAATACTTTATGTATAGCGCTTAGATGCGCAGAACTGCGTCTGTAGCGCATAAGACAATGTATCACTAGACACATCCACCGTCTAGTGGTATAGAACAACCTGCAGGCAATGCTTGCCTTCCGCAAAAATACTGATTTAGCGTACACCTGCGCCAGAACTCATATTTCTGCCACACATTTTCTATAAAAGTATACGTACAGCCTTGCTCGTTTATTGCTATATTATAGATCGAATTGGCATATTTTATACATCGGATGCCCTGACTCCACTGGCAAGGGAGAGCTGTAAGGGTCCGGGGCTCGCAGACCGGCTTGTCAGTTTTACTTCCAGGAATATGCGCAAAATAAGAGCCGGCTTCTAAAACAATCGGGTTTAAAGTATTCAACACGCGTACAAGTTCTTTAGTTTTTTTCGGGTGTGATTAACTGCAAGCCGTGTATAAACTCTAGACTAGAGCAACGCCAAGAAGTCACATCCAAGGAGGCCAGAGGCTGGCTGTCTGCGCCCCCTCCAACGCAGACCGTCATTGGCAGGCACCACACATCCAGGTTTACTAGTGTCGTGGTATACAAGCAGGGTCACCAGACTTAGACGGCAGGGGAGAACCAAAGGATGCAGCAGGGTTGACTATATTATGTGGCAAAAAAAGTTATGCCCCACATTTTGTGATAGTATCACTTCATTATTTTGTTATTTTTCTTCTTTTGTTAACACCGTTTGGGTAAACATTTCACCTTATTAAAACCAGGTTAACACCCAAACACATCAATAAGAAACTTACAGTTGACTAGTCACTCTTTGTGAATGGCCTTCCACTGCCAACAACACCTGTTGCTGTATTGTAGTAATTATTGATCCGTTTGAGTTAGAATTTTGTTTTGTGTAAAAATGTGCAGTTTATGCAGAAAATGATGGATTATGTGGCAACATTCATAATTATGCGGAAAGTGCCACAGAATAAGAGATATTTCGCAGTTTATGCTCTATAACGTAGCTTAAAAACATTGGCAAAGCCAATAGCTCTAGCTAAACACTTATAAGGTTCCAAAGGCGAGACTTATTGGCTATGCCAATGCTTGTTTTGAAGAAGATGTTGGTTAGAGGAAATATGGCATCCCTACTTACGCTGAAGGAATCTGCTGTGTATCCCGTTGATATTCGCGGTCTTGCCAGTTCTGTGAGGTAATGCTGCCTAAGTCCCTCTGGAGTTTCGCTGAATTAATAGGTGGAGGTAAGGATTGACTCCTAGTACTGCATGGTACTGTCATAGCTTCTGTAGTATTCTTAAAATGGCATACTTTGGTTTTGGAACTTCAGTGTCTCACTGCCCCAGCCTAATGACTGTTCTGTCTTCAAAAATGTGACCTTCATTTTTTTATACTGAAGTAATTTACTCTGAGAACATTAAGCATGGAAATATCTAGACTTCAAAAAAGTGGAATAGCTTTCTAAGTTATAGGAGTGGAATTGTTTTGCTTTCCGCTCAGCAAATTTAGCTGAGTTCTGTCCTGTATACCGCCAGTTTTTTTGTGCCGTCACTAATGTGCCATCGGTATATCCATTTAACAAGTCCATAATCCTCCAGGTGAAGTGTACTTTGAACTTTTAGCCCTTCTAGCTTTGCAGGTGAAACCTAACTTTCTGAACATCATCACTTTCCATGAACAGCCTAAACGTTCTCTCTCTTCATTTATAAGATCATCTTGCTTTCAACTTTTATGACACACAGGTCTCTTGTGGAGAGGATTGCTACTACGGAGGAGAAGTTTCAAAATGGTCTGTGAAAGTGATGGCTTATAATACACAAAATAATTGCTTAGGAACCCAATGATAAGGTTAGAGACTATGGAAAATATTCTGGCCATTGGTGCATGGACATCCCGTGCTAGATGGTGGAGGCCCATCGCTGTAAGAACGTAAACAGGACCTTGATCACCTAACTAGTATGTTAAGAGGTCACACATTCCTGCATTGTGGCTATGGTTTCATTAACATGCTTAGCAAAAAAGCTCTTTTGAGTTCCACCTGTGATTCTACGAGTGAGCACGATGATATAGGAGATTTATATTAGCCTATGGGAACTCTATTTCATGTTTACAAAGTGCAAAATGGAGGCACCGGTACATTAATTCTTTTGCCAATGATCACATCAGGGATATAAATGTAATGTTAGTAAACAACACACAGGCAATGTGGGCTCCAAAATAAATGTAATGTAATTACATACATGTAAACTATTAAAACTGAGTGTTTTATAAACACTCAGCCGGAACAGTTACTCTGTTCCCATTGCCTTGTCTGCTCTGTCTCTTGGGTTTGGGGAGGGGGAGGAGTCCAGTCTTCAGCTGGATTAGTTTACGTATACAACTTTACCTGCCTGGGTCACTACACTTAAAGCATAAACAGAAATCATCGAATTTACACATGAATTGTGGAATGTGTCTTTTACGTGAGAATCGGTCACATTAGTTCACAGGCATGTTGTAAAATGTGAGTCGCACACCAGTCTGTTTAGTGTTCAACTGGAACTACAAAACAGTATCCACTCTGTAGCATTTAGACTTTTAAAGAAACGAATCTCTCCTGGAGGAAGAGTCTACCATCTATCTATCCCTTGCCATGATCCCAATCTCTTACCCTTAATGCTACAGAAGATATGTTAATCACCCAAACCTCCTGCTGATTACCAGTGTTTATTGCTACCTCACTCCATTTATAGGGCTCCTCTACTTCCTCAAGGTAGGTCAAGACTAGTGAAATACTCCATATAAAATAAGTACACCTCCCCTTCTATCCATTTACAGTTTGAATCTTTACTTCACTTGGTATGTCAAGTACGTGTGCCAGGCAGGGGCGTCTCCTCCATTTGAGCAGAGCAGAGTCGCACCACAGGCCAGATCTGAAAAATAAAATGGTAATAAAGTTTATTTATTACCATTTTATTTTTGAGCAACCGACCCATCCTGAACTGAGTGACAGGGCAGGGAGGGGCCAGTGCTGCAGAGTGGCAGCAGCAGGGAGCTGTGACAGTGCGCTTTAAAATGCGCATGTCTCTTTGGCTGGCCGTCTTGGGACGGCCAGCCAGACATGCGCATTTTAAAGTTCTCTAACCCAGTTTTCTTAGACAGCTGGGTTAGAGAAAACACAAGCCTCCAGTGCTCTTAGGAGCGCTGTGATAGGCAGCTTCGTCCAATCCTGACGCGTCTCTCACGCTGAGAGATGTGCCAGGATTGGTGAGTGCAGTTTCTTGGTTCCGCGTTGGAGCCTGCTTGAAAGGGAGATGACCGGTGGAGGAGGATGTCGCGTCTGGCCTCAAGGTAAGTGGTTTTTTTTTGTGGTTTTTTTTTTGCGTCCCCCCTGCCTCACCACACTCTGTACGAGGCAGCCGCACACTGGTGTCAGGAGGCGAGCTTCTGATTTCTTACTCAAATCAAAGTTTCTTAGCTATTAGGGAACATATTTTGACTTCCCTGGTAACTAGTGCATCATATTCTGACTTCAGTTCCTTATACTCCACACCCTAGAGGCGCATTGTTATTCCGAGACAGATTTCCACCTATCTAGGTAGCACCAGAGTACATCTCTTCTGCCACTTCTCCAGGTTCAGTAAATATCAACAAAGACAAATACATGCTTTTAAAAGAGTAATTATTTGATCTGTTTTCATAAATTCTTTGAGTTTTACATTTTTAAAGCTCAGTGTTTCTTGTGCATGGGAGGAGTGGGGCTTGTCTGAAAGCCCATAGAAGTACAACCCCCCCAATGTTTGAGAGATGTGTTACTTGGCCAGGATGTCTAAAAGTCTTGCTATAAGAGCAGAGCTGCAGTGTTTCTAAAACCTGCAGTGCTCTTAAAGTCTAGCTCATGTTTTATGCACATGCGAAGATTAGAATGGATGCTTAATCTAATGGAAGATAAAGCAGCGTGGTCATTTGTTCTGTAATGGCTCATGTTCCCCCCGAAGGTTACTAATAGGAAATAATAAGAAACCTGCTATATAAGAAGCCATGAACTCCGCCATGCATGTTCAATGCCCCCTGCAGTCGGTGCTAAACCACCATCTCCCCTGTCTCCGCAGTATGCCCCAGGTACACTTTAATTTTGAAATGGTTTGAGATTTTGCTCTGTGAGTGCATGCTTCTACTGGGCATGCGTACAACATGACATGCAAGCCATGTAGTTGGCACAGCATTGCCAAACCAACAACTGCATCAATTCCACACTAACTTATCCCATAGACCCATTGCGATAAACCCAGCAGTGGTGGCTAACACAGATAAAGAGTGGTGGGGCGGGTGGAGGGTGAGCGGGGGCGCAGGGGGAGCGTGTGGCAGGGGGGTTTAATAAGAATATTTTTTTTTAAAAGACTTACCTGGTGCTGCTGTCCGCTGCACACTAATCTGCATCCAGTTCCTGGTCCCAGCAGTCCCAGGGACAGCATCACGGACTCCCCATCCAATCCCATGCTGCTCTCAAGCATGAGAGCAGCGTGGGAATTGGCTTGAGCGAGCTGGATTAACGCTCGCTCAGGCACAGAGAGTCTGTGCTGTTTCTCCAACCCAGCTGTGCATTACAGGTGGGTTGGAGAAACCTAAGTGTGCATGTCAGTTTGGCCGGCCTAAGACGGCCGGCCAAACTGACATACGCACTTAAAAGTGCACCAACCCCTCCTCCTTCCCCCTTGCATGGCCCTGCCACGCCCCTCCCTGCACACGCTGGCTCAGCCAGCAGCTAAAAAATTAAACGATGATAAAATATTGTTTTATTTTTCAGCTGCTGGCTCTGAGGCAGTGGAGTGAGGCTCCTCCGCCATTGTGGTGGGCCCGAATGCTGAAACCCATCATAAATATAATGCACTCTCATGCATGTAACATTGCCTCACAGTTACCTACATGGATTGTGGTGCATGGATGGAGAACACTTCACTACCACCCAACAATGGACAGCTCACCACCCAATCAAAGAAAAGCTGACACATTCACCCATACTTAAAAATCTCATAAGCTCAAATGCAATTTACCTTCCCACTAACCTAACTGAGGGCTAGAGAGATAACTAAAACTGCAATCACATACCGTCCCTGATAGTATACAGATAATGAACAGACCTATTGTGGGTGCATTTCAAAGCGTTACAAAAAGCGCATTTCAGCAATAGTCGATAGGCTTCGTACTTGATAGAAAACCAGATTTAAACTCTATTCTTCAGCTGAGAGGCAGCAGAAAGAATCTGCTTCAAAAGCCCAAAGTAGGTAAAAAGCATTTGTCGTGGCAGATGCTGCCAAACAGGGGCATAGGTTCCACTGGGGCAGAAGATGCAGTGACACCAGGACCCAGGGGCCTGAAGGGCCCACTGAACTCTGATTATTGCTGTATTTTATAATTCAAACAGCAGCAAGAGGGCCCATTTCCTTCCTTGCACTAGGGCCCATGACACACCGGACACTCTCCAGCCGCCAAAAATGGAACAGTCTACCCAGTGTTCGATGTTGACTTGCTATCCCAGAGTGAAACTTTTATACTTTTATTTTTAAACGCATCCTGTTTTCCTTAAAGGAAAATGGGCTGCATTAAAAAAATGTGCTTTATTTACAAGCAGCCACAGACATGGTGGTCTGCTGACGCCAACAAGCCACCAT
The DNA here is from genome assembly GCA_963921515.1 of Calotriton arnoldi. NCBI lineage: Eukaryota > Metazoa > Chordata > Amphibia > Caudata > Salamandridae > Calotriton > Calotriton arnoldi. The sequence goes on from CAWUFW010003385.1 coordinate 1,032,540, forward strand.
CCCTGTGATGGCATTGACTCCTAGTGGGTCACAAATTGCGACCCACCTCATTATTATTCATAGGTAGGCCTATTTGCGACTCACTACAAATTGCTATTTAGGGAATAGGAGCTAAATAAACCCTTTGTACATTAGTAATAGTGATTACCAACCAGCGATCACAAAATATCGCTATATGGTAATCACTATTACTATGGTTCGTACATCTAGCCCTTAATCTGTAAAAGAGAAAAAACTCAAGGTCCAAACGTTTTTTTAGGAACCTGCCCTGGTGCTCCTGAATGCTGGGGTTTCCAAATGCCAAAGCTGTTTAGTCTTGATTCCACCGCCTGCCTCTCTATCTTTTACCACCCTACACTTTCTGTCTCTTTTTCTCACTCTTCAAGGTTTTTGTTCATCCTTGCTTTCTCACGTTGTAACTCTTTTCATATCTTTCTCTTCAGCCTCCTTTCTCCCTTTTCTGTCTTTCTCTCTCTTGCTCTGAGTCAGTCTCTTGATGAAAATGAAGTTTAGCGCCCCCTAACTGTAAAACTGAAGCACTAGTTTTAATACTACATGATGGTGGCAGCATGTAAGTAAACCTTTATGGAGATAGCAGCATTCAGGTCTGTAATGGTGATTCGGGGTCCTAAATTGCCTTCTGGAAAATATGTTTCGGCAACACCAGGATCATAATTACAGCCTTTGCTATTAATTCCTGTCAGGGGCGTAGCTTCAGCGTGGGTGTTTGAGGCATACACCCCACAAATAAATGTATTTTGTTATACATAGTTGGGTACAGGTGCTTTCAGTCGGTATGGTTGAGGTGTCTGTCGGATTTTTCCAGGAATTGTTTGGGGGTTATTTCACAAAATAATGTTATTCTCTGACTTAGATAGTACCCCTGCCAATCTGCATTCCTCTACCTTCCCACTGCACCTTAAGCTCCTCTCGTGCGCCCTGCTTCTCGTATAATGTATGTTAACATTATATGCCACCGTGATTGTTGGAAAATTTGTAACTCACACCCCCCCAATCTTCCTGACCAAGCTACGCCACCTGATTCCTGTTCAAGTGCAAACTCCGCAGTTGAGCGTTATTTGCCCACGTGCAAATTGTCCAACTTGTGCTATTTAAGAACTAGTTTTCAGCAGGTAAAACATGGCGTAAACTTTTGATTTGCGCACCTTGAAATGTGCGCAGACATTTCAGGATGTGCAAATCGGAACACCCGTGTGCGCTTCAGGGAGCAGAACTGGGAAGCTCGCGCTGTTCGCGAACAATATTCTCTTGAGGTTTTACTTTCCAAAAACCTCCGCGCAAACAATACGGGGTATGCACAGCGGCAAATTGTACATGTGCTGCTAGAACCTAGGCAAATACTGCCTGACTTTTAAGTTTGCATCTGCAGCAAAGTTAGCACCAAGGTTATAATCAGAGCCAAGGTCGATGGAACCACTTTGGTTTCTAAAGCATAATAATGCATGTTTTCCATTTTAGGCCTACATTTGGTGATTGCCAATTTATTTCACGATCATTGCCTGCTTAATAGAAACAGGCAGGCCGTTGAAAGCACATTGTGTTGTGTCTGGGTTTGAGCCAGCATTACAATAACATCTTACAAGGCCCGTAATGTAATGGTAAACACTTGAAAATCATCCTTAACGTCAGTTTCTGGAGAAGCAAAGTCAGCGTTTTTATGCCATACTAGGCTCATGCTGATCCCGCCGCCGGAGCTGTTCGCAAAGGCATTAAAACGGTGTTTTTGTCAAATGTAAATAAACGAGTTTCTGCCCTCTCCACTGTGATAGGCTGCTTGTCCGTTGTTGCTTTCTGTACGAGTGCGCTTGAAACGCCAATGCGTGTATGATGGTCGCATTTTGTTCCTCGTAGGCAAAGGCGATGAATCTAAAATAGCTCTTTTCTTTGTTTCCATTGTTATTTCTTGCTAAAGGACTGCATGCTGAAGGCGGGCTGCATACAAGGCCGCTTCAGAGTGCTTAAAAACAGAATGAAGGGGAAGAGGATGAATGAAGTGATAAGGACTAGTGACGCAACATATTAGTGATCAGTCAAACATTGGCAAAGCCAAGAGGTCTGGCTTTCTTTATGCTTTACAAGCCATAATCCGCCTGAGGCGCTTACCAGCAGCAGTGGCACGACGGTAGCAGCCACGGCCCGTGCAGGTAAGAGCGGTGGGGCCGGGTTGGGGGGGATTCGACAGACGACCACGATGGAAAATTAAATAAATAATTCATTTTCCCTCGTCGTCGTCAGTCAAAACCAAAACCACCCCCCCCCCACGTGGCCCCACCTCCCCACCGCTCTTACCTCCACGGCTGCGGCTGGACGGTAGTGGAAAGGACGAGCCGCTAATTGCGTTCAGTGTGTGAGCAACTCTCAAGCAGCAGGGGAGAAAAGCTGCTTGACTGGGAAACTTAAAGCAGCCCTGGCAGAAATCCTCAAACCTGCTTGGTTCTCTTCTTCTCTGTAGAGTCTGGGGCCCTAGGCCCGCGGGCAGGCATAAAGATGACACAGACACATAGTTACATGCATGGAACTGGCACCCGTGCCCTTTTATGGTGACCGGTGACGCCTGTGATGGATGGGTGTGGGGTGAGTATGAAAGGCCGGCCCTCGGGCAGTGACTGGCAAACCAGCTGCACCTCGGTGACTGGCTTGTGTTGATGGATGCACCGGAGAGGTAGTGGCACAAGTTCTCGGTCTTGTCGCTCTTCTTCCTTTCTCCTGCGCACCTGTGGTTGTCGGGATCTTCCGTGTGATGGGTCTGTCACACACCTTTCTCTCCTCTTTCCTCCTTTTTCACGATGTGGCATCATGCCACTCTCTTCACCTCATCAACATTTACTCACGATGTGACGTCGTGCCTCTCTCTTCTCTTCCTCAACTCTCTTGCGATGTGGTGTCGTGCCACTCTCTACTCCTCTTCAGACCAGGCGGCTCGCTGTGACGTTCACTTCACATGGACCTCCCTTGTCGCCTCCTGTTTATAGGACTGTTTCTCTTCTTAGCCGCGGACCTCTTACCCGTCCTGTCAGTAGGACTTGACTCTTCGCTTCCTCGTGGACCTCTCACAGGTCCTGTCCCTTCTCTCAGTGATCTTCTTGGTGCTCTGCTCCCTGTACAGGGACGGACTGGCTGTGGCGGGCACTCTGCATTTTCCTGGTGGGCCGCCAGGGTGGGGGCCGGTTTCGGACCCATGGGGGGCCGTTTTTGTTACCGGGGACTGGTGTTGCAGCATAGCTGCAATATCGGCCCCTCTAACAAAAGCAGCTGCATGTTTTACGCGCACCTTCCTTCCCCCCTCCATCCCTTCCCCTCCCCACCCGGCCGGCCTGACTCCATTGCCAGGGCCGGTTTGTGTTCCCAGTCCGGCTCTGTCCCTGGATGGAGGGTCACCTTTCTTCTGTCTTCTCTTCTTCGCTCGAGGGCGTAGTGCCTGCGCCTTGAGGCTGCGCCGTCGCAACACTTGGTGCTGACTAAGTGCGGGGCATGCTTGGCAGGGTCAGTCACTCTGTTTGACATGGTCAATGATGGGCCAACAGTGGGCATTCGGTGCTGGGGTGGCCGGCTGGTGCTGCCTCGTTCGCTCTGCATCACTTCTTGTTGTCTGAGGGCTGTCACATTCCAGGGCTCCTGCCCGTGCTGTCCGATTTCCAGGTACAGCCCTCGGCACACCTCCGATCTGTGCTTTCCATCTCTCCCCTTTTGCAGGGGGAGTTCTTGTGAGCTGGTGCCCCGTTAGGCAGTCGTGGGGCTAGTAGACAGTTTCTCTGGGAGCACCCTCTGCTGGCACCATGCTTGCCTGTTCCTCTCTCTTGTGGTGGTAGCCGTTAACCACTAGTGGGCGTGCAGCATTATCTTCTTCAGGTGTAGTGGCGTCAGATAGCTGCTAGGGGGGGTGTGCAGGGCCCAGTGCTCCTTGTGCTTTGAGTGTGCTTGCTGGCTGGGCTTGCTGCCTTTTGGCTTTGCTGCTTGGAGTGGACTACCTTTGGTTCCATTACTTTGGCTGAACTTCACTTGGCTTGGCAGCTTTGGGCTTCCTGGGGGCTCTCTCTCTGTAGGGGGTCACAGTTTCTCCCCTGCAAAAGGATATGCAGCCCACAGGGGGCTGTAGCGCTGTCTTGGTGCTCTCTTGCAGTGGTGGCCTATTGCCACAAGGGTGCACGCGCTTCTGTCCCCCTTCATGAAGAGCAGCACAGTACAGGGAGGGGCACAGTGGCAGCAGACTCAGGTTTGTGTGCAGTTCTGCTGCTGCAGGCAGTGCTGGACGTGAAGCAGGGCATCCCTCTTCCTTGCTGATTGTGCCACTGCAGGCAGTGTTTGCAGCGCAGCGGGCTGCTTATTTAAAGACTTTGTTCCTTTGCTCAGGGCGATGTTGCAGGGCATTGCAGGCTTTGTTCTGTGGGGCGGCGTGACTGTTACTACACTGTTAGGGGCTGCTTCACACAAGTGACTTAATGGGATGTGGTGCAGGCAAGGGATTGCTAGGTGGCGCTCCAGCAACCACTCTTTTCAGGCCGTGGGTGCTTCGTCAGTCTCCCCGATGCTGCAGGCGCTGTATTGCTCCTGCGGACGCTGTTGGTCTTTAGGTGTGGGTTTTACAGAATGCAGGGGCATAAGTGTTCAAGTTGGGGGCCATTGCTTTGCCATCCGCGTCCTCTATTTAGGCAGTACTGCAACTAACTGCTGGGTGGCACTGAAACCACTACTCCTCACAGGCCCCGGCAGCTTTGCTCCTGCTGTGGGCTACGCGGGGACTGGAGATGCCAGTTAGCGGCCCCACCCGATCCCACCAGCTGATTCAGCAGTGTATGAGCAAGTACGGCCGTATCTCGGCACCTCTCAGAATTCTCCCGCCCACATGGTAACAGCTACGGGCAGCTCCGCCACAGTTTTACTTTGGTTTGCGACGGCCCTGTCTCACCTTTAGGGTCCAAAGCGCTTGCTTTTCTCTCCACTGCCCACCTGACGGAGTCTCACGGCAGGTGAGCGACATCATGTGCGGTGAGGTTCTGGAGGGTCTCTGTTTCCTCCTCCTCACGCAGGTCAGGGTCACCCTCTTCTAGGGGCGACGTGACCACTTTCCCGGGCAGGCAGTAGTGTGCAGTGCCTAGGGAAACATCCCCTTCTCCTGCACAGCAGTTGAGGCACGAGGTAGCACAAACGTGGGGTCAGACCCACTCATCGCCATTGTAGAGTCTTGGGCCCTAGGCCTGCATGTAGGCATAAAGATGACACAGACACATAGTTACAGTGCATGGAACTGGCCCCAAGCACGTGCACCCAGCCCCTTTTATTTGCAGGGTCACCTGACCGGTGACGCCTGTGATGGATGGGTGTGGGGTGAGTATAACAGGCCAGCCCTCGGGGAGTGGCTGGCAAACCACTATAATACCAAACACTAGAACGTGTCCAGCAGGACACTACAGTAGTCTCCTCGCGTAATCTCTCTCTCTTTCCATCCATCCATTCTCTTTCTCTTAACCCTCTCTCTTTCCTCTCTGATCGCTTTCTCTCTACCCTCCCCCTCCGGCCCTGGGCTTGTAAAAAACCAGCCTCCAAGGGCTTCAGTCCACCTGGAAAATGCCTGGTGGAATTAAGGCCTGTCCGTCCCTGCTTCAGGCATGATGAGTGTCTTAGGTGAGAGGAGGTGAGAGGAGCTGCTGTGCAGCGATAAAGCAGTCGCTGAGCATGCAGAAACGAAGCAGCAGCTGAAGAGCCATAGGCCACGCTCAAGTTGTGAGCATGTTCTGTTTGCAGGTGAGAATTACCCCCAGGCTGGTATTAAAGCAGTATTTGGTGCACAGACAAAAAGGAATCTGCAGGCCAGTAGCAGTACAGAGGAATGTTAAAGTATTCTATGTATGTTTCCCAGAAAAAGAAAAGTGTATGTGTGATGACTGACCATGTTTTTAAGATGAAAATTTTTCCACCATGCATTGTAATGGTGGCAGACGGATATACCCAAACAGTCAATAAAAAGACAGTGAGACTAAAATACTCTTCAGGGCTGAGCCAATATGTGATTGACAACGTCTTAAGCCATTGACTGAAGGGTCAAGAGTGAAAGAAGGCAATGGCTGGAGGAAGATGATTAAATACTCACTACATTCTTCTCATATCGTGCTGAGACATTTAGTTGGATAGAAATTTGAAGATTGTGCTTTCTGCTGCTGTAGCATGTCTGTTTGGTGGAAAATGTGATTTGGGCCAAGATACCTAGAAAGTATTGAAAGGCAGGTAATGACGGATGCAAGCTTGCAGGCCTGAGAGCCATCTTTAGGCCTCGCCTAAACAGCACATGTGATGTTTGTTGTGAAAAATATTGCTAGTTTACAGTGGTTTTCGTGCCCCCCATTGCTTTCCATAGTTTGGCTTCATTGTTACTCTCATTTGCTTGCTTCTTATTCCTTAGCTTGTATGGCCTTTCCTTCCTCTTCTTGTTTTTGTCCCTCCTGTGGAGCATGGACACATTACTTGTCTCCTTCTACTCCTCATCTTACAGGGGCTACTTTTTAATTTTTTTTCAAACACTCCACGAGTCTGTCTTCCTACTGTGCTTCTCTTCCCCCATCCACCTTCACGTTGAGCTCTCTCTCTTGTCTGTGTGCTTCTCCCCTTCCCACTCCTATTGCTTTCTCACCCATCTACTTTTCCTCCTCCCGTGCCCAACGCTGATTTCACTCGCTGTTGGTTTGCTACCCTCTCTGCGTCCTCCGTGTTGCTTCCCCTCCACCCCCGCCACCCATGTTGCTTACGGCCCTCCCTTTGTGTTGCTTCATCCCACCATCTTCTGTGATTCCAGCTCCCTGCATTGCTTCTGCCCCCCCGTGCTCCTAGTTGCTGTCTCCCGCCTGTGTTGCTTCCTTTGCTTATGACTCCCAGAGAAGCTGAGGATGTCTTGATCTGCTTCATCATGGAGCAAATAACCTACACAACCTTTGGATCTGCTTCACAAGGGAGTATATGACCTGCACGACTTTTGGATCAACTTCATCGATCCATTTCTCCACTTCTAATAGGGCGCCGTGGCACCAAGAGTCTTGCAATCTACAAGCACGGCCTGGGGTGTCACAATGAAGGAGGTCAGACCCTCCACGTTCTTTCACTGAAGTGCACAACTCCCACTTCTGCTAAATAAAACCAGCTGTGCTCCTGCTCACCAAGAGATTTTGTAGAGAAAGTGCCTCAGAGGATCAAAGCCATCACTCCTCCTTTCTGCTCCACAAATTTCAGATTTGCCTCCAAGGACTCTACAGTTTTACATCACAATTTTCAGGTATTGCCTACGAGACAGCTTTTACCTGTCTGTAGGCAAAAGCTTATTGTGGAGCACAGTGCTTTAAGTGACATGAAAAATATGGGGCAGAGGGGGTGTTTAAAAGGGAGTGGCCTTAGTAATTAAGGGAGTGGCTTAAAATATGTGAACTACAATCCCATGCTTCACACTGTATGTTGCCTGACCAGCCTATACATGACTGTTTGTGAGTTTCATGCTAATGCATCCATACATATCACACAACAACAAACATATTCCTAAAGCAAGCCAACCCCATTAACTTAGTTAGTGCTTGTTAGCAGTTTGATATAAATGAGTAACAACAATTATTTTGTTATAAATAATCAGAATTGGCAATTACAAAAGGTACATATGTGACCATAAGTATGTGTGGAGAGATGCCAATGATTGGAGGATCATGTAATCTGAACACTGTTATGGTTCACTGACTCACACTGCCTTCAGCTCTAGCTCCAAAGCTCTCAATCATGTCCTATTATGAACACCCTCTACAACCAGAACTCCCCCAGACACCTACATTCCACTCATTTCACATGTACCATACAAGCATTAGAAAACCCAATTGCTCAGCCAGAACTTTTGGCTTTTCCAATACTTATTAGAGCAAATTCCAATACAAAATGGCACTAAAGCAGAGAGTTTACAATTGTTAACAAATGCAAAGTCCATACTTACGTGAAATATGCAACATATTTACAGTAACATATTGCTGAAACTATTGCAAAGCCAATGGGTCCCAAGGCGCGAGCTATTGGCTTTGCCAATGCTTGTTATTAGTTTTTGTTTGGATGCTTTGTAGTGTATCTAAGGTTCAATCATTTTTTTTCTCTGTACTATTGCCTGTGCTCAGTATTTTACTTGCAAATTCAGAGAGTTCATCATGTGATAGTTCATATGATTGCAAGCAAGTCACGGTGATCCTGCTTTAGTCAAATTGTTGTTGCTTCCCTGTTTTTTTTTTTTTAAACTGTTTTTATTGGGTTGTACAAATAAACATAAGGTTACAATATGTTAGGTCCCGCATGGGGGTTCCAACAAGACATTTGGTCCCCATGATCCCCACATAAAGAACATAGCCTTATGGGCATAGTTGCAGCTATGCATAGCCAGGTGTGCTTGATCTGTTTCGGGGGACCAATGGAGTGTGAGCTCATTTCCATCATGTATAGCTAGGAGTGCCCTTCTATCTATAAGAGCATCACTTGAATTGGGAGATAACAAGGGGTGGGGTTGGGGATGGGCCCTGTGAAGGTAGAGGAGGGGTGTGTGGTGGGGGGAATAGAGCTCGCTGAATTCCCTGGCAAGGCTCTAACAGATGCCTCGCCTCTTGGGCTAGCGTGGGAATGTGCATGGTTCACAGGGGTCGTGGTTTGGACTGCGAGTAGTCGTAACTGGTGTGTTTAGGGGTGGAACTGTATCTAAGAACATATGTGGGTATATGGTCCAGAGGGGCAGATGAGGTGATTGGGCTATGGTCTAGTCGTGAGTGTTGAGGTGGAAAGTGTAGAGTATTCGGGTTCCCTGTGCGGTCACGGAGGCAAGCTTGCCAATGAGCAGGTCCCAGGCTGCGGATAAGGGGAGTTTGCGAAGATGGCGGGCCTCCTCATAGAGAAAGGTATCTCCTTCAGCCTTCCCCCAATTATACATTACCTGTGCCACGCCACCACTGGCGGCGCCATCCAGTGCATGGTCAAGGTGCTCTTCGCCAGTAAGAGGGCCATACTGGTGAAGCGCGTTTTCACCTTGTGGCTTTTCGTTCTCTTAAAGATACCCAGGGCGCAGGCCTCCCAAGTATAGATGTCTGGCAGTTCTGTAACTTCCCTAAGAGCTGCGTGTACCGGGGCCCAGTGTGTAGAAAGGGCCAAGCATGACCAGAGCATGTGGTGCAGGTTAGTAGCTGCCGAGTGACAGCGGGGGCAACGCAAGTGTGCATTTGGGAAGTAGCGATAAAGTTGTTCGGGGATTCAGTAGGCCCGGTGGAGAATGGAAAATTGGACGTTTTAAAAGCTTGCATTGCAAGAAACCTTTTGTGTGGGAATTCTAAGGTCTGCTCCCATTCCTTATCATGCAGTACCCTTCCGATATTGTCTTCCCATTTGCCTTGGATCACTGTCAGTGGGGGCCCCGTGTGTTCCTGGATTGCTTTGTAAATCCATATAATCAGGTGTCGTCCCTCCCCCATGAGGAGCAATATTTGTAGGACGGCATGAACCCGGGGTTACTCATCCAGAGTGGTCCAGAGGGTCTGGTATGTGTTGCGGAGTTGTCTATAAGTGAGGAATTGGCTGTGCGGCATGTCATGTTCCGTGAGGAGCTGGTCGAAGGTGAGTAGGTGATAGTCTGTGAAGAGATTGCCCACAGTGTGCAAAGAGTGTTCGTGCCAGCATCTCAGATCTGCCGTGGACTAAGAGCCAGGGAAGCGTGGTAGACCCAGCAATGGGAGCGCTGGAGTGTATGGGGGGGATGTGTCGCATGAGGGAATGGATTTTGGCCATACATTTCCTAGATACCTGTGCCTGAAGAGATTATGGGGATGGGGGTGTTCTGCCTGGGAGAAGGAAGTTCCTGATCGAGGTTGGTGGAGGGGGCCTGCCCCTTGGCACATCTCTCCCAGGTTCCATCCTGCTAGCCAATGTGACAGCCACTGCAGCTGGGCTGCCAGGTAATATGCCTTACAGGAGGGGGCGCTTAGACCGCCCTTCCTCAACGTGATGCAGATGAGCTCCCTCAGAAGGGTGTTGAGTTCTTGAAAGAAAGAATGAGGAGGGTGACTGGTAGGTGAGTGAAGTAATACAGGAGCTGGGGAAGGATGACCATCTTCGACAGAGCTAGCCTCTCTGTTATGGCCAGTGTATTCTCATTTTCAGTGAAGAGAGGGCTTTTTTCAAGTTACCGTCAAAGAGAACGGCTTGGGAATTGTAGAGGTGCATACCCAGGTAGCGTACTCTGGTGCCACGTCAGGTTAGTGCAGAGCCCCCCAGCTGCACCGCCTGTAGGGGAATTTCTGGGCACAGAGGGTAGACACTTGATTTGGCCCAATTAACATGGAGGCCTGCTGCTAGCGTAAATGCTTCGAGCATGGAATTTAGGGACGCTAGGTTGGAGCGAACGTCCCAGAGGTAGAGAAGGAAATCGCCTGCATAGAGGGACACCACTTGTATCCCATCATCCAGGGTGATACCCCAAGTTTGCCTCGCCTCACGAAGGCGGATAGTGAGGGGCTCCATTGCTATTACAAACAGCAAGGGAGATAAGGGGCGTCCTTGTCTGGTTGCCCTTCCCACCGGAAAGGACAGTTAGATGAGCCGCCCCAGTCACACATGAGAAGTGGGTTGAATGTAGAGTAGTTTTGTATATTTGAGGAGATGTTCACCCACCCCCATGCGGGTCAGCACCTGGAAGAGGTAGTCCCATGGGAGTGTGTTGAAAACTTTTTTGAGATCCAGGATGAGGCAGGTGGCATAAGGATACTGTGCGGGGCTCGATCCTGGACGTGGAAGAGGCGCCTGATATTATGGGATGCACTACGGCCACGGACTAAGCCATTTCGGTCCGGGTGAATGAGCCCGGGAAGCATATCTATCCGCAAGTATCTTAGCAAGGATCTTGTAATCTGTGCCTAAGATTGCAATTGGCCTATAGGAGAACAGACTGGCAGGGTCCCGTCTGGGTTTTGGGAGAAATACCAGGAGGGATTCACGGAGAGATGGAGGCAGCGCTCCAGTGCTCAAGGCCTTGTTGAATAGTTCTGATAAGCAATGAGCAAGGCCCGCAGTGAAGGCGCTATAATACTCAATCGGTAGGCCACCTAGGCCCGGGGTTTTATTTATGGCCAAGTCCCGGATGGCTTGCTTCACATCCGTGACCAAGATTGGGGCATCCAGGCCCTCACGGGTGGATTCGGAAATGCGAGGGAGGGTAAGCCCCGACAAGTACGCGGCTACCGAATCCCCAGCGGAGAGGGGGCGCCTCATAGATGGTGGAGTAATAGCCAAAGAACGTGTAGAGGGCATTGCCATTGGAGGAAGTTATTTTCAGTATCGGGCACGAGTGGAGTGCCTGGAATATCAGCCATGCAAGCAGGGACCCTGACTTGTCTCCCTCGCGGTGTGTTTTGGCTGCATTGACGGTAAAGTTGAAGCATCAAAGTTGCTCCAGTAGAGCGTCATGTTGTGTCGTGGCTTCAGTCACTGCCTGTCTCCTTGAGGCATTGCATTTGGCATGCCTCTCCAAAATGGGGAGGAGTCGCTTAGTTGCCTTGATCTCCTGGTCTAAAGTTTTACATACCCCCATTACCTCTTGTATGCAAAAGCCTCTTGTGACCACCTTGAATGCATCCCACTCGTTTGCTCTTTATGAGGCAGAGGCATGTTTTTTGGTGAAGTATTGGCAAATGTGGGACTCCTGAGAGTCGCAGAATACTGGTTCCTCCAAGAAGTCCCTGGGAAGGCGCCATGTGGACATGGGGGGGAGTGGGGTGTTCCACTGTACATCAATCACATGCACGTCATGGTCCGACACCACCTGCCCAAGGTAATCAGTGTGTTGAACTAAGCTCAGAATGGGACAGAAGCATAAGAATCGGTTCAGGCGCACATACACGCTGTGGGGCATGGAATAGAAAGAGTAGACCCGGTCGTTTGGGTGTTTAGCCCTCCAGACGTCTGCCAGGGACCACTGACTGACCCAAACTGCAAAGCTGTCTGCATGAGCATGTGGGGGGATTGGGGGAGCGGAGGATGTGAGCAGTCCAGGTGGAGGTTGAACCTTGCAATTGTAATCTCCACCCAGTATCCAGGGCATGTGGGTCCTGTGTGCTAGTGTGCTTGAGAGAGCGGTCCAGAAGGAGCCTTGCTCCGTATTTGGGCCATAAATGCTCCCCATCAGGAGCAGGAAGCTGTCAAGGCAGCCTTCCACCAGCACAAACCATCCCTCCTTGTCTATTGTGATGTCAAGGACTAGAAAGGGAACACCAGAGCGGATCCAGACCATCGCTCCTCGGGCATTAGCCGAGTAGGTAGTGGCATAGATCGCCCCCCCTCCACCGCTTCTGCAGCAATTGCAGCTCAAGTGCTGTGGTATGAGGTTCCTGAAGGAAAATCACCTGTACACACTGGCGCTTGAGGTAGGAGTATATACTGTATCGTGTATGTGCTGCGTGCATGCCTTGCACGTTCAGAGTGAGGAACCTAGTAAGCGCAGCTGAAGCCATTGGAGATGCTGGGTCTTGTGAAGAGTTGGGGCTCGCTGCGTGGTCCGTAGGGTAGCTCCCTCCCCTCCCACCCCGCCGCCCCTACCTTCTTGGGGAAGAAGTGTATATCCAGGTAGTCTAAGGTACGGGGGAAGAAAAGATTAGAATCATAACAGTAAGCGAAAACAGTAACTTGTAGACCCTACCGGGTGCACGCAAACAGAGTGTCACAGTTAGTCATTGACTGGAAAGGGGTCGTGGCTGAGAAGGTATGCGCTGTAGACACAGATCGCCCAGCATTTTCTCATCAATTTGTTGCTGGGCTCGGCCATGGCTGAAAAGAGAAGAAAGAAGGAGGGGGAAGGCCAGGAGGAGAAAGAGAGCAGTAGTGCCCCCCGTGAAGCAGCGGTCCATAGCGTATCGGTCACAAGCCGGGAGCAGTGGCCATGTGGTCCAACTGTTTTGCCCAGTCCTTGTCGCCACCCAATTCCTGCAGTTGGTTGTGAGGGTTAGATCAGGTTGTCTGCAGTTTGTGGCATTTCCATTGAGGGGGTTTGGGACTCTCGATTGAAGCCATTCGAGCTGTCTAAGTCATCGTCGGTGGTGAAGATGTTTGGGCCCCCTCCCCGTCAGTGGGCCCGGCACCTTCACCAAGAAATGCATCTGTCTGGAGGGCTCAGTATCTGTCCTCTATGATCTGCTCCAGGGCTGGGGTTTTTGTGGGTGGAGAAGATGGGGAGGCACCCGTCTTTAACGATTCGCCTCTTGCATTGTGGTCGGGGAGGGTTGAGGGGTCTTCCCCGATTCAGCAGGAGAGTCAATTTGATACTTGTCGGCCCAGTCCCAGGCTTCTTTAGGGTCAGCAAATAAGAGGGTGTTCCCATCCAGAAGAACTTTGAGGCGGGCCGGGAAGAGTAGGAAGTATTGATCCCTCATTTGTCGAAGTTGCTGCTTGACTTCTAGGAAGGAAGATCGTTGTAGCTGTACCGCTTGTGTATAACCTGGAAAGAGCATGATGGTCTTATCTTCTAGTTTCAGCAGTCCCTTCTCCCTAGCTGCCCTCAAGATGGTGTCCCGGTCTTTGAAATGGAGAAGTTTGGCTAGTATCAGTCGCGGTGGAGCTCCTGGGGAGGCCCGGTACCCCATGCACTCTCTCCAGAAAGTAGAAGGGGATGAGGTCAGATGGTGTGACAAAGGAACGGAACCAGTTTTCTGAGAATGTCAGTGGGTCACAGCCCTTGATCCCCTCAGGCATGCCAAGTATTTGGACGTTGCTTCTCCGGGATTGTCCCTCTGTTTCCTTTGCCCTCTCCTCCAGGGTGCGTACTCGTTTTTGCAGGTCTTGGATGGAGCATTTTGGTTCTCTGTGGTTTGTGGTTGTATCAAAGGCAGTGTTTTCTCCCTGCCTGTCACTTTGTTCACTAATTTCCGTTAGTCATCCCGGAGAAATCCCAGTTCAACTACAAGGGAACCCAGTTTGGTCCACATTGAGATGCAGGAGCTTTCTATTGCTGCCAGGACTGCGTCCAGCTTGTTCGCCGTGAGAAGGGCTGGCTGCCGTGGGGCCGCCATTGCAGGCATGCCCGGTACCAGAGTTGGTAGTACAGCGGTCAGTGATATCTGCGTGGGGACGGTCGAGTGCAGCCTACACATAGCTGCACTGCCAGTACTGCAGAGGGTGGATCCATTTGAAGGTCTGCCCCAGTGGAGGAGGGCCAGCCCATGCCAGCCGACGGTGTTGTGCTGCTGGCTGTTCTCTCCAGGAACCCAGTGGGCAGGGTGCGCAGCGGGGTTGCTGAGGGGGCAGGGGGGTCAGGTCGGTCCTTCCATGGCCTGTCAGCCTCGGGGGTTATTCGCTGGGCTTGACAGTCTGTGGAGGCCCCCCCACTGGTCAGCGGATCCCCCGGTCCCTGCAGTGTTCCCCAGGGTCAGTACACACTAACCTTTAATGGGACCTGGCGTGCTCACGCTGTTCCCTGGTTCTGTAGTTGGTGCCGCCCCTGCCCCCAATGGCCTCTGCCACAGCCCAGTGGGTAGTGGGATGGGAGGGTCAGCTGTCACCTGCCCCCTCCTGGCTGGTTCTTATTCACACCCTAGTGCGGGGGGCGCGCTGTGCGAGCGGAGTCAAAAGAAAAGAGCAGGCCCTGATCGTCACTGAGTCACGGCTCGGTGGCCGCTGTAGGCCGCGGGGCTCTCCAGAGGGTATGTCTCGCTCTCTCCCACACCAACCGAGCCCGCAAGGGCAACACATGCAGTTCTGGCCTCAGCTGATCATTGCTGCTGCTCCAGACGATGAGGGAGTCAGAAATACAGGTGCCACACGCTGCTGAGTGTGCACCTCACCGGCTGCAGTAGGCTGTGAGGCCCTCCGGGGATTAGTAGCTAGGGCTCGCCTTCGCCCTCAGGCTCCTCCTGTGCTTCTTATGGAGATCCGGTGGATCGTCAGATGGGTCACGGCGTCCTCACTCGTCCCTCGGGTCGTCGCCAGTTTTTGGTGGGGCCCCTTCATGAGACAGGTGGGGGCCTAGAGGGCTGGCGTGTGGGAACGTCGTTCAGGCCGCAATCGCCATTGTTTCTGCTTCAGGCCCAGTACGATGATCGGATTGGCTCTCGGGGAGTCCCAACCCAGCTCCTCTTATTCCAGCACACAGGTCTGGGTCGGATGGGTGTCTGGACTGAGCCCAGCCAGCGGATTGAGGCAGCAAACAGGCTGTTTGAGTGGAGCTCTATCGACAAGCAGCCGCCATCATGGCCTGCTAAGCCACACCCCCCTGTTGCTTCCCTGTTATTAGTTGGTATGGCATTCACAGTACAGAAATAATCATGCCTTAATTTCCTCTGGAACACCAAGGAGAAAATAAAATATTTATGTTTAATCCTCCTGAGTTGGTCTGTGTTTCTTCCAAAGTCCCACTCTTTGTGTACTGTATCTGCACATGGATGAGGGCTGCTGCCGGGCTCCAGCAAGAGAGCACAGACAGGCAGAAGCCTGTTGCATCAATGAGTGTGGTGTTGGCTCCTGAAACTGAAGCACTGCCTCTGCACTGACTCCCTGTTAATGTATGTTTCCCTCCTATATAATCATGGAAGTGTTGTGTGTCAGAATACCAATTTAATAAAACATTGGTTGGCATAAATATCATTTACAAAAGGTTTAGATTTTCTGTTATTAACTCCAATAGGTCCCTTTAAATCTCCTCCGTGAGTCTGTGCCGCACTATCAGCGCTGGGATGCCTACAGGTAGCTATGTGCTCTATAAGTGCTTTATAGATCAGAATAGAATAGAATGTGCAATATTTTTATAAACAATATTTAGGACATGATATTTATGTCAGGTGATGTTTAGGCCGGTACCATAAATGTGGCGGACAGATGAGGTGAGCTCTGCACCCAGGACCCAAAGATGGTGTAGAAGAACCATTCCAGTCCAGCAGCCGTTGGTAAGTACCTTTTTGGCGGCTAACTTGCTCTCGATAGCGAATAGAGGTTGGCAAGTACCCGAAAGCTCATTATGGTTTACATGGCATTTTTACAGCTTGGCTCGTACAAGGGCTCTAAGAGCCAAGCCAGATCCTTGGCTCAACTCGGCTCGCCCTGTTAATTTGTTGGCTCGCACACCTTTAATGGCGAACCCTGTTTACTCAGCACTGGGCAGTGCAGCTCGAATAGCTGCAGTGTCCTGGGCCAGCCTCCTCCTTAGACAACCTTTGTTTCAGCTCTGCTTGGTAGTGTAGCCCTGCTGTTTTGTTTGCTGTACTTAAAGTGTGCATGAGGAAAACTTGCACTGCTGTACTGTGTGAGTGTGTGTACGGGTGAAGGAAGATTACGCTCCCGTACACTGAAACAAATAAAGCTGGTGAATGTATGCTTACTTCACCTAAGCCAAGTGTATGGTGCAGCAGATCTTAAAATATCTCTCATAGTTGCCAACATTTGAAAAAATATTCCGGGACACTTTGCAGCACAGGGCTGCTGCAGATAGAAAGTACTTGTTTGCGTACCTGTGTGTAATATAGAGGAACAGTTTCTGAAACAATATTACCCGGGACTGTCCCTGCAAATACCGGACAGTTGGCAACTATGCTCTATTAATAAGGTACTTAGGGAGAGGTGACCGTGACTGTTGGTAGAATCAGTACACCAAGCAGCTTTGGTTGTTGCCGATCTGGAACGTAATTTTTCTAACGCACTTTTGTGGTATCCCATTGTCCAAGCCTCACGGTAGTTGAGAGTGGTGATTACTTTGGAAAGTATTTACATGCTGGATATGTAAGACTTGAGATACTTGATTTTGTAACCTGAGTTTGTACGTAATCGATCAAGGACTGCGTTTAGGAGTGCATGGCAGGTTACAATTGAAGACAAGGCTGAGATTGTTGGCTTGGGAAATGGGAGCTGGATGAGACCAAGGGTTGTAGGTTAAGCAAATGCTAGCAGTGTGTTGTCAGGAACACCGATAGGGAATTTCTCCGATTTTGACCTATTTGAGGCTAGACGTTCTCATACTTCTTCAATACTGAAAGCGCTCTAGAAAATAAATATTTTCAGATGTGTGTTTTGAATTGCCCTTGAACTTCAATGAAGCTACATATCTTTTACTTACATGCAGTGTACGTTTCCAGGCAAACAGATGAATTGAACCAAGTGGTTAAGGGAGACATTGAAAGTAAGTAGTAATAGTGTGGAGTCTTGGAGAAACTCCACTGATTCCTTGAAGGCAGTTAGAGTAGAGGAACAGCTACAATTAATCTTGGGTACTATCCAGAATGCATCACATGCAGGCAACCTGACTTGAACCCCCCACTGCCAGCAGGTAATCTGGAGCAGACTTTAATTTGTAAAATAATGTGTGTTGGTGCCCAAAGATATCACAGAAACCCACAGCCAGCACTGTCGGAGTTGGCAAATACCAAGGTTGCGTATTCTTGATTCCACCTCATCTACCACAATACACTCCTTCCCCCTTTATGTCACATATTCAGGTTCTTTTTCCTTCTGTGTTTTCTCCCTTTGTCTCAGTTTTTCTGTCTTTTCCTTCTTCCTTCTTTCCCCTTTTTGTGTTTCTCACTTGCTCTAGGTCAAAGTCTTTAGAGGTAAATAAGTGTCCCACAAAAATGAGTGCTGGTGGCCCCCAGTCAAAGACTTTAGAGGAAAATAAGTGTTGGTCCACAAAAATGAGTGCTGATGGCCCCCACCTGCAACCACCAGTTCAAATTAAGCATTGATCTGGAGACTGCGTGGGGTACGGTGTCTGCCACCCTTCCTGTGTATGTGGACTTTCTAGTGTGTCCTCTCCAGGGTATCTGAAGAAAAAGGTTTTAAGGATGACTCCCGTTTATTTGTGTTAAAGCCTCAAAAGGGCTTGGGTTGTGAACCTCTGCATCCCATGACCCAGAAAGTCACCACCATGTACCTGATCTCCAGCAGACACCAATGCAATCATCACACTGCCTTCCAAGATCCAACAGCTCACACATTCAAGACCCAACTACCATCCTAATCCCACCAACATCATCCATCCCCACTAATAACCACACACAAACCACAAACACCTCATGCTCATCTATGCTCATTTCAAAGACCTTCACTCAGCTGACACAGAAGACACATTTACACCATTAAATATTGCACATTTTTCATTATCCATGCACGCGCCTCCACAAATATGCTTTATGTCCTTGTCCTTGAAGGCTAAAGAATTTACCACATTGACCAAAAACACAAACATGGAGGAAGATTTGCAGCTATCCATAAATCTTTATAATCCTGCACACTTTTTTAAATCCCCAGACCTCAACTCCGCATAATTATAAAATTGAACACCCAGCCGCTAGGGGAGGTCACGCAATGCCCTGATTACTTACCAGTGATCTTCTTCACTTTTAGTCTTATCCTTCCTCATCAGAGTTCCTAATTATGAGGTGTATCCCAGCAAGTGAGCCTCTTGTTCAAAAGACAGGGAGCATGACCATAGATGGCTCTGTGAATTATACAAAGTATCTTAAAGGAGATCCGATCAGGAGTAGTGAATGAAGCCTCCATGGAATCGGGGTATTGTGGAAGAATTTTGGTGTCCCAGTTAGGCTGCGGCATTCTGGCCTAACACTTCAGTTCTGGAGCCAATAAACTGCCAGGCAAGACTAGCACTAAAATTTGAAATAACAAAATATGTTTTCTTTTTCTCCAGTTTTTATTCTTTTTCTTTCACTTTTTAAAAATAATGTTTTACGAACAATCATTGGTAAAGCAAAAGTGCATTATAAAAACACAAACTATTGCTTTTGTGGGAGCCCAAGGACCCTCCAAGATGGTTGAATCTTAGTACACACCCACTTACAAATCTCGCCATGGAGAATCCTTGCGGCTCGATGGACCTTTTTCACCATAGACGAATTAGAGCTCTTTCAAAATAATCAAAACATCAATCACATTTAGAATTGGCAGTCAGTCATTGATGAGAGGATGATGAAGGTTTCAAAAGCCTTTATTTATAATAAAGTTAGAATATCTAAATATCTTTATTCATTTTAGTCGTTTACAGAAATATAAAATAGGTTTGGTTAGAAGTCAGCATTGGGAAAAAATTACACAGTGTTCCATAAAGAAACCCCGTAAACTAACTAAAGGACCTATTCTAAAATAGAACCCATGAAGAGTTTCTCTGGAGAACAGTGATTAAGGGATGAACTTCCCATCAAGAATAGTTCTGGAAACTCAGCCGAGTTCCCTACAGCTGCAGTACCAACTGTAATTAAAAGTGTGATGCTTGCAGTAGCATTGATTACTAATAATCCAAATTTCGTCACCTCAGGTAAATAGCCACGGAAATCTATTCTCCATAAAGAAGAGTTTCAGGACAAGGAAAGATCCAGCAGCAGGACTACTGGAAAACAATGAAAGAATGGGTAAGAGTAGGGATAAGTCTCGGAGAATGAGGATGAGGTAAAGAGTGCTAACTACCTAGGAACACTCGTTAATATAGATTCATACTTTCCTAACAATTCCATATGCGTCCTCTGTTGAAATCTTCCGATTCCCACAGTCTGCACCCTCGTCGCCATGATCGATACAATTGTAACAGCATTTGTTACATGAGGGAAGGTTCTCATGAGAACCCTCTTACCTAAGCTAAAGGATGCACTATGAGCTCTATGTGTGAACAATGGCTAGTCAGTAATATGCAAGCATCTATCAATGTTATTCAGAAACAGCATTCATAAAAGTCTCTAAGTCATAATTTAACATAAGCAGTTTTAATAAGCTCTTTGTATTTTTTTAAATATTTATTTGCCATTTGTAAAGCGTGCAGCTACCCATGGGTTTCCCGGCGCTAAGCACTACTGTGGCATGACTGAAGAAACTACCATTAAAAGCCATGTTTTTAAGAGTTTACGGAACTGTAGTAAGGAGGTGCAGTTCCTCATATACTGAGGTAAGGCATTCCACATTTTTGACCTAGGTAGGAGAAAGAGTGCCTGCCTAAACGTGCCCGATGTATTTTAGGTACACGATATTGTTCCTGGTCTGCAGATCTCAAATTACGTGAGGGATTATACAAGGAGACTAACTCTTGAATGTATTCAGGGCCAAGCCCAGGCTTGGCTTTAAACATATAGGAAAGGGTTTTAAAATGTATTCTTTTTTCGATCGGTAACCAATGTAATTTCCTCAGAATAGGGGAGGCCGCGGTCCTTCTTGAAGAGCAAGTGAGAAGCCTAGCCGCAGCATTCTGTACCACCTGGTGTCAACGGATGGCTGCCTTGTCCACCCCAAGGTACAGGACATTACCATAATCCAACCTAGAAAGAATGAGAGCCTGAATTAGTACCCTCATAGCTGGATGGGGAATAATCCAACAATTTTTTTACCCACTTCATGACTGCGAAGCAGGTTGATGCCACTATGGCGGCTTGGGGACGCATAGACAAATCTCCATCTAGCCAAACACCATAGCTTTTTACTTTTTGAGAGTAGGTGGTAGCAGTGCCTAAGTAAGCCGGCCAAAATTTTGGACCCCATAGTTGAGGATCTTTTCCCATGATCAAAACCTCAGTTTTATCCCTGTTCAATTTGAGCAGATTGCCGTCCATCCATGCGTCAATCTGCTTGAGACCGTAATTAATTGACCCAGCGTAGTGTTTCTGATGGGAAGTCAATGAGAAAACGATTTGGGTGTCATCGGCGTATGAATACAATGTGAGACCACACCTCCACCACATCTGTCAATGGACGGACATACAGGTTAAATAACAAGGGACTTAACGCAGAACCCTGGGGGACTCCTGAAATGAGGGTCTGCATCTCTGACGGAGAATCTGCTGAGAATACTTGGAAAGACCTTGTTTTTAAGAAGGAAACTATCCATACACGAGTGGTGCCCTTCAGACCAATGGATGTCAGTCTATCCAGCAGAATGGTGTGGGACACCGTATCAAACGCTGCACTCAAGTCCAGCAATATCAAAGCTACAGTATTCCCCTCGTCCAGCCAACGTTTTATGTGTTCCGTGACCCCTAGTAAGGCAGATTCCGTGCTATGACCACTTCTGAACCCCGATTGAGACGGGTGTAGCAAGTGATGAGTTTCCGTATAGGTGGTCAGATTTGAATTTACATGTTTTTCTAAAATCTTAGCAAAGATTGGCTACAGAGAGATGGGCCTGTAGTTAGCCCAAATGAGTGGGTCGAGGTTAGGCTTTTTTAATAATGGAAGAACCATGGCATGTTTCCATGTTTGTGGCATATTGGCCCTCTTTGATGGAACCGTTAAGCAGGTCCAGCACCATTTGTAGCAAGTCCCTGTCCAAATGCTCCATCCTGGCCTCAGGGAGTGGGTCCAATGGAGATCCTGATTTAATAGTCCGTAGAATGGACAGGAAACCCTCATATTCCATCAGAGGCCAAACCTCCATCTTTTGGGCAGGCTGAAGTGTATCCGAGGGTGGGGGTGAAATTTGTGAAGAGGCGTGATGAGGAGTGGTATCTAATTTCTCCTCACTGACCCTGGACTGTCGGTTCTCCTCTAACTGTATTTGGATGGTAGTGACTTTGTTAATAAAGAATTGTGCTAGTTCTGAGCACGGAGGCTGAGACAGGCTAGCAGCAGGGGACCGTTTACTAGGATCTGCCAATTCCTTGACAACTTCAAATAAGGTTTTCGAACCAATCTGGGCCCTTGAGATTTTCTCTGAAAAATGCACGACTTTTGCCTTTCTACAAAGGGCATGATATTCCTTAAGCGCCGATTTATAGTTGATTTTAGCTTCTACTTCATAGTTTTTCCTCCAGCGTCTTTTCAAGCTTTTACATTTTTCTTCTCTAGATAAAATGTGTCATTAAACCAAGGGACAGGAGGATATATTCTATTGTTGGTTTTTGCCCTCAAAGGAAGAGAGACATTTAAAGTCTCCTTCAGCCAGTTATTTATCACCTCATGATCTGTTTCCATGCATTGTACTAGGATAGGTTTGGTTTTGTGCAAAGTATTATTAAACACTTGCACATCTAGATTACGCCAGTTCCTATGTTTGGCTGGAGATTTTATAGCACCAGTAGTCAGTTGCTGGGGTTTCTTGATAGAGAATGGGACAGCTAAATGGTCAGACCATATGAGCGGAATTGGGGCTGCTGTAATCAGTCCGTCCATATTTGAGAATATCGGGTCTAGCAAGTGCCCTGCCTTGTGCGTGGGAGTAAGGTTGCAGAGAGTGAGGTTAAGAGCATTCAGGTCCAAGATAAGAGTGGAGCCAAGCATACAAGAGGGGTCATCTAAATGAATGTTTAGATCGCCCAAAAGAGTGAAATTAGCACTTCTCAGAATGTGCGAGGATAGGAGATCCATAATATTAGTGCACCATGTGCCTGCATATCCCGGGAGACGGTAAATCAATGCTCCGGACATCTTAAATTTACATGACAGGGTTAATGCAAAGAGACACGCTTCGCAGTCTTCAGAGGGGAGGTTTTCAATTTTACAGGAAAAGTTATTTTTAAAAATAATTGCAATGCCGTATTCTAACACATGACCTAACATGGGGTGAGGAGCTGGATGAACATGATGTTATAGTCAGCACATTTCTAAAAGATGTCACTAATGCTAAGCAGTTTTACTAAATGTTTTATTAATGTAACTGTGAGCAAGAGTCGAGTGAAAAGACTTTTGGGCCTTGTTAATATACGCGTTAAGAAATGGTTGCCTGGTGCAAAAAGTTTGAAACACACATTAATTTACAAACATTCTAAGAACATCCTCAATCCTACATGTGATTAACTAATGAATTTTCACAGTTTATTTACTAGGATTTTAAACATTATGTGTTTACTCTTTTTCCTACGAGTCATTTTCTAACATAAACGTTTCTACAGCATTTAAAGCATTTTTAAAGTGGAATTCTATCACAGTGAGTAAGTTGGTTTTCCAAATTAGTGCTCATTTCTCCCACTTTACAAATGATTGTTTTAAAAACTTCCTTAATAAGATGACACTCATGAAGTTTAAAAATAGAAACACAAAACTTTGCCAAAAATAGAGCTGGCTGGAGAAAAATACTGCAAAACCTCCTTTTGTGTGGGATAATTACCCAATAAAAATAAAAGATTTTGTCTGTGATAATGTCTAGCCAAAATCCTTTTGTGCTTGAATTTCACCCGCTTGAGAAGGTTTGCAAAGTTGAGAAACGTTGTAACTTTTTGCAAAACATTTACCTAGAATTATAATTTCAAACACCCTCATTATTATTCTGAGTTATTAAAAGGAATATTTGCAGAGTGCTTTATTGCAGAATTACTTTGTTTCCTACAGTACAGTTATTCTAACGAGAACTGTTGCTTCTCATCGGGACCTTGTTTTCTGAACATTGTGTTTCTGATGGCTGAAGAGGGGAACGTGTGTACTTTGAATCCTTTCTTCCTACTAAGGTTCAGTGACATCGTAAGGATTTTGGGCATCCTGGATAAGACATATTTGTGGGGCCCCTGTAAAGAGCAAATTTGAATTTCATTACCCATTTCCTGTTAGATCAAGCCTGCATGATGCTAGCCACTACTAAAGAATATGTTAAACTTTAACGGGGTTCCTCAAAAAGAATTGAAATATGTTTTGCCCATGACCCCAAAAATCCTTAAGGTGATGCTGGATAGAGAGACAGAGTCGGAGGTAGAGGTAGGTATAGAGGGCGAGAGTTTTCGGCAGAGAACTAGAATGACCTGGTTGAAAACGTCTCTGCTAGGATTAGCGCCATGTTTCAGTTATGCTTGTAACCCAGCCTCTCCTCTGCCCCACAGAACAGCCTTAAAAAAGATACACTGTTTGCTGAAAGAATCTGCTTAGTGGTTTGAAAAAATCATCTTGTAAACCACTGGGAATTTTTTCTTTCTGGTTGTTTGGTGAGTATGTACTTTGTTTCTTTGGTTTAGTTAGTTAATGGTTGTGTTGGTGTGAGTACTACTTATGTTTTATTGTGTCTTGTTTTTTAAAAGTGCTGCTGGTTAGCTTTGGGGGGAATACCTTAATTTCTGGTCTCCAGTGATAACCCTTTTTCCACATGACGCTGTTTTCTAGAGCTGCTTGATGATTGTTTGTAGTGACTACCTCAGAACAGATGATACCTTGGCACTACTCTTTTACCTCTAGGGTGTGCTCTTTGTAAGAGAGAAACCACCAGAGTATCATTCAGGTGCACAACCAGGCACCTATGGAGGATATCCCTGAAGACTTCATTTACAAAGTGTTGCAGAGCAGTGGCGGCTGGCATTATGGGGAGATGAGGGACGAGCGCGCAAATAATATATAAAAAAGTGCATGCAAATATATAAAAATAAACCACTTACCTTACACGGACACGAAGTCCTCCGGTCCGGACCTCTTCTTTCTGCAAGAACTGGAACCGGATGCAGCTACTCCCCTGGCCAATCCTGGCGCTGCTGTCACCAGCATCAGAAAAAGGGGTTTGGCCCGAGACCGGTCAGGAAGGGCCCATGTAACTTATATCAAAAAGAGATCCTGGCCGGTATTTTTATAGGCTGTTTATTTAAACAGACTTAGACCATTAAATCATTTAATGAATCTGAAGTATTTCATTTACTTCTGTTTGTAATTTTTAAGCATACTTAGACATTATTAAAGCATGTCAATGAAAAAGACAGACTACCTATTACATTACATGAATTAAATTAATACTTAACATAGACATGAAACAAACGATGTCAACAACAACAAATAAACATATTGTACATCAACCAGTCATTTATAAACATTACAGCCTTATTGTTGGTTTTTACAACACTATTACTTTGTGTATTTATAAAGGCTGTAGCCTGCCGGGTACAGATTTTTGTATGTATCTATGAGGGCGAACAAGTTTTACACAATTGGCTCCGCATAGAGAATTATTATTTATAGTATCCCAGGAGGAAAAAACACCGACGCGTTTCTATCCCCTTCGTTAGTTGATGGGGTTTAATTCTCTTCAGGGCATATGACTGGAGAATATCTGGAACAGAAAATTCCAGAAGTTTGATCCTCTATTTTCTTTCAGAACCACATTGTATTTAATCAGGTTTAAAAGAAATTGTACCTGCATTCCTTCAGGACAAAAGAGTTCCTATATGGAATTTTATGTTGCCTAGTTTGCCGGTAGTCTGTGAGTCGGGTTAAATTAATCTGAAAAAAAGTGAATATCAAGTTTAAGAATCGTCATGTGAATCATATTGGATGAGTTTAGGTAGAAACAATGACTCGACTTACATTGTACGATTTATTTCCAAAATGGACTGCCCAGTTCGGTAGATCTTAAACGCTTGGAGGTAATGCTTTAGTCATGCGTTTCAATGTTCCTAAAAAAGTGAACAACGGCACCTATTAAACACACTTCGAGATCCTTATACGTGTTCATCCCGAAATGGACTGACTCAGATGTTTCGGCTTGACTTACTTTTATTTTGATTAGAGGAGCGTGATATATTTTCGTCTTCCGGGCGTTCCAGGCTGAGGGCAAGAGCCCAATTGCAACAAAATATCCAATCGCCGCAAATGAGTAAAGCGCGCGAACAGTGCAACAAAGTTTTTCTTTCGCTCGGGGCCAAAGACACGAATGCTGCAATTAGACCAAGCACATCATCAATGCTACATTGTAGCGATTGCCGTTAGCTAATTCTTTTAAACATACGCTTTGACGACAACAACACTTGCTGCTGCGGCTTCTTTTCTCTCACGAACCATTAAGTTTCCCGATTTCTTGTCAGCCTTAATTTCCGGTTCCTGGGTCAGTGTTCTTTATTCCCTGATTAGAATTGTGGGAAACGTAGTTACGTTTCAATGACATCGGAGATTCATAGTGTCTTATGGGACTTGTGGTGTTTGTTCTAACTCCGTTTCATATAGGCAGTCTATGAGTTGTAGTGTGGGAAATAATGATCCAATCGTTGTGTACTGTAGACGATTCAACATTCATGTGGCATTTATATTGCGGAGTGCGTGTCGATCTCTTCATTAATATTGTGATGGGGAGGGGAAACTTAAGTCCTCCCTATTTCTGAGATTTCATTCAGGCCTTGAACTGTTGTGTTGAATTTAAGGATCAAATACGCCTCTTTCTTTAAAATTGCTGCTTCAGTGTTACCACCCCTTGGGTGTGGTTTTATAACACAAAGAACTGTCCATTTTAGATCCCGTTCACTGTGGTTCATTTCCACGAAATGACTGACCATCGGCGCAGTCATTACCTTCGTTTTAATCCTCGAGCGATGCTGCACCAGCCGATGCCGTACTTCTTGGTTGGTTTTGCCAATGTATAATTTTTGACATGGGCATACCACTGCATAGATTACATTTCTTGTTTTACAATTCGAAAAGTCTTTAAGAGTCCATTTGACGTTCCGGTGTACAAATTCTGTACCTTCAATTGTGCTATCGCAGACAGAACAGTTTCCACACTTATGGTGTCCAACAATGGGTTTTAAGTTCCATTGGGTCAGCAAATCATTCTTCCTGAAGTTTGGCGCAATGTCAGACCGTACTATTTTTTGGTCTATACTGGAGATTTTTCTCATAGCAAACAATGGTGGTTCAAGAGGATATTCCATGTTTTGTAGTAGATGCCAGTTTTGGAGGATGATGCTGCGGAATTTATTTGTTTGGGGGCCGAAGGTGGAAACGCAGACCAATTTCTCCTCTTGTTGTCTTTCTTTCTTCGTTAGTAGACACTCCCTTGGCGTATAGTATGCTCTTTTAATTGCGTGTTTAAGCAACCCTTTTGGGTATCCACGTTTTTTAGTTGGTCTTGAAACACTCATGCATGTACCATGAAGTCTTCATTTCGGGTACAATTTCTCCGGATCCTTAACAGTTGTCCATAGGAAGACTTCATGGTACATGCAGGAGTGTTTCAAGACCAACTAAAAAAACGTGGATACCCAAAAAGTTTGCTTAAACACGCAATTAAAAGAGCATACTATACGCCGAGGGAGTGTCTACTAACTAAGAAAGAAAGACAACAAGAGGAGAAATTGGTCTGCGTTTCCACCTTCGGCCCCCAAACAAATAAATTCCGCAGCATCATCCTCCAAAACTGGCATCTACTACAAAACATGGAATATCCAGGAAGAATGATTTGCTGACCCAATGGAACTTAAAACCCATTGTTGGACACCATAAGTGTGGAAACTGTTCTGTCTGCGATAGCACAATTGAAGGTACAGAATTTGTACACCGGAACATAAAATTGACTCTTAAAGACTTTTCAAATTGTAAACAAGAAATGTAATCTATGCAGTGGTATGCCCATGTCAAAAATTGTACATAGGCAAAACCAACCAAGAAGTACGGCATCGGCTGATGCAGCATCGCTCGAGGATTAAAACGAAAGTAATGACTGCGCCGATGGTCAGTCATTTCGTGGAAATGAACCACAGTGAACAGGATCTAAAATGGACAGTTCTTTGTGTTATAAAACCACACCCAAGGGGTTGTAGCACTGAAGCAGCACTTTTAAAGAAAGAGGAGTATTTGATCCTTAAATTCAACACAACAGTTCAAGGCCTGAATGAAATCTCACAAATAGGGAGGACTTAAGTTTCCCCTTCCCATCACAAAATTAGTGAAGAGATCGACACGCACTCCGCAATATAAATGCCACATGAATGTTGAATCGTCTACAGTACACAACGATTGGATCATTACTTCCCACACTACAACTCATAGACTGCCTATATGAAATGGAGTTAGAACAAACACCACAAGTCCCATAAGACACTATGAATCTCCGACGTCATTAAAACGTAACTACGTTTCCCACGATTCTAATCAGGGAATAAAGAACACTGACCCAGGAACCCGAAATTAAGGCTGACAAGAAATCGGGAAACTTAATGGTTCGTGAGAGAAAAGAAGCCGCAGCAGTAAGTGTTGTTGTCGTCTAAGAGTATGTTTAAAAGAATTAGCTAACAGCACTCGTTACAATGTAGCATTGATGGCGTGCTTGGTCTAATTGCAGCATTCGTGTCTTTGGCCCCGAGCGAAAGAAAAACTTTGTTGCACTGTTCGCGTGCTTTACTCATCTGCGGCGATTGGATATTTTGTTGCAATTGGGCTCTTGCCCTCAGCCTGGAACGCCAGGAAGACAAAAATATATCACGCTCCTCTAATCAAAATAAAAGTAAGTCAAGCCGAAACATCTGAGTCAATCCATTGCGGGATGAACACGTATAAGGATCTCGAAGTGTGTTAAATAGGTGCCGTTGTTCACTTTTAGGAACATTGAAACGCATGACTAAAGCATTACCTCCAAGTGTTTAAGATCTACCGAACTGGGCAGTCCATTTTGGAATTAAATCGTACAATGTAAGTCGAGTCATTGTTTCTACCTAAACTCATCCAATAAGATTCATATGATGATTCTTAAACTTGATATTCACTTTTTTCAGATTAATTTAACCCGACTCACAGATTACCGGCAAACTAGGAAACATAAAATTCCATATAGGAACTCTTTTGTCCTGAAGGAATGCAGGTACAATTTCTTTTAAACTTGATTAAATACAATGTGGTTCTGAAAGAAAATAGAGGGTCAAACTGAATATTTCTGGAATTTTCTGTTCCAGATAATCTCCAGTCATACGCCCTGAAGAGAATTAAACCCCATCAACTAACGAAGGGGATCGAAACGCGTCAGCGTTTTTTCCTCCTAGGATACTATAACTAATAATTCTCTATGCGGAGCCAATTGTGTAAAACTTGTTCGCCCTCATAGATACATACAAAAATCTGTACCCAGCAGGCTACAGCCTTTATAAATACACAAAGTAATAGTATTGTAAAAACCAACAATAAGACTGTAATGTTTATAAATGACTGGTTGATGTACAATATGTTTATTTTTTGTTGTTGACAATGTTTGTTTTATGTCTATGTTGAGTATTAATTTAATTCATGTAATGTCATAGGTAGTCTGTCTTTTTCATTGACATGCTTTAATAATGTCTAAGTATGCTTAAAAATTACAAACCGAAGTAAATGAAATACTTCAGTTTTATTAAATGATTTAATGGTCTAAGTCTATTTAAATAAACAGCCTATAAAAATACCGGCCAGGATCTCTTTTTGATATAAGTCACTAGCATCAGAGCGGCGCTAGGAATGGTGGGAGCGGCCTCACTCGGTGGTCCGCAGCGCTCTGGAGGCTTTGGCTTGCTTTAACCCAGCTGTCTTAGAGATGTTTAAAGTGTGCTTGTGTTGCTGCCCGTTGCAAGACAGCCAGCCAAAAAGACACAGCCAGTCCACCCTCCTCCCTGCTGCTGTCACTCAGCAGCGGCCCCGCCCCCGTCCTGTCGCTCTGTTCGGGACAGGGCATGAAAAATCAAATGGTAATAAATTACCATTTTCTTTTTCATCTCTGTGGCTTTGGGGGAGGTGGGGTTTAAGTGGGGTGACGCTGCTACGCTCCAAGGGAGGAGCCGCCCCTGTTGCAGAGGCAATATGGCATCACCAGCTATTCATAATGTCCTTCCTGATTCTAAAAACGGCATCCATTCATCTCACGGGACAGTGCAGATCAGATTGTTCACACTGCTTAAGAGCAATTTGGATTTATAATTGCATACTGTTTCTGATCCAATAGAACATGAATCCGATCTAAAGGATAGCAGTCTTTTTTCATAATCTGGTTTAGGCGCCTAATGCCTATACACGTAAGCAGTTTGCTTTCATTTTTCTTGGGAATTGAAAAGCATCTGGGTTCCTGCAGGGAAGGTAGAATGTCATATGAACTCTTTTCTTCAGGCTATCTTTGATATAGTCCCTGAGAATCAGATCTTTCTTGGCTATTAACACATACGTTTTACCATTAAAAGAGAATTTCCAGAAATCATATCAATCCTACAAGTGTAGGACCTGTGAGGAAGATATACATCTGCATTCTTGACATCAAATAGATCCATGTACTCCTCTGGGTAGGTCTTTTTGAATAGCCACGATACCTCGGAACTGGATTTTTGTGACACTACTGTGTTGATCTGTGTTTGGAAATCCCTAAGGGTAACAATGCTGACTGCAGCACTCAGAATAGAATTTCACTTCCTATGGGAACAATCAACTTCTGGATCAAGAAGATGTAGCCAAGGCATCCCCAGTATCACTTGGAAGGAAAGGAGATTTATTATAATTATAATATCAAAAACTATTTTCTCCTGATGATGGACCCAAAATGACATTTCCGTAGCTTCATTTTGGTGAGTTTCAGGCTGGAGTGTTGGTGAGAGTACACCTACAGAAAGAAATTGCCTCATGGGTTTCTCTAGCAAATATTTAAAACTTATGTTTTTTTTCATACGTGGTGTCTATGAAATTCCCTGCCACAATCAAAAACGACCTGAACAGTGATGAGGTACTTTATCCCCGTAAGAGACCTATCTCTAAATACGTTAGGTGCAGAGAGATGCATAATGGGGGAAAGGGTTCTCAGTTAAAGCTAAGGAACAAGTGTATGCATCAGACTGCTGTGATCTACTGGGCAGAGGTATTTCCCACCTTTTCTAGAGTGTGTTTTCATGAACAGACTCCAATTCAGTGATATTGTTCTCCACACAGAATCACAGAATCAAAAACTCTGCTGCCTACATCTTTCTCTGTCTGAGTGGCGGGTAGCATAATACTGCCTCTATTCAGACTGTTATGCAGATCTGTAGAGCGCACTATCACCCAGGATGGTATCCAGGCACTGAGCAGGTGTGAGTCTAGGCACACTGAGGTCCTAGTCAGACTCCTTGAAAAGCCAGGTCTTCAGCTTCATGCAGAATTCAAGAAGTGAGGACGAGGCTCTTATGTGTAGAGGCAGGTCGTCCTATGCTTTAGGAGCGATGTAGGAGAAGTCTTGACCGCCAGATCAGATTTTCTGTATGTGTGGGATTTGTCCAAGTGTCTGAAAGGTATGTGAAAGCAGATGTGATTGTTGAGGTATGCTAGGCCATTGTTATGTAGTGCCTTGAAAGTGTGGGTGAGAAATTTGAATTGTGCTCGCTTGTGAATGGGGAGCCAGTGGGCTCCTCCAGATGTGGTGTGATGTGAGTGCGACATGGGAGGTTGAGAGCGAGTCTGGCCGCCGAGTTCTGAATGGTCTACAGCCTTCAGGTGAGTTTTTTGTTGATCCTGGGATAGAGGGTGTTCCCACAGTGCAGTTTGTTTGTGACCAAGCTGTGCGTGACAGTTTTCCTGGTGCTAATTGGGAGCCAACAGTTAGATGTTTCAATGATCTGGGAATGTTGCAGAAGAGGTGGAGTCAATCAGAATGGGTGCTGATGAGTGGCAGTCCTCTGGAGTAGGCATGGTTGGGGTAGAGCTCTGATGGGATCTCTGAGTGGATAGACTTTATTGTGGTGGCGGTTTCTTCTGGGGTGATGACAGGCCTTGTGTTTAGGATTTGATCTTTGGATAAGATCTGAAGGTATTTTGCCAGGTCTGTCAGGTCTGGTTGCCGGCTGAATTTGCTGTAAATTACGGTGATTTTGTTGCTGAAGAATTGAGAGAGATTGTTGGAGGGGTCCTGTGAGGGGATGATCGAGCTGGAGGCAGCCGATGGTCAGGTGAAGTGTTTCATAATGGCGAAGATTTCTTTGCTTCAGTTGGTGCTGGCATCAATGCAGCCTGCCAGAATGGCGCAATTGGTGACCTGGATCATTTCATGGTAGCATCTTAGGGCGGATTTGAACGTGCTCCTGTCTGCATTTTCCTGGCTCATTCTTCATTTGAGCTCCAGTTGTTTTCAGTGGTGTTCATCAGTCAGAGTTCCTCCATATACCAACTGGCCTGGTTTCAGGTTTTGTTGTATTGCTGTATTTAAAGGGGGTCAGGGAGTCAGCGCAGGAGGTGGTCCAACTGTTGAAATTCTTGGTGCCTTTGGAGAGCCTGTTGCTGTGTTTGGGTCGGTGGGTGTTGAGAGCGCTGTTCCAGACCTTGTCAGTGATGCTGTTCCAGTCTCAGCTGGCTGGTCTAGCAGTGGTGTGTGTGTATTGAACTGGGACGGGGATGCTGAATTTGACGAGGGCATGGTCTAGCCAGGGGACTGGTGTGGGCTCGTCGACTAAGATATTGCTCAAATTGGTGATAATAGAGTCCAGGAGGTGTCCGACTCTGTGGTAGACCTTTCCCTTCCTATTTCCCTTTGCCATTGTTCAGTGTGAATGGGTAAGGATATAAACCCAGCTATGGTGTGTGTGGTGTTATGGATCTAGGCTATAGCATCTTCAGCTCATCTCATAATTTACTACAAAATATCGTTTTTTGAACATCTTCTTCATACTTGGTCTCAACTACCAGGTTGCTAAACTGAGTGATATTTCCCTCCAGTCTTCATGACCCTTCTTTGATGTATAGTAGTCCATGGCATCGAAAGCTAGCGGGAGCAGAGTAGACATTTGAACATGGATTAAAAGGCAACTTGGAATAGTTCATAATCATCCAACAGTGTATAGAAAGATTCCCTATCCATTCATAACACAGGAAGTTTAAAGACACCCATGTCCATTCATAGCTTAGAAAGTCCAAGGACCTCCAGGTCCATTCATAAGTACTTAGGAAGTCCAAAGACGTTCAAGGACTTTGGGAGTTTTTCACCTTGGATATGCATTCATTTTTAATTGAGAAGTAAATAAATATTAATCAATAGATTTATATGAAATTTGAAAAAGCGGATGGCATAAACTGACCTCAGTGTGCACCTCAAATTTGATGTCACTCTGTTGAGCAGTTTTTTTCTCTCTCTGTATCAACGCCAAAAGTCCCCACTGGAGTTAAAATAGGGGAATTCTGTTTAGTGCCCTCTTCCCAATAACTTTGCTCTCTTAATTGCTTCCAAATACTTTGCCCTCTCAATGAACCAATATGAAAAAAAGTTTAAAGGATTGAGCAAAGTTGAGTTGGGGTTCTTTTTATTTATATGCAGATTTGTCAAACAGCAATCAGAGGCATTAATGCAGCCTAAAAATATCTTCCTATGTCAAGTGAACTCTAATCAGAACCACTGTCCTAAATGGGATGAAAGAAAGGGTAGAGTTGTTGGGGAGCTTCCAAAAGAGGCACAGCCATGTTACTAAGGACCAGATGTATGAAAGAACCATTTTACGATTTCCTAATAGCAAATTTTTGTGATTCGAGATTAGGAAATTGCAAAATACCAAGGCTTTTGCAGGCCGGTTGGATTTTGTGATTTGCTAATGAGTTGCATCGCTAAATAGGTAATCGAAATTTGCAATTTCCTATTTGGTCGCAATTTGAAAATGCAGTCTCAAATTGCGACCACTATGAAAAAAATGGCTTTTCTCCTTCCTGGGTCAGGGCGATGGCCACAGCAATAGGAAGTGCAGCCCAGGAGAAGCTAGCAGAGCAGGCAGAGTGAGGAGGGGAGAACTGCAGCACAATCCAAGTGACACGAGGAGCCCCAAAACCATAGGAAATAGCACAGGAATGGCCAGCCAACAGGCAGAGAAGGAGGCAGTGGCGAGGAAGCGCAAACTGAAGTTCTCTGTTAAAGAACTGGAGATACTAACTGAGGAGTGCTGCAACAACCATAAGCAGCTGTTTGGTTGTGCATCCATGACTGTGCCTGAGACCCAAAAACACTAAATCTGGAAGGACATGCAGCAAAAAATAAATGCTGTAAGCATGGCACAGAGCTCGGTGCAAGAAATAAGGAAGGTGTGGTATGACCTCCCGTCTTGCACCAAAGAAAGGGCGGCAACACGCCTCAGTGAGTCCTGGGCAACAGGAGGTGGTTCATCAACTGTACCCCCACCCACAACACTGGAGACAATGGTGGAGACTACCCTAAAGCCAGAGGCAGTAGTTGGTTTTGGCAGCCTTGACACTTCATTTGCACCATTGCAAAGTAAGGGTACCTGTAGTAATGTATTTACTGGCTCATCAGAGTGTTACCCTAGCTCCATGGTGATAGAATGTTTATGTTCAAACTGCCAGGGGTTGTTGGTCATTTCCCTGGGAGCTGTGGAGACGAACGGTGATTAAACACAAGGTTTACCCACTTACCTTGTCCATTGTGGTCACTTTAAATTGGCTACGAGTTGGACTGCCGTTTTGTGTCTCCACCCACGTGTGTAGCTGTGGTCAGGTGAATTATCCCGGACTTTGGAGCTGTTTTGCTGTGCTTTGTTTCATGAGAGCCCTAGAGCGTGCACTTGCCAAGAAATTGCCGATGGGACGTCGTGTCTCGGTTTAATACTCTTCTATTCACCTCATTTGGGCTACCGATTCTTCTATTTTATCTATCATATGCTGCTGTGCCCGAGGATATACAAGCTGCAGAGCAAAATATGCATTGACTGGGCCGATGGGACATCGTGTCCCGGTACAGTTTTTGTAGTTCCTGCCTTCGACGTGCCTCTGATCCTCGTTGTGATTTTCGCCAAGTAAGTGCGCGATCTGGGTGTGCCTGCGTTCGTTGGGAGCTGCGCAGTGGCGCTGCAGGGGAATCCTGTGATCCGTACCCTTCAGACGCCGTGCTCCTTCTGGTGACGTAGTGGAACGCAGCATTTGTGACGTGTGCCGTCTGCTACGGTCACGCACGTAGTGGAATCCTGTACGCTCTGCGGTGAACGTGCTGTGAGAAGAAGGCACAATCGGTGAACGCGCTGAGAGAAGAAGGCACTCTTGAGTGTGTTGTGGCACATTGGCAAAGTCACACTTTGGTTTGCGTAACTGTGTCCCTCAGAGTGTGCGGAGATCGCGTTGAATCACAGAGGTGCCAACGATGTCTACGTTTTTCTGGTGAGACATTCGTTTTCTTCGTGGGAAATTCTTTTCCATCGTGTCAATTTCATTTTGGAATATTTTTTTAAATCTTTTTTGTGTGTGTCAATCCGTGACTTTGGACTTTTAAGGGTTCAGATACATTTTATTTTGTTTAAGATAAAACAATTGGATTTTTGTGGTAAATCCATTTGTATGAAGGAGAATCTGTTGCTCTGTGTTACATTTTTTCTAATACCTAAGGGTGCATGACATTGGCATTGTTTATTTAAATATGTGTGTTTGGTATTTTAAAAAAAGAGGCGTGGAAGTGAGTTCATCTACCTATTTGTTTTTTGGTGTATTATACATTTGTGCTGTTTTCTTAAGGTACTGTTATTTCTTTTGTTCTCACACATTTGTATCTCATTTTCAATCAACATGCAAAGTGTACAAGCTCCTCCTCCTTTCTTACAGCTTCCAGGAGACCCAGCAGTCAGGTGGAAAGTATGGTATAGGGCCTTTACAAAGAATTTAGGGGCTATTGGGGAGGATCAGGTTCAGTGCAGAACGGAGAAAATTTATTTTGGAGCACAACCTTGGGCTTGAAGGACAAGCCGTTCTGGAACATTTACCACCTCTTGAAGTAGTGGAGGGTGAAGAGCCTCTCAATGAATTTGATCAAGCTGTCGCTATGTTAGAAAAGCAATTTGATGTGGAGGGTAGTTTAGTTGTGGCTAGGTATAAATTCTTCACTAGAGAGCAAGAAGCAAATGAAAGTATTGTCTCTTATGTAGCTTCTCTGCGTATTTTGGCGTCTGAGTGCGAATTTGAGCATTTCACCTCGCAATTGCTCAGAGATCAAGTTATGGTACATTGTAGGGATAAAAAAGTACAAGAAAAGCTTCTCACGTTGAAAAACCCTTCATTACAAGAAATGATTTCTATTGTTAAAAGTATAGAGTTATCACATAAAGCTTCTAGAGAATTGAAACCTGACAAAGCTGCTGTTGGTGCAGTAAAGGAAGGGAAAGGCCATTGGGAAAAACAAATCAGTGAACAAAAAGGGAATAAGGTCCCTATCATTAAGCCGGAAAAAAAATTGGTCAACAAAGGAATCTTTGTCCGAAGTGTGGTTTCCCTTCACATTTTTCAAACTCTCGTTTGTGCCCTGCGAGGAATGTTTCTTGTCGAAAATGTGGCAGACAAGGTCATTTTGCTAAAGTGTGTAATTCCAGAGGAAATGTAAACGCAGTATGGGTTGATGAAGATAAGTGTGACATGTCAGTGGATGTTGTTAGTTCCATGAATGATTTGATGCTAGTGGTCAAGGATGATTGTGAGGACTGCGTTGATCCTATTGTTGATGTTATTGTTGATGGGAAAACCATTCAATTACTTGTTGACTCTGGTGCTCGTATGACAATGATCACTGAGGAATTGTTTAAGTGTATGTGGACTGATAAGTTACTGGAACCTCCTGACAGAAATCCTGTTTCGTATGAGGGCAGGAGAATTGAGTTGAAAGGATTTTTTGAAACCAAGTTGGTGTTCAAGGAGAGATCTATCTATGGAATGGTGTATGTCGCAAAAAAAGGTTTGAACATTTTGGGGTGGTACCACCAGGGGTTATTTGGCATGACCCTTAGGCCTGGGACAAAGGAACCTGTGTCTGTGGTGGATGATGGTGTGCTTGGTGAAGGTCCGTTTCATTGGGCTCTTAAGTTCGGTAGTGTGTTTGATGACAACTCTGGACACATTAAAGGTTTCAAACATCTTATCAAGGTGAAGGATCAAGCTGTGCCTGTGAAACATAAGTTGCGTAATGTACCTTTTAGTGTTAGAGATAATTTGGCAGAGGAACTTAAGAGGTTGTGTGAGTCTGGAGTCATTGAGCCGGTGGAATCATCCCTGTGGTTATCTCCATTGGTCGTGGCTCGTAAAAAAAATGGAAATCTTAGGGTCTGCATTGACTTTCGCAGTTTGAATAAGGAGATATGGGTTGACTCGCACCCTCTACCCCGCATTGATGACATTCTCTCCAAATTTGCAGGTTCTAAGTGGTTTTCTAAGATTGATTTGTGCGCTGCGTACCATCAGGTTGAGCTGGACTCGTCTTCCAAGCATCTTACTGCTTTTGTTTCTCCGGTTGGAACTTTTCAGTTTAAAAGGATTCCGTTTGGGCTTGCCTCGGCAGCATCCGTGTTTCAGCGCATTATGGAAAAAGTGTTGGAGGGGTTTGAGGATACCGTTGTGTTCCAGGATGATATTCTGGTAGCGGGAAAGTGTAAAGATTCGCATGATAAGAATCTTACCGAAGTTTTGAGCAGGTTACATGAGAATGGGATTGTTGCCAACAAAGATAAGTGTGTTTTTGGTGTAGATTCCATTGAGTATTTGTGCCATCGTATCTCCGGTGAGGGTATTCTACCGAGAGAGGGGTTCATTGATGCCATCATTAAGGCACCGTGTCCTAAGTCGAAGGAACAAGTGTCTTCATTTTTGGGGGTGTGTGTGTTTTATTCTAAGTTTATCCCCAATTTTGCTGCCAAAACAGTTCATCTACATGAACTTCTCAAAAGGAGGGTTATCTTCTTGTGGGATCAAGTGTGTCAAAGTGAATTTGATCAGATTAAGCACGAGCTTGGTGTTTGTGAAATTTTAACTCCTTTTGATCCCTTGTTGCAGTGCATTGTCTCTGTTGATGCCAGTTTGGATGGTCTTGGTGGTATGATTACTCAGATCAAGCAGGGTGTCGAGCACACCGTTGGGTTTTCCTCCCGTTCTAAGCGTCAAAGTGAAAAAAACTACTCTGTTATTGAGAGGGAGCTACTGGCTTGTTGTTGGGCTGTCGAAAGATTTAAGACCTTTTTGTGGGGCAGGACTTTCAAGCTGTTGACTGATCACAAGCCTCTCATTCCCATTTTGAATGGGCTTGTGGTAAAAGAGCATACCCCCAGGATTGCCAGACTTAGTTCTAAAATTGCTTCAATACAATTTTTCGGTTGATTATATTCCTGGTGGAAGGAATACCAGACCTGATTTTCTGTCTAGATCACTGTTACCTTGCTGTGAGACTGATTTACCTGGGGGTGACGATGATGAGGAGTGTTTAATTGCAGCTATGGATGTTTGTAATGTGGGTTGCTTCAATGAAAAGGAATGGTTTGATACTTTGGACTCTGATTGTTTACTTAAAAAAGTTAAGGATTATATTGTTCACGGTTGACCTAAGGAAAAACATCTTGATAGTGACCTCCAGTCGTTTTCCAAGATTGCTGATGAACTTTCTCTTGAGGGTGGTAAAATGATTTTGCGTGGTGACAAGTTTGTGCCTCCTGTTTGTTTGAGGGATCGCATTGTTGATGCCTGCCATGAGGGTCATCTTGGACAGACCAGCACCAAACGTAGAATTTGTGCAGTTTATTGGTGGCCTTCCATGGATCGTCAGATCGATGCTGCAGTCAGAGGTTGTGTTATTTGTTGCTCAAGTGATTAAGTGGTCAAAACGGTTACCCCTCCTAAACAAGTTGTGGAGCTTCCACCTGGACCGTGGATGAAGTTGGCTGTTGATTTTGTTGGACCTTTCAATGCTCTACCCAACTGATACAAGTTTGCTTTGGTGGTTGCAGACTATTATAGTAAGTGGTGGGAGGTACATTTTATGGTTGATCCCAACACTCAAGAAGTTATCAGATTTTTTGAGAGTCTTTTTGCCAGAGAGGGTTTTCCTAAAGAATTAGTGTCAGACAATGGGGTACAATTTGTTTCAAAGGAAATGTATGATTTTCTTGGTCAGTCTGGTATTGTTCATCGCCGTATCGCTCTTTATCACCCTCAGCCCAATGGTTTTATTGAGCGCATGAATCGCATTTTGGTTGAGTGTGTTCAGTGGGCTGTTTCCAACAGGGTGGAGGTTAGAGAAGCCGTGCAGAGCATGTTGTGGGCTCATTGCACTACCCCTTGTGTGGCTGTTGGGAAGAGTCCTTTTGAATTGCTGCGAGGGAGAGTGGCCACTTTTGGTATGTGTCCTGCTTGGATGAGGAGATGGGGTTTGTGTTCTAAGGTTACCACCACTTTGTCAGGTGAGGCGGGTGGTGGTGGACTTTGCAAGCGCCCTGTTGAAGTTAAGCGCCCTGTTGAAGTTTCCTCCAAG
Organism: Calotriton arnoldi; assembly: GCA_963921515.1. NCBI lineage: Eukaryota > Metazoa > Chordata > Amphibia > Caudata > Salamandridae > Calotriton > Calotriton arnoldi. Next base: position 1,071,421 of record CAWUFW010003385.1, read on the forward strand.
AGTAACAAGGAATGGTGCTCTAAGGTTCAAGTGGGTGACTGGGTGAAAATCAAACTTCCTCATAGTGTTCCTAAGGGTTTGTCCAAGTTTGGCCCTCCTGTTCGAGTGGATGCTACTTCTCGCTATGCAGTAAGAATCAGTGGAAAGAGTTGGTGGAATCTTTCAAGGATTTACAGAATTCCTAATCCAGTTGTTCGTCAAATGGGACTGGAAACCAGACCAGAATACTCTTCGGGAAAGTCCGTACAAGATGTTTCCGATTCCAGCGTCTTTAGGAGTTCTGTTCAATCTCGTTCTACGCAGAGAAGTGGTAGAAGAAGAGTTCCACCAAAACGCATGGATCTGTGAACATTCCTCATCAACGCATGGATCTGTGAACATTCCTCATGTTTCTTTCTAATGTTTTTTTTTGATTGATTTGTAATGCTACTTTCTATTATCTTAGTCTTTTCTTGCATCTTCTTGCTTTTGTATCCTTCTTCCTCCTTCGTTGGTGTTCCTTTGGTTCTTTTCTTCCAGAGTTATAGTTTTTCTTATCCTTTTCTTTTGTGTGGTAAAGAAGGGAGATGTTGTAGTAATGTATTTACTGGCTCATCAGAGTTTTACCCTAGCTCCATGGTGATAGAATGTTTATGTTCAAGGGGTTGTTGGTCATTTCCCTGGGAGCTGTGGAGATGAACGGTGATTAAACACAAGGTTTACCCACTTACCTTGTCCATTGTGGTCACTTCAGTACCTCTATAGCACTGTATGCTATGTGCATGTAAAAATAGAACTGATGCAGGCAGATCAGTATGGGACCATTACATAGCTAAAGTACCCTTTATGATGCATCATGGGACTTGTAGTCAAATAATTACACAGTGTAGTCAGTGTCAGACACTTGTAGCATCATATTCTACAACTAAAGACAAATGGGTTCCTCATATAATGAAATTAATAGCATGTCCATTCTTCAAATAAAGCAACCTGAGGAAGAAATGGAATGCCCAACTGGTGAGGGAGAAGAACAGGTCCAAATGGTGGAGGATGAAGCAGTAATTAGGGGAGAGTCTGCCCACGCCACCTCATGGCCACTCCAGCAGTGAGTCTCTCTACCCACAGCCACCATCATTTGAGGATGAGGATTACATCCAGCCGCCCACCCCAATCCAGCCACAAGTTGTTAGGCTCCGACACCAGCGTACTGCAGTGCATGCTTGTAGGCGTTGTGATATAGCTCATGTACAGCTGGCCTTCTGGGTCCCAGCCAACTGCAGAACAGCAAGCGCTGTTTGGTAATCTTGAGGCATCCATGCTGCAGATTCAGCGCCTGCAGCACATACACATTAAATTAGTCAACTGTAAATTGCATAACATTTTGCATGCAATATCAGTAGGTTTCAATTCTGTGGCCACTAAAATGGACAAAGTAACTGATGTCATAGCAAAACTATGCATACAGATGGCAGAGGACACCAGCAACCAGAGGCGCAGAGAGAGGAGCGGTGCTGTGCGTATGGGGGCCTTAATAGGGCCTATTGGTAGTCTTGCACATGCCACCTCAGCCTTATCAAAGCTCACTGTGACACTACAGGTCGGAATGGGGCACTTCAGTGGGGATGTAGCGAGGGGCCTTGGCCAGATTAACTCTGCAGAGGAAGCCATAGAGAGAGCGCAAATTGCAAGTGGGGTGGTTGAAGGGCAACTTGATAGTGAGGAATTGTCGAGTGTCAGCAGTATCTCTGCCACAGATGCATGAGTGCTGTGACGCAGTAGTAGCCAAACTCCTGCACTTCAAAATGGTGGCACATCCCAATCTGGATGTAGTCACAGGAACAATTGAGGGGTACCAATCAGGGATTGCCTGTATTTTTTGGTTTAATTTAGGCTGATACTGAAACCAAGTTACATGTTGACCTAATGTTGCATATATTTATGTGTGAAACAGATTATTTAACAGTAGTGAATCACCTGACAATAAAGGTATATTTATTTTGATCACTCAAACTATTGTGCAACCATTTTATTTTAATTTGTTGAATTAACCTTAACTGACCTTGCAAAGCAACGTGTGGCAATGTGGTCCCTGCGCCTCCTCCCCTCCACTGCTCTGCTCTGCTCTCCTCTGTTGGATGCTGAACTGGTGGGCCGGGTTGTTCATCCTCCGAATCGGATTCTGACACTGCAGTTTGTTCGGAATCTAACACCACAATGTGTAGGCCTCTCCTGCAGGCAATGTTGTGTAGTATGGCACACGTAGCTACCATCTTACACGCAATTTCCGGCGCATATTGTAGGGCACCCCCACTCTTACGCAGGCAGCGCAACCGTGATTTCAGGAGCCCAAATGTCCGCTCAATTACAGTCCTGGTGCGATGATGTACAGTGTTATATCTCCTCTTATTCTGGGTGGTGGGAGAGAGGTAGGGTGTGAGAATACAGGGATGGAGGGAATACGCACTGTCACCTGAAAAACATACATTTCTGTGAAGCAACATACATTTTGTGCGGATTGGGTAATAACAAATATGTATTGACTTATATTTTCAGTACCTAATAAATATCTGTCATCAAACTCCCCTCTTTCCAGTCGTCTGTAATTCCACTGTGCCTAAACATGTAGGAGTCATGGGTGCTTCCTGGATATTGGGACAGTATATCAGAGATAATGTTGTGGGCATTGCATGCCACTTGGATATTAAGTGAATGGGTATGTTTCCGGTTCCTAAATTGATATTCAATGTGGGATGGCGGACATATGGGCACGTGTCCCATCTAAACACCCTATGACATGGGGGAAATTGGCAATCAGGTAAAATTGCAGTTTTCTTTTTTGTATTTCCTGAGCATTCCTGGGCTGGTCTATTTGGAGGTGACTGTAGATAAGCTTGGCATCTAGGATTCTCCAGAAGAAATGTGAAAGCGCACTTTGAGACACCCCTCCTGCAACAGCTATCACATCCTGGTAACTTCCACTGGCTAACAGGTGTAATGAGCACAACACCTGAACATGGGTGAGAATGGAATTGTTGCGCAGAGTACTGCTTTCTAAATATAGCTTTAAAAGGGCCATGATATCCAGAATAACAGTTCTACTTGGCCTGTATTGGTCATAGATGTCCTCATCTGTTTGTTGGAATAGGGTAAGCCTGGCTCGGAAGATTCTTTTTTGTCTCCACCTCCTCCTCTGCCGACCAGCCAGTATGCGCATCCTCCTTGCTATCAGGTACAGAGCAGCCATTTTGGTAAGCCCTGATGAATTCTGGGCCTGTTTTTATAGTTTGCAGCAATTTACCACCTAGTTTGAAGTGGTGGTAAATTGCATGTGCAAATGGACCAAATAGCTACTATTCGCCATTTGCAACTCATTTCTACATCCCGTTTGCGAGTCGGTATTAGTGATTCCCTAATACCAACTCATAAATTCAGTTCGCAAACATTTGCGAGTCGCAAATTAGTTGCATCACATTTTAGGTTTGTGAATGGTTTTCGTACATAGCTTTCCATACACAAACCGGTTTGCGAGTCACAAATCGGTCGTACACCTGGCCCTAAGAGTGCAGTCTTGTACATGCGAAATAGAATACTTTGCTTGACAAATTCATAAATAGACTCTTACTGGACAAGGAAAAAGCAAAAATAGTGGGCAACAAGGTATTTAACAATTTATATAGTACTGTTGTCCTGGGCTATAAGCAATAAACCCCATGACAAGGTAAATTTAAAAGTAAGCTGCACTAACTTGTTATTTAATTGGAATGAAATAGTATCTTAGCCATGGGACACCAATGGAAAATTACAGTATCCATTGTGGCGCTAGGTCCCTGTATTACAAAGGAGACTTTAGTTGATGTTGCAGTTCCAGCGCATGATAGGAACGCAGGTACATTTTTTTCTACAGACAGCAGAGGTCAAAAACAGAGGGCCCTGTAGGGTCATGGTTAAATGCCCTGTTTGTGCTTTGCAATGTCCCCGACCTGGCTGGCCCTGGCCCCCTAAGACCGCTGAGCCAGAACTACAGAAACACTATTGCTGATGGTACCATGATTGTGCAGCAGATTGAATGAAATTAGAAGCAGGACACTATAACTGTGGCCTAAAACCTCCATGGGGGCGGGGCTTGTAGATTAAATATTCCTTTCTCACCCCCAACAGATTGTACGTCATAACCAACATTTCTAAAGTAAAGGAGCCTATTACAAAAAAATCAATCATCTGCTACATAATCTGCAAATTTTAACAAAAAAAATAGTTTCTTGCTCAAATGGGTTCAAAGTTACTAAAAGCTCGGTAACACATTTTGCTGCACAGGGGAAGGCGCTTCGCAAAGGTTGACTGGTCACTTTTTTTGGTTTCGCCTGCACAGCGCTTGTTCTTGGCTTGTGAAATCTTTTGTATTTAATATACCTTAAAAGGGGGAACTTATCAGTTCCCACCTGCCAATTTACTGTGTTCATTCACTTTTGTATGGAACTCTTTTTTTGTTAACTTCCCCTGGCTGCACTCATTTACGATGCTTCCACTAAAGCTGTTCACAATGTTTAAGCCCCATTCACTGTCAAGATAAGATCTCTTCCCACGGCAGACAGCTTCTAACAGTATGCTGGAATGCTTGCTTTTTATCACTTAGTTGTGTAAAGCAGATGCTTTAGCCTTAGAACGTTTGTGGCATTTTCTATTCATGCTTCAGTACCTTTCTTTGCACTTTGTAGGCATTATCGTATTGATTTTTTCAACGTAATCTATTTGGTCATTATGATCAAATTCTAAATGTTGTAATAAACATTGCACGTTAAAAATAAAGTTAATATATCAGAGTTATGCTATATTTTACTACTAAACAGGCAGCCACAAGCATTACCTTGCAGACAACAGGGTCGTGATTTGAATGGTGCAGCAGGTGCAATAGCACCGGGCCCAAAAGTTGTCAGAACTCCGGCTAAACACATAATATTGCTATATTTGACTACTAAACAGGCAGTCACAATTGCAGTTACCTTGCAGTTAAAAGGGACTTGATTTGAATGGTACAGCAGTTGCAGTGGCACTGGGGCCAAAGCTCTAGGGACCCCACTAAACCCGGATTATTGCTAAATTTTACTACTAAACACGACAGTTACAAGTGCATTTATCTAGCAGACAATAAGGTCATGATTTGAATGGTGCAGCAGGTGCAGTAGCACCAGGAACGAAAGCTCTAGGCATCCCACTAAACACCTAATATTACTATATTTTACTACCTTTCTTTGCACTTTGTAGGCATTATCGTATTGATTTTTTCAACTTAATCTATTTGGTCATTATGATCAAATTCTAAATGTTGTAATAAACATTGCACGTTAAAAATAAAGTTAAAATACCAGAGTTATGCTATATTTTACTACTAAACAGGCAGCCACAAGTGCAGTTACCTTTCAGACAACAGGGTCGTGATTTGAATGGTGCAGCAGGTGCAGGGCCGACGGGCCCAAAAGTTGTCAGAACTCCTCTAAACACCTAATATTGCTATATTTTACTACTATACACGCAGACACATTTGCAGTTATCTTGCAGTTAAAAGGGGTATGATTTGAATGGTGCAGTAGGTGCAGTGGCACGGGGGCCAAAAGCTCTAGGGTCCCCACGAAACGCAGAATATTGCAAAATTTTACTACTAAACAGGCAGTCACACGTGCAGTTATCTAGCGGGCACTAGGGCCATGATTTCAATGGTGCTGAAGGTGCAGTGGCACGGGGGCCAAACGTTGTCGGAACTCCTCTAAACACCAAATATTGCTATATTTAACTACTAAATAAGCAGTGACAAGTGCAGTTACCTTGCATCCACTAGGGTCATGATTATAATGGTGCAGCAGGTGCAGTGACACCGGTGCCCAATGCTCTAGGAACCCCTCTAAACATCAAATATTGCAATATTTTACTACTAAACGGGCAGTCACAAGTGAAGTTACCTTAAAGGCAATAGGGTCATGATTTGTATGGTGCAGCAGGTGCAGTGGCAACGGGGCCAAAAGTTGTCACAACTCCTCTCAACTCCAAATATTGCTATATTTTACTACTAAACAGGCAGTCACAAATGCAGTTATCTTTCAGGCACTAGGGGCATGATTTGAATGGTGCAGCAGGTGCATGGCACCAGGGCCAAAAGTGTTCAGAACTCCTCTAAACGCATAATATTGCTGTTACATCAATTAATTCTATTATTTGCCGCTTTCATTTTTCAACATTTTGCTATTATTTACCGCACTATACCACTAGTAACCGCACAATATATTGCCTTTTTGTACATAAACAAGTCATAACACTTTACCAGACTTTCTGTAACTTATATTGTACAACTACTCAGCAAGCTACAACTTACAACAAAAAACAGTGTATAAATCACATAGGCAAAACCGAATGCATTTACCAATGCTTGTTTGTTGCTTATTGCTGTGTCTGTGTGTTAAACTGATACTAATGAGATTAAACCTTTGCCCTTACAGTGTTAACGTGTAAAAATGCTAAAATGATGACGCAAAAGAATCATAAAAATGTAATGCATCACACCACGTAATTTACTTTTTCTTGCCACATAATATAATTAAACCTGCCACATTACTTGATCGTCCCTTGCCGCATAATTCCCGTGGCCCTGCCTATAGCGAAAGGCATAAAGCACGGGGAGTTGGGGTTTGCCAATGATTGTAACACGCATTGATACTTCACTTTGCCCTCGCATCAGCCTTCATATAAGCATCTGCGAGTTTGCTTTGTGGTTCGTTTTATAGAATGGTTGCTGTTGGTCATTCAGGTCTCTGTGACAATTTACACACTTTGCGTGTCTCAAAACATAAAAAAGGAGAAACTTTTCTAAAAGTGCATTATCTTTCAGATCACAGATCTGTGTGGTGCAAAACGCGTGGGCTATTTCGGTCCGGCTCAGTTCTACGTGGCTTTGAAGTTAATTGCAGCAGCGCAGGCTGGCTTCCCAGTGCGGCTCGAGAGCATAAAGAATGGTGAGTAGCTTCCGCTCTACGTCAGAAAAAACACGCATTCCGGCGCGCGCCAACTGTTCCTTCAAAAAAGCCTCAATCTATGAAGTAAAATGACCTGTAAACCTGAAGAAATCTGTAGTTCTCGAAATACATCAAGCCTGAAGTAAAAATGCATAGCAATGCACGAGTTCCCCAAACGCCTTTTACCACAGTGAGAGGCAAAGAGATCGTAAATGGAAGCATGGCGTCATCTATCTGACCTGATTAGGTTTGGGTTGACAGCTGTCAAACAGCTCTGTTGCTTAATATTTACAGAGTGGGCTTTGTATTTTTTCGACCACCCTCTTTCAGCAAATGCTTTCTTAGTTTGTCAATCACTTCTTGGTTTAGCCCACAGGAATATTAATCTCTGACCATATACTATTGGCTGTTTGATTGTATCCTTCTGCCTATGCTTGTGTGTTTGCATTAGACTGCAGGAGGGACTCCTTTACGACATTGAACCTATCTGTCCACTCCTGCTGGCTCCCTCCTGTTTGACTCGTAATGTACTTACCGAGCATGCATTAGCACATTAACCCTAGAACTACCGGCTTTGTCAGTGCTTGTAATATTTTGCAACAGACCAACCATCAATCACAGAACATGGTTACAGGGATTCATTATTACATTATTTGACTCCTCCCCCTCTCATTCAGTGTCATGTGGCATAACAGACATTAATTGGTTCTGCTTGGGTTTGATTCCCTTCTTCACCATCACTGAAACTTTCCCAACAAATAGAGCCTCACAGACATAGTTTGAATGTAGAAATGTGTCCATGTGGCCACACAATTGTTTGAGAAAATCCATGGATTGGTGTTATTTTGTTCAGTAGCACGTAAGATATATTTGGAGGTGCCCATCCATTCATTTGCTTTGCAGTCCACAGTAAGCTGAACACAGATGGTGGGTTGTCACTTTTTTAGGTCTCGCCTAGCGACGCAGCGCATGCGCTGCTCGCCTTGGCGAGATCTATTGTCGTGGGTTTTGCTTCCGAAGGGGGACAGGAGATGTGCACGCACGGCCGGACGGGCGATGTGCACGTGTACGCGCCTGGCGCGGAAGGGAGACAGGAGATGTGCACGCCACGCGTACGGACAGGTGATGTGCACGCGGCGTTTCAACACAGCGCGCGCCTGGCACGCTTTCACTTTGCACGCAGCGTTTCAACACAGCGCGCGCATGGCGTGCTTTCACTTTCCAGCGTGGAGGCGCGCGCCTGGCGCGCTTTCACTTTGCACGCGGCGTTTCACCACAGCGCGCGCATGGCGCGCTTTCACTTTCCAGCATGGAGGCGTGCTAGGAGCATTTTGTTCGTGTTTTGGTGCGTACTCTAGTTTTTGTGATTTATTTTCTCGAATTCAATCTATTTCTCCTTCAATTCTTGCTCTGTCTCCTGTGCTTTCCCCTGTACATGCACTTGTTCTTACACCTGCCCTTGCTCTTCTAGTGCTCGGGGACACTCACATGCATGCTCTGGCTCTTGTGCTTGTTCCCTTCTCTGTCCCTCCACTGTCCTTCTTGGTCCGGGTGACTGACTAACGTGTCCATCGCTGTAATCGCTTTCATGTTTCACTACGCTAGTTCACCGCGGGTCCTTTAAAAGTTCCGGAGTGGGGTGCTGCTCGCCGATGGAGCGCTTCGGCACCTCGTCTGGGGTGGTAGGCGCTGTATAAATGTCGTTACAATACAATACGAAAGTGAAGGCGCGGACGTGCTTTATGCAGGAGCAGGTGATCGCCCTGAACCAGCGGTTCCAGGTCCTGCAGTACCTGAGCCCACTCCAGCCCCTCAAGATGGCGGCCTCGCGCAGCCTCACCTACACACAGGTACAGTGGTGGGTCCAAGGAAGGGAAGGGGTAAGGGAGGGTGACGAGGGGGTTTTGGGGGGCTTGGGGCAGGAATATCAGCTGGGGCTTGATGCTGTGCTCCGGAGGTTATTCTCAAGATACACATGCGTAGTACAAACCCACCATGAGCAACGGTGGCGACGTACTCACCCTCACCCTCGACTGCTGGCTCAGCACAACTATTTTAATTCCGTCTTCCTTTCTTGTTTGCTCTTCTATACCCAGTTTGATTAATGGTTTGATTACCGGTTTGCCTCGAGGCTGCTTCTATCAAGTGACTCTTATTAAGGACATTTAAAACCTAGGCTCCGGTTTAGAGACTTTGAAGCGGGGGACCAGGTTCAAATCTTGGCGTTGGCCCAACATCCTGTGATTCTGGGCAAATCAATAAATGTCCCCGTGCCTACCAAAAATGAATGTGTCCTTGTGTAACATAACTGGTGCTCATGTAAAGCGCTCCAATGCCTTTGGGTCGAGCTCGCTCTATCTAAAACTGCAAAAAAAAACATCCTTGGATTCCTGGAGGAAGTGTACATCCAGAGAACTCACTAGTGGGATTTCCTCTACCATCCAACCTTGTGCATTACCACCCCACTCTATATCAAGCCCTAGATTCCTCCTTGTGTTGCCCCTTGTTGGCTGCCTGCAGAGGGCTGGGTCCATCAGAGACCAACCATGTTCCTCCTTTCTGTTAGATTGCAGGTGAGATTTTTAATACCACATCTTCCTAGGAACTCCTCCATCTCAGGTGACTTCAGCTGAACCCCATTGTCCGTTACTAAAACTTCAGGACTGCCTTCATGGGCAAAAACTTCCTGAAAGAACTCAATAATGACCTGCAAAATAGCCTGAGTGATACATTTGACTTCCGGCTACTTAGTGATAGTCAATTAATACCAACGCAAAGCGTGCATCCTGTGGTTAACATCTGCAAGGACTAGAAATATCAAATGCCACTTTTTGCCATGGAAGTTTGGGCCATGTCACTGGTTTCAATGGGGTGGGGAATGGCTTTAGCATCTTGTCACTGCTAATACACACACCACATTCTCTCACCACCCTACCTGTCATTCTATCCATCCCAGACCTCAAAAAATGTGCTCTGGCAAGTCCTTTCATGGAAGACATACCCGGATGACCTTCATGTGCAAGTCTTAAAATTTCAACCTGCATAGATTCTGGAGGCACACACTTCTTTAAATATCAATTTACCTTCTACTTCCAGATTGCCAGATATACGATGGAAAGGCTTCATCTCTGAAGGCACTTCTTTTTTTCAGGGCCACCCTTCCATGTGATAGTTTTTAACAGTTTCCATCTCTCATCCTCAGCGCTGCTTTTTTTCCATTCCTCTTCCGAAGTAATGCCAAACTCCTGCTGGACACCATCATTTTGATATCATCACGCCCTTCAGTGCTCTTGTCACCCAGACACCCAATATGGGCAGACAATCAGCAGTGACATTGTACTTGCCTCGTACATGCTCCACACTAAAGTTGTACTCCTGTAATCTAGACTTGAGTCTAGCTATGCGTGCAGTGGCATTCCATCCCCCACCAGGTGACAAAATCGCCACCAAAGGTTTGTGATCCGTTCGGAGTATGAATCTACTCCCCCACAGATAATTCCGGTAGTGTTCCATGCCCCATACACACCCCAAAAGCTCTTTGAATGACAGAGTACCTTCTTTCTGTGTCACCGAGTATCCAAGAAGGAAAAGCAACACACCATTCATACTTTGCACATTTCTGACACAAAACACCACAAATGCCACGTAAACTAATCCGCATCCCGGAAGCCGGCATACACTGGTTGCCTGCTAGGAACTCGGACCGAGGCAATTCCCTGTCTGGACTCAGGAGTCCGCGTTGGCGGCTCCATTTCTAATACCGAATACACGCTACCGAGCGTTCTCTTTCCCATCACTGTATGGGTTACTCTTCATAACATCGCGCCACCACCTCTGACGCCACTATCGGTCCGGTTCACCCAACATACACTCGTGACTTCCTCCTGGTCCTGCTGGTCGCCAACTGTGATGTCAGCTATTCATCTATTCCTATCTACACGGGAATTGCTACCGCTTATTACAGGCAATTGTATACAGGCATGTTAATTCTAAATGTCCTGATGATGATCCATTTAATGTTTATATGGATCGAAACGCCGTCGACACCCTAGACACCTTATGCACTGCTCTAATCTGACATTTTATGTGTAAAGGTGTTTTCTTTGCGATTTGTTTGTTATATTGAAAAATTGTGTCTTTAACAAACCTACCGTTCTGCCTGAGCCTTTTTGTGTTCCCCACTGTTTGTCCTTCCTGACCTAGTAGGATGCAGGCTTGTGTCCCACTTGAATTGTTGTTTATATTGTTCTTATTTGATTCAAAATACTAAATATTAGACCTCTGTCTGGCTGGACAAGTTCTACAAAAATATAGTACTGACTGGGTCTATATTCATTCCCCCTACCCCATTGTTGTTTTTCTAGGGACCAATGTTCTCTAAAATATGCAAACTAACATCATCAGTAATAATACAAACTTTGTTCACAATGAAAAGTTTAAGCGTGGGAGCTTGTACAATTTCTTCTTTGATTTGCTGGAAAGTATTCTGTTGTCTTTCCATACAACAGAATAATGCCTTGTGCCTAGTGAGCTCCCGCAGTGGGTTTACCTTAGTAGCAAAGTTCTTAATAAACTTGCTATAATATTCGCATAACCCAGCAAATTACAAACGTTTTTCCTTTTTATCTGGGCAAGAGCTTTAACAATAGCATCCTTAAGTGACTTCTTAGGAACCACTACATCCCCAAAAAGCGTATGCCCCAGGTACTCAACAGAATTACAGTTATTCTCCTTAAGAGTCAGACCATGTGACTCCAAACGCTTACAAACTTCCATAACATGTACAATATGTTCCTTTTGATTCCAGGAAAATATAAGTGTATCGTCCTGGAAGCACTTGACAAAACAGTCTACATCTTTGAATATGTGATACATAGCCCTTTGGAAAACGGATGCCACAGAGGCCTAGCCAAAGGGCATCCTCTTATATTGGAAAAGACCCTGCGGAGTAAGAAAAGCAGTAAATTGTTTGGATTCTTCGGTCAATGCTATTTGGTGATAGGCCGATCGAAGATCAATAGTGGAAAACATCTTGGCCCCTTCCAGCATGCAAACTACCTCATTAATATTCGGCATAGGGTGACAGTCCGCCACTAAGTTTGCATTTAAGGCTCTCAAATCCACACACAACCTTAAACTTTAGTCCGGTTTTCTTGCCAAAACAATGGGATATACCCATTTGGATCACTCCACTTCCTCAATAATGTCCTCATCAATAAGTCCTTGGAACAATTTTTTAAGTTCCTCTCTCAAGTTCACAGGTACTCCCATAAGTTTTTGTTTGACAGTTAATACCCCTTTTTTTAACATGATCTTGTGACCAAAGCTATTAAGTTTTCCCAGCTCTTCCGAGAACATTTTAGAAAACTGGCTAATCACCCTTTTCAGGTCGAGCCTAGCGGCAGCAGGCATGCACTGCTCGCTCTGCGAGGCATGCTTTATTAGAGTATGCACTGGAAGCCCCGCCCACTCTCCGTCCATATTTTTCATTGGCTTGTGTCATTGTCCTTCGTAAATGCTGGCTTCTGATTCGTGAATAGGCTTGTTAGTCCCTCCTTGGTACCGCCTTGTCTGCATTTGTTACAGCCCATAACGACTGGACCTTTTATTTGGCTTGTTACACGGTCTGCTTTATCTAGTGGGTGAGCACTATTTATTGACACTGATGAGGACAATGGCGGCTGCTTTTTGTATTTGCAGCGCGCCCACACAGGACACTGGTGGCCGATTTTCTTATAGAGCGCTATGCCACTCTAACTTGCATGCTGAGCGCGGCGCCCACTTTAGGGAGACCGCACTCAGTTAAAATAAATTTAAACTTTGATGTTGAGCACGGCGCCCGCTTCAGGGACACAGCGCTCTGTTTCTTCTTTTTTTTTTTTTACTTTAGTAATGAGCGAGGTGCTTGCTTCACGGACACCGCACTCTGCAATACAATAGGTATTGCTTTTGCAAAACTTTGAACTATTGGTATTGTAATTGACAATGCCTTTTAATATTATAAAGGCATTGCGATTTACAATGCCAATAGCTCAAAAATTGCGAGACCTATTGCATTGTAAATGCTTGTTTGTTCAGGTTCAGGCGAGTAGTTACTGAAGCCCTCCATTGCAAGGTGGATCACCTCTTGCTTCTGTTGCTTTTTCACACTGGTGGAGCCTCATCCACCAAACATTGCAGAATATTCCACGCAAAACCATGGTAGCTAGAATTGCTTGTTCCAAGCATCTTCTCTGACACTTGTGGAGGGCTGCTGCGTGCGTCATGTCACACACGTTTTGCAAGTGCAGAGCTCTCTATGCTTCTTCACAAGGTGATGTACATTTTGACCAAGTGGTCTTCAGGAATATATCCACATAAGTCATTGGGTGACGGGCTTTGTCTTCTCCTGCTTGGAATCTATCCACTGACAGCAGTAGGAGAGACTCTGAATGCAGGGTTAGGATAAAGGTACTGCAATGATGAGTACTCCACTTCCAATATGTTGGGTATCTGATACTCCTAGCAGACTCTCTCCAGGTTCCAATCATGACCCTGATAAACTACTTTCGTAAAGAGGGGATTGCCTAAGGATGACATCCTCGTGCACTAAAGAGTACACACACTGGTTTGTAATAACAGCTGTAAGAAGCACTATCCAGTTTTGCAGTTTGGTAGCAGGTTACCAACAAGTTGGGAAGAGTGAAGCTACAACCATATTTAAGAGTCTTCATAATAGTAGCTTTAACCTTTACAATTATTGTGTGCACTTGCTATGTCTCTGCCACCTTTGTATCTAGAAAAATCCACTTCCGGTGTGCATCTCCAAATTGCATAAATAAATGTGCCACATTTATTGGAATGTTTGCAGCCAATCATAGTCCCTGGAATGCTTTCTGTCTATCTAGCAGAACAAGCAATTAATTAATTGCTCTGCGCACATCCCAAAAATTCACAAAGCTGTCACATACATGCTTTAATAGCATTATTGATTTTTTAACCAGTCAATAATGTTAACTAGTATCTGTTACCTACCTTATGTACCTTTATCTGTGGCTTTGGATCATTAATAGCAAGAGGGCTTACTCCGCAGTCAATAAAGCTACTTTTCACATTCGATTTAATTATTTCCTACTCAGGATGCCACAAAGCCCCAGGCTCAAGGATCTTTTTAACATAGGTACATTTTGTTGCCGGTGCTGTTTACCTCACTGTATAGTACCTGAGCCTTTTAATTCCTTATAAACAACATGCCTTGCATATCTCCAGAGTTATTACCTTCTATATATATGTGCAGTATTTATTAAGTGATGCATCACCTGGGCTGAAATACTTGAATCTGTTTTCATATGCAACTTTAAAGTTGCCTTTTAAAAAATTTTTAAAAATGTAAAAAAAAAATCTACACAAACCTACATTCTTACATGAAATTGAACAGTACTGTAGTGACTGAAGTTTCCATTCTGAGCTCATGTTTATCAACATGAGATGCTTTAAACATGAAGGAATATATCAGCTTGTATGGCCCTGCGTTTACTAGATTGGAAATAACACAACAAGATTTCTGCTTTTAGATTGTGAAGTTTCTATTTGACAATTATTTCTTAATCTTTTTTAATTGTTACTTAATATTTGATCTTTTAATTGTTTTTTTTCTTGAAATATGGTTCCCACATTTTTACTCTGGGGCGTTTTCTTGTTATGTGACGTAGTAGTGTACAACCCATGAATCAAATGGAATATGTGACATAGTGATTACATTTCTGACCATTTGTGACTGGAAGACATGGGCGCCCACATCAGCTTCCTCACCTGGCATGTTGTGTGGTCCTGGTATGTTATTTCGTCTTCCTGTGCGCCATTTCTCATATCTACAAAATTTGGGAACACTTAGAAATAGACTTAAAGCATCCTTAAAGTACATAACATTAATGTCCACATGTGCATATCAAAATTCATTAAATTAAAAAAAAAAAAGTCACGCCACGTGCAATATGTGTTTATGTACCACTTGTGTGCATTCCGTGCCTACATGATAGTTATAATGACATTTGCTGCAATTAATTTTTTTACTGTCCTGAGACTTATTATAGACAAATAGTAATAATATACGCCTTTCAACTCTTTTCCTTTTCTAGTATGTTTTACCTCCCATATTTCATTCACTGCATTATAATCCACCTCCCTATGCAGATCCTACCCATTTTAATGATAATTTCTTCTATTGTTTTTTTTATAAGTTTTCTTTATTGGTATTTCAAGTAGCATGACCGTTGATACCCTATAGCAATACCTATTACAAGTATAGATGGTAGACTTCGGGTCCTGCCGGTACAGTACATCAACCGTCTATAACATAATAATACTACATTCACCAGTATCAAAGGTAACAGTTTACCAACTTGCGTAACTAAAACAGTTTCCCCTCCAACTCCCTCCCCCCAGCTTCCAGTCATCTACTGGTTGATGTATTAAGCAGTACTTTTAATATCATATACAGGGCCTCTGCATTTTAACACAATACGAGCAGCTACTTATTTTCCCACATCCTCTCATCCCCCTTATCCAACAACTCTGCTATTCGGCATTACTTAATCTGCTAATTCCGGAGTGATCCCCTTCAGGGGGTTCCAACAGCGCTTGCGTCAGAACTCCCCAGGAAAGCAAATCTTCTGCCACCCTCTCATCCCGGCAGGTCCTTCTCATGTGTGCCTCCTCTGCCCCGGCTTATTCCAGCAGGTCTTTCTTCCATTCCCTTTGCAAGAGCGGTCTAACACTTAGCCAGCTAATCCCAATGCGTCTCTTAGCTACTATGAGTCCCAGTGTGGTGAATCATCTACTTCATTTTTTCTTCGGATTGTCAGGGAGCAGACCCAACACACACTGTTTAATCGTCTGCTATACATCCCACCCTGTCAAATATTTGGGTTAATATCCCCATCCAGTAGGTCTTAATAATTGGGCAGTGCCATACGACATGAAGGAAATCCGCCACAGTAGCACCACATCTAGCGCAGCTCTGACCTCTGGTGGGGTATATAGTGTGTAGCCTCTTGGGGGAGAGGTAGGCCATGTGCACTATGTTGTATTGGATCAGTTTAAATCTAGCACTGATCAACACTTTGCACACACCTGTGTGCATTTCAAGCCAGTCTTTGGGGTTAATGGGCTCATCGCTTACATGCTGCCAGGCATCTTCCACTTGCAGAGGCGCTAGTCGTCTATCTGCACGCAACGCACAATATAAGTGTGTTATAAACCTACATCCTCCAGCCATGGATAGCATAGTCACCAACGTCTGCGTGGGTTCAGGGCCCCCAGGGAATGACAGCCATAGCTGGCATGCTGTGACAGTGATTTTGGCATGTTGGAGGAACTGTCTCTGACCCAAACCATATGTCTCAATCGCATCCTGCATGGTGGTGAAGCAGCCCACCGGGTAAAGAACTGAAAATATAATACAACCTTCTACCTGACATCTGTCAATTCCCATTGATCGCGCTATCTGCACAAAGGGGCGCATAATCCACAGGTCCAAGTCCGGAGGAAACGGTACCTGTTGCATCATTCACTGCTCTATTCTCTCAGAGAGGCAGCCTAGTAGTTGGATCACAAGTGGGAATGTGCCAGGTATCCTCTTCCCCTCATTAACAAAGTTCCCAGTGATGGCCATCATATGTGCCTTCTAGTAGTGATCTCTCCTCCTTGGCCTCCCCATCCAAACAGAGTATCGTATGTAGTAGGTGAGCCACCAAATAGTATAATTTGAGATTCGGGACCTCCATCCCCCTTTATCCCATTCCCTGTTAAGGATATTAAGCCCTTTTCTCCATCTCTTGCAGGCCCATAGAATTTCTACCAGCAGACAATCCAGTTCTTGGAATACCCGTCAGGGCCTCGCACATGGCTCTCTGCAGGACATACAGACATTCAGGCAGTATCATTATTTTGATGAGTGCTATGTTCCCCATCAGAGACAGTTTCAGCATATTCCAGAATGCAATCCAGTGGTGCAGATTGCAAATCACTCGACCCAAGTTTAGATCGTAGGTCTGCTGTTCACCATGGGTGATATAAATACAGAGGTATTTGACACTGTGCATCTTCCATGGCAATCCCGTCTCCGGCAGTTGGACTACAGGTATACTCCTCAGCTGTCCCAGTGGGAATAGGCCAATTTGACGCTGATAACCCAGAGTCCGGAGAATTCTCAAAATTCTTATATAACGTTGAGCAGGATCAGGGCTAACATGTCGGGCTGACGCAGATAAATCATGGCGTCATCTGCATAAAACAAAACCACATGCACTGTGTGACCAACTTATATGCCCCACCGAATGCAGGATCTGCTGAAGACAACCCACCAGAAGCTCCATCCCGAGAGCAACTATTAAGGGGGACATCGGGCACCCCTGCCATATGCCCTTCTGCAACAGTAGATACATACTGTTCGGTTTTCACTCTCATTATCGGGCTCTCATAGAGCAATTTGGTCCATTTATATAATTTTGACCAGTCCTATCCTGTCTAATTCTTGCCAGACTTAGTCCCATCACACATAATCGAAGACTTGTTAGATGTCTAGATAGACAAATGCGTATTGGTCGTTTTCTAAGTCAAGCACATGGAGGACATGCTTCAAACGGCGAAGGTTACACAGCGTGTTCAAGATAAATCCCGACTGATCCGTGTGGATCAGGTGCGGAAGATGGGGCAGCAGCCTTGCACCCAATGATTGGCTAAGGATTTCCTGATCAACATTCAATATGGAGAGTGGACGATTGGAGTCCACCTCCATGGGGTCTTTTCCGGGTTTCTGTATTAATATGATAAGGGCCTCTCTCAACGATCCTGGGAGTATCCTCTTAGATCTGGCAACGCTCACAAAAATCCTGTGCCAGATAAAATCGGGTTCACCTTGTGACCCGGCAGCCCCCCATCAGATAGACAAGGTCAAAGAGGTGGTGTTACCACAAATAATGGAAGTGCTAAACCTCTCCATCTCTAACTGCCAGGTTCCACCCTTCTGGAAACACGCGATGGTAAGAGCGCTTCTTAAGAAACCCACCCTAAATCCAGACGTTTTGAGTAACTACAGACCCATATCTCTATTACCCATGGTCTGCAAGATTCTGGAAAAACATGTCAACTTCAGTCTCTCAACCTTCCTAGAAGCCCATAATCTCTTACACGATTCTCAGACGGGGTTCCGACCCCAGTTGGGGACGGAGCCAGCCCTGATTTCGGTGGTGGAGGAAGCCAAGAAGATTATGGATCAGGGAGGTGCAGTGGCCATCATCCTCCTTGACCTAAGCGCAGCGTTCGACACTGTCAATTTTGACATCCTTCTGAACCGCCTGGGGAAGGTAGGAGTAGCAGGGGACGCCATAGCATGGATCCAATACTATCTCACTGGCAGAACCTTTCAAGTCTTTGCAGGAGAAGCCACCTCAAGTGGTCGCCCTCTTAGGTGTGGAGTGCCTCAGGGATCATCCCTGAGTCCTACCTTATTTAATATTTACATGAGGCCATTAGCGGACATTGTCCTTCCTTTTGGGATAAAAATCATCAACTATGCTGATGACACCCAGCTAGTGATTTCGTTAAAACATCCGCATAATGCCCCCTCCGATCTAGAATCATGCTTGGAGAAGGTGGCTTTATGGATGCAAAATTCATGCCTCAGGCTCAATGGCGACAAATCAGAAATCATGTATCTGGGCAATCTACTCAACACTGACTTTAAACTACAATGGCCTATATGCCTAGGACAAGCGCCCACCCCAAAACCTAAGATTAAAAGTTTGGGAGTGTGGCTTGACAAATCACTTAAATTTGAACAGCAAGCGGTGGAAGTGGCAGATATGTGTTATGGCATTATAAGAATGCTGAGAAAAATTCTTCCCCTTCTTCCCAGCAGTGCAAGGAGAACGGTGGTCCAGGCCCTGGTTTTATCGCAACTAGATTACGGTAACTCCTTATACCTGGGTGCGCCCAAAGCCACCATTAGGAAACTCCAAGTGGCCTAGAACTGTGCGGCTAGGATGCTGCTTGGAGTGCCAAGAACGCAATCCGCAAAACCATGCCTGAAAAACCTCCACTGGCTACCGATTCTGGAAAGAGTCAAATTCAAAGCACTTTGCATAGCCCACAAAACGTTGATGGGAAAAGGTCCCACCATTTTTAAATCTCTTATCACATTCTACCAACCCAGGAGATCGCTCCGCTCCGCCAGTATGAGCCTGGCCGTGGTGCCAAAAATACAGAGAACTCGTAGCGGGGGCAGCTCCTTCACTTATAGCATAGCCAGGTTATGGAACGCCTTACCCATGAAGCTACGCTCAGAGACTCATCTCCTCCCCTTTTGGAAACACCTGAAAACATGGCTATTTCAAAACATGAGTCTGTAGACCCTCCCTCCATTTTTTACTTCTATTCCGCCAGCGCTGGGATGCCTCCGGGTAACTACGCGCTCTGGAAATGCTAAATAATAATAATAATAATAATCCCTCTTTCCAGCGCTTCAGCATATACCGGCAATAATTTATCAACCAGGGTCCCTGAGGAGACTTTGTAGAATTCTGCTGGGAGACCGTCTCCCCCCGGTGTCTTAGTGGTTTTCAATGAATCCACCACACCAAGCAGTTCCTGTCTGGTCAGGAGAGTCGCAGCAGCTCTGCCAGGTATTTGGGAAGCAAATGGACGTCTGTACCACTCGACGGTGCGGCACATACCTCATCTAAATAAGTTGCAAGGACTTTATTAATCGACTGCTGAGTATACACAGTGTGCTCCCGCTGGTCCCTTCCTGCCAATATAGGCTGTACCGGAGTCTCAGATCTAATCAGGCCTGCCAGTAGGTGCCCACCCTATCGCCCTCCATGTAAAATTGTCTCCGAACAGTATGACAAATATGTTTTCTAATTGGTCCCACAGCTCACATACCTTGTGTCACTGCCTATCCCAATCTCATAGGACCATCGGATTAGTGGATAGTGCTGTCTCCAGCCCCTTCAGCGCTGCCTCTTGTTGTGTTAAATGCCTTTCCAGCGTCTAGCGTATACCAACCGATGTCGCTAACATACCCCTTGGAGCCTCACTTTCATGGCATCCCACTTTGTCACCCTGCTGCCCACACTACCCCATTTGTGTTCAAAATATTGATCTATGGCATCCTACAGTGTTCCTCAGAAGACCTGGTCAGTCAGAGCTTCTCTCTGGCACTCTCGGTGTCAGCCGTTCTAGTGAATATGTAATTAGCAGTGGTGAGTGGTCTGACGTATACCGGGCGAAATAGTTTGCATCCACTACTCTCTGTGCTGCAGCTGATTGAATGAAGAAGTAGTCTAGCCTACTGTATGTGCCCGCTGATAGTGTGTAGTATGAATATGGAAGTGTGTGCGGATGACACATTCGCCTTATATCTATTAGGTCCAAGCTCGCCTGTGACTGCGCAATCGCTGATGTCATGTGGGGCTTAGTGTCTTGTCTGGGATCTATCTAGCAAGCCTTCTAAAACACAGTTGAAAACTCCAGCCATAATTACCTCAGCTGCCAAGGAGCACTGTGCGGTTGCAAGCACTGCACCCAAAGAAGTGGCATTGTCAGTGTTGGGCGTGTAGATATTTACACAAGACAGAGCTAGTGGGTGTCCAGAGTACCCTCCAGAACAACGTATCTTTCGTCCTCATCTACCTGCATGTGTGACTTCTTGAATGGGACCCTGGGGCTACCCATGTCAATGCTCCCTGGGTATAACTAGAGTACGATGTGGCATATACCTGACCATTCCATCTTTTCCTCAGGTTGTTAATGCAGTCCCCCCACAAATGGGTCTCCTGAGGAAATGCTACGGCAATGCCATATCTCCGGAGGTATGCTTGTACCCTATTTCGCTTCTCAGGACTATTCAGACCCTCACATTTCAGGTCAGGAATTTATACTTTGTCCCCAGGTTTGTCATAGGAATCTCGAGCTAGTGACCCATTCCATCCCAAATGCAAGAACGACCGGCATCCCAGCATACTTCGCCAGAAGACGTTGGAAGCTTCCCAACAAAACAGACCAACTAAGAGCAACATTTCTCGTGTTATACCCCCATGCATCCCCTCACAGGCAGACTTTACAGAACCACCCTGACTCAACTGTTGGCCAAAGGGGTACCAAACCCCGCCCCAATCTCCCTCCCCTCCCTTACCCAACTAAAGTGCTATGGAGGCACTAAGTGTAGAAACTGTCTGAGTCACCAGGGCCCCCTCGTAAAAGTGAACCCTGTCCTCATATTGGACGTGAAGCTTAGCGAGGAATATCACACTGTATTTATGTTGTGCTCCAGCAGCTGTTCGTATCTGACAAAGATCTTCTGGAGATCTTGGACCCTCCGCGTGTAGTCAGGAAAGATTAGAATTTGTTGGTCCTCGTAGCATGCGGGGCGGTAAGCACAGCCATGTTGAAGAATTGCATCATGATCTCTGTAGTTGAACATTTGGGCTATAAATGCTCGGGATGGTGCAATAGGGTGAGGCGCTGCCAACATTTCCCTGCGTTCACGCTCTATCGAGAAGAATTTGCAGAGACGTTTGGGTTTAAGTGTGTTGACAATCCATTCTTCAAGAAAGAGTTCAGTGGAGGGGCCTTCCGCCCGTTCCAGAAACCCAATGAAGTGTAGGTTATTCCTTCTTGAGCGCCATTCACTGTCCTCCATACGTTCCCCCATTTGTTTTGCACTACATTTGTGGCCCATCACTGTGGCCTTCAGCTCCCTGATGTCCTTCTTTTTTTATTTTTTATTGAAATTAACATATTCAGGTAGGTACAGCCTTTTACAGATGTCATAAAATTCACAGTGAGACTCACATCAGTATGTCACATCATTAATGTAGGTTATTTCTCCCATCCTCCACCCTGGAGGAGCTTGCACTCGAGCTCCCTATGCTATTTCGCCTTCCTGACCCCCCCAATCCGATGTCTGAGGGACTGGTGCAGATTCCTCCCGTATGTGTATTCCATTTGCCCCATATCTGGTCCCACTTCCTCGGGCACCCTATCGTTAAATATAGAGTTCTTTCCATTATCATACAAGAGTCCATGTCTCTCTCCCGGTCCCGGAGTGTCGGAGTAGCCCCCCAGTGTTGTGCTATGTTTCGTTTTGCGATCATCATTCCCAATGTGGCCCATATTCACTCTTTCCGGTTTAGGTCTGTCTCATCCCAAATGTTAATGAGACACAACTTAGGCTGTATTTCCACACTTTTCCCACTTACTCCGGCTACTTCAATCATTACTTCCCCCCAATATTGTTGGATCAGTGGGCAGTCCCACGCTAAATGATAAAAGGAACCCTCTTGTCCACATTGTCGCTGGCATTGAGTGGTCGTTTCCCTCCCCATCTTAACAAGCGTTCTGGAGAGGTAAACTCGATGTAAAATCTTAAGTTGAATTAATCTAAATCTCGCTGCAATAGTGACCTCTCTGCGGGACCCAAGGGCCGTTTGCCAGTCATCATCTTCGAGTTCACCCACATCCCCCTGCCATTGAATCCGTTTTTTTTGGAGGGGGTCGGGGAGTTGCGCAGCAGCTTTTGATAAGTTAGGGATATTGCTTTACATTCCATGTAGTCTGTAAGCAGCCTGCCTTCTAATGGAGAAGCTTCCGGGGGATTAAACCCCTTCGGGATGGGCATCTTTAGGGCGTGTTTAACTTGCAGGTATCTAAAGGTTTCAGTTGGGGCCATTGCGTACTTGGACTGCAACTCCTCAAATGGTATGACTCCCCCCTGTCTCCACATATCCCCAATCGTCGAGATACCTATGAGGTCCCATCTGTCGAAACCTCGAGACGTGTGGAGCCCTCCCAATTTCTCGCTATCCCGCAACGGGTTATGTAGTGTCAGGGTATTAGACCATCCCAGCCTTGTATTTACCTTGTGCCATAGTGTAATAGTATGTGCTGTTGGTCCGGTCAGGATATTGCCCCTTGGTTTTGTGTACAGTGCTCTAGTATAACCCCCCTTCCCCATGAGTAACCTGTCCATTCTGTATGCCGGTTCATCAGGTGGTCGGTGGACCCATTGATTTATTACCGCCAACTGGGCTGCCCAGTAATATCTTTCGAGATGCGGTAGTGCGACGCCCCCGTCATAGCATCCCTGTGCCAGTTTCGGCGCCGCTATCCGCGGGGGGTTTACATCCCATAGTAAGTCTCGTACTTTCCCTTCAATTGTTTGGAAGTATGCTTGGGAACCTGGGTACGGTGTGTTTTGTAACGCGTACAGGAAGCAAGGGAGTGCCATCATTTTTGAAAGTGCAGCTCGGCCCAGCAACGATAACAGTAACTTTCTCCACAGTTGGACGTCACTCCGGAGGTGGGTCAGCGGGGCCTGCATATTCTGGGTGTAAAAAACCTCGGGGTCTGAAGTCACGAATATGCCAAGGTACCGAAATCACTCTCTTGTCACGGTCACTTCGCAACCCTCAGGTAAAGTCGGGGATGGAACGTTTAGTATATATATAGTGGACTTAGACCAATTAATTAAATACCCTGATTGTTCCCCCAGGTTCATGAGAATCGACATGATTCTGGCAATGGAGTGTCGCGGGGAGGTGACATCATCCGCGTATAGTGATATACGATCTTCCCATCCATCCACCCAGCGCAGACCCCGTATCAGGTGATCTCCTCTAATCCACACCGCCAGTGGCTCAGGAACTAAACCAAACAGAAGCGGCGACAAGGGCAGCCCTGCCGAGTCCCCCTTCGCAGCTTAAACACAGTGGAGGTTCTCCCATTTACCGCCACTTGTGCCATGGGTCCGAAATACAGGAGCTTGATCCATACCTGATACTTGGGGCCGAACCCCATCTTTTCCAACACGGCGAATAGGTATGTCCACTCCACTGTGTGGAATGCCATGCGTGCGTCGAGGGACAGAATCACCGCCTCCTCTCTGATCGTATCTTTCCGACCCAGTACCCCGAAAGGCGGCGCAGGTTCAGTGCCGTATTTCTTCCCAGCATGAACCTGATTGATCCGGGTGGATCAGGTGGGAGACATGCCGAATAAGCCTAGAGGCAAGGATTTTGGCGAGTATTTTGATTTCGGCGTTTACGAGTCAGATGGGGTGGTACGAGGAACAACGGTCGGCCGGTTTGCCTGGTTTGGGTATGACTACTATCATGGCGGGTCGCTGCTCCAGTGGCAGCTCTCCGCTGGACACGCTTTCCGAGTACATTTGTAACAAGTGTGGTGCAACTTGGGATGCCACTACTCTACACAGTTCAATTGGGATAATTGGGATACCGTTTGGGCCCATAGCCTTTCCGGACTGGATAGCTCTGATGGCAGAGGATATTTCATCAGTCTTAATATCATTATCTAAGTCTGTTTGGGCATCTGGGGTGAGGATCGGGAGTGGGAGATCTACCACTATGGCTCTAGCCTCTTCCGCTGTGGCCGTTGGGATCTCCGTATAGATGGAGGCGTAGTATTGTGAAAATTAATCCGCGATTTCTTGTGGGTCATTCATAATCTCACAGAGCCCTCATTTTCTTCAAAATAATGTTTGGTGGCTTGGGATAATTTTTTTCTGATTTTAGGCACTTTTAAGCACCATGGATTCAGAGCTATGCCACGTCAGATACTACGAGTGCCTGTCGAATAGCAAGCCCAAAGGGGGAAGTGATCCAATATACGTCTAGCCAACTGGTGTGTGTCTCCAAAATTACAGACTCTATCAGAGTGTGACATTATAAAGTCAATGCGGGAATGGCTATTATGTGCAGCTGAGTAATACGTGAACTGCTTATCACGTGGATTTTGCATACGTCATACATCTGCTAAGCCCATTGCGTCCACAAAGTCCGATTGCAGCGTGGGGCGCCTAGACTGCAATCTGGGAGGGAGCCTGTCTTGAAGGTCATCCAAAGTCATATTAAAGTCTCCACCGAGGAGTAGTTCACCATCAGGCAGTCTAAGGAAAAATGCACTTAATTCTGGAAAAGCAATATTATGCAGTGCCGGTGGCATGTATATCGAAACTATGTTAATCAACCTCCCCTCCCATCTGCCCGTTAGTGCAGCAAATATACCCTGGTCATCCGGAACTTTCTGTTCCACCATGAAGGGGAACTGCTTCCATATCAACACCCCCACCCCTCTAGACCCCATAGTGAATCCAGCGTGCACAGCCAAAGTGTATTCCCATCTGTCTAGTGCCCTGCATGTGTTCCTCACTAGGTGTATTTTTTGCAGGAGGGCCACGTCTGGCAAGTGGCGTTTAATACACTGGAGCACCAGGCCTCTTTTCAGCTTTTCCTCCAACCCATTAACATTCCACGAGAGAAGCCTCAATTGGGGCGTGGCAACTGTCACTCATCCCTATGTTTACGATATATCTTATGTCTGGCCCTTCCCACTGTGTAGGGTGGGTAGGTGTTCCCGGAGAGGGTCTCACTTTTATCAATTTGCAACTTTGGGGGTATTTCTACATGTATTGGCAGCCTACATAAAGTGTCACTAGTTGTCTCAGCATAAAGGGCCGTTCGTGACCTCACCTTCTGACCGACCTGATTTCCTACCGTTCTACTATTAAAGTAATTTAAAACTGAACAATCCCCCCTTCCTGCCTCCCTGCATCTCGGGTTTAAAACTACCCGTGTCCCCAACTCTGCAGAGCGCCTGTCGTCCCTCCCCAGCCCTAACTTGAGGGGCAGGGTCCCAGCCTGTCCCGCTTCCACTTCCCTCCCTTCACTAAGAATATGAAAAGCTGGGCACAACTTTACAGAGCATTTGTCTTTTGGTGGGTCTTGTACTACTTAATGAAGAGTATCTATTATCGTCCCCGGCTCCGCTCATCGAGTCCTGACTCCCAGCATCACGATCTCAAAATTCGCTTGTTTATCGTGTTCATGTCTTCTCTGCTCTCCCATACCATTGCTTCAGTTGCCAGAGTGTTCATGGAGGTTATCAGGAGTGTACTGTATTTCCTTGCTCAGATGCGGAAGGATTCCCTTTGCTTTGGGATGCATCGGTTTTGTTCACACCTCTCGGTTCCATTATTCTCTGTCTCTCATCTCTTTGGCGTTGGGGTCTCCGACTCTTCTCTGGCCCTCCAACCACTCCCATGCTTCCTCTGGGGTGTCAAAGAACCAGACTTTCCCTTCTGCCTCAACCCTTAGCTCTGCCGGAAATAGCATTGCATATTTTAGATTCCTCTCCCTCAGAGCTTTCTTTACTTCCAGAAAGTTACGTCTCTGAACATTTAGTGTGAAATCTGGGAAAATTGTGATTACACTATTCTCACATTGTACTGGCAGTGCGCTGCGCGCTGTTTGAAGAATTACATCCCGGTCACGGAAGTTGAAGACACGTGCCAGTATCAGTCTCAGAGGTGCCCCAGGCCTCGGTCTCCCCCCCCGGAACTCAGTGGGGATGTTCTATTGAAAAATGTTGAGAGATGTTTTTGGGCTGAAGCGATTTTAGGATTAAGTCTTCTACAAATAGGTCTGCCCCATGTCCTTTGGCTCATTCTGGTACTCCTATGATTCTGACGTTGTTGCGTCTAGACCTCCCTTCGTAGTCGTCCAGTTTGGCTTCCATTTCTCTGCTGCTTTCGGAGAGTTCTTTAACTTGTTGCTTAAGAGTAGCCGTGTCTCGCTGCAAGTCC
This sequence comes from Calotriton arnoldi, assembly GCA_963921515.1. Classification (NCBI taxonomy): domain Eukaryota; kingdom Metazoa; phylum Chordata; class Amphibia; order Caudata; family Salamandridae; genus Calotriton; species Calotriton arnoldi. Next base: position 1,098,043 of record CAWUFW010003385.1, read on the forward strand.
GCTGTCTTTTCCTCCACCTCCGTGACTCTTGAGCTAATTTTCCTGAGGTCTGCCCTGATCAGGGAGACCTCTGTGGTGACGGAGTCAATTCTAGATTCCTGCGAAGTCTGCACTCTGTTTAAGGCCACCATTATGTTGTGTAGTGTTATACTTTCTGTGGAGGCTGGTTCCGAGGCGCTAGCTGTGGCTTCTACGCCTGTATTTGTTTCCGCTTCGGTCTGTGTTGTCCAAGCGTATTTGTCCGGTTTAGCTTGATGAGTGCTTTGCCCTCCTCTACCGCCTGACATGGTGGCGAAGATGCAGTTGTTACTGAGATCGCACCGATTACTGTTGTTCTGTCCTCTCCAGGTTCTTCTGCCGCCTGCCCGTTTGAGCCTCGGGGCACTACGCGGCCTGTCGGGTGCCCCCCGGTGGGACCAAAATGGGGAGCCTGGTGGACCTCCGGCCTACGGTCCGGAGCTGCCCTCTGTGTCTGGATGCAAACAGATACTCTGCGTTTCGGAATTATTGTTGTGGCTGTTCACTTAGCTGGTCGTCTGTCCCACGGGGGTGCTTTTGGCTCAACTCTGTGGCCAGTGTCTAGCCGGGGAAGTCGAATCGCCCTCGCTTCTTGTGACTATGTTTAAGCCGTTCAGATCTTTGTCTGGCCAGGGGGTATAGTGCACACTGCCAGCCTCCCCCACTGGCCCCTTCTTGCACTACTATTGCTGTGAGGACTGCTCTTTCAGTGCCAACTCTCCTCGTGGTGCAGCCTTCCTCTTCTTCCAGAGCGTGCGCCGGCCTCACTGAAAACCCAGCTGGTGGCCACTAGCTGTTTGGGTCTCGCGACCCGTGGATCAGCGTCCATGGGTAGCTGCCTCGCAGTGGATCATCATTATCTTCCATGCCTCTTATTGCCGTTTTGACGCAGGCTCTGTCTTTCTGAGGTGTCCGACTCGATCGCCTTGGGCCCGGCTGACAGTAATTTCGATCTGTGAGCCGGGTTGAATTACGTGCCTGTGCCTCACTGGCCTCCGACCCCCCGATCGGTGCCCCCAGCTCACCTTGGTCCTGCGAGGCGGTCCGACAGTGTCTCTTGTTTCAGGGGGGTGGGGTCCACGGCATCTCTGCGTCTCCTGCTCCCTTCGAGCATCGGGTCCCCAAACTCGAGTCTCCGGCTGACGGCCACAGGGCAGGCCTCGCTGTGGATCTCATCGTGCGCTTCACCCAGCGGCTCGCTTCTTCAGCCCCAATGCTCCGGAGTGTTCACACGTTCAGCGACATCTCTTCGTGTTGGCCCAGCACGGATATTTAACTCAGATTTTTCGATTAGAGGGTTTGAGAAAGGGGAGCTTCCCTAACTATCGGCCATCTTGCGTCACCGCTGGCCACGCCCCCCCTGATGTCCTTCTTGAGGGTGGTGACTTCCTCCTCGATACTTGTGACTCTTTCCACTAGTTTACAAAGATCCAATCTGAGGTGGTTTATGTCCATGGCCATTGTGTCCATTTTAGTCTCCCAACGCAGGTCTAGGTCCTTGTATAGCAGTCAGGATCTCCGCCGTGGCCTGTGTTTGTTTTTTTTGCTCTGGACTGGTCCGTCCTCCCGGTCATGATTTCTGGGGTCCATGGTCCAGGTACCGTATATTGATCTATTTTATTAGTTTCCGCTGCTTTCAGACCTTTTTCTTTCCCCATCGTCGAGCCACAGCAGCAAGATAGTGCAACAGGAGATTGATCAATCAGGACCAGTGGGGCTCTTCAATCAGTTAGTATAAGCACACAGACACCCCTAATCTCTCCAAGGGCTCAGGGCTATATGCTGCACCAGACAGTACATACGGGTGGAGGCCGGCTCCTGGTGTCAGGGTGATGTCACCTGGTACTCGTCCCCACTGTCACACTTGTGCCTCTACAGACCGTGTTTGGTGCTGTAGTTGTCCGCAGGATCACAGTCCGCCTGGCTTCCTCACTGCCGGTTGTTGGTGGTGCCCCCTCATGTAGTCTACTGCATTACCTTGGCTGAAGTAGCTGTCCCCAGTAGCTTTCTATGTGGGTGGAGGGGATTGTGAAGACCCCCACGCAAGGTCTATATCATAATCTATCAGTCTATTGGTCAGACCCAGTCGCACAAACATTAATCTGGAATTGTCCGGGCAGGCACCTATATTCCAGGCACATAGATCCGTGCCCAGCAATCCTGCGGTCAGTGTGGAACTCCTGATGTCCTTCTTGAGGGTGGTGACTTCCTCCTCGATACTTGTGACTCTTTCGACTAGTTTACAAAGATCCAATCTGAGGTGGTTTATGTACATGGCCATTGTGTCCATTTTAGTCTCCCAACGCACGTCTAGATCCTTGTATAGCAGTCAGGATCTCCGCTGTGGCCTGTGTTTGTTTTTTTTGCTCTGGACTGGTCCGTCCTCCCGGTCCTGATTTCTGGGGTCCATGGTCCAGGTACCGTATATTGATCTATTTTATTAGTTTGCGCTGCTTTCAGACCTTTTTCTTTCCCCATCATCGAGCGGTCAGTGTGGAACTCCTGCTGAGCCTCTTTGTTACTGGCAAGTTGTGCTTTAGCTCGCCCTTTTCATGTTCTTAAGGAGGCTCATGGGGCACATCTCTTATCCCTTCTCAATGTCGATCGGGGCACAGTGGCTCAGACCTCCGCCCGGACCCACAGCCCAGCTCATCAGGGACACTGACCTCTGTGTATTCCCTCCGAGGGAAAGCGCCGATGAGGTGCCGCGTACTCCAAAGAATTGCCGTTTCCTTCCAGCCCCACTGGGGCCTTCTCCGCTTGAAGGCACTTGCATCCCCAGACTCCGCAGTTCTGCCAGCCCCGTGTCCTTGCTAAGCCTGGGGGTAGGACTACGCTATGCTCGCGTAGTTTGAGCAACTACGCGCTACGCGAATTGCACGTAGCACAGTGCAAAAACGCGTAGTGGGCATTTTTTGCTTGCTCGCGGTCCTCAACGTCAAGTTGGCGACCGCGAGCGAGCAAAATGACATCCCGGCGAGACTTTTCCTCGTTCGCGATCAGCAACATCAAGTTGCCGATCACGAGCGTGGAAAATAAACCTCCCGGCGAGATTCTCAACGCGGGGAGGTCAGGTTTCTCATTGCAAGTGGTCACGTATGCTCGCGACCGCTCGCGATGAGAAACTACCAAGTCCGCGTTGAGAAAACTGCTGCTCGAGTACAAATCTACTCGAGCAGCAGAAAACGACCGCTTGCACTGTGCAAGATGCCGTTTGCAATGATTGCACAGTGCGGACAAGCATCCGGCACTGTGCAATCAGTGCGAACAGCATTTTCCCTACCGCACTACGCAGTTCGCGTAGCTATGCGTAGCTTGCGTAGTGCGAATTGCACTTCGCGTAGCTACGCGTAGCGCGACTACGCGAACTACGCCCAGGGTTAGTCCTTGCTCAAGTTTGTAGTATGGGCCAGAGGACACTTTCACTGCCTGCCTCTATCGGCGCTGTACCCCAGCTTCAGTTCGCATCCATGTTCAGCTTACTCAGCAACGCTGCAGTACCTCATGGTGTGCACCTGTTGTATGTCCCGGGCTCGCAGCGTCCAAAATTTCCCCGCCGGCTCCCAAGGATTTCTGTATGATTTTGGCTGTATCGAGGGAGGTGCGGCTGTCCCAAAACCGTGGCTGCCGCCAGCACTCCTCTGCAATCGGCGCCGCCATCTTGGTGCCTCCCCTCGGTGTCATTGCCTCTAGTGCGTGGTCACTCCCGGCTGTCCCCCCACGTCACAGCTTGTTAGGAGGGTGATCCAGCGCGTTATTAGCAAACAGCATTCATACACTAGATACTCACTTGGGCCCATACATTCATACTACGCTAATACTTACGCTGGGTTTTATCAGTTGTTACTCTCTATCAAAATCCCTGCTACCAATTACCTTCTGATTGAAGAGTAATGACTTACCAATGAATCCTTTGCTAATTGGGAAGTTTAAAATGAGTGACATTCATTATAGTACATAATCATGAAATAACCACTGAGTCAGGAAGTTTTTAAATGTTTATCTAAAGATTTAGCAGAGTAAAATATAGAGCCACATGGTACTTAATCGCAATACCCAAGATTAAGCATAGAAATGATTATTGCTAATCAATGACGGTGTTTAAAGAAGAGGAGAGGATAGAGATAGCAGCGCAACTAAAGGTTGCATTATATTTACCTAAGTGCGAGAACCAAACCCCTTAGCCAAGGAGTTGGAATAATAGGACCGAGGAAGGATGAAGAGCAAAGACCCCTCCAGGATCAGGACAGGACCGGTGACCTCTCTACAACGACGCCTGCGTCGTTCCCCTCTCTGATACTCGGCTTCTCCTCGATTCTCCCGTGCCTTCCTTCTAATGGACTCTGCCGCCCCCTCCTCAGGACCTCTTCTGGACAGGGACTCGGTCTGCAATCGGTCAGCTTGGCGGTCTGGAGCTAAGAGCGCTCTGGCAGCATGGACGCCTGTTCTTCATGAACGCAATGCTCTGACTAATTAACTAATGCTATATTCTATTATACCCTTCTACGCCCCTGTACCTCCCCTTAATGTTACTAAAATATGGGGCCACTACTTCTGATTGGATAGGGACAGGGGGTGGATTCTCGCACCATATCAATTTGGCCTAAATTGTAAAGCCTATTGTCTTTACGTTCCCACCCCTTCAAATTAATACATTCGCTTTATTTCCCACCCATCTTATGACAAATGTAAACCAATTTTCACAGACATTGTATCAATGTGCGACAGGAAAAGCAATAGTACAACATCTTCGGCCATCAGGTCGCGGCCTTGGACTTCGTCCAGGTTGACTTCATTTGGCAGGCACACAGGACACATGCGCAGAACCATTTGCCTCTCGAGTTTCAGAACACCAACCCAGGCCCAAGTTTACGAACTAATAAAAGTGCAAGAAGAAAATATTAGAATCACAAATAAAATGTTTCACTGTATACCCACTTTTTCTATTCTATTCCCATTTAATTATATATTCTAACCCGCGTTAGTAGCGTTAGGAAACGACAATTTAGTAATGACATGAGAGCAAGCTGAAGCATGTGAAAACATCAAGCAGCCATTTTAATGCACACTGCGCAGAAGCAGAAGTTTCCCACCAAGCAAAGAAAGACGTCACACCATGTGATATGGTTGCGACATGCGCATTGAGCTTTCCAGCGCATAGCGGCCATTTTGAATTACAAACAAGCGTTATTCATTAGTAAAACACATAGGCAAGCATCCCTTTCTTTTGTGTCATGAATGCAAAGGTTAGTATTAACAATACAAGTTTAATAAATTAATACTGTGAGGAGGATTGAATACAAGCAAGTTTCATTTATGAAACCTTGCTCCATCAATCCCCTCTCTGATGGCGTTTCTGAGCCATCAAAAACATTACCCTCAATCAGATGCCAACTTCTAGCAAATTACTTCATTCTCATCTTTACTCTTTCTATTTTTACAATCTCCTTTTAATTTCTTGTATAATTCACTTCTCCATTCTTCAAGTTCGATTTCATCTACCTTTCGTTTCTTTCCTCTTCCTGTCACCTTATACGTTCCATTCCTTTTACAGCATTTGCACCATATTGTTATTGCCAAAATTATTATTGCTATCCCTGCTAAGGGTACTAATATTTGACCTATAAGTCCTTTCCCTATATTAGCAAACCAGGTTCCAACTGACGAGATACTATTTGTCAATCTTTCCCATACACTATCTACTTCCAGTGGTTTAAGTTCTTTCTCAAGTTTAGTTATATTCTGTATATACGTTCCAATTTCAGCACTCTTATCAGAAATATAAGTGCAACAATGTTTCGTCTTCAATAATTTACAGACTCCGCCCTCTTTTGCCAATATAATATCAAGAGCAAGTCGATTTTGCATAACCATAGACCTAATCGCAACCATTTCCGCATTAATCATTAGAAATCCTCCAGCAGTATCCATTGATAAACGATCAACTACTGTAGACAATTTACATATTTTCCTTGAGTTCAGAATTATTCCCACTGAAGGTATCAATGCACCAAATATATCACCTACAATTTCTGAAAAACTAGCTCTTTTACTACGTATTAATTCGCTTTTGTTTTCATTGCTCTCAGTGTTTCTTTTTACGTGGTATATCTTTGGAAATACTATTCCAAAATAACAACTTCCATATCACCGTGCAGGAAGCCTAAAGTAAGCCTTATTCCCACACACATAATAGATTCCAGGAAAAACTGAATCTGTTCCTCCTTTGAGTCCCCAACCTCCAAGAATTAAAAAATTGTGTTCGCATTCACTGGTACCGATGAAAACATTGTTATAATCAGTCTTTAACCTATGAAGACAAATTTTTTCTGTCTTTACAAAATCCAGAGCCATAGCAGCTTGAGCCTTGCCAGGTGTGTAACTACCTTCTTTCTCAGCCCAAGGTGGTAAATGAGCCTTATGCTCAGAAGCTTTCTTTTGAAAATCTTGTCTTCTATCTTCTACTAAATTCAAAAATATCTTTTCTTCTTCAAGTAAAGAACATGTTAGATTGTGTCTATGTGCATGTGTTATGTCTATTGATTTAATTGTTAAGAAAAATTCTCCCATAAACTGTGCGTCTTGACTACTAAGCACTGGGTTCATACTCTTGCGAATCGGAACCTCAGAAAATATCACATCTAAGTTTGAATAATAATACTGAAGTTTCCCTGTTCTATAAAATAAACTAGACAAAACACTACATGATATGCCATATGTCAGTGGTAAATGGTGATATGTTAATCCTTCTGCTACTGATTCAGGTAACTTCATACAGACATAACAATTACTAACTTCCATGGTGTCTACATATTGAAATAATAACTTTGTGAAAACATTCAAACTAGTGTCGTTATCAGCTATTTCATGATGAATTTCTGCCTCATCTTCTGCCATTAGTTCTACTCTATTGCCCTTCATGTTTGCTGTCCTCTCCTTAGTTTCATTATTAATCTTTTTATCCATTATCATAAGGTAAGGAACTGCTACAATCAGGACTAACCATACTATAAGCACCATTACTAGACTACATATGCATATTGCACAGCATCTTCTACAACATTTCTGTTTTGGTCTCCCAGTAACTCTATCGTCAGGCATTTTTCGACAAGGAAGATTGCTCTTCTTATCTTTTCTTCTTTTCTTTAGCTTATTCTTTTGCTTAGTCAGGGTGGTCTTGTTTCTTCTTCGTATGTCAATTCTGCACATGTTCCTTCGCCACCACTGTCACTTGATTCTGAGCTTTCAAAATCTTCAAGGATGATATAAGTCCAGTCAGGACCCTTAAAATTGTTATTCACAAGTTTCAGTCTTTTACTTCTTTTTTTCTCTGTCTTTTTCTCTTGATCGGTTTGACTTGATACTTCAGGTACTTGATCTGGATCTTCGCTTCTGGTTGTTATGTGGTACTTTACTCTTTTAATGACACTCGGCCAATGATCTCCTTTTCTTGTTTTCTTTGTTGGCATTGTTTCTTTGTTTTCGTCTTTAGAGATCTCGTTAATTTCACTGCTTAGCACTGTTTCGTGTTCTTCAATTACTGTGTTTCTTGTTTGCTCCTTTTCAGGTCTAATTGGTTTCTCTGTAACAGCTCCACTGTGAGTTTCCAATAATTGACCTTGTTCTTTATTTATTTATTCAAGTTCATGTTTTTCAAGGTTTTCTTCTTCTGTGTACTCTTCTTGATCTAACTTGTTCTGATCAGGGCTTATTGTACTGTGAACTTCTGCAGCCTGACCGGATTCTTCTAGACCTGTCTGTCCCTGTTCAAAGTCTATTAGGTCTTCACTGTTTTGAGTCCAGTTTCCTTTCCCTATCTGACCTTGTTCAGGATTTCTTAATGTCTTTTCTTCTTGTTCCTGAACTGCTTCTTCTTCACCTATCTGATCTTCTTCAATTTCTTCCAATTTCGCTTGACTTCTTGTTCTGTGGTATATTTCAGGAATCTCTACCACCGGTATCCAATCCTGACTTGTGCTCGGTTGTTCTTCTTCAGCTTCTCCGGAATCTCGAACCTGAGATCCTTCAGCTGGGCAACCTTCAGCTTCTTCAGTGATTGGCGTTGTCTGAGGATTCTCTTCCTCGGGATCTGGTACTCTCTTAGTGTGACTTACATGAATCCAATTAGGAAATCCGGCACACTTCACTGCTGTATTAGTTGTCAGTATGACTTGACACGGTCTGCCCCATCTAGGTGATAGACACGTTTCTCTGGTGTGATTCTTCACTACCACCCAGTCACCAGGATTCAGATCATGTTCTTGCTCGGGCTGCCTGGAAACTGCGTCTTCTCCAACCTGATGAGAGACAGAACGCACTAGGTCAGCCAATCCTTTGCAATAGTCCAGAACCATATCATCAGATATATTCACCAGTTTGTTTGTGGGAACATGTGTTTGTCTCATTGCTCTTCCCATCATTATTTCATGTGGGCTCAATCCTGTGGTTCTGTCAGGTATACTTCTGAGTCCCATTAAAACGAGTGGCAATGCATCTGGCCACTCTAATGATGTTGATGCGCACATTTTTCCCAGTCTTGACTTTATAGTGCCATTCAATTGTTCAACAACTCCAGAAGCTTCTGGACGATATGCACAGTGCAGTTTCTGTTTGATTTGAAATGCTTCACAGATTATTTGAATCACTTCACTGTTAAAATGTTTTCCTCTATCTGATTCCAAAGTTACAGGAAAACCAAACCTAGGAATGAGCTCTCGTAGCAACAGTTTTGCAACTGTAATGCTGTCATTTCTCCTAGTAGGGTAAGCCTCCACCCACTTTGAAAACAGACACACTATGACTAGTACATATTTCAGCCCTCTACATGGTGGTAACTGTATGAAATCAAACTGAAGTCTCATAAATGGACCCTCTGCCTTTCCAATTTTCCCAAATCCAATTACTGTCTTCCTCCCCGGATTATGCATCTGGCAAGTTAGACATCTCTGGCAAAGACTCTCTGCAACAGCCCTGAATTTGGGATTGTACCAATTTTGTCTGAACAGCCTAATCATTGCATCTCTCCCTATGTGTGTGTCTCCATGATGCATTCTAGCCATTTGTGAGAGTAAACAGTCTGGCATGACTGGTCTGCCATCAGCACTGATCCATACTTCATCATCTCCTCTTTGCGAACAACCCACTTTGATCCACAAATTCTTCTCACTTTCATCAACCTCATCTTGCAATTTCTTCACCTCATTCCAAGTTTCAGGTGGCATATACAGCATAAGTTGGCAGCTGATTCCCATTCTTTCCACCCTCTTATTGACTGACATTCTGGTTTTGGCACAATGTTGAGCCACCAGATCTGCATATCTGTTGCCGACTACCACCCAGTCATCTCCTGACTGGTGTGCGGCACATTTCACCACAGCCAATTCTTTTGGTGATTGTATTGCTTCTAGCAATTCCCTTACAAATTGTCCATTTTTAATGGGGGATCCTGAAGAAGTCATGAAATCCCTCTGCATCCATAGTTGGCCAAAATCGTGCACAACCCCGTAACCATATTGGCTATCTGTAAATATGGTCACTCTCTGATTCCTCCCAATTTTGCATGCTTTTATCAATGCAATCAATTCAGCTACTTGTGCAGATTTGACTCCTGGTAAATAGGATGCTTCAACTATTCCAGTTAATTCACATACCGCATAGGCAGCAGTTAGTTTACCATCTTCATGTCTTTGACATGAACCATCAACAAATAGCTCCCTGTCTGGCTTTTTAAGAGGCTGTTCCTCTATATCTGGGCGTGGTTTTGTGCATAATTCTGTAATTTGTATACAATCATGTTCATCGTCTTCATCATCTTTGATTCTCTCATGATATGGGTCTGGTAGTAAGGTTGCTGGATTTATTATAGTACACCTTACCATGTTCACATTTTCAGCACCCATTATGATTCTTTCATATTTAGTCAGCCGACTAGGAGTAAGATGCTGAGTTTGGGTTCTTGTCAACAGAATGACAACTGCATGTGGAACATACACTTTTACAGGGTGTCCCATCACAATTGACTCACTCTGTTCAATGCTCAAACAAGTAGCCGCCACTGCTTTTAGGCATCCTGGCAACGCGGCTGCTACTGGGTCCAATGTAGCAGAAAAATATGCTATAGGACGTCTTTCTAGTCCATGTCTTTGAGTTAGGACAGAAAGTGCACAATTTTCTCTCTCATGACAGAACAATGCAAATTCTCTTTTATAATCAGGCATGCCTAAGGCAGGTGCTGAACATAGGGCATTTCTCAATTTTACAAAGGCTTCTACACTTTCATCCTCCCACTCCACAGGGTCCTTTGCTTTCTTTTTTGTCATGTTAATTAAGGGCTTAGCTAACATGGAAAATCTTGGTATCCATTGTCGACAGTAACCTACTATTCCTAGGAACATTCTCACTTGTCTTTGTGTTACAGGCATTTGCATTTTCTTTATTAAAGCTACTCTTTCAGCTGTTACTCTTCTTTTTCCTCTCTCAATTTGGTGTCCCAGATACTTAACAGCTGTTGTACAGAATTGCAATTTTTCAGGTGAGACTTTATGTCCTTCTTCTGCCAAAAGATTTAATAATGCTATGGAATCAACAACACAGTCCTCTCTGGTGTTCGATGCCACCAATAAGTCGTCGATATATTGGACTAAGACTGAGCTTCCTGGCATCACTAGTTTTTCAAGGCACTTTTTCAGTATCTGGTTGAAAATAGAAGGACTTTCTGTGTACCCCTGAGGAACACGATTCCACACATAAACTTTGTTCTCAAATTTAAATGAGAAAAGATACTGGCTGTCTGGATGTAATGGTATTGAAAAGAACGCTTGACACAAATCAATTACTGTGAACCATCCTGCACTCCACGGAATCTGGTATAGAATTACTGCAGGATTTGGTACTATGGGACAACATGGTTCTACAATCTTATTTATTTTCCTCAGGTCCTGAACAATCCTATATTTTCCACTAGGTTTCTTTAATCCCATTATTGGTGAATTACATGGGCTACTCATTACTTCTTTTAGTATGTTTTGTTCTATCATTCGATTTATTTCTTCAATGACTCCTGCTTTTACTTCTGCACTCATTTTGTACTGTCTGGTATTTGGGAAAATTGCACCTTCCTTTACAGTAATTTTAACTGGATCTATTTTAGCCATAAGTCCTACTTCTTTTCCGGTGAAATCCCATACTATGGGGTTTACTGTACCTTTTAATTCTTCTGGCAACTCATCTTTTGTTATTAATGAAAACATCTCATCCACTTCTGTACCTTGTTTTGCAATCATAATTTTATATACATGGTCTTCATCTGGTGTCTGAACTGCCACACCATCCGGTGTGCAGAAAATGGTACAATTCATCTTGCACAACAAATCCCTACCTAATAAGTTTACTGGACTGGAATCACATACTACAAATTGATGCATTTCTCTGAAGTTTCCAATTTTAACTTCCATGGGTTCGGTAAGAGGTGTTCTAATCCGCTGATTAGCTACCCCCACTACTTGGATATTTTCACCAGAGAGAGGAAGGTCTGGAATGTCTGCTGTTCTCACAGTAGACCGGGTAGCACCAGTGTCCAAAAGGAAAGTAATATTATTACCTTTCACATTCCCTTCAACATATGGACCTGACTGATCTACCTGTAAGGATGCGCCAAGTATGCACTCCTTCTTCCCCTCTCCTAGGCACCGTCATGGACTGTATTGACAGAAATCGTCCTGCAAAAGAAATTGTGATGTCATATAATCATTCTTACCACTTCCTCCTGGATATCCGATGTCTGTACCATGCTTTGCTCTGCTTACATTACCCTGAATAGGTGCAGGTGGCAACTGACTCTGAGGATTTGCACCCTGCTGTGAGTCATTCTGCGTCTGTGGATTTAAATTTTGATTTGGGCCATTATTATTCCGAATCTTTTTACATTCATCCTTCCAATGCCCCAATTTTCCGCATCCATGACAAGGAAATTTCTTTTTAGCTTCTTCTCTACTCATTCGTCCTCTAAACTTTCCACCATTCCCAGTATCACCATTCGTTCCAGAATCTTTTCCTTGATTTTCACTCGGATTTTCCAAATTGATTCCCTGTTTCTCAGCCATTTTCACCTGAGCCCACATTACTTTTTCCTGCAATTTCTTGTGTCTATCCTCAATATCGTCTCCACAATATTTTGCATACTTCAAAATCTCGTCAATGGGCTTTCCCTGCCAACACAGCATATGCTGTTTAATCATCTGGCAAATTTCTGGCTTCAAACCGTAAACAAATCGATACACAAACTGACTCATGTTCTTCTCTCCAATGTCCTCAAATCCACTATACTGTTTAAATTTTAAATACCTGCAATAGACGCTCATAGTAAGAATGTACTGATTCATTAGCTTCTTGGGTAGTTCGATCTATTTTTACCCAATCTGTTTCTTTCGGTGGTATTTTCCCTTTCAGGTAAGTTATCACTTGCTGATACTTTTTCATCACATCATTTGACGGGGCACCTGTCTTCGGATCTCTAGGATATTCATCACTAGGCCAATCAACTGTAATTTTACAATCTGTCCACAAATCGGCAGGTACCACTATGTCAAACAAACCATCTAAATCCTTCAACAATACCTTTGACACCTTCACAAACCTATCAACCTGCTTGTACCATTCAATTGGTTTTTCTCTCAATTTTGGAAAATCATTCGTAAATGACAAAATATCCTGTCTGCTCCATGGGACATGTACATATCCTCCTCCCGCAACTTCTCGCATTGGATACATCTGGTCTGCTTTCCCTGTTTCTTTCATCACATATTCTGATGCTGTTCTACTTGTTCGTGCTTCTTCCTTTTTCTTGGCCCACCTAGTTTTCCATTTATCTAGGTCTCCCCATTTTTGCAAAACTAACATTAATTCTCTTATTTGTAATCTTCTTCCAGAGGCATTCATATTTTCTAAATCTTTGTCTGAAAATTCTGCTCTATAGGGTTTCTGTAGTACCTTTGATCTCCCTATTTCTATTCCCATCTGTAGTGCTAAATTGGATAATTTTTCATGAAATAACCTTACATTTCTGGTGATACTCCTGCACAGGAACAATAATTCTTCTTCATCATAGGTATTTAAGCGTTCTAGTCCTACATTTCCTGCTATTATTTCTTCTAATTCGACTTTCAATTTATGAATGTCCATTATTTTCGGAGGTGTGCACTGTTTAACTGACCCTTGCACCCATCTTTCTAGATCTTCAGGTGTTACTATGGTAGCACTTTTTGCTCCCGATGAAGTTATTAAACTTACATCTTTTGAACATCCAGGTACATCTTTTCTGGGAGTGCTATTTACAGAACCTCGAATAGGCAAGTCCATAAGTGATATTGTGGATTCACAGTCACTAAATTGATCCTCAATTATAACTGGAGCTTCAGGTTTGGGATTATTCACAGCAGTAGGTGTAAGTATCGGTGGAGGACAGCTTCCCTGAGTACCATATAATGGAACTACTGGACCAATTGTTACAGGTATGGTCAACGAATCAGGATGTACTTTTATCTGGGTTATTTTCTGTATTAATTCTGCTCTGGTCTTTTCTAGGGCTTCCTTTTCTTTGTCATGAAGTATTCTACTCGGGGTGAATTCATGCATTACCTGTGGCACTAATGGAGTTTTTGGTGGTGCACTTGGGGTGCATCCACTTGTCCCTTCCTGATATGGTGGGGGATTTCTTAACATTTCCTCCATAAATTCGTCTTCAGACTCCTCATTTCTCATTAAATGTTTTGTCTTTTCTGTGCACTTACTTCCTAATTTCTCCTCTGCTGAGAACAATGGATATAATCCTTCTGTAATCATTGCCCTTCTCCATTGTTTCATCTGACCGTCCCTAGACTCACGTATATATCTGGGAAAAAATCCTGGATAACTCCTATTACTTCTAGATCTATCCCGCTCAAATGCCTCGGTTTCCCATTCTTCTAGAGCTTCGTACTGAGTTAATCTAGGTCTGGGTTCTAAGTCATTCATCCTCAATCTCAAGTTTTGTAGAATTCGCCCATTGAACGTGCCATTCTCGGGAAATGCTAATATTCCATCATTTTTGGTATATTCTATCCAATTCTCCATCCATACACAAGTATGATAACCTCTCTCCATCATCATGAATGAAGCGGGCGTTTTAGCTGGTGGAATAATAATTCCTTCTCTAGTTTTGATTGGTTTGTCCTTTTTAAAATAATTCTTAATCTTTTGTAAAAATGACAATTTTCTCCTTTCTCCGTACATCTTGGGTAAGTACCGATGTATAAAATTATATTCTGCAAAGCCTAAATATCTCCTATCCTGACGAATTCCTGTTAAAGTCGGATCACGTTTTAACATGCAATCCTTATCCACTAAGAATTTCGCTTCTATAATTTTGACCAATCAAATGTCTGCTATCCTTTATTTCCGAGCCAATCCTTGCGCTGCCTTTTGGTGACGTTTATCTGTCAACCCCTCCTTTACAATCTGCTCTTTCCTGTCCTTGCTGGTTCAACCAATCCCAGCGCGGCACCTGTGACGTCAGTACTACTCCTGACTACTAACCCCTCCTTTACAAGGGTCTTTCCACACCCGCTGATTCAACCAATCCCAGCGCGGCGTTTTGTGACGTCAGCTCCCTCTCCGGCAACTGACCCTCCCTTTACAAAAATTTACGCAAACTTATTTTCTCTATAAATCTTAATTAAATTTCAGTAACAACATAAAACATTCGCTATCGTGCCAGTTTCTCTAAAATAGAAAAGATAGTTTTCTCTCACACTTAGTAAAACCTTTCTGTTTACTAAACATACACTACGAGTAAAACACTTCCGTCTACTCTTCACACAAGCTCCAGAAGTACCTGTTACTTCTCCAATGTTACCCTTTCTAGGTGATATAACATCAAATTTTTACCAGCGTACTCTTTTTGCTATTACTCACACGCATAGAGTCCCTAACGAGTACTGAAAGTCCTGCTTAACTTTTCAGTACTATTTCTGCCTGGCAGATAACCTCACTGCAGTATGGCTTCCACTTACCATCCGCTATTCCTTTTACCCCGGGGTATTCTAGACAACATAAAACAAAACTTTGAATACACGGATGTTAGTTCATAAAAATACAAATAAAAATTCTCATTACCCAATTAACAAAGAGTAACCATCCTCTGATAACCAGAAAACTGATCCAGCGCGATATTAGCAAACAGCATTCATACACTAGATACTCACTTGGGCCCATACATTCATACTACGCTAATACTTACGCTGGGTTTTATCAGTTGTTACTCTCTATCAAAATCCCTGCTACCAATTACCTTCTGATTGAAGAGTAATGACTTACCAATGAATCCTTTGCTAATTGGGAAGTTTAAAATGAGTGACATTCATTTATAGTACATAATCATGAAATAACCACTGAGTCAGGAAGTTTTAAAATGTTTATCTAAAGATTTAGCAGAGTAAAATATAGAGCCACATGGTACTTAATCGCAATACCCAAGATTAAGCATAGAAATGATTATTGCTAATCAATGACGGTGTTTAATGAAGAGGAGAGGATAGAGATAGCAGCGCAACTAAAGGTTGCATTATATTTACCTAAGTGCGAGAACCAAACCCCTTAGCCAAGGAGTTGGAATAATAGGACCCAGGAAGGATGAAGAGCAAAGACCTCCTCCAGGATCAGGACAGGACCGGTGACCTCTCTACAACGACGCCTGCGTCGTTCCCTCTCTGATACTCGGCTTCTCCTCGATTCTCCCGTGCCTTCCTTCTAATGGACTCTGCCGCCCCCTCCTCAGGACCTCTTCTGGACAGGGACTCGGTCTGCAATCGGTCAGCTTGGCGGTCTGGAGCTAAGAGCGCTCTGGCAGCATGGACGCCTGTTCTTCATGAACGCAATGCTCTTGCCACTAATTAACTAATGCTATATTCTATTATACCCTTCTACGCCCATGTACCTCCCCTTAATGTTACTAAAATATGGGGCCACTACTTCTGATTGGACAGGGACAGGGGGTGGATTCTCGCACCATATCAATTTGGCCTAAATTGTAAAGCCTATTGTCTTTACGTTCCCACCCCTTCAAATTAATACATTCGCTTTATTTCCCACCCGTCTTATGACAAATGTAAACCAATTTTCACAGACATTGTATCAATGTGCGACAGGAAAAGCAATAGTACAACATCTTCGGCCATCAGGTCGCGGCCTTGGACTTCGTCCAGGTTGACTTCATTTGGCAGGCACACAGGACACATGCGCAGAACCATTTGCCTCTCGAGTTTCAGAACACCAACCCAGGCCCAAGTTTACGAACTAATAAAAGTGCAAGAAGAAAATATTAGAATCACAAATAAAATGTTTCACTGTATACCCACTTTTTCTATTCTATTCCCATTTAATTATATATTCTAACCCGCGTTAGTAGCGTTAGGAAACGACAATTTAGTAATGACATGAGAGCAAGCTGAAGCATGTGAAAACATCAAGCAGCCATTTTAATGCACACTGCGCAGAAGCAGAAGTTTCCCACCAAGCAGAGAAAGACGTCACACCATGTGATATGGTTGCGACATGCGCATTGAGCTTTCCCGCGCATAGCGGCCATTTTGAATTACAAACAAGCGTTATTCATTAGTAAAACACATAGGCAAGCATCCCTTTCTTTTGTGTCGTGAATGCAAAGGTTAGTATTAACAATACAAGTTTAATAAATTAATACTGTGAGGAGGATTGAATACAAGCAAGTTTCATTTATGAAACCTTGCTCCATCAAGGGGATGCTCACGGGCTCCCTGCAGTTCTGACACTGATGGTGTCGCCAACAGCGCCCTGCTGCCAGGTCTCAGGCGGTACAGCTCCTGGGTCTCACTGTCCCCCGGGGGGCCCCGCATAAGTCCGCTCCTCCGCCGGGCCTCTTCAGGGGCGTTTCGTGCTCCTGGATAATAGTTAGATGCTTGTCTTTGGGTCCCTATTACAGTTCTGGGGCACAGGAGTGTAATAAGCCCTCCTCAGTGGGGTCTTGATACGGTGAAAAGTTCACTTTTACCTAATTTTGTAATGCAATCTGTTCGTTTTTTTATTATTTATTTTTTTAACACAAACTTTATTGCATTTTATCATCCATAGCACAGGATATTGGGTGTCCATTTCATACATAAGGGTATTTATTACACTGTAGGATCCAACATAGCAGTATTATGTAGTCATAAACTTCTAGTTTGTTCAGTGTCTCCATTATGTCATGTAGGTATATGGAGCACAATCAAAGACAAAAAAAAATTGTCTCGCTCCCACCCAGTTCCGAAACCAACATAAAACTCCAGTGTGCCACCAAAGAACCATCATTATGGCAATAAGCAGAGCAGGGGGTGGAGGAAAGAGAGTGGCGAGTGTCTGTGCGGGTGCAATGTTACTTTTTTATGATCCCGGCCGACAATAATGACTCTAGACCCCAAGTATTTGTATTCCCTGGGGCATTCTCCTTTCTAGGCCATTTAATCCTTGTTCATTGGGACCATGTAACCTCCTCGAGTTCTAAATCATGTGCCTTGAAGTGCTTAAGCAGTGCCTCCCATTCCATTGAAATGAGTGCTTTGTGGAGCCTTCTATACTCCACCCGCCTAAGGCCTAAGCTTTCTGGAAGGTCCCATTGTTGTAGTTTCTCGTGCCAGTCCCTCAAATTCGGGGCCCTGGGGGATTTCCAGCGCTGTATGGGAAGACGCTTTGCCAGTAACAGTGCTAAGTTTACAAATCTCACCCCTACTTTAGAGCCCTTAGGGCCTATGGGTAACCCCAATATGCAACAATCCATGGTATATCATTGAGCCGGGCCCATAAGCCATCCTCAGTGGGGTCTTGATATGGTGGGACTGACAAGATTCAGTAGGATCATGCCCTTCTTGTTCGGAGCAGCAGCAAGACAAGTCTCGTCGGCCATCTTAGCTAGCTGGCCACCTCCCCCCCATTTCTTCTAATATTTATTTACTAAGCGTTTTACAGTGAATAGTATTAGTTCACAGGTTCATAAACAGCTGTAGATACTGTGGGGAATGTGTACCTTTTGAATTCTTTAAGATATCTGTTTTCATCCCAGGTTCCCTATGTGCTATGAATTTGGTTTTCATAGCACTTTCCAAGCAAAATTTACCTACCTAATGTACTGTTACATTTTATGTCACAGTAGAACTGTCCCACACTAGAGGCTAAAAGGAAAACTTGCAATCTAAAAATCATGTTAGGTTTTAGTTGTAGGTGGGATAAATATATTCTTCACGGCTTCTTTTCATATCTGTTTTCTATGCACCAGTGAAAGGGAACTTGCACATAGACAGGTGCCTTACCAAAGTGAAAAAACTTGGCTGTTTGGAAATATAAGGCATATGCTTTAAAAGAGAACACTTGTGAATGAGTCAGCAAATTGTGGCTATTGCAGAGGTCACACCCCCAGATGTCTGCAAAAGAAATCAGGAGGAACTTGGTAACTAGGTGGATTTCCTTACAACTCAAGATTAGACTTAAGAGTCACACCTTGTACCAAATTTGGGGCCAGATGTACGGCCATTGTGATTTGCGACTCACAAATTGCGACAAATTGCGAGTCGCAATTTGCGAGTCGCAAATCACAATGTACAACAGTGTTTCAGACACTGTGCGATTCCCAATGGGGTCGCAAATTGCATGCCTCATGAATATTAATGAGGCACTCGCAATTTGCCACCCCATTGGGAATGGCTGGCCCTCCCAGGTATGGTGGCCTGCTGGGCTCAGCAGACCTCCATGTCTGGGACTTCTTTTAAATAAAGCAGTTTTTTTTTTTTTTTTAAATGCAGCCCGTTTTTCTTAAAGGAAAACGGGATGCATTTAAAAAAGAAAAATGAAACGTGTTCGTTTCATTTTTAAGGGCAGATAATGTTCCCTGGAACCACTGCCTGCCCCTAAAAAATATTTCCCCCTGCATTCGCAAAGGGAAAGGGGTCCCCTGGGGACCCCTTCCCCTTTGCAAGTGCTTTACCACCCTCTTGAAGAGGGCGGTAAATTGCGAGTGTTTTGCGACCACAATTGCGGTCGCAAAACATTCTTACATAGGCCTCTGACTCACTATTAGGGAGGGACGCCCTTGGAACGCCCCTTCCTAATAGCGACTCGCAATTCCTATTTAGCGAGTCGCAAATAAATTGCAACTCGCTAAATAGGGATTGTACATGGCCCTATTAGATTTTGCATGTGCAAACGGGTCGCAAACCCGTTTGCGCATGCAAAATAGGGTCGTACATCTGGCCCATGGTTTTTTAGGACAGACTGATACATCAAGTCAGTACAATTTAAATGACAATGATAAATTCAACTTAATTGATGTAGAAAGAACAAAACCTGTAAGACAGGGAAAGTACAGGCTTTGCATTTGGGAATTAAACATGTAAGGCAAAACTGCGAACAGCACTGTAGCTATTTATTTATAACGTCTCAGTGCCTTCAGTTCAGTCTTCATTATAAAAAACAAATAGTTTTGATGGTGGTACGTTTGATGTGGTAATCCAGTGCAATTTTCGGCATTAAAGATTAACAATATTGAATGTGTGGGTCAGAGACAAGGGCCAAACAGAATTCAGTACTATGTTGATTTTTGCACTATTTTAGATTGCACGAAGAGTGCTTTAGAATGTATGTATTGCACATCTACACCGAAAGAGCTAATCTCAGATATAATTTTACATGTTAATCTGTGCACTTCAATATGGGAACCTGGTGATGCTGCCAGAGCAAAAGCAGTCAACTCATACTTTTGCAAAACAATAACCAATTGCTGTTTAGTTCTAAGCAAGATGTTTTTGCTCAAACCTAACTCCCAGATGTTCAAGGGTAAAATCATATTTTGTTGATCTAATTCTAATCAAATGGCTTACATTGGGGCAGTTTAGGGAACACACGTTAATCTTTTCATACATTTTCCTTCAAAGGGTTTACAACTTTCTCATTAGTAGTCAAGTCCAATACCAAAGGAGCACAACCGTACAAAAGGGCCAGAATTATTTTATGATTGTAAACCTTCAGTGAGGGAATTACTGAATGTCTGACAAATATAGAATTTTAGCAACACAACCCATTTAGCAAAGACATTGTATTCATTCTGATCATAACTAGGTGATCTTTCCAACTCAGGATATGATTAAATTGTACTCCTGGGTATCAATATTGTCTTCAAGTCATCAATTTCTCATTACTCAAGTGCCTAGAGCACAAGCACTTTTTCTCTATGAATACTATCACCTTGGTCTTACTCAAATTTATTTTTAGAAGTTCACTTTTACATACGTTTGTAATGGAATCTGTTTTTTGAAACTTTTTGCTGCATGATCAGAACAACAAGGTCATCAGCATCAAGTTGTATAATTACATGATTAGTAATAATTATAGTAAGAAAGGAATCAGCATGAGATAATTCCCTATATTAAGCCATTTAATAAGTTCTAACAGGCCACGAATAATGTCTATTTTGGCCAACTTAGCCCACAAGCAGCTATGGGCTACTTATCAAGCACTGCCCGAAAGTCCACAAAACAGGTAAACTAAATGCCAGTAGAACAAGACTTTTGGGCCGCACACTGTAGTACAAGTATCTGCTGGTAGGTGAAGAAGCCAAGGCAAAAGCTAACTTGATCCACAGGGAACAGATGTAAGGCTGGCATGTCTTCTTCCAATAACAAAATCACAAATTTACCAAAGAAAATACAAAAATAAAAACCTTTGCGGCAGTTCCCAGAGAGATTCTATATATATGAATTTGTTGAACTTGGAGAAGCCGGATCACCCTTCTTGTATAATGGTTTAATCAGTCAGAGAGGATATCCAAGTTTTCAGAGCTATACCAAGGGCTTCAATATAACAAAGCAGTGGCAAGTAAACTGAGGCCCACTTTTCTGGATCATTTTTAACAACAGCATTAGAAATTCCATCAGGGCCTTCAGGGCCTGCTGCATTACTAGTGTTAAGAGACCGAAAAATAGACACTAGCTTGTCAAGAGAATTTGCTCACCACTTTCACATCAGACACAAAGCTATTGACAGAGTGTGGAAATTTTGTGAGGAATGAGAAGATATTGGCTACCAAAATATTGTGAAGGTATATATAGGTAAAAATAGATTTAATATTCTCAACTACACATAGTTGTACCTCGAAGATAAATGTATCATCAAGTTACGTTGATGAATAAACTTATAACTACCTATATATATTATACGCTTCAGAAATACTAGAATAATGTTGGCAACAGTAACATCAATTTTTCCAAAGCTTTACTTGTCTTACGTTTCTTCTTACTAATTACCAATGTCTTATACATTTGTAAAGAATCTTTAGAATTAATTAACGTTTGATTATCTTCAGTTTGCTCATAAAATGTCTTTCGTTGTTGTTAATATTGGTTTTCTTGCTTTGACATTTACTCGTCTTTCATGTCAGGTAGTCCTATTCAGGCAGCTGTCGTCTGCTATTTGTTTGAAACACAACCTGCCTGTTCTATACACTCACTCTATGTACACTGTCTTCCATTGGATCAGTTCATCTTTCAGCTTCCATCTCGGACCAGGTCTCCACCAGTCACTACATGTTGTGCTGTTTTGGTATTCCTACGAATTGCAGTATTCATCTTTTTCTTAGGAGTATTGTCAATGGCAGCATACGTATTCTCTTAAATCCTTTGGTTCTGGATAGTAGTTTCAATAAGTATACTTTTGGTGTGTGCTGATGTTCCTTGTAAGAACTTTTTCTTTCCTGTTTCCAGTAACCGTAATCTGCAAACATTCCAAAAACATAAAAAATTGCATCCCCAACACTCTTACATATAACAGACGCTTTAGAAATGTGTAGTTAATTTTTCCAATATGTGCAAAATCAGTCAACTCTAGCAATTTGAAACAGAAGTTTTATGAGATTTGTTTTTCCTGGACCCCCCGGCCTTAATACACTGAGCTTTCGGTGCCCATACACCAGTCCATATCTTTTTCCCAGTTCTCTAGTGCTGGGGGTGCTTGCCCTCCATTGTTGTGTGACATTTCATCTGCCCACCACCGTTTCAAAGTTATAAAACAATTTTAGATATGGTGACACAGTTCATCCCCCATGTCCGCAGGATACATAGCTTCACTTTGGGTCCCACAGGAATTCCGGATACCTTCACCAAGCAATTCATTACATTTTCCCAGTCTGGTATTAGTTTGGGACACTGCCGAATAAGTGTGTATGAACGTACCCACTTGTCCACAACCCCAGAGACAATTGTCCAATTCTGCTCATCCAGTCTTTCTCATTAAAAACTACCCCATAACTTTGGATACTTATTTAAATATTGTTAGAATTGAAAATGTAATTGTCCTATTGCTCATACTTCGTTCTGTATTAAGTTAGCATTCATGGCACCATTTTATTAGTAGCCGCCATTTTGTTCTATGATTGAAGCTGAGCTTTTGCCTCATACTGCTTGCCTCAGCAGAAAACTGCCTCGATGCATCTTTAGTTTGTACTTCTCCAAGGCCGAGCTCCGCTGCACTAATGAATGTTCTCTCTGTTATGGCATACCTTTGCTGTTAGATAGGCTCGTTCCCACCTTCTAGAATGGCGGGCGCGGGCAGAGTAACCTTGAAGTGGAGATAGCATGTACCCGGTCCCAGGACCGTAGCTCATCCTTCTGTGTCTCTCTTTTGTTCGCTAGTGCCTGGACTGGAATTTTCCAGCCTGGGCGTGTTCTTAGGGAATTGGAAATGTATAATATCTGATGTTATGTTGGGGGGAGTCAGTCCCTCAGCAGCCATCTCAGGAGGCTGGTCAGACTGGGCTCCACTGCAGCGCAATACTAATAAATAACTTTGGTTTATATTCTCTACTGTCTGACGACTCTTCATTTGATTTGGAAGGCCGAGAGGTGGTCACGAGTGACCCGGGTGACCCTATTCGGATCACTTCCTTCAATATCTACATGACTCTGAAGTAACTATTAAGAGGCACACAGCCTATATAAAATCCTTAATAAATACATAAATAAGATAAAAGATATATATAGGGCACACTGTTCTGGCATATGTGGTCTACTATGAACCATATAATTTTATATTATTCCTTGACTTATTTTGATAGTATGTTAATTTATGTCTGTCTCACAGGTCTCTCCTAAGATGGCCATTATGGTACCAGACCAGCTGTCCACTGGGGGTCTGATTCACATTTTGAACTTGCCTGAACAAAGAACTAATCTGCATTTTCTAGTTCTGGGCAAAGAACTATTCTGCAAATTCTCTAATTCTGATTGAGTAAAAACGAACCAACGGATAGTTCCACTTCACCATCATGCATACAATGTGACCTGTCAGCAGCATGGCGAATTGTCTACTGTAATAGTTGCTGGGTGTCCCACAAGGATCAAGTACTGTTCCTCTGAGATGGGACTGACGGTAGAATATCAGACCCGGTCCCCAAAGCCAAGCACCTCACAGGACATAAGGGAACAACAGTGAGATGATAGCATGGAGCAAAGGGCACCCAAAACCTCATGCTGAAAAAGTACAAGGAAAGAAATCAGTGATGTTCCACCACAAATCATTGCCTCCAATACTGATAGTTGCCGGGAAATTAGCCACAACAATTCCTAAAAAACAGGTAACCCTGGAAGGATCCACCCAGAAGGAAGTCCAGCTACACAGACAAAAACTTACACCCAATCTCTCTTTACCAAACAAATCCAGGAGAAGTACACTAAGTAAGCACTCCTCATGAAGCTCAAATCAGTTGTAGAGTGCTGGGCTGCGTGTGCTGCGTGTGCTGTCTCCTCTTATAGATAGTCCAACCTCCCACCTGACCTGTAATACCTGCCTGGTTCAGGTGTTCCCTGTTGGAGAGTACATTGGCCCATAGCGTCAGAAGTTCCACTCCTACTGCCTGGAATGGTGTTCCCAGAAACGTAACCAACACGCTGCCCCAACATTCCCTGGTATGCGCTCCTTCGGAAAGGAAACGGTTAATATGCTCCAACCGCACGTGGAGATGTGTTTGGTGTATTAGCCTCTTACTAATATGGACATAATTGTCCAGTGCTTTGTTTCATCAAATTCCTTCTACAAAGTATCCAAGAGAGAGAATATACAACTCCATTTATACTTGTATTATTAAAAATTCCGTTTCTTATCTGTAATTTGCCAAGAATATACATGTTTATTACAGCACTAAGTGCAGCACCTCTAATCGCAGATGTGAGTGACTGGTCAATCCGGTCCAAGGTAGTTTAGTCAGTTAGAAAAACTAAGCCCCCTTTCACCCTTACAGTGGAGCCCACCCACCAACCTTACCACTGATCTCTAACTTAGTGGGGCAACCCTACCAGAATCTCACATTCCTATACAGCAGGGAGATCTCCTTTATTATTCCTTCCCTTCAATATTTCCCAAAAGATAGTGATTTCTTTACAGAGTAAACTTTGGGGAGCAGTGGGGAACCCCAACAACAACATATCCATCATAGCTCACCCAAACGTATGTAGGGAGGAGAAGTAGCAATACAATATTTACACCGGTCTCCACACTTTATTAGTGTTTCCCATTGCTTACTGTGCCTCCATCCTAGTTTATTCCTTTAAAAGATGATGACACATTGTTCTTACAACAAATGCAACTCTTTGTAAGTTAACAATAATAGAACATGGCAAAGGAGCCAGCCTGCCACCAAGATGGTGGAAGATCCTTACTCTTCTTTGAGTGAGTTATACTTCTGAACCAACATGGCAGCCAGCCATCCGTGATTGCAGTGCTTGAGAGTAGGGGCGGCTTCTCCATAATGGCAGAGGAGCGTTGCCCCACAGCCCTGGCCAGCAGATGATAAATAAAATGATAATAACACAATGTTAATATCATTTTATTTATGCTATCTGAGCCCTGCAATAAGTATAGGGAGGGGCCGGGCATGTCCGGGAGGAGGAGTAGTGTGCACTTATAGGTGTGCATGTGTGTTTGGCCGGATGTCCTAGGCCGGCCAAACACACATGCGCACTTATGTTTTTTCAACCAAGCTATGTTACACAGCCGGGTTGGAGAAAAGCCATAGGCTCCAAGGCACTGTCTGAGCGGCAAACGAGACTGCTCAGACCAACCCTGGCGCTGCTCTCATGCTATGCGAGCAGCGTCTGAATTGGGTGTGAAGTCTGTGCCCTGAGGGCCCATCCCCTTCCGGCCCGGCGAGAGGAGCAGCGAGGCGGCCGTCATGTGGAGCGGAGTGGCAGGTAATTCTTTTATTTTTTTTACTTTTATTTTTATTTCTTCCCGCCCACCCTCCACCTGCGGCTGCCCTACCACTTTTTTTTTTTGTAACCTGTTTTTATTAAACACTGCGTCAAAAGATATCAGCAACATTCGCCATGCTCATACATTTACATCTCGACCGCTGTTTTTGGTCCAATGGTTAATTACATGACTTCGCTTTGCTTCACCCACACTGCACATGAGATTAATTACTTTATGTAACAGTGCATTTTGGATTGAAATAATGATCACAATCATAAAACAAGAACAACAATCAAAAAAAAAAGAGCGAGAGTAAATACCCCTCTCTACACCTACCCCCCCCCTGGCAGCGACCGGCAATTGTCACTATTCCTAATAAGGGCAATCTGGCAACTTTGCTAGAAACTGGTTTGAAATTCGTGTGATATTTGTGTGAGAGAGCCATTATTCTGATGCTGCGTTAGATGACAACGAGTGCTGGGTGGATGGTGAATTGTGTGCGGTTTCATTCTCGCTTTGGGTTGTTGCTGTGGTCACTTCTGTTAACATTTGGCCCCAAACTAGTAGATCACTCTCCGCATTCTCGTCTGTTCTTACTGCTCTAAGGTGGCACTCCTCAGCCACACCCCACTCACGCCAATCATCACTCCATCTATCCGACGTGGGGGGGCAGAGCGGATCCAATGGATCGCTATCCGTCACTTTGCTAGGACCAGCCCTAGCAACACAAATTTATATCTTATCTTGGTCCCCTTCTTTCGTGTTGGGAGTATGCCCAGGATGCATTGTTTTATGGAGGTTTCAATCTGCACCGCTGTTGCCGTGCGAAGAGATTGTACCACCCGATTCCAGTACTGTTGCAGGCGCAAGCAGCTCCAGGTCATATGTACGAATGTGGCGGGGTCCGTACCCACCGCAGGCAGGAGGGGGACAATCTCGGGGTGAACCGTGCACGGCGTTGTGGGGTCAGATACGTACGATGTAAATAATGAAACTGAGTAAGTTTAAACCGCGCATTACTTGTTGCATCGGCTACCTGTGCTAGCGCCCTCTTCCACTCGCCATCAATCAGCGGGATAGGTAGGTCCTCCTCCCACTTCCCTCTAATTACAGTAAGGTTGGACCCGCGATCCTCCTTTAATGCTGGGTATATACGCGAGATGAGACCCCTGCTAGAGCCCGGGTCCAGCAGCGTCATCAATGTACAGGACTCCCTCGGCTCATCCGGGAACGTAGTCCACATCTCACGCACCGTAGGTGATATTTTAGCATATTGCAGAAAGTGCCCGGCTGGCACCTGGAACCAGTTCTGCGCCTCGTTGAAGGTCAGAAATGGTCCATTCTGGTAGAGATCTCCCACCGACTCACATCCCCCCTCGTACCACCTTGAAATGTCCATTGTCGCCTGAATGTTCTGAAATCCCCTCAACCACCGGAGGGGTAGTGCGCTAGCGTACGGGGCCTTTCGGAGAACCAGAGCCACTGCCTGTTCCTAGGCTACCGTAACCTGTTGTATTGTTCAAGGGCAATCCCTAGGAACCCTCGAACCCATCATTAGGAACCGCTGTAGCTGCGTCCCCTCATTCCACCTACCCAGCAAGTCCGTCTCAACCATGCGTTCCCCCATGCACCATTGTGCTGCCCTACCACTTTAGATAGGCGGCGTCCACCACTGCTTGAGAGATGCTTTCGTACATCGGGAAAATTCTTTCATGTTAACATGTAAAGTCTCACTCTCTCCTTGGTAGATAAGGCGTTTCAAAGATGTTAGCAGTCAGTTCTAATTTATATAAAAAACATGAGTGCAAAGCACAAAGGTTTCCTTAGGAGCCTGACATCAGCACTGCCAAATGCTAGGGTTGCCGAATACTAAGGTTGACTAATCTTCATTCCACCTTATGCCTTTCTTTCACCACCCAACACTGTATGTCACCCTATCTCACTCGTGAGGGCCATTTCTCATACCTGCTTCTCCCATCATCACTGTTTTCCTAGCTTTCACTTACTCCTCCTTCCTCCCTTTTCTGCCTTTCTCTCTGATGCTTTGGGTCAAAGTCTGATGATGAACAATAACTCCTGTTCCCCACAAGTGAGCGCCGATACCCAACACCTGCAACCACCGTCACAAGTTAAGCACTGTCAACAACCTATACATCTGAGTCCTTCTTGGGTTATGATCTATTTACTTCTAAGAATGTACAATAATGAGAGGGAGGGAGCAGAGAGTAGCATGGCGCTTGGTTCAGGGTGGAAAACTCAGGGCTACACAAAATGGTGCAGATTGCATCACAGGGAGTTCACAGGGCAGCTGCTTGCGCTCATCCAGCAGTTGGATCTGCTGATCACATCTTGGAGTGAGATCCTGTCTCGAAGAAGAGCGATCCCCCTCCTAATAGTTGCTGATTAATATGGATCTGTAGGCTAACAGATTCAGAGTTACTTGGTTTTACATACTGGGAAAATGTTCCTGTCAATACCAGTGGGGATCATTTGCTGCCAACTCCAGGCTTCACAGTGAAGGTAATGCAGTGTGTAAACTGTCCTAAACACTACAAAGGGAAGGGAAACAAGAGAAGCTTGATATTTTCAGATCAAGAATATTGATTCAGAAATATTGTGTTTTTTACCCAGAATATTAGCTAGAAAAATATTGTGAAGATACATATATAGAAGTAGGTATAAGTTTACTCATTTATGTAACTTAGTGGTACATTTAACTTCAAGGTACATGTACAGTTAAGTATAATACATTTATACTCACCTATAAATACTTTCACAATAGTTGGGTATTTGATAATCTGGCTACATTATTTTTGTAGCACAATATTTTTCTGGTCTGTATTTTGCCGTATATGCCCAGAGAAGTCAATCAGAACCTGAGGCAGGACATTGACTCCCACATGACAGCTACTGCAGAACCTTATTTAACAACTAGGCATAGCAGCAATCGCCCAAAAAGTAGCAACGATTAGTTTTTAAACTGCCAAACTTCATGTATGAAGGTGGAGGGACATTGGAAGGCAGTGGCTTTTCAGTATTCGGTTTGCCAAAGTTGGAACTGTGTCATCATATTTAGACTTGGCTACCGCTGAAGCAGTCAGGTTTGTGGGAGATGGGGATTAGGAATGGATACAGTACAAGCATTGGCAAAGACAATAGGTCTCACCTATTCAAGACAATACCTATTGGCTTTGCCAATATTTTTTAGCCATGTTGCTCACCAGTGTGGATGCTGTTCAGCATGGCTAAAAGTTAGTGGGGTAAAGGAGAGTGGCGTGGTGTTGTAAAGTGGAGTAGAGTGGAGTGTTATGGAGTGGCGTGGAGTGGTGTAGAGTTGAGTGGCGTGGAGTAGAGTGAAGTGGAGTGTCATGGAGTGTCATGGAGGGAGTAGAGTGTTGTAGAGTGGAAGGGCATAGAGTGAAGTACAGTTGAGTGGATTAGAGTGTAATTAAGTGGCATAGAGTGTCGTGGAGTGGTGTAGAGCAGAGTGGAGTGGCATAGAGGGTGTGGTGTAGAGTTAAGGAGAGTGTTGTAGAGCAGAGTAGAATGTCGTAGAGTGGAGTGGCATAGAGTGGAGTAGTTTAGGAGAGTGGAATGACATAGTGTGGAGTCAAGTGGTGTAGAGTTGAGTGGCGTGGCATAGAGTGGAGTGGTATGGAGTGGAGTAGTGTGTCGTATAATAGAGTGGAGTAAAGTGGCATTGAGTGGCATAAGGTGCACTGGCGTGGAGTGCAGTGCAGTGGTGCAGAATAGATTATAGTGGCGTGGAGTGATGCAGAGTGTAGTCACTTAGAGTGCAGTAGAGTGACGTAGAGTTGAGTAGTGCAGAGTACAGTGCCGTTGCATAAAATAGAGTGGTGCAGAGTAAAGTTGTGCAGAGTAGAGTGGCATAGAGTACACTGGTGCAGATTGGAATAGAGTGGCGTAGAGTGCAGTGACGTAGAGCGCAATGGTGTATAGTGCAGTGGTGCAGAGTAGAGTGGTGCTGAGTTCTGTGGCGGAGAGTGCAATCTTGCAGAATAGAGTGTCTTAGTGTGCAGTGGCACAGAGTACAGTGGCGCAGAGTACAGTGGCGCAGAGTACAGTGGCGCAGAGTATGGTGGCGCAGAGTAGAACAGAGGGGCGCAAATATTTTTGGACATGATAAATGTGTGAGAAATTGACTTCTTTTACATTTTCTGTCGTCAGCTACGAACTCAGATCTGGACAGGGAAACAATACACAGTGGTTGGGGCCCTTACCACTTGGCCACATGCTTCTAGATTGTCCTGAGATTGTGAAAAACTTACCCACAGATTCTACTTCTGCTGTGATTATGGGGTGGAAGCTAGAGGTAATGGACTACTCTATTCCGCTGGTCAGTGGGGAAATTGATTTTGCACTGCCTAATGAAAACCAATGACATTTATTGACAAAACTGCAGTTGGATTGATGTCCTTTGTTGAATTTAATTCCACAAAAGTCGTCGAAAGTGCTGTAGCTGCATAGCTTTAACGTGTGATTTTTCTTTCATTACTTTCTATACACTCACCATTACAAGCCACTTGGGCGTGGTTTAAGCGTCACAGTATTGATATGTTGTATCAGCTGGTAGTGTTTCGCTTTACTGTTTTAACTGGCGGATTGCAAACATTCAGTGGGGTCAGATCACAAAATGTGTGCCCTTACATCTACCCTACATAACAGCTGTTCTTCAGGAGGGAACAAATCCAATTTTTATGGGAGGCGGGTGATCTCGTGCATATTCCCTTCTCTGATATGGAATGCTGAGGCCAAGGCCCGACTGGCTGTACCGGGCATCAGGCGTTTACCCGCGAATCTGGAAAGGTGGGTGGGGGGGGGTGGGGAGGCGCTTGTGTAGCAGTGCAGCAGTTTTAAAAGCACTGCAGAGATCCCTTTGTCACTCTGCAGTTCATAAGTTACAGTCGTAATCTGGGTTAGAAAGTTATGCTTTTTCCTATTCTTTCATTACCCTAATTTTGCTAAAAAGGGTTTGTTTGGGTAGAAATAAATTCTCGTTAGTAAAGTCAACTCTAACCACTGTGTTACTTTCTGAATCCTGAGTTTGTGCTTCACCAGACCAAGGACTTTTAAAAACATGCCTACCAGTATGGATGACATGTGAAAACTACACCTTGTAGTCCCCTTTGCCTTATGTAACATTTTCAATACACTGATTTACACATGTATGATTGATTGTCTCTGTATGTGAGTGTGATGTAAAATGCTCAGATACTCTACACTGGTATGAGAGGCGCTATAAAACAAATCAAATACATGTGAGAAAGGGGCTATGAAGAAATGAGAGGCACTGCTGGAGGGTGATAGTGAGGGAATCATTGAAGAGCCCAATAAAGATTAATGTATCCTGGTGCACTGTAAGGTCATCATTTACTATGCTTTAAAAACTATTACAATTGAACATATAATGAAAAATGTGTTGTAGAATGCACCATTTGTTCCCAAATTTTCATGGGGGGAGAACACGCCAAGCCCCCCCCCGCACCCCAGCCCCTTTGTAGTGGTCATACTCGCTCGCTATGCACCATATGGGGCTGGTCTGACAAAATTTGCCTGGGCTGCTTTGGGTTCCCGTCCAGCCCTGACCCAGACCTGGCCTACAGGGCATTCTCATCATTTGCATGGGGTGTCTAGCCTCGTCAGGTGTGGTAAGCGCTATATAAATGCAATTACAATACAATATCCCTTTTGTACTGACACGTTTCATGCACGTGTCTATTGCAGTGGCGGCTCGCAGAGGGAGTGCTGCGGGCGGTGGGGCGGGGTGGGGCAGGGGCTGGGTGGGGGTAGTGGAGTCGGACATACGACGGGCAGGAGTATTTACCTTGCGCTCGCTGCATCGCCGAGTTGGCGATGCAGCAAGCGCAAGGTAAACAGTTTTATTTATTTATTTACTTACTTTACTCCTGCCCGTCGTATGTCCGACTCCACTACCCCCCCACCCAGCCCCTCCGCCGCCCCACCCCACCCCACCTCCCCACATCACTCCCTCTGCGAGCCGCCACTGGTCCATTG
This sequence comes from Calotriton arnoldi, assembly GCA_963921515.1. NCBI lineage: Eukaryota > Metazoa > Chordata > Amphibia > Caudata > Salamandridae > Calotriton > Calotriton arnoldi. The sequence goes on from CAWUFW010003385.1 coordinate 1,129,375, forward strand.
TTGACTGCCAATGAAGTGGAGGATTATTCAAATTCCCCAATAGAGAACTGGTGCCTAGAGACTGTGCTATGTGTAGTCAATTGTAGTGGGGGGGGGGGGGTTGTCTCTGGAGTGAGGCACTGAGGGCCCCGTACACCCTCTGTAGTTGCGCTACTGATGTGTGCATGTGAACCCAGGATTCCTGTACATGATAATAAGCACGGCCACTGGGACTATGTGGCAATGGACGGCAAAACCATACTAAACTATGCTGCAAAAGTGGGCAAATTATGCAGCAAAATGCAGCAAATTGTATGGCAGCATTATTTCACTATTTTATCTTAACACACATTAATACTGTCTGGACAAAGATTTCACCCAACCAGCAATTGAAACGTGACCACTTAACCTTCAAAAGGGTCTGCCATTACGTTCCACGAGAAGTTTTTTTTAAAGTAAATTTGGATCCGTTTTAGCGAGAAACATTTTTGATGCTATCTACAAATTAAGCATCAAATGGCGGATTATGTGGCAAACGTGGTAGATCCATAATCACGAAGTAAAATCCACAGCTGCACAATTGCTTAACTCCAGGAGAACTTGTAATATGGGATGTAAGCACGCGAGTGAAAACCCTGGAATCTTGCATACTTTGTTCACCTTTGACTAATGCAATCATCTGAAAACAAACATGGAAGAGCCCGCTTTGGCGTTGGTCATGTCTCAGCTGCAGCCAACCCCTAAAATCTGGCATTGCATTAATTTAATCACGTGGCTTTGTTAAACTCTACAGTTTACACAGATGACGTGCGCTTGACGCTGCGACCGGTGATTGGCCCTGGGCCCTGCTGTCCTCAGCAGCCGTGCCAACGTCAAGCGAAGGAACTGTTCCTTAACTAATCCTTTGACGGGTGAGTGGTACAGAAACCCTTCTTCAGACCAAGCAACCGCTGAGCCTTCTGTCTACAACATTTCTGCGCTGCTATAAACACGAGTTCGTCTTGTTCGCGAGCTTGTTTCGTTTGAAAACAGGACGTTCCAGCCCGAGGCCTGCTTCTACCTGATCCTTTTGTTTTCAGTCATTTGAAACGTGTCTCCGAGATATCCTCCCGGCTTGCCGCATAGAACCGAAAGTCAGCACCTCTAAGGGATGTGTCATGTGTGTTTTGGAAGTCAGGGGTTCGAAACCTGCAAAATGTGTTCAGCCTTATATCGTTCGTATGTCTGTAAAATGAGTTCCATAAATTTGGCTTGGAGTAACCAGTCTGGCATTTACAGTGCTTAGAAACGTCGAAAGTGCGGTAGTTTGCGCTATTCATACCAAGATATTATCGCCCGCCCGCTAAAGAAATACTTATAAGCAAGTTTGGAACTTGGCCTGAGAGACTTGCAGTATAAGGCCTGCTTTTGGAATTGAAATTTGTCTTTAGGGATGGCAAGAGAAATATATCCTTCAGTAGATGATGTGTGCCTTCGGGGGCACATTTTTTAAACTTAATTGGTTTGAGCAATTACAAAGAAGCCCACGTTGTTAACTTGATTGAAAACTGTGAGAGTTGAGACGTCTATTTTGTTTACCCTTCACGCCCCATTCTTGACAAGTGACTCGTTAAAATCCTTTGAGAACATCGCTCCTTAATATTTTTTCTTCCCTACGCTACAGGCTAGCATTGGCAAAGCCGACAAGTCTGCATGTCATGTGGCAAAGCATGCCCACACAGGTGGTTTCTGTATACAGTGCATGCCAGGTGTGGAATGAATGTGTGTATTTTCAGATGTAAAATTGTCCCTCATGCATTCCAGTGCAAGCACTCAATATGAGGTGTAGTGATGTACCTAAAACACAATCGCATGGGGTGAGCGAGTACGATTTAGTTCCTAAACTATAGCCACAGACTACAAAGTCATCACTTCGATTCAGTTTGCCAAACAAGGCAATTAACAGTCTGTTGGTTAGGAACTTTGCTGTATATGAAAATCCAGATATTAGGGCATTGCATAGAATTTTCCATATACGAGTGTTACCTTAGTGCACCCATCAAGGTGATAAGTAACCTAGGAAGTAGGGCTATGTGTCGTCAGCTAGGTCACACTAAATGATCAAAGTGCAGCAGTTGGATGGATATCTCTAGTGTTATCTCCCCCTCTGTGACGGACAAATGACAATTTGTTTGACAAACAGTGGGCAATGCAGGCAAGAAAGAGCTAGTAACAGTAAATAAAGGTGGTGCGCTGTTGGAATTTGGAGGGAGGATCCTGCGTGACACTGGCTGCTCCCAAACAATTGTTTCAGTATTTGGACAGCACGCAGTATTTAGAGGCTGCCCAGGCTAGCTTAGGCAAATCATAGGACTGGTGCAATCCCGTTATAAAAGCTCGTCTTGATTGAATTTGATTATTACAGGCGAGTTGTGACGCAGGCATCTAGTTGCCAGTAAAAGAGAAATGACGTATTTCTGACCTCGGTCGCGTCTCACCGAGCTCGTGCCCCATGAGACGTGCGTGTTACCGGACCCCTGCACTGCCCTTCCTCGCGGAGTCGGCCATGCAAAGCGGCACGCGCACGCCCTCTGCTTTTGAGGTTCGGCTGATCGGTCGCGCCACCTTACCTTCAGGGGAGGCAGGAGGAAAGGTGCCGACACTGAGCAGAGGTGAGCGGCCGGGGTGGGGGGAGGCGGGAGGGAGGGGGGTCTCTACGGGGGGCACCTCTGTGCACTTCGGCGTATCGCTGTCTCTACGTGAAGGCGGTGGAGAGTACGGCTTGAGGCTAACGGGTAATGGCCTAGTGCTTTGTAAGCTAAGTGCAATTTAACTGTTCGAACCGAGTAAGGCACTTTGAATATTTGACCTATACTTGAGCGAGCTGACCATACTGAGTGTACTGTGCTTCCGGCACACATTGGGACTTGTTTAATTGACATTACAAGGTGCATTAGTGGTGTCTTGGATGTCGGTGACATGCATTTCTGCAGGGATTCAAGAGGAGCCACTACGGGGACCTCTGCTCAGATCTAACGTGTTTAGTAAACTTCAGAATGTTCCGGAGATTTGAAACGTTAGAAATCAGAGTAACCATGGTTCAATCAATCAATCAATCAATCAATCAATCAGTCATTTGTAAAGCGCACTACATACCCGCGAGGGTCTCAAGGCGCTGGGGGGGGGGTGCCGCTACTGATCGAACATCCAGGTCTTGAGCATCCTCCTGAAGGTCAGCAGGTCTTGGGTCTGTCGTAGGCTCAGTGGGAGGGTGTTCCATGCCTTGGCGGCGAGGTGGGAGAAGGATCTCCCGCCGGTGATTGTTCTTCGGATGCGCGGGACGGTGGCGAGTGAGAGGTCGGTGGAGCGTAGCTGGCGGTTGGGGATGTAGAAGGAGAGCCGTCTGTTGAGGTAGGCTGGGCCGGTCTTGTGGAGTGCCTTGTGTGCGTGGATGAGGAGCTTGAAGGATATCCTCTTGCTGACGGGGAGCCAGTGCAGGTCCCTCAGGTGGGGGGGTGATGTGGCCGTGGCGTGGTACGTCGAGGATCAGTCGTGCCGAGGCGTTTTGGATGCGTTGTAGTCGTTTGATGAGCTTGGTCGGGGCTCCCGCGTAGAGGGCGTTTCCGTAGTCGAGTCTGCTGCTGACGAGGGCCGACTGTCTTTCTTGTATCTGTCGGGATCCATCTGTAGATCTTGCGGAGCATGCGGAGAGTGTTGAAGCAGGAGGAGGAGACGGCGTTGACCTGCTTGGTCATTGAGAGCGTTGAGTCGAGGATGATTCCCGGGTTGCGTGCGTGGTCGGTGGGTGTCGGGGCTGCTCCCAGTGCCGTCGGCCACCAGGAGTCGTCCCAGGCTGAAGGGTTGGAGCCGAGGATGAGGACCTCCGTCTTGTCCGAGTTCAGCTTCAGACGGCTGGTCTTCATCCAGTCGGCGACGGCCTTCATTCCTTCGTGGAGGTTGGCTTTGGCGGTGATGGGGTCCTTGGTGAGGGAGAGGATCAGTTGAGTGTCGTCAGGCGTAGGAGATTATGTTGAGGTCGTGCTGTCGGGCGACGTGTGCGAGCGGGGCCATGTAAATGTTGAACAGTGTCGGGCTGAGGGAGGATCCCTGGGGTACGCCGCAGATGATCTCGGAGGCTTTGGACCGGAATGGGGGAGGCGGACGCTCTGGGTTCTGGGCCGGAGAGGAAGGAGGTGGTCCATTCCAGAGCCTTGTCTCGGATCCCTGCGGCGTGGAGGCGTGCGCGTAGTGTGCGGTGGCAGACGGTGTCGAAGGCGGCGGAGAGGTCTAGGAGGATGAGTGCTGCGGTCTCGCCGTTGTCCAGCAGGGTCCTGATGTCGCCGGTGGCGGCGATGAGGGCGGTCTCGGTGCTGTGGTTGCTGCGGAACCCTGACTGGGAAGGGTCCAGGATTCTGTTTTCTTCGAGGTATTGGGTTAGCTGTCTGTTGACGATTTTCTTGATGACCTTGGCTGGGAAGGGGAGCAGAGAGATGGGCCGGAAGTTCTTGAGGTCTCTTGGGTCAGCCTTGGGTTTTTTCAGTAGGGCGTTGATCTCGGCGTGTTTCCAGCTCTCTGGGAAAGTCGCGGACTCGAGGGAGAGTTTGATGACGTTGCACAGGTGGGGTGCGATGGAGCTGCTTGCTTTGTTGTAGACGTGGTGCGGGAAGGGATCAGACGGAGAGCCGGAGTGGATTGTGCTCATGGTCTTGATGGTGTCATCGATGCTCACGCTGGCCCAGGCTAGCAGGGGGTCGTGGTCGATGGTGTGCGGAGGGTCTGTTGTGTTGATGTCTGTTGGGTCTGTCTGGGTGTTGAAGCTGTCGTGGATGTCTGCTATCTTGCGGTGGAAGAAGGTGGCGAGGGAGTCGCACAGGGCTTGTGACGGCGGGATGTCGTTGGTGTTGGAGCTGGGGTTGGAGAGTTCCTTCACGATGTTGAAGAGCTCCTTGCTATTGTGTGCGTTGTTGTCGAGGCGGTCTTTGAACGAGGTTCTCTTGGCGGCCCTGATGAGGTGGTGGTGGTTGCGGATGGCGTCCTTGTGTGCTGGCGCGGTTGTCCGGAGTTTGTTCGCTGTGCCATTTCTTCTCTCGTTTCCGGCAGGCTTGCTTGGAGGCTAGGAGTTCTGGGGTGAACCAGCTGGCCCTCTTGCTGGTGTCTCTGTGGGGGTTTCTTCAGCGGGGCGAGGGTGTTGGCGCAGTCTTCGATCCAGCGCCTGAGGCTGTGGGCAGCGTACGTCGGTGTTGGAGGGTTCGGTGGGTGGGCTGAGAGTGAGGTTTGCATGTAGTTGGTCTTCGGTGATTTTGCTCCAGCAGCGGCGGGGGATCTGTTGGGTGCGGTGGTGTGTGGTGGGTTTCTGGAAGGTGAAGTGGATGCAGCGGTGGTCGGTCCAGAGGAGTTCGGTGGTGTGGCTGACGGAGACGTGCGGGCTTGAGGAGAAGACGGGGTCGAGCGTGTGGCCGGCGGAGTGGGTGGGTGTTGTGACGAGTTGCTTTAGTCCGAGGTTGGCGAGGTTATCGATCAGGGTTGTGGAGTTGTTGTCGTTGTTGTTCTCAAGGTGAAAGTTCAGGTCTCCGAGGAGGATGTAGTCGGTGGAGGTCAGGGCGTGCGTGTTGATGAAGTCGGCGATGGAGTCGCTGAACTGGGGCGGGGTCCGGGGGTCGGTAGACGAGGGTGCCTCTGAGGGTGGAGTTGGGGTCTGTGTGGATCTGGAAGTGCATGTGTTCAGGCGGTGCTGAGCGCGTCGTCGGTGCTAGTCGAGACCCTGATGCTGTTCTTGTGGACGATGGCGATTCCTCCTCCGACTCCTTTGATGCGGTCTCTGCGGGTGATCTTGTAGCCGTCTGGGATGGCTATGGCGATGTCGGGAGCGGAGGAGACGTTCAACCAGGTCTCTGTCAGGAAGGCGACGTCCGGGGATGTTGTGTCGAGCAAGTCCCAGAGCTCGACGGCGTGTCTGCGTGCGGAGCGGGTGTTCAGTAGTATGCATCGCAGGTGGGTGCGGTCTTTCTTGGCGGGTGGTTCGTCGGTTCTGAGGCTGGTGTAGCTGCAGTTCCGGCAGGTGAAGGGGCCGTGTGTGCGTTTCGGGGCGGCCTTGAAGCAGGTGTTGGTCCGTCCGGGGTTGAGGGCGTGGAGTGAGCTGGCATCGTAGCGGCGGCGGTCGTCGTGGCGGGAGCGGGGGCCAGGGGTTCTGGCGCTGGACGCGGTCCAGGCGCGGACGGGCGCAGACGGGCTTGCCTTAGGCGCGCCTTTGGCACGCCAGCGGCGCGGCCGCACAGCAGCCGGCATATATGGGGAGGTGGGAGGGAGGAGCAGCTGGGAGGCGGGAGGCGGGGGCAGCGAATGGGCAGTGGGCAGTCAGGGGGGCGGGGACACAGCGGCGGGGCGGTGAGGGGCGACGGAGGGAACAGAAGGAAAAAAGGGCACAGAAATCAATGAAAAACGAGTGGCACAGAAGGCAAAAAGGGCACAAAATCAATGAAAAACGAGTGGCACAGAAGGCAAAAGGGCACAAAATCAATGAAAAACGAGTGGCACAGAAGGCAAAAAAGGCACAAAATCAATGAAAAACGAGTGGCACAGAAGGCAAAAGGGCACAAAATCAATGAAAAACGAGTGGCACAGAAGGCAAAAGGGCACAGAAATACAGGGGCAGCTAAGAATCAGAAGGCAAAAACGGGCAGAGAGGCACGGGGGCAGCGAGGGGAACAGAAGGAAAAACCGGGCAGAGGGACACAGGGCAGCGAGGGGTACAGAAGGAAAAACCGGGCAGAGACACGGGGGCAGCGAGGGGTACAGAAGGAAAGAAACGGGCAAGGACCACGTACAGGCAGCGGGGGAAGACAGAAGACAGACAACAGCAGTCACAGACACAACAATGAAAATACAGGCAATACAGTAAAACAATAAGGCGGAAGATGAACAAACTTACGGCCTACCACTGGCCACCAGGGATGAGGCGCAGGTGGTAGCCTGCGGGTGGAGGAGGGCCTCGAACTTCCTCAGCAGCGGCAGCTGGGGCGGGGACACACAGGCGGAGCTGTGCGGAGGGGGAGCGACCGACCTACCTGATGGGTCAAGGGTCAATGGTTGAGCAAACAAATTGATTAATATATACAGCTAGCATCCAGCAAACTTATAAACTGTACGCTGCTGTACCTAGCACATTCTTTGGAATTCCTTTGAGTCTACATCAGAACAAAGTAGAGAGCGAAATTATCACAGGAATATTACAGTTCTACCATTTAGAAAATGAAACCCTTCTCCAAAGCCTTACTTAGCCTTAAGACATACACTTAAAGATCAATACCTCCTGTTGTGTTCTGAAATGACTGAAGTAATATTAGTAAATAATATATTGGGGGAATCCCATTTGGTTTAAGCGTGAATAATAATAAGGGGTCTTAAATCACTAATACAGAATCATGGCTCAAACCTATGAAGCAGCAGTCGATACGCAGGCCTCAAAAACTCATAAAAATGTTACCAAACCTGAAGGTCTAGTGACTTGAATGATCTGCTTGACTTAACTGTAATGTGCTTCACCCATGAACTGTTCTCAAATAGTGTGATCCTAGGCAAATATTTTATTTTAAAGAGTTGCCTTTTTCTTCATTATCACATATGAGAGCACCTTCATATATGTCAAGTCAAACAGGACTTATAAAGCAAGGCTAATCATCCGTGAGGGTATCCAGACACTGAGAAACCTGCTGCTAGGGAGTGCTCAGCTGAACAGCCAGGTTGTTACTCCTTTCCTGAATACCAACAGAGAGGATGAGGTGAAAATAAAGGTCGTTCTAGGACTTCGCAACGAGGTAGGAGAAAGAGCGTCCTTCAATATTGCTGCGGCATATGCGGGGTGTGAGCGAGGGAGGCAGAGCAGAGGTGCCTGGAGGGTAGATGGAAATTCAGTCGGTAGTTGATGTATGCTGGTCCTTGGTTGTGTAGGGCTTTGTATGTGTGAATCAGAATCTTGAACTGACATATCTTCTGAATGGGGAACCAGTGGAGCTTCTTGAGGTGGGGGTGATGTGGCTTCACTTTGGGAGGTCTAGGATGAGTCTGGCTGCTGAATTCTGTATGGTTTGCAGTCTGTTCAGGAGGTGCGAGATGATTCCTACATAGTGAGTTGCCGTAGCCCAGCCGACTGGTGACTAGGGCTTGAGTGACGGTTCGTTCGGTGTTGACAGCGACCCACTTGAAGATCTTACGGAGCTTGCTAAGAGTGAGTAAGGAAGTGGAGGAGTCTGAGTTGATTTGGCTTTTCATTGTGAGCTTGTTGTCCAGGATGATGCCAAGGTTGCAGGCATGGTCTGTCAGAGTGGGTGAGGGTCCTAGTTTGGAACGCCACCAAGAGAAGTTCCACGTGGAGGTGTTGTTCCCGAAAATCAGCCCTTCTGTTTTGTCTGTGTTGAGTTTTTTTTATTTTTTTATTAAAGTTTTATTGAAGATACAAAATAAAAGAGACATAGCATTCTCGTAGTTTCAGTCATCAATCACAATTTGCCACAAAGGAAGACAGTTTCAGCAGCCTATGATGCCGCGTATCCATTATAACCACTAAACAGAGCACCACAAAAAAGAATTTACATTACATCTCAATGTTGACCCCCCCATCATTCCTACCACTGAATCCGCAGTATCTACAGCAAACTTCAAAGGCCAGGCCCCATATGCAATCACACCCCCAGCCAGAGTTCTTGCATTTCGTACGGACGCGTTATGATTCAGAGGTATTGGCACTATCTGCGTTAGTAGTCTTGGTCAGTAAATATGTTTGGTAAAGCCCCCAGAAGTTTTTTGGTCTATTTCGGGGAGGTAATAATTCGCTATAGTGTTCAGTTTGTGTGCTACCATATGTCATATCGTGCGTCCATCCCGCCAGGGTGGGGGTCGGGCCTCGGGACCAGCAAATCGCTACCCGACATCCAGCCATAAGAAGCCCCATGTCTACTAGGCGCCGTGTCCCCTTAGGTAACTGCTTGGAGTACCCCAATAGAGCGAGCAGAGGGTCTGGATCAAGTGGAGAATCAATGATTTCGCCGAGTGTTTTAAAGACCAATGCCCAGAAGGCAGCTATCCGAGGACATAGCCAGGCCAGGTGATAAAAATCTGCCGGGTCCGATCCACAACATTCACATTCCGCCGAGTCACGCAACCCGTATCTATAGAGTCTCTCTGGAGTGTAATATACTCGATTCAAAAACTTGAAGTGTATTAACCTGTGACGCCCGTTCAACGAGATACGCTTCGTATTCTCGCAGCAATACTTCCAAGTTTTGTCGTCAAGTGCTCGATGCAGATCCGTTTGCCATGCTAGCCTGCCTTGGTGTAGTGATTGGCTCTATTGCCCTGCGCTAATGTATACAGTCTTGAGACAATGCGCACCGATGAAACAGCTTTGATCACATATGTAAGTGGAGCCACCTCAGGAGGTTCTTCTAAATCAGAACCCAGTAAGTCTCTCAGTGAGTGTCTCACCCTGTGAAACTGAAACTGCGTCAGAATAGTTATCGTTTGTCCCTCTGGACTCACATCCTGCCATGTTCTCACCTTACCTGCGTCAAACAACTCCCCTATCATGTGAATGTTGATAGTATTCAGAGCCCTAACCACTCCTTTATCCCTACACGGGGGTAACCAGTAACACCAGGCGAGCGGTGTTGTGGGGGAATAAAGTATTGCACCAGCTTGTAGTTTCAAAAAGTGATGCCAGGCGTGTGTTGTCGCATTAACTGTGTCAAGTATCCCCGTTCTACGATCGTGAGGCCTAAAAAGAAGCGCCAGGAGTTCTGTCGGGGCAGCTACCACCTTCTCTATCCGGAAGTGAGGGGCATCTGCAGGGCCATGTATCCAGTAATGGGCATGAGCACTCTGCGCCGCTCTATAATAAAGGTCTAGATCCGGCGCACCCAGTCTCCCCAGGCTATATGGAAGTGTGAGGATCTCCCACTTGACTCTAGCGTGTTTCCCAGCCCAGGCTAACCGCACCATCAGAGATGTTAGCATCCGGAAGAAAGAACACGGGAGGACGAGAGGAATGTTAGTGAATAAGAATAGAAATCGGGGTAGTACCACCATTTTCATAATAGAAATTCTACCCACCAGGGATAGTGGTAACTGTATCCACTTATCTACATCATCTTCAAGTTTAGATATTGCTGTCCCGTAGTTTTCTTTAAAAACCACCTCCGAGTCAGTATGTACTTTGATACCCAAGTACCTAACTGGGTCTGTCGTCCAAATCAGGGGGAAGTCAGGAGTGAACTGGACCGTCTCTGCCGTAAGCAGAAAAATAAGTGATTTATTCCAGTTCACTTTGAGGCCTGACTGAGTCCCAAACAGGATAACTTCGCGCAGCACCGTCGACATATTCTGCTCTGGGTTTCTGACATATAGCAAGGTATCGTCCGCATACGTGGATATGATCAGGTTGTATGTCGGAAAACGTATGCCCCTGTGGCTATGGTATTCCTGCATCGCACATGCAAGGGGCTCGGCAACCAAGGCATATAGCAGCGGGGACAGTGGGCACCCCTGTCTCGTACCTCTGGTGATATATATCGGGTCAGTGACTAAATCACCAATTTTTATTCTGGCGGTAGGGGAGTTGTAAAGTACACCCATCATTTGCAAAAAGACACCCCCCAGCCCCATTCTTATCAACACCTGCTTCATGAATTTCCACTCCACAGAATCAAACGCCTTCTCCATATCAAGGAAGACCGCCACAGCTTGAGTGTCCCGTCGAGTATGCAAATACAGTCCTAAGGTTATAAGTGAGGTTTCTCCCTGGGACAAAGCCAGCTTGTTCTGGTGATATCAGTAATGGCACTAGGGGGGACAACCGGGACGCTAAGACCTTAGCTTAAATTTTAGTGTCTACATTAAGGGGAGACAGCGGCCGGTAGGAGCTGCAGGCAGTCGGAGGTTTGTCGGGCTTTACAATAGCTACAATTAGTGCTTCCCACATAGTAGGAGGCAGGACGCCCGTTTTGATAATTTCCTCAAATAGAGATTGTAGGTGCGGGACCAGTAGGTCCTTGAACTCTTTATAAAATGAAACGGTAAGGTCGTCTATCCCGGGAGCGCTATTAGATTTCATTCCAGCCAGGGCAGCAGTTATTTCTTCTGCTTCCAGTGTGCGCATAAGATATTCCCTGTGCCCACTTAACAGCCAGGGTAATTTAATATGAGTGAGGTAATCCAATATCGCGTCGTCGTCACACCCGTCCTCCGAACAATAGAGGGAGGCATAGTATTGCTTGAATCTATTGGCTATGACAAGGGGATCCGTTAGGGACTCACCCTCAGCACTGTGTAACATGGACACGTTGGATTTTTTCCGCCTGGTTTTGAGCAGGGAAGCTAGCACCGACCCCGGACGATCCCCCTCGCCGTATATGCGAGCCGTCGAGTATTTGCCCAGGCGTCGCAGTTCAGTGTCCCCCATTGTGTTATACTCTTCCAGAGTGCGGTGTAATTCCTGAGTGGTACCTTCGCCTGCTCCCATTAGTAACTGTTGCTCTAGGTTGGCTAAGTCAGCTTCGAGGTCCGAGAGGCGCTGTTGGATAGTACGGAGCACACTAGAGTGTTTGGCCATGGCAATGCCTCGAATGTACACCTTGAAAGTTTCCCACACTGTGGCGAAGGAGTCTACTGATCCAACATTGGTATCAAAGAATGTTGCAATATTTTCGGCCAATTCCGCCTTAAAGACGGGGTCCAATAAGGAATACGGGGGGAATCTCCATGTGAAGGGCGGTATGACTGTCTGTGGGGTGTCTAAGTCAATCTGTACTGGGGCGTGGTCCAAGAGTGTGTGGGGAAGGACTGCGCAATCACGAATCTGTGTAAACCAATCCCTCGAAATACATAAGTAGTCAATCCTAGTGTGAAGATTATGATAGGCTGAATAGTGAGTGTAACCTCCCGGGCCCTGTGAGCGCCACACATCGCACAGATCCAACTGTGTAATGATAGACTGTATGGACCGGGCAGCGGCTGTAGGGCATGTGGGCGGGCCACCTGATCTGTCTACAGTGGGGTCCAATACGCAATTAAAATCCCCCCCCCCAAAGGAAAGGACCTGCGCCGTGCCGGCGCACGCTCTCCAGTAATTTTGTGAAAAAAGCAGGGTTATCAAAATTTGGGCCGTAAGTTTTAATAATAATCAACCCAAATCCCTTCCCGCTGCAACGCGAGATAGCAAACGCCCTCGGGGTCTGTCTCTAGGGCTTCCAGTCTAAGATCAGATCTAGGATTCACCCATGTCAGTACTCCTCGTGCATGCGAAGTGAATCCTGCCGTATGTGTGTTACTCCGTAACCCCCCACGCTGTAAGAGGGCACTATGCGGGGGCAAATGGGATTCCTGAAGGAGAGCAAGATCTATGCCACATATAGTGAGAAAGGCTATAACTTTCCGCAGTTTCCTATGGTCATTAAGACCCCTGACATTCCAGGTTAGGATTTTTAACTTAAGCAGTTGTGCAGGCATCTAGGGAATGAGCGGCACTCGAGGGATAGTGTATAATGTCGCCTCCATGTGGACTTGTGTGACTGTGTACTGGGCCCTGCTGCCCCTGTGTGGGAGAGCAAGCCCAACCATACATTGAAAAACATTCTGCTTTAGTCTCTGTAACATCTCCCCCCCCACGGCATGCATTCCCCAACCGTGCACGCACGGACAATCATCCCCCCCACCCAACATGAAATCAAAAAGAATAACAGAATTAAACTCCCATATACCGGCGCGAGTCCCCAGACTGAGCTTCGTTAGCTCTCGAAATGCTCATTCAAGTAACGAAAACACAATAACAATACAATCAAAACAAATCCCCAATTGTGTGCTACACACGTAGGCCAAGGTTGCCAGACCCGGAGTTTGTAAAACTCTAACTGGTTTAGGCAATGAGCTCCCCCATCCTTCTGTTCACGCGGATTTACGGTGCATTGTACAACTATAACACTACATCAGCCCCGTTCCTTACAGAACCCATCCCGGGTAGCTAAAGCCCACGTGTTGCGCAGTGGCAAAAAGAACACACCCTATCCCCCCCCACCGCTGCAAATCGAGACAACCACCAGTACCATGTTCCCAGTCAGTATTATCAGACTCTCTCAATCATTCTCACCAACCACCATCGTAGCTGTATCGTTCGCGGCACAGTTCTTAGTCCTGTTCATCAAGACAGCCTCCTGTCGCCCCTTCCGAGGTGCTCTGTCCCGACTCCGGACGTCTGTCTCTGGACCATTCCTTTAGGGCTTTTTGCAGCGTCTTGGGATCCGTGAAGATCCGCAATTTATCCTGACGGTTAACACGGAGTCTTGCGGGTATAGCATGGCATAGTCCAAGTTCTGGTCCCGCAGTTGTTTTTTCAAAGGTGCAAATTGTCGGCGTGCCTCCTGCACCCGGGTTGTGAAGTCAGGAAACAATGAAATCGTCGACCCCTCATACTGCAAGTTTTGTTTCTCTCGGGCCACTTTTAACGCTGCGTCTCTATCTCTGTAATTCAACAATTTGGCGATGATAGGTCGCGGGGGCGCCACAGGGACAGGGCACGGCCCCAGCGAGCGGTGTGCACGTTCCACCACATACATGGGGGAGAAAGACTCGCTCCCCAGTAATGTTACCAGGAGTTTTTCAACGAAGAGTTCCATATTTCCAACCTGAGTCGTCTCCGGCAGGCCCATGATGCGAAGATTGCTGCGCCGGGACTGCGCTTCCAGGTCTTCTGCCTTGTCGTGCAGGGCCTGCAACGCCTTCCTCATTTGCTTCTGTTCCGAGTCGAGGTCTGTCTGCGCTTCTTCTACCTCCGTGATCCTACGTTCGGCCATATCAAGTCTCTCCACCTGCTTGTCCATCCTTTCCGTCATTCGATCAATGCGGTAGGACAGGGAGTCCAGTTTGTTTCCCAGGACTGAGAGGCTGCTCTGCAAGTTCTTTTCCATAGCCTCCAGTAGGCCGCGGATACCAGCGTCCGGCGTTGTTTGCGGCGTGGCGTGCGCATTGACACCTTCGTCGAGGAGGTCTTCTCTCCCTCTTGGCTTTCGCTGGTCAAAGGTAAGCTTAGGTTCCGATTTGTCCACTCTACCCATGGTGGCCTGGAGTCCAGTAACCGCTGTAGCTCCGCTTAGTTGTGCGAGTTAAGTAAGCTTTTCTCGCAGTGGGCCAGCGATATAGGCGCAACTATACACTGTGGAGCATCCGCCAAGAGGGTTTCAGCCTTGAATCACAGAGAGAGGTCTCAGCAGCTTTCCCGTTGTCCCACAAAGGACTCGCGCCTAGAGAGGTCTACAGTATACCCAATGACTCAATGGGAGTTATTCAGTGGTGCAGAATCTGGAGGTTAGCAGACAAAGTTATGATGCTGGTGTTGCGTAATCCACATTCAGGGTCTGCCTGGCTGCGTGGGGAGGAACAGGAGGTAGGAGAGAGGCCCCACCGCCTGGGGGGCACAGGCATCGCAAGACTCCGCGTGGGCCGGTAAATCAGCCCTGATTCATCCCCCTTCAACAGATAGGCTTCACAGGGCTCGTGCCGGAATCCCCGGTGTCCCCAACCAACCGCGCTGGCTGCGCAATGCGTAGGCATCAATCGTCTGCTGGTCCGCAGCAGAGGAGATCACCTCCTCCCTCCACCAAGCGTGAGCCGTCTGTGTGGAGTTTTAGGTAGTTGTCTTTCATCCAGTTGGCGACGCTCGTCATGCAGCTGGTGAAGTTGGTCAACGGGATGGAGGGGCCTTCTGATAGCAAGAGGATGAGCTGGGTGTTGTCGGTGTAGGAAATGATGTTTATGTGATCTGACGATGGTGGCCAAGGGGGTCATGTAGGTGATGAATTTATTTATTTATGCAACTTATAAAGCACGCAAATACCCTTAGGTGTCTCGGCGCTGCAGTGTAGGAGTGAGGGACGAGCCTTGAGGGACACCGCAGATGATGGATGATGTTCTTGGGTTCTGAGGTGTAAGGTGGTCGGCACATTCTCTGGGTTCTTCCGAAGAGGAAGGAGGCGATCCATTGTAGGGCATCTTTTTGACTCCAATGTGGTGAAGCCTCTTGATAAGGGTGTGGTGGGATACTGTGTTGAACTTTGCTGAGAGGTCGGGAAGGATCTGGGCTGCCGTTCCTCCCCCATCGAGGAGATTTCTGAGGTCGGTGGCAGTGATCAGGGCTCTTTCGGTGCTGTGGTTGATGTGGAATCCAAATTGAGAGGTGTCCAGAAGATTGTTGTTCTCCAGGTGTTCTGTGAGTTGGTGGGTGATGGCCTTTTTAAGGACTTTGTTGGCAAAGAGGAGCAGAGAGATGGGATGGTAGTTCTTGAATTTCCTGGATTCGGCTTATGGTTTCTGGAGAAGGGATTATTGAGTTAAGAATTTCTGCTGTACAAAAGCTCTTTTGTTTGATTTAATAGACTAAACCTTTGCTCCATGTACAGTCAGAATCTAGCCCACATAATGGGTACACATGACCCCTGACTTGCCTCTTAGGTCACTAATAGCAGTGCCATCCAGGTAGGGCAGGAATGTTTCTCAGGTCAGGCTTAAACACTCACTTTTAATAAATATATGTTCATGCATGTGTAGCTGTAGATGCACATGCTGTGCATAGTGTTGTCATCTAGTGTTGGGCTCGGACGTGTACAAGTAGTTTTTCTTCGATGAAGTATTTGAGTCACAAGGTACTGTGAATCCACCTATTGCTGGTAATTGCATGGGCATCGTCTCTATTGTTAGATTGTTTTATTCTCCTCCATCTGGTTCAGACATGTTCCTTCGAACTCCGGTTCGGCGTCGCATGGTGTTCTTGCCAGGTCCGTTCGGTTCCCCCTACCTCGTCGGCTGAAGAAGCAATACATCTTCTTCAATTCTTAGCATTCAAGTCATCTCTCGTTTGCTTGCGTGGTCGACTACTTCAGCACCTGTATGGGACCTGGCCCCTTCAGGCCTCCTTCCATTCCTCAACATCAAGAAATGCGCCCTTAATGAAAAGGACTCCATTCCGATCCTGCTCAAAGTGTCGAACAAAGTAAACCAGGATAGAACTACATCAGGTTAGCAACCTTTGTCTGTCGCCAGATAATCAGGAGGGCTCTTGTTCGACGTGCTTTGCATTCCAAAATAAAAAGACTCTTCGATACCGTTGGGATCGTCGCCTTGCATTGGCATCAAATGCGCACCGATGTTCGGAAGACACACTGGACCTGTCTCGAAGAACAGGAGACCGAGGCTTAGCAACAGCCAAAGGCTTCTGGGACAGAGATTCATCTTTTGGAGCTGTAAGAGGACTCCGCCTCCAGCGTCGACGAGTCTCCGCCCGCCCAATGTCCTTTTACCAAGACGGCTGCAGTTAGTGCAGTTGCCCCGCCTTCCATCTCCAAACATCACTCAGAAGCTGAGCATTGCCCTCTAGAGGGTCGAGCATCGAGCTCACAGGGTCGAGCATCAAGCTCACAGGCCAACCATGAGGCCTCAGGTCTGCCACATGGCCATGGTCAGCACCTACATACCGAGTCAGAGCCGACAGGAGTACACCGCTCAGCATCAAAGCCCAGCTCCAAGATGCACCCTTTCACTTCAGCAGGCTCTTAGGCTTCGACCTCACAAATGCCCTCGAAGCCGAACTCAACACCGAAGACTTCAGAGCTAAAATCCAGCTCAGCGCTGGCAATCCATAAGCCTCACTCGGCTCCGAGGAAAACAACATCCAGAGCACAATCCTCCGTCACCTCCGAAGATCAGGAGCAATGTATCCTCCAGCAGCTACAAGAGAAACTCAATGCCAGACAGCAGCGAATTCATATTCAGCCTAGAACCAGGCGAATACTGGCTAACCCTGTTCCGCAGACCAAAGACTCCCTCTCTCCAAAGAGCAAATTGACTTTTGAGGAGGCCAACAATCCATCTTTGGACAAACCGCCTAAAAAACCTTGACGCCACAATAAGGGCACATCACCACCACCACTTGCACCTCACACTTCACCTCCACCTCCCAGACCCTCTTCACCAAGCCACCGCCCTGTCTCCCCACTGCTGCCAGTGGACCCTCCACCAGAGTCCCCTCCAGGATATCCCCTGCTTCAGTGTTTAGGGGGAATAGCCCTAGGTCTCCCTATGACCCCTATGATGCACCTTTTGACACTCAACCACATGATGATTATGCTGTGGATCCTCCAGGTGATACAGATCCGGACTTGTATCCGGCTAAACTTTCACCCTCCAGATGGCACAACTGTGTATCATGAGGTACTGCAAAGAGCAG
This sequence comes from Calotriton arnoldi, assembly GCA_963921515.1. Classification (NCBI taxonomy): domain Eukaryota; kingdom Metazoa; phylum Chordata; class Amphibia; order Caudata; family Salamandridae; genus Calotriton; species Calotriton arnoldi. The sequence continues at coordinate 1,146,596 of CAWUFW010003385.1, forward strand.
CTGCTTACCATAAAATCAAGATGCATAGGCAGCCTGAGGAGGATGACTTCCTCATGGAGACTCTGTCTTCCACACAAATGCCCATGCAGTACCTTCTGAAGCTTAAGCTTAAGGGGCTGCTGGAGCTGGCCACTGACATTTTCAAGGAGCCGGTTAAGGCGTGTGCCATCATGCACAGGGTGGACCAAAATTTTAAAGCTTCCCCCTCTGACCTCCCTTACATCAGGCGACAACTGCTACCAGATTCTTTGATGATGCACTCTGCACGGAAATGTGCAAACTCACAGGACACAGGTGATGCCCCCCCCACCGGACCGGCGAGAGTAAGAAGCTTGATGCAACCAGGTAGAGGGTAGTTGCCCAATCTGCTGCACATTGGAGCATCAGTAATTCCATAGGGTTGCTCCCTCAGTACGACCATGTCCACTAGGACGAGATGGAGGAGTTGTTGCAACACCTCCCGGATCAGTACAAAAAGAGGGTCAGGAGTTGGTATCAGAGGAGAACATTATCTCTAATATCAACATTAGGTGTGCCTTGAATGCAGCAGACACTGCGGCTTGGGACATCAATAGTAATATCCTTCTGCACAGACACGCCTGGCTGTGTTTTTCTGGTTTTAAACCAGAGGCTCAGCAACATCTGGTCAACTTGCCTTTTGATTGTAAACATCTCTTTGCCCTTCAAGTTGACCAGATGCTGGAAAAGATTAAGAAGGGTACCGAAACAGCCAAAGCCAAGGGTGCCTTGCAGACCCCCATGGTTCGCAGGTCCTTTCACCGCTCACAATTCCATGGCAGAGCCAAAACCACCTCTCCTGAGGCATCCACTTCTTTCCCAATACACCAACAACAGCAAACACCCTCATGAGTTGCTACAGGGGAGGATACAAAGGCAATAACAGCTGTGGTAGAGGGAAAGGTGCAGTGACTCCTTTACCCTTACTCTCAACCATCTAATGTCTGTTGGGGGAAGGTTGCAGGGGTTTTCAACCTGCTGGGCGGAGTTCACCTCGGACCAGTGGGTTCTAGATATTATAGCAGAGGGGTATTGCCTAGAACTCACACAAACACCACCAAACATCCCCAAACCCCGCAGACACAGACTCTCCCCAGAACATCAGTGTCTGCTCCAAGAGGAAATGCAAGCACTACTCATCAAGGAATCCATAAAACCTGTGCTGTCACAACACTCCGGCAAGGGGGTGCACTCCCTATACTTCCTGATCCCCAAAAACAACAGGTCCCTTACGACCATCCTCGACCTCAGGCCTCTAAACAAGTACATTCTGTCAGAGCACTTCCACATGGTAATGCTCCAGGATGTCATTCCCCTACTACAGCAAGGCAACTTCATGACTGCTCTTGACCTGAAGGATGCCTGCTTTTACATACCCATCCACCCTGCACAAAGAAGGTTCCTCTGGTTTATGGTAAGTGATCAGTATTATCAATTCAATATGCTGCCCTTTGGAGTAACCATGACTCCCAGGGTGTTTATAAAGTGTCTTGTAGTGGTAACTGCTCACCTCGGCAGGAACGGCGTCCACGTCTTTCCTTACCTGGACGATTGGCTGATCAAGAGCGCTATGCAGCAACAATGCCTAGTGCACATCTAAGCCACATTACATCTCTTGCACAACCTGGGCTTCGCCATCAATGCAACTAAGTCCTATAATGTTACTTATCATGTAAGCATCTGTTCGTGGCATGTAGTGCTGTAGATTCACATATGCTCCCTTTCCACCCCAGACTGCTTTAGGTGTTGCAGACCTACTTAACTTTCACCTGTAATCTTTCCTACTCATGGTCATCTTTTCTGTGCTCAATCTACATCCCCACACTTTGTGCAAGGAAAAACAATCTAACAATGGAGCCGATTCCCATGTACATTACCAGCAATAGGTAGAGTCACAGTAACTTGTGACTCAAAAAGGCTTCTTCGAAGAAAAACAACTTGCACATGTTCAAGCCCGACACTAGATGGCAGGAGTATGCACGGCATGTGAATCTACAGCACTACATGCCAAGATCAGATGCTTACAGGGTAAGTAACATTTTCCTACTAAAGCATGATGTGGTAGCGCACTGTCATTTACTGACAGCACATGTGCCATTGAAATGGCCACAAACTTTCACGCTAACCTGCAGTTTTACCGATAAAATTATACAGCATATACAAAATAATGTGTGGAAATTATTTTTCAGGAACATATTTATCATTTGCACATCACCAAATAAAGTGTTCGTATTTGTTTTCATTTGTTTGTCTGTTTCATTCCAGCTGCCTGATTGTTTTTGTCTTTGTTGTTCTGTGTTTGCTGTTCTGTCATCTGCCACCTGTCTTTTGCCCATTGTTGTTAGACTTTTCCTGTGTATTCCTTTTGCCTGATTTCTTTTGTTTTTGCCGTTCTGCATTTGCCCGCTGCCGCCTGCTCACTTCCTGCCTTTTCTCCCTCTCGCTTCCCACCTCCTGCCGGCCCCGCTCACTGCCTCCTAGTGACCCTCCCACCTCCCCGGACCTACTTAATGGAGGTCACAGTGCCAAAGGCAAGCCCCTCTGTGCCCGTCCGTGCCTGGACCGTGCCCAGCGACTGGAAGTTTGGCCCTCATGCCACCCACAGATACCCCGGTGCAGAACTCCGAGCCCTTGACTGCATTTTCTCGATCAACAGTAGCACGTTCTACCTGCCGCTGCTGTCTCTTTGCCTGCAACTCAGGACCTCCTGCCCTTACGGAAGCCCTCGCCACACCCACCTCACCGACTACCCGCAACTGCTCCACTGCCTCCTGCTCAACGCCTGATCACTCTGCAAACATGCCACCAAAATCTGGAACACCATCACCACCCTCACCCCGACGGGATCTTTATCAAAGAGACTTGGCTCAACCCCTCTTCCACCCCGACATCGCCACCTCAACGCCAAATGGCTACAAGATGATACACCGTGACCGCACCAACAAACACGGAGGAGGCATCGCCATTATCCACAAAGAAACCATCCGTTGCACCACCACTGAAAACGACATCACTCTGATCATGGAACACCTCAACTTCCAACTCCAAACGGACTGTAGAAGGACTATCAAAGGCACCCTCACACAGCTAATATTAATGAGCAGGAGGAAGGAATTACTGCTTGGTTAACAGAAACTAGCAACTTGCATGCTCCTCTCTGGAAAACCAGACCAATTAGACATCATGACACGTCTAAATGCTTTTCTGAAAAGTTAAGAGCAGCTAAACTTGAACTTCGTTGAGCTGAACGCAGCTGGTGGAGGGGTTATTTGCCCAGAAAAAGAAAGCCTATCTACTTCACCTTAAAAATCCACTATCTAGTGTTAAATCTGTCTTTTTCTCAGATAAAGGGCCAGATGTACGACCATTAAGTTTAGTGAGTCGCAAAATTGCGACTCACAATTTGCGACTCACAATTTGCGACTCGCTAAACTTAATGTACAACAGTGTCTCAGACACTGTTTGCGATTCCCAATGGGGTCGCACGTTGCATGCCTTATGAATATTAATGAGGCTGTTGCAATTTGCGACCCCATTGGGAATGGCTAGCACTCCCAGGGATGGTGGCCTGATGGGGTCAGCAGACCACCATGTCTGGGACTGCTTTTAAATAAAGCAGTTTAAAAAAAAAAATGCAGCCCGTTTTCCTTAAAGGAAAATGCAATGCATTTAAACAAGAAAAATGAAACTTTTCAGTTTCATTTTTTAAGGGCAGGCAGTGGTCCCTTGGACCACTGCCTGCTCTTAAAAAATATTTACGCACCCATTCACAAAGGGGAAGGGGTCCCCTGGGAACCCCTTCCCGCTTGTGAGTGGTTTACCACCTACTTGAAGTAGGTGGTAAACTGCGAGTGTTTTGCGGCCGCAAATGCAGTCGCAAAACAACAGTACATGGCATGGCGACTCGCTATTAGGAAGGGACGCCCCTTCCTAATAGCGAGAGTAGCAAATGCTATTTTGCAAGTCAGTGACTCGCAAAATAGCATTTGTACATGCCTGGAACGTTTTTTGCGGTCGCAAACGGGCCAATCTCCCGTTTGCGGCCGCAAAAAAGGTTGTACATCTGGCCCAAAATAATTCATTCAACTAAGAAAGCTAAAGAAATCTTTGAAATCATTGCAGAATTATCCAATCCTGACAGATTGAACACAACTATCCCGCCCACCCAGACTCTGTGCAACGCTCTCAACTCTTTCTTTATTGACAAGATTAAAATGATCAAAGACGGCATTCCTCTCAGCCCTCCCTCCACAATAGCCCCAATCAAGGACAGAAACCCTTTTATACTGTCTTGAGTGGCCTGCCAACAGTAGGGTGCATTTCTTGGACCTGCTAACTAAAGTAAAGTTGGGCTCTTGAACAATATATGTCCTCCAAAGGTCCTAAAAGAAGTGTTCTCCTTCTGAACCCAGCTTTATCCCTCCTCAATGACTCCTTGAGTCAAGGGGTGGTACTCAACTCCTTCAAGGAAACAATAGGGGTCCAGCTATTAAAGAAAGTCATCGACGACCCACACATGCTGAAAAACTAGCGCCCCATATCATTGCTACCGTACCTAGCAAAGGTTCTGGAGACACACATGGCTAGTTGCCTATGCTCATTCCTAGAGAACACTCATTTCCTCGACCCACATCAAGCAGACTTCCGACAAGCCCACTCCACTGAAGCTGTTATTCTTTCAGTTGTGGATGAAATGAGGGAAGAAGTGGACAGGGGCAACCCTCCGGCGCTGGTACTCCTTGACGTTTTGGCAGCTTTTGACATTTTTTTTTTTTTTTTTTTTTGATGATATAAATCTTTTTATTCAATCATAAAACATAAATCATACAAATCAAACAAATCAGTACATTACTATATTCTCACAGTACAGAGCCTCAAGACACAGCGAATATATACATTTAGGCGTTGGGAAATATTACAAAAAGAGTATACTTTGTCATTCCACATTTAGGCACTTAATTATCCTCATCGTCTACCACTAGGGAGGGAGGGAGGACAACAGGGGCGCACAGCATACCCCTACTTTTGTTCCATGGATCCCATATTCTGGACCATTTTTGTGGGCAACCCCTACTTTCATAAACCACCCTCTCAGCCTGCATGCACCAATCCATGTCTAACTCCCAATCTTTGTAACGTAGCTGAACTTCACCCCTCCATGTTCTCGCAATGTTACGCTTTGCCACCATACACCCCAGCGTAACCCACAACTGTTCGGTCCGTGACAAGTCCGTGGCGTCCCAAATATTAAGGAGACACATCCGGGGGGAGTCGTCTATTTTAGACTTACACACGCGAGTCATACCACCAATGACTTTTTCCCAATACTCTCGTAGGACAGGGCAGTACCACCATTGATGCATATAAGTACCGTCTAGGCCACAACCACGCGGGCAAGCGGGGATCCCAGCACCCCCATCTTAACCAATACAGAGCTGGTGTAGTATGTTCGATGCAACAATTTAAGTTGTATGAGTCTGAATCGCGATCGGATCGCTACCTCGCGAGGAGATGCCAACGCCTCTCTCCAGTCGTCATCATCCAGATCACCGACATCATCAGCCCACTTAGCCCGCAATTTATCCTGAGCGTCTGGAGTATTATTGAGGATTTTCCGGTAGGTCAGAGAGATAGCCTTCTCCGGGAGATAGTCGTCCAACAACCTGTCCTCCAGAGGCGAGGAGACCGGTACCTCCGAGTTCTTAGGAATGGCTTTATACAATGCATTTCTGACCTGCAAATAACGGAAAGTTTCTCAATCGTGCAGTTGATAGTCTCTCTGCAGATCGGCAAAAGGGATCACTTTACCACTCGCCCACAAATCTCCGACCGTGGCAAGACCTATCAAATCCCATTTATCGAATCCTGGCTGCTGGGAGAGCATACCCAAGCTGCCGGATTCCAGCAAGGGGGTAACTTGCGTTATTCTGTCTCTCCACCCCAAAGCCCGCGTTGCTTTATTCCATATATCCACCGTAGATGACGTGGGAGTAAACCTAGGTCTATAACGAGTACCTCCATAAAGTGCTCTGAGATAGGAGCCAGGTAGCATATTATGTCGGTCCATTCTATAAGCGGGGTCCGAAACAGGTCGATGAACCCATTGATTTAGAACAACTAATTGGGAAGCCCAGTAATAAGACCTGATGTCAGGCAGGGCAATACCACCATCGTACCAGCTCTTTGTCAATTTAATACGAGCGATACGGGGGCACCCCGATCCCAGAGCAGGGCCCTAACTCGAGTCGATTAATTGGAAATACCGCGGAGGAACCGAGTAGGGCGTGTTCTGCAAAGCATACAAAAACCGGGGAGGGCCATCATTTTGTACAGGGCCGCTCTACCTAGCAATGTAAGGGGCAATGTTTTCCAGTGACGGATATCAGTTTTGAGACGAAGCAGGGGGGCAACAAGTTACGTTCGTAAAAGACAGAGGAGTCTGGCGTAACGTAGATTCCTAAATATTGAAAACCGTCCGTCACTATGTTGGCCTCACAACCCATCGGTAAAGCGGGGGACCCCACTCAACACATACACCACGGACTTGTCCCAGTTGATTGTATACCCGGAATATTTTTGAAATAAAGTGAAGATATGGAGGACATGTCGCAGTGAGAAAGAAGGTCTGGCCAGGTACAACAAAATATCGTCGGCGTAAAGGGAAATCCTATCGGACCAATCAGGCGCCCAGTTCAGTCCCCTAATACGCGGGTCTCCCCTTATCCAAATCGCCAGGGGCTCCAGGGCCAGGGCAAAGAGCAGGGGTGACAGCGGGCAACCCTGTCTCGTACCTCTCCCCAGGGCAAAGGATGCGGAGCGGGCACCATTAACAGAAATCCGTGCCAAGGGGTCAGTGTAAAGAAGACGCACCCAAGACCGGAATCGGCCCCGAAACCATACCGCTCAAGTGCGGCGAAAGAAACGTCCACTCCATCATATCAAAGGCCATTTTGGCGTCAAGGGACATAATAATGGTATCTTCTTGGATAGTAGCGGCCCTACCCAACACTCCATACAACCTTCGGAGATTCAATGCTGTATTTCTTGTGGGCATAAAGCCCGATTGGTCGGGGTGTATTAGTTTGAGAAGGCATGGAGAGAGGCGCCGTGCCAAGAGCTTGGCGAGGATCTTGACTTCCGGGTCCAATAAAGAAATGGGGCGATAGGAGCTACATTTCTCCGGGGGTTTACCCTTTTTATGGATCACTGCTATAGAGGCTAATCGTTGTGTAGCAGGCAGAACACCGTGAACTCGGCTCTCTTCAAACATTTTTATTAAGAAGGGGGCAATAGTAGTAGCATTGGATTTATATAATTCTATTGGAAGACCACTCGGGCCCATAGCTTTACCCGACTGTAGAGAGCCAATGGTCTTTGTAACCTCTTCAACTGTAAAATCAGCCTCCAGGTTCTCCACATCTTGAGCGTCCAAAGTAGGTAGCGGCAGGGTGGCCAGTAACTCTGCTGAGTCAGCCTGGGTGGATGACTGCCTGGATGTGTATACCTGCTCAAAGTATCTGGCAAAGGCCTCGGCTAGTTCAGTCCTGTCACTTATTACCTCTCCCTCCTGTCCCACTATCTGGGCCACCCATCTGTTCGCCAACTCCCTTTTATCCAGCCACGCCAACAATTTACTGGCTTTATCCCCACATCATAAATACGATGCTGGGTCGCTCGATACTGAATCTTAGCAGCCTCTTCAGCAACATCCCTGTATTCTTTTTGCTTAATGGATAATTTATGTGCCGTCTCTGGGGTATGGGAGGCCACCAGCTCGGCTTCAAGCGCGGATACCCCTGCTTCTAATTCCACCAACTGTTTGCGCCTCTCCTTCCTGTGACCAGCAACTGCCGCCACCCCCTCCCCCCGGACAACTACTTTATAAGCCTCCCAGAGTGTGACGTCTGACGCCACTGACCCATCATTTTCGGTAAAGTAATTCCGAGTAGTTTTAATCAATTGTTCTCTGATGGTTGGTATCCTGAGGTACCATGGATTAAGTACCATTTCATGCCTTGTAGGGGGACGCTGCCATAATATGTCACTATCGGGAGTGATCAGAGATACCTCTAGGGAGGAAAGATATACCCTCAAACATAGGAATCTGGGGGGCTCCACAGAAGATGTAGTCGATACGGGACAGGCTCCCATGTACCCCAGAGTGAAAGGTGTACTGCGAAGAGGTGGGGTTACAGGTTCTCCATACATCTATGAGGCCCATTGCCTCTAGAAAGTCTCCCAATAACTTCCCAGCCGACTCTCCCACCCTGGGCGGCAGCCGATCCACCTCCCCATTGAGTGCAGCATTACAATCGCCTCCCACCAAAACAGCACCGCCTGGCAAACTTAATAAATGTGGCCCTAGATCGGCCAGTGTAGTGGAATGTAGCCGGGCGGCACATAAAGAGAAGTTACGTTAAGGGTCTCCCTCCCACTGCCCAGAAACCGTCACAAATCTGCCCAAAGAGTCACGGGATACCGATTGTATTTGAAAGGGAGTGACTTTCGCATCAAGATACCAACTCCCTGGACCCCTTAGTAAACCCAGCATGTGCAACCAATTTATATCCCCACCTATTAAGGGCACAGTAGGAGGCACCCTGGATGTGCGTTTCCTGCAACAAAACCAGATCAGGGGCCTGTCGTTTCAAATATTGCAATACAATCCCCGTTTAATTCGGTCACCCAATCCATTAACATTCCAAGACAGTAATTTAAGGCGCTCCATTCGAGGGCCAGAACCCTTAACCTTACTCATTTAACCTGCAATAAAGGACACATATACACATTAGATCCCAAAAGACATACTGACCAATCTGTACACCCCTCCCCCAGCAGCAGAACAAAGGAATGAATACAACAGCAGTGCAATATGGAAATCAATGGGAAAAATATCCCTAAGCGCCAAGAAAGAAGTCTTGTGTAAACTTGTACTGAGCGACGATGCGAAAACTATAAAAACTCCCAATAACAAACCCTGGATCCCCCCACCCTGCCTCCCTGCAACGTGGACCTCGAACTGCCCACCCCCAATTTTGCAGAGCGCCTGTAAACCCCAAACAACTATACTATGGAGGGAGCGTCACTCAACCAAACAACCCCAGTAATGACCTGTTAGCCCCTTTAAAGCCATTGGAGAAGTCCCTGAAAGACAATGTTGTCGGAGCTTGGCACTTTAACCATACAAACAAAATACACATATCCCGACCCCTGGCCCATCATGAATCCACCGTACGACCTAGACGTCAACATCAGTCCCGACTGCCTCCAATCCCGTGGGGCCATATAAAAACAAATGGAGCAGCACCCCCCACCCAGAACTCACAAAAACTGGACCGTCACCCCAAAAAAGATGGTCAATACTCATCATAGCCGGTCTGCCCCAACATAGTTCCTGTGATCACTCACTCCCACTTCGTTCAGTTCGTTCTAGTTGATTGTCCTGCCCCTGCTCATGATTCGGAGATAATCGCCGGCGAGCCTTGGAGCCACGCCAACCTTCGAACCAGTCCCAAGCCTCATCAGGGTCAGAAAAACAACGCTTTTCCTCAGCGAGGATCCTCAATTTAGCCGGGAAAAGCATGGCGTACTTGAGGCCATGATCTCGGAGAGCTCTTTTAACTTCAAGGAAGGATCTGCGCCTCTGCTGCACTTTATAGGTAAAATCCGGAAAGAAGGTGATAGTGGCATTCTCATACTTGAGCGGCGGAGCCATCCTAGCTGTCTGGAGGATAGTGTCCCTATCGCGAAAATTAAATATCCTCGCCAGCAGGGGTCGTGGAGGAGCGCCAGGCTTCGGGGGCCCCCTGGCACACGATGTGCCCGCTCCACAGAGAAGTACTTTGAGAGAGACCGGGTTTTAGATGTTTCAATACTAATTCCTCCACAAACAAGTCAGCAGCCTGCCCTTCCGATTTTTCTGGAACCCCCAAAATGCGCACGTTGTTCCTTCTCGCGCCCTTCATAATCTTCCAGCCTCGTCTCAAAGTCCGATGCCTGAGCCTGCAGACGCTTGACTGTAATTTCAAGGGACTTAGTGGAAGTCTGGAGGGTTTTCACCGAGTCATCTGTGTCTTTGACCCTGTCCCCCATTTTGCGCAGGTCAGCACGGATGAGAGTGATCTCTGTCATGGCAGTGTCAATCTTCTGTTCCAACGCCGTGCGAACTCCCTGGATGGCTTCCATTACATCGACAAGGGACGGGCCCTCAGCTGACGCTCGGCTGTTTCGCCTCCATCTCAGATGATTTGTCGTCCGGTGCGTCAGTCTTGGAGTGGGCGAATTTTGACAATTTAAGCACACTGGATTGTCTGGAACCCTTATTAGTGGCCATAGTGCCAGAGGCACAGTTGTCCGTATTAATTCGGTGCAATGGTTGGGAAATGCAGACACCGGGGGAAAGGGAATTCACACCCACCGCAATCCGAACCCAGACAGCACCACTGCAAACACCCAGCACACAATGGGCCCGGTCGTGGAATCTGTGGTGGAGAAATGCAGCTAATGAATAAATCCGGGCCTCACACCATGCCTGCGCGCTTTGGGTGTAAAGAGGATCAGGCCAGCCACATCCCATTACACCAAACACCACCGGCAATCAAGGGCTGGATCTTCAGATAGTCATTAGTCCCAGTAAATCTCCTTTGCGGCAGGAAAGAACCAAAAGTCAAATGCCCCCACACTCTGCAACAATGGTGGGGGAGGGGCACCTTTCCGCTCCGTGATGGCAGTCCCACTGGGGGAAGCGGTCAAATCAATTCAACTCTCCATGCGATGCACAGGAAAGGGCCAGCAGTCAAATGCCCCCACACTCTGCAGCCATGATGGGGGAGGGGCACCGCACAGCTCCGTGATAGCAAGCACACCGGGGGATGTGGTCCGAGTCAGTTGATTTCCCCACACACAGTGCAGGCACGTATGTCCGATGGAGGGGGAAGAGCCCCACGTCTCCTCCAGCCCCGGGATCCAAGTGTTGGCCTGGGTAATGGCGTCTTCCCCAGCAGCCTACACGCTCACACCGGAGCCCACCCGGCGCCGCGTCACGTCCAGCAATCAGCTGTCACCAAACCGCGTCGGGGACACCGCTCACGTCGCAGCGATTCCCCGGCGCAAAGAACAGCCTCACCGAAGGCGAACGCCGCTCCGCACCCAAGGCCCGGCCGCGACCTCCGCATCAGTCAGCTCCGGGCTTCTTCACGGCCAGATCGTCCTCACGGCCGCGGTCCGGAGCTGCAGCAGTGTATCTTCGGTCCGGGAGCACCGATTTGCGGCAGCAAAGACCGGGGACTCCGCAGATCCTCAGCTACACAGTGCCGGTATGCAAACGGGTCGTACGGATGAGTGTACGGATTATCAGGGGTAATTAGAGCTCAGAGACCCGAAGCTTCAGCACATTACGGCCATTTTGGGTGCTGGCTAGCCACGCCTCAGCTTTTGACATTGTTGACCATGAACTTCTGATTCTGATTGACGGTGTCGGAGCTGCAGGCCTACAGGGCTCAGCATTACACTGGATCACCTCTTTCTTGAAAGACCGTTGTCAATCGGTCCTCCTGCCCCCTTCAGATCCACCAAGGTCCAACTCTCCTGTGAAGTACCCCAGGGGTCCTCTCTTTCCCCCCACCTCTTCAATCTTTACATACACCCCCTGGTACATGCTCTGGTAAAGATGAAGGTGGAGATCTACAACTATGCAGATGATATGCAATTGCTCTGTGCTATCGACAACTCGCCGAAAGCTGCGTTTCAAAATACACTACTATTCATCTGGGATTGGATGAATAGTAATCAGCTTAAACTGAATTCTGACAAGACGGAAATCGTCATTACCTGCACCAAGCCTGACTTGTGGAATCCTAGTTTCTGGCCAGTAATTATGGGCACCCCACCACAGTCCAATAGTTCAGTGAAGAGTCTCGGGGTCCTCATTGACAATAACTTGTCCATGAAACCCCAAGTAGGGTCCCTAATATCATCTTGCTTCCTGCAATTGCGTAAAATAAGAAAAATAGGTACATTTCTCACTTATGAAGCCCTCGTCCAGGTTATCATTGCATTAGTGATCTCCAGGCTAGATTATGCAAACTGTCGTTACCTGGTCTCCCTGAGGGTTGCAACCATAGGCTACAACTTGCACAAAATCAGGCAGCCAGGTTGATCTTTCATAAATCTAGGAAATGCCACATCAACCTCTTGATGAGGGATTTGCACTGGCTACCGGTGAAACTGCACACAGTATTCAAGACTGGTTGCATCATTTTTAAATCCCTACATGGCAACAGTCCTGTGTTCATTTTGTCTCGTTTCCAAAAATGCACACCTAGCCGCAATGTAACATCCTCTCATCTGAATCTTCTCACCATCCCCTACTTTAAAAAGAAGATACTCAGTGGCTCTAGGTTTTCCGTACTCACCCCCCCAAATATGGAACTCTCTGCCATTAGAAATCAGGATGACACCTTGTTATATCAGATTTGGACAGCTCTTAAAAACATGGCTATTTAAATAGGCATACTGCTAAAACTGCGGGCATTCTGTGGTGGTTCTGTTATTCCAGTGCCAAGAACCAGTTTGGTGTATGTGTGCTTTATAAATGTCAATAATATAACACATAACATAACCCTCGCCTACAGACCCCCAGGGCCATGGCCCGGCTTCTGCGATGCAATTACTGAATTCATTGCCCCACTAGCCATTGACCCCAAGCACTACATCTTCCTTGGAGACCTCAACTTCCACCTCGACGGCCTCAAAGATGCTAACTCCGCCAACCTCCTGGAAAGCATGAGGAACATCGACCTCATCCAACTGGTCACCAACCCCACACAGCGCAGGACACACGCTTGACCCCATCTTCACTGCCAGTGACAGAGTCGAGTACAGTCATGTCACCAAACTCACTTGGACCGACCACACCATTGTTCACTTCTTCATCGCAGGATTTCCATGCACCACCATCAGGCCCTCCCAGCTCCGTCCACTGCTGCTCAAAAAAGTGACAGAGATCCAGTGGACAGATGCCCTTAACACCACCCAGCTGACTCCTCAACCAACCTGGAAGAGCCCGTCCAGAACTTCTCTGCCTGGATCACCAACTGCACCGACAGAGTCGCACCTATCAAGCCAGCCAAGAGCAGGAGATCTACCAAACAGGCCAGTTGGTATACACCAGAACGCAGAACTTTGAAACACAAATGCAAATGACTAGAAAGAAGATGGCGTACCAGCAGAGTGGTATGGGATATGCCCAGACGTGGGTCCCCTGTTCGCTGTGCCACTGGATTCAAGCTAGCCTGGCTGATGAGGGGTGATACACGAAACCAGTCCCAGGATGCTTGTTTCCGGTCCAGGGAGGACCTGTCCTGGCAGTTCGGGCTGGACTGTTCCCACGAGGAACAGGGTCAAGACTGATTTGCATATGGCTGGGCCCAAACTAGGGTGGCATAGAGAACAAAAGAACGATGGATTAAACCCAGATCTCTTGACTGGTGGTGAGTGATTGAATAGTTTCAGCACTGCGTCCATCATCTTGTTGTGTTTGCTGGCACCAGCAGGGATCCCACATAATGATCCACCTTCCAAGTCAGCCCTCAACAAATACCACAAATGCTTTAAAGACATAAAAAGAGGTACCCTGGCAGACTGCATCGAAGCAAGCTCCAACCACAGCAAGGAACTCTTCAGCATGGTCAGAGAGTTCTCCTGCCTGTCAGCCACTGAGAACATGATCTCCCCTTCCCAGGAACTCTGTAACACCCTGGCAGACTATTTCTACAACAAGATATCCACCATCTACAGTAACTTCAAACCCCAATCCACCGACCTTTACAACCTCCTCGCACCAACAGACCCACAACCACTTGCTCACCGCATGGGAACAGCTCACCACACAGAACCCCATTGCCATCGTGAACTTCCTCCACTCTGGAGCACCCACGGACCCCTGCCCCCATCACTTCTTCAACCTCGGGAACAAGGAAATCAGCTGCATACTCATCTTCATTCTCGACACATCCATCACCACGCCCACCTTCCCCAACGGATGTAATCAAGCAGAGGTCAGACCCCTCCTTAAGAAACACTCCGCCGACCCCAGCAAACTCAAGAACTACTGCCCTGTCTTGCTGCTTCCCTTCCCTGCCAAAGTCCTTGAGAAGGCCATCAGCCGCCAGCTCACTGAACACCTTGAGAGAAACAATTTCCTGGACGCCACTCAATCCGGTTTCTGCGCCAACCAAAGCACTGAGAATGCCCTGTTTGCTGCCACCAATGACATCAGAGCCCTCCTCGACTGGGGTGAAACAGCGGCCCTGATCCTCCTCGACCTCTCAGCAGCGTTCAATACCGGATCCCAACACACACTCATCAACAGTCTCCACCACATTGGGATCCAGGGAGACCCCCTTAAATGGATCGCATCCTTCCTCACAGGACGAACCCAGAGAGTCCGTCTACCACCCTTCACCTTGGAACCTAAGAGCACCATCTGCGGCGTCCCTCAAGGTTCATCCCTCAGTCCCACCTTGTTCAATACTTACATGACGCCCCTGGCTGACATTGTCAGAACCCATGGTCTCAACATCATATCCTACGCAGACGACATCCAGCTCACCCTCTCGCTCTCCGAAGACCCCACCACCACTAGGACCAACTTCCACAACTGCATGACGAGTGTCGACGACTGGATGAAGATTAACTGCCTGAAACTCAACACGGACAAGACAGAAGTATTGATTATTGGGAACAACACTTCCCAATGGACGACACCTGGTGGCCTTCAAACTTGGACCCACAGTGACAGACCACACCCGCAACCTTAGCATCATCCTGGACAGCAAACTCACCATGAGATGCCAGATCAACGCAGTCTCCTCTGCCTGCTTCCACATCCTCCGCATGCTCCGAAAGATCTTCAGATGGTTCCCCGTCAGCACCAGGAAAACCATCACTCAAGCCCTAGTCACCAGCCAGCTGGACTACGGCAACCTGCTCTACTCAGTTATCACCACCCAACTCTATAGGGGAGGACGATCCTTCTCCTACCTCACCGACGAGTCCTGTAACGACCTTCCCCATCACCTTTGAATATCATCCTCTCTCCTGGAATTTAGAAAGGGACTCGAGACCTGGTTTTTCGACTGATCCCAGCAAGAACCTAGCACTTGGATACCTTTGTGGGTGATAATCCATGCTATACAAATCTGAGTTGATTGATCCTATTAAAGTCATTTTTCCATCACACAAAATTCCCAAAAATATGCTTTCCTAACTACTGTAATATATTTTGAAATATTTGTGCAGTTATTTTACAAACTATTTAAATGTGTATTAGAAAAAAAAACCTGACAACCTAAAACGTTTCACTTCATACTCATTGTACAGCACATTTCACTTTACAAAATCCTCCAACTTTGCAGTTGGAGAAAGAAAAGTAAACACCAACTTACAGGATAACATGAGCAGCAAATTGTGAGAAGACATAAGCTGACATTTGACCTCTGTCTTTGGATGCAAAGCAAATGTGACAAGATATAAACATAATTTTAAGACATCTTTATTGCTCACTTTATGAAAGAACAAAACACCTGTTCTTTGTCAGCTTGCCAGAACTGGCCAGTAGGCCCCAAAAATAGCTCGTCCTGATAAAATCTGACTCTTCATAGCGAGTGGGCAAGTAGATTTCTCAAGGGCTGATATGTGAATGTTTTGAACCAGTGGCGGCTCTGGAAAAGGCACACCGTTAATTTCCTCAACAAATTTTGTCTGTTTTCTCTGCTTCAATTTGTAATAGAATTTCAAATGGTAATTTAATAAATCTTATAGCCATGACAGTGCAAGTAAATACACCTCCTATTATTTCCCACTCTTTGGACTCTTTTTCTGAGTCTGACACTATTTATGGCAATGATCCAATGGAAAATGAAGTTAAAAATGATGCACAACAAAGAACTAATTAACTCTTTCAATAACTCTGTTCTGCTAACTCAATTAGATATGCTCTCAGCTGCTGCAAACACCCACTACTTGCCCTAGCTCCAAGAAAAAGATTCTCCTACGTTCTGTACGGACCAACGTATCATTATCCTAATGGATGAAGATCTAACCCTGCCATCGTATCCTATTCTAACTGCAATGGGAGCTATCATTTCCCCGTTAATCAAAATGTCTGATAACTTAGTAAATCAATCTTTTTTGTTATTGGAGCAAGTACTACTATTAAAAAGTATAAACACAGAATTAACAACACTTCATGAATATTCAAAACCAATAACATCAATTGAACTGATGTTAAATATTTTTGGGGCTAGCTTTTTAAATCTGTCACGGATCGATGATATCATTGATCTACTACAACTACTCCCAAGTAAAGTTGGTATATCAATAACTATATCAAGGGACTTGATCTTGAATTAAAATAAAGTGAATACTAACAACAAACCGTCAGATAGCATTAATCATTCAATAACAGGCCCAGAACCTAATCACAGGGGATGGCATTTACAGAGGAGGAATCAATATTTGCTTACAATTAACAAAAAAGGGATACTTTACCTCAAGCAGAACTCTTAACTACTAATCAAAATAAAGACTGTAAAATATTCATTAACAAAAATGAGGAATCAAATCATGAATTCCAACCTTTTATAAGTAAACGCCGATGGAAGACATTAAGTAAGTTAAACAAAGTTAAACAAAATCATGTTCCAGAAAAAGTTCCAGAAATAGCAAATATTAGAGTCAAATACTCAGAAATGTTTTCCTATATTTAATAATACAGAATCAAATGTAAAAAAATCAATAAAGTCAACATATAGTAGATAATGTTAAGTCAGAACATAATGTTAGCACACATATTGTGTTCATGGCTGTAAAGAAGGAGTCAATTCCACCACTAACAGTCCCACAACATCTTGTCCAAAACAACAACAGAGCAAAGTTAATGGCAAGTGGTTGCTAACATAATACGTGCACCAACAAATGTGGAGAGTAAGCTATTAATGAATCAGTCACCTGTACATCTATCATCCTCTCCAACTCAAGTAGTGAAAGCATAGTAGAAGGCTTCTCATTACCTGGTAAAGCTCGCTCGGTTTCTACCAAAGCTGCAAAGTAAAAACAAAAAAAATATTGTCCCTTAACAAGCATCGCCTATAAGTAACCATGCCAACTTAATGACAACTGCTAGACCTGACAGAGTCAATTCTTCTCGAATTAAAATTGATACTCTGATCACTTTGGGAATATAAGCAAGTAGGCCGTTTTCTTCAAGAGCTGTGAACAGCTTCAAGAGCAGGTCTACAAAAACTAGCGACAAGTTAGAAAGCACTGAGTTGGACGTATGCCCAACATATAACCCACAGGGTACAGGGTCAAGACTGATTTGCATATAGCTGGGTTCAAACTGGAATGGCATGGTGAGCAAAAAAAAGATGGATTTAGGCCCAGATCTCTGTACTGGGGTGAATGTATGACATTGTTCTGCATTCTGTCCATCAATTGTTGTTTTTGCATTTGTCACCCCGGGTGGGACGGGTATGCCCAGACGTGGGTCCCGTGCTCTCCATGCCACTGGAGTGGAGCTATCCTGGCTGATGAGGGGTGAAACCCCGAAACCGGTCCTAGGATGCTTGTTTCCAGTCCATGGAGGACCTGGCCTGGTAGTTCGGGCTGGACTGTTCCCATTGGGCACAGAGTCAAGACTGATTT
Source organism: Calotriton arnoldi (assembly GCA_963921515.1). Lineage (NCBI taxonomy): Eukaryota > Metazoa > Chordata > Amphibia > Caudata > Salamandridae > Calotriton > Calotriton arnoldi. Next base: position 1,164,320 of record CAWUFW010003385.1, read on the forward strand.
GCATATGTCTGGGTTCAAACTGGAATGGCATGGTGAGCAAAACACCGATGGATTTAGGCCCAGATCTCTGTACAGGGGTGAATGTATGACATTGTTCTGCATTCTGCCCATCAGTTGTTGTTTTTGCATTTGTCACCCCAACATATAACCCAACATACAAATCTGAAGGATGCCATGAAGCTTTGAATCATCAAAATATATTGAAACTATTGAGACACTTTCCTGAATTGAGTAACATTAACTGTAGTGAGTTACATAGTGTGAGGTTGATACAAAATAATAATTCTAATGAAGAAATCACCTGTAGTGGGCATCAGAATCTTATCTATCAAAAATTTGGGTCCGGGGGAAAGATTTGCCTGCATGAGGAATTGTAAGTCTCCAAGTTGAGAATTTGAAATGGCATTAGGACTGGTAGATCATTGATGAGAATAATCTTCTTGTTACATCATTGTGGGATAAAATTAGTCATTTTGAGGTCCCGGAGCTCTTCAGATATAACAAACTTGATAACTTGAAAATTATCATCAGCAAAGATTCTCCTATTCCAGGTTATGTTTTTAATCAGAAACATTTAGAAAAACTTCCTGCAAGCGATTCAAGTAGCAATATATGGGTTACCCACCCATCTAATTTCCTTTCTTGCAATGTTCCTGACTTCAGACAAAGCTATGTTATGTTAATTTTTATTTATTGAGCGCACAATCACCAATGGCTTCTTAGCCCTGTGGAGTGAATTGCTGACAAAGTAAGCACCAATTAATGACCAGGAATGGCTTGTTTAAAGATCTGTTTTTAATCCATTATTAAAGGAAATATGTTTAGTTTGCAGCTCAAGAGAGAAAGGAAGTGTTTTCCAAATGGATGGAGCCATTTACGAAAAGCTGCGGCCTCCCATTCCCACTTTCTTATATCTAGGGACAGATAGCAAAGACGCAGAAGAAAAGAGAAGTTCCCATATTGGACAGTACTTTGTTAACTTTTTCCTTAAAAATTGAGGTACTACTCCTATTAAAGCTTTAAAAGTGAGGCAGAAGATCTTAAATTTGATAATAAATTCCACAGGCAGCCAATGAAGTTCCCTGAGCAGGGGTGACGTACAATAATACCTTGGTTCCTTTTAGATTAATCTAGCTGCAAAATTCTGCACTGTTTGAAGTCTGTAAATCATCTTTTTTTGGAAGGCTGAATATTGGGAATAATCATAATCTAATTTAGATATACCTAGGGCTAGAATAACAATTTTTAATTCTTCTCTAGAGAGAAACATAGCTATCTTTTTTATCAATGCTAGTACACACAAAGAAATCACAGCACACAGTGGTAGTTTTAAGGTCAGGTCACCATCAATGATGACTCCCAGGCTTTTGGCTAGGTGCTTTGGTCTCAGAGCCTATCCGAACTCCGGAGGCCAATATTACTTTCTCCTATCATATTCTCTAAAGAGTGACACTGCTTCAAGAAGCCATATTCTTCACTTCTGCCTAGGGCACTTCCATTCTCGACCAGCCTATTAATTCTCTCCTTGGAAAAAGTTAGTCAGCGCTTGCCAAGCTAGAAGAGGTCCCACTGTAGAAAAGGGAAAACTCCTTTTCTAGAGTGGTGAGAAGTCATTGGGGCATGCGTAAGGGAGGAATGCTAGAGTGTGTTTACTTCCATTAATACCCAATTCCCTCCATAGAAGCAAAGACACCAGAGCAGTATTTCAGATTGGTACAGGAATTACCGTGGGCACCAAAGAGGAATACTCGTTGAGTCTTGAACATCTACAAAACCTTTGTTCTTTATTATGTCAAAATCAGAACCATCAATAGCCAACACGTGTTTCGTAAGACCCATCGCCTTGAACTTTTTCAGGGCTAGGATAACATATGATATGCATAATACATTCCATTGTTCCAAATTATCACGATGGTTTCACCATCGCTAAATTCACATGGTGTTAGGTTTTTCAATAATTAATATATGTACTGCATGCAACCTCTGTGCACGATTCATTTGGTAGGGATATTAATAGAAACAAAGATAACACTCCTGAATATATTAGATTCGGCATGCATTTATATCATGATAGAAGTCAGTTGAGGTGATATGTGAGTAGTCTCACTTGAGCAATAAAAGCCAAATATACCAGAATATATCAAATTATATACCGAAGGGACCGAGGGAAAGGATCCAAGAGGGGGTGAAAGTTGAATTTAACTATCCGAATCCAAAACGTGACATGCCAGTTTATACCATGGCCGTAAGTAAAATAAAACATATCTGAAAATAGACTATTCAATAGCAAGTATCCTTAGTGCGTCGAAAATGAAGACAGCAAACTGCAAAATTAAAACATCATATATGTATTATCAATTACCAGATGCTACTTCAAAGTCATAAGCTACCATAACATATAAGTGCCCATGTACCATATGTGCAATATCACATCCATAAACCCAACAACCAGTGATAAAACATTGCACCCATTGGAACAGTCATAATGTGTTCAAACCCACTATTCATTTTTGCATCCTAGCGAAGGAACGCACTTTTATCATACCAGAGTCACCGTAAAGTTTTGTTGTGTCCAGCCATTGTGTCACTGAAAGAGCACAAAATAAGAAATATCTATTTTTTTTAAAGAAGTTGTCCCCAGGCAAAGTGCACTCCTCAAACAAGGACATTTTTATACACTAAGACTGAGTACGATAAGTTACACAAACAAAGCAGCAAGCGTCTCATGCCTGACGTGTTTCGGAATCCATGTAAGTTGCTCTGGCAAGAAAAAGAAATTTCTGGCACATACAAACTATGCAAACTCACAAGGGTAATATTAGACTACCGATTCCATAATTCTTAGCATATGCTTTTGCTCACCTGAGGACAATGATGTGTGTTACAAAGAGGGAAAGAATCGGCAGGTAATGCTTGTTGTGTGCTGCTCGTTCTGCCTTTGAGAAAGGAAATGGATTCCGAAACGCATCAGGCATGAGATACTTGCTGCTTTGTTTGTTCAACTTACCGAACATATTGTAGGTGAGGGAGGGCAATCGTTCTGCGCCAGGCTCCCAACACAGTCCAGGGTATAGAGTCCCCTTGAGTCTGCCCGACCGGCAGCACCCACTACCAGGGAGCAGAAGCATAGGGCAAGCCAAATAGCCAAGGCAGTCAACCATGCTCCAAGTGTCCACAGCTGTAGGAGCAGTCAGGCGGGGCCAACCACAAGTCTATGCAAGTGGAAGTACGGGAGCCCCCAGGATAATTGACCACGGGGAAGCCGTAGAGGAGCTCATGCAGCAGCTACAAACCAGAATCAATCAATCAATCAATCAGGTGTTTGTTAAAGCGCGACTACTCACCCGTAAGGGTCTCAAGGCGCTAGGGGTGGGGGGGGGGGGGGTGAGCAGGTTCCATTCCATCAAGGAGGGGGTCTGTCGAAGAGCCAGGTTTTGAGGTTTCTTGCGAAGATGGGGAGCGATGTTGTCTGTCTGAGGTGGAGCGGAAGGACGTTCCATGCTTTGGCCGCGAGGAAGGAGAAGGAGCGGCGTCCGTATCTGGTCTTTCTGGTGCGGGGGACCACGGCATAGGAGAGCTGGGCTGATCGTAGGGTCCTTTGGGGTGCGTGGAATTTGAGTCAGCTGTTCAGGTATGCTGGTCCGGTGCCATGGAGGGCCTTGTGTGCGTGGGTGAGCATCTTGAAGGTGATTCTCGCGTCGACGGGGAGCCAGTGGAGTGTGCGCAGGTGCTGGGAGATGTGGCAGTGTTTTGGCAGGTTGAGGACCAGTCTTGCGGCGGCGTTCTGGATGTTCTGTAGCTTGTGGGTGAGGTTTTTGTTTATTCCGGCGTAGAGTGCGTTGCCGTAGTCGAGTCTGCTGGTGATCAGGGCGTGAGTGACGGTCTTTCGGTGTTCGAGGGGGATCCATTTGAAGGTCTTACGAAGGAGGCGGAGGGTGTGGAAGCAGGAAGACGAGACGGAGTTGATCTGGCGGTCCATTTTGAGCTCGGAGTCCAGGATGATTCCCAGGTTGCGTGCGTGGTCCGTGGGGGTTGGCGGGTTTCCGAGGGCGGGGGGCCACCAGGTGTCGCTCCAGGCGTCTGGGTTTGGGCCCATGATGAGTACTTCTGTTTTGTTGGTGTTTAGTTGTAGGCAGCTGTTTTTCATCCATTTGGCGACGGCTTCCATGCCTTCTCGAAAGTTGCGTCTGGCGGTGTTGGGCTCGTTGGATAGGGAGAGGATGAGTTGGGTGTCGTCTGCGTATGACACGATGTTGAGTCCGTAGGTTCTGACGATGGGGGCGAGTGGAGCCATGTAGAAGTTGAAGAGCGTCGGGCTGAGGGAGGAGCCCTGGGGGACTCCGCAGGTGGTAGGTGTGGGGTCCGAGAGGAAAGGGGGGAGTCTGACCCGCTGCGTCCTGCCGGAGAGGAAGGAGCGGATCCAGTCGAGGGCCTTGTCCTGGATTCCTGCGTCGTAGAGTCTGCGTATTAGAATAACAGCCCGAGTCACAGTAGCAGTGTATTATTCATCTCCTGTCTCCACAAGTTAGTGCCAGAGGAAGATGAGGAATGAGTAGCTGAAGGTCCGCACAGGTCCTCGCCGCCACTTGCTCTGGCCAGGATTCAGACAGTCGCAACTATCCAGCTGCCCTTGTTAATCAACAGTCCAGAGCCCCCACACACTGAGTGAGCCCCCAAGCTGACTTGAGGCCTACACACCCCTAAGGCACGCCCGCACCAGTCACCCTAAGTGGGGAACCTTCGGGCTTTGGCGTCTGCATCTTTGGCGTCTGCCATAGAGCTGTCTCCAGCAAATGCAGCCTTTAGTTCATCCCGCAGCCGACTGCTGTGAGGCCCCATCAGGGATTCTCTGTATGCCCCACATCAACTAGGCAGTCAGACTCATTCTACGGAGGCCATAATTTCTGCTGTCCTCAGGGCCCCTTCTGTATCTCCTTACAACAACAGCCAGGGCCGTCAGAACGCCACTTCTGATTAAAAAATATGCGTTCCCCAAGACTGCTACCGCAGCTCCACCAGGCGAGTGCCCAGTGCTCCCAGCCCCATCCCAGTCCTCCTCTGTTCGCCCCAAGGCCCCCAGCGTGTTCTCAGCACACCCGGGGGCTGTCCCCACATGGCCCCTGGTGCATAATTTGCATAAAGTTACTTAGCAAATATAAATACTTATTGGCACATTTATTTGTGATCAACCCAATTAGGAGATATTGTTGTTCTCCTTTTAGGTAACCGTTGGACAAAATCTATAACTATACTACCCCATTCTATTCTCACATAAGTTTGTTCCACATACAAAGAGTTATTCTCAACAATAAATATGTTAGATTAGTCCTCCTGAAATATTCTAACTCATGGCCACTATTGAGACCTTCTTCCATCCCCCATAATTCAAGATCCACATAGCGCCAGCCCTACAGAGGGCAAGTTATTTATTACCATGCCTGGGTTTCAGAGGAGTGTGGTGTATTTAATGCAATCTGATATGTTTACAACTATGCATGTTACATACATTGAAGTGAGTAACTAAAGAGTATCCCCCATCCTTATTTTTTATCGCTCATATGTTTTCTATGATGCGTTCTCTCAATGACCTGAGAGTCCTCCCTGGACTGGAAACAAGCATCCTGGGATCCTGACGAGGGCATCACCCCTCATCAGCCAGGCTAGCTTGAATCCAGTGACACAGTGAGCCCGGGGCCCACGTCTGGGCATAACCGGCGCACTTAGGGCGAGAAAGCAAAAGACACACAAGTCCCAGGATGCTTGTTTCTGGTCCAGGGAGGACCTTGCTTGGCCGTTCGGGCTGGACTGTTCCCATGAGGAATAGGGTCAAGACTGATTTGCATTTGGCTGGGTCCAAACTGGGGTGGCGCAGTGGGCAAAAGAACAATGGATTTAACCCAGATCTCTTGACTGGGGGAGAATGTTTGAATCATTCAGCATTCCATCCATCAATTGTTGCAGTTACATTTTTTGCCCTAAGTGGGACGGGTATGCCCAGACGTGGGTTCCTTGCTCACTGTACCACTGGATTCAAGCTAGCCTGGCTGATGAGGGGTGACATACCCCGAAACAGGTCCCAAGATGCTTGTTTCCGGTCCAGGGAGAACCTGGCTTGGCAGTTCGGGCTGGACTGTTCCCATGAGGAATAGAGACAAGACTGATTTGCATATGGCTGGGTCCAAACTGGGGTGGCGCAGTGGGCAAAAGAACGATGGGTTTAACCCAGATCTCTTGACTGGGGGAGAATGTTTGAATCATTCAGCAGTCCGTCCATCAATTGTTGCAGTTACACTTTTCGCCCTAAGTGGGACGGGTATGCCCAGACGTGGGTCCCTTGCTCACTGTGCCACTGGATTCAAGCTAGCCTGGCTGATGATGGGTGACATACCCCGAAACCGGTCCCAGGATGCTTGTTTCAGGTCCAGGGAGGACCTGGCTTGGCAGTTCAGGCTGGACTGTTCCCATGAGAAATAGGGTCAAGACTGATTTGCATATGGCTGGGTCCAAACTGGGGTGGTGCAGTGGGCAAAAGAACGATGGATTTAACCCAGATCTCTTGACTGGGGGAGAATGTTTGAATCATATAGCATTCCGTCCATCAATTGTTGCAGTTACACTTTTTGCCCTAAGTGGGATGGGTATGCCCAGACGTGGGTCCCTTGCTCAATGTTCCACTGGATTCAAGCTAGCCTGGCTGATGATGGGTGACATATCCCGAAACCGGTCCCAGGATGCATGTTTCAGGTCCAGGGAGGACCTGGCTTGGCAGTTCAGGCTGGACTGTTCCCATGAGGGATAGGGTCAAGACTGATTTGCATATGGCTGGATCCAAACTGGGGTGGCGCTGTGGGCAAAAGAACGATGGATTTAACCCAGATCTCTTGACTGGGGGAGGGTGTTTGAATCATTAAGCATTCTGTCCATCAATTGTTGCAGTTACACTAGTGGGCCTGCAGCACTGATTGTGGCACCCACTTCTGTAGCCCATAAACATGGCTCAGGCCTGCCATTGCAGAGCCTGTGTGTGCAGATTTAAACTGCATTTCGACCTGGCAAGTTAACCTACTTGCCAGGCACAAACCTTCCTTTTTAGCACATGTACGTCTCCTCTAAGGTAAGCCCTAGGTAGCCCCCTGGGCAGGGTGCATTATATTTAAAAAGTAGGACATGTACTTATAAGGTTTACATGTCCTGGCAGGGAAATACTCTTAAATTCGTTTTTCACTACTGCATGACCGATCTCTCCCATAGGTTAACATTAGGATTACCGTAAACACCTTTTAAGTGTAATTTCCAATTGGGAGCAAATAGAAATTTGGGGTTTGGTGTCTCTGGACTCACAATTTAAAATCACAACTTATGGTGAAGTGTGATTTTAAATTGTAAGCCTAAAAATACCACTTTAAAAAAGTTGGCATTTTCTTACTTTAACCATCCTGTGCCTCTGCTTTTCTCTGAATACACATTGAATTGAACGAGGATTTATAGAGCGCATGGTTACCCGGGAGCATCCCAGCGCTAGCGGGCGTTAAAGTGGTAAAAACAAAAGGGGTTATGGAAATAGCCAAGTTTTCAGCTGTTTACAAAAGCTAAGATGGTTCGCTTCGCTTCGAAGATGGAGTGGAAGGGTATTCCACAACCTAGAGGCGTTGTATGAAAAAAGCCTACCTCCCTTTCTCGCTTTATGAATTCTCGGAATTTTCGCCAAGTGAAGAGAGTTAGAACGGAGGTGTCTAGGAGCTTTATACGAATAGATCAGATCCCTGATAATGGGAGGTCCTTCCCCTTTCAAAGATTTGTGGGCCACACAAAGAGCTTTAAAGTGTATCCTCTCCTGGACAGGAAGCCAATGCAGAGAGCGCAATGCAGGTTGCGCCGAGCATCGCCGGCTAGTGCCGGTAAGCAGTCTTGCTGCAAAGTTCTGAACAATCTGAAGTCGCCCAATCACTGCCTTGGGGGCCCCCAGATAGAGAGCATTGCCAAAATCAATCCTAGAAAGGATCAGGGCTTGAATCACTAGTTTTTTTGCTGAGTGAGGCAACACAGACAAAATTTTACGAATCATTTTTAGCAGACCGTAGCAGGAGGCGACCGTCTTCCTAGCTTGGGTTTTGAAGGACACATCTGGGTTGAGTGACAGCTGGGCTTTGTGCATTCCCTCTAGACAGTCACACAAAGGGAGAAGGGGTGTGACATTTGCATCCTGACGGCCCATCTCCAGGCTGATCGATCTTCCTGAGGTAGATTGGGAGGGAGGAGCTGACCGTTGCACCTGAATAGGACTGTGCCTGTCCCAACACAAAGAGCTGCATAGCCCCTGTAGTGTTTCTGGAGCCAGGGCAGGAAAGGCAGGGACTTTGTGATCTTCAAATGCCTCTTTGGTCACTCCTCCACTTCACAGGCACATTTGGATATAAGAAGTGGACCCCTGACACCACCAAATCAGAACTTTGCTGGAACCAAGGACATCCTGCCTGGAAGAAGAGCTGCTGTGCTGTAGGGTGAACTGCCACTCTGCTAACTGCATTGCTGTGTTGACATGCTGCCTCCTGATTGCTGTATTGTAGGAGGGACTGCCACTTTGCTACCTGCTCTGCTTTGTTGGCCTGCTGCTTCTTGCCTGGGAGTGAGAAGGATGAACCTGTTCTCTTCATCCTTGAACCCACATTTTTCCAAGGGCCTTCTGGCTTGGCTCCTGTTTTCTGAAGTCTCAGCGGCACAGAAGACTTTTTACAACTCTGCTGGCACTGCTGGACTCTGCCATCTGTGAGTCCTACCCTTGCCTGAGGTGCCCAGGGCCGGACTGGCCGTAGCGGGCACCGGGTGTTTCCCCGGTGGGCCGCCAGGGCGGTGGCCGGTTTTAGGCTCCTGGGGGGTGTTTTTGTTACAGGGGGCCGGCAATATCGGCCCCCTGTAACAAAATCAACTGAAACCGGCCCTAGGACACAGCTCGGCTGCACCCCCCTCCCCCCCCCCCCAGCCGAGCAGTGTGCCAGGGACGGTTTCGGTTCCCAGTCCGGCCCTGGAGGTGCCCCCTCCAATCCTGGGCTTCAGAAGTGGGTTCTGCAGCTGTTTCCTTCACAAATGGACGCAGTGGCCTCTTTGCGCCGATCAGAACTGATGCAGTGTTCTCCGATGCAGTGCTGATGCGAGGCCCGATGACGATGCAGCACCGATCCTTCGGCACCGTCTACGTGGCTTGCCGACGACTTGTTGCCTGCATTTCCACAGAGTTCAACAGCAACACAGCAACCCGACGTCGTGGAAAAGATCGATGCATCATTCCCTCAGTGTCAACGCTTTGCTCCATACAAGAGGACCCTGCATGAGTTCTGTAGCTAGCCTGCCCTCCATCGCGGTCAGTCTGAACTTTGGATTTGCACCAGTCCCTCACGACCTCAAGTAACCTTTTGACCGATAGTTACTTCTAAGCACCGTTTTTGCATTTAATCTTTAAAAATTCTTATCTCAAGTTCTACTTCATTTTATTTCTTTATTGGCATTTCAACAAATAGCATTACGTATTGTTACACAATTCCGACTCTGCAATGATATCCCACCAACTGCAGCAAGAGAGCAATAATCATCGGTTACCATTAAGCCAACAAATACTATACAACTTCAATCCCAAATCTCTCCCCCGTCCTCCCTCCCCCCAAAACTTTCAGCCATCGGCTAGCTCGTCGTTGTAGGAGAAATGTCAACTGTGTCTATTGGTCGCTAGTGGGGAAACCCGACATGGGATGGTCATCGTGGTTGTTCTAACCATAATCACTGCGCCTAAGCGCTCTGGTACCTCACTCAGTGTGGTCTGCGCCTCCTTATGCATTGGGAAGTCATCCAGAAGTACTATTCTCCATGTGCTCGGCCAGGGCCTGCATCATGGCTCCCCAGGAGAGTACTGCAACTTTCTCATCACTGTGTGCCTTATTCATATGCGCTTTCTCCGCTTCTGCCCATTCTAACAAATCCCTTCTCCAGTCTCGCAACCGGGGATGTCAAGTTCTACTTATTGGATTTTTGTTGTTTTAGCCTTGTTTTACTCAGATAAATATTCTCTATTTTTCTAAACTTGTGTGGAGTCCTTTTGTGGTTTTTTCACTGTGTTACTGAAATTAAAGTGTTGCACAAATACTTTACACATTGCCTCTTAAGTTAACCCTGACTGCTCTGTGCCAAGCTTCTAGAGGGTGAGCACAGGTTAATTTAGATTGTGTATCTTACTTACCCTGACTAGAACTGCGGCTCCTGCTTGGACAAGGTGTATACTCTGCCAACCAGAAACCTCAATTTCTAACATATATATTCTATGCTAATCTGTTATGCTTCCGTACAAGATTTGTACAAGAGTTGACCGTTTTGTGCTCTGGTGTGGACTAATAAGTTTACTTCCTGACAATTGAATATTGTTTTGCAATTGTTCCAGTCTCTACCTATTATTATTGAAGTTGAAACACATTTAAATAATAACATGATTACGTATTTTCACATTGGAGACTAAAAAGCTTTTCTTTTTTAATCAAATGATAGTGAGTAACTAAAAATTACTGCAGAAGTTGGAACTATGGTGTAATGTTGGTGCCGTGTGTTGTGAGTGTTTTTGTATTTGTGTGGTACAGTTTAAATGGTCAGTGCCTTTTTTTGTTATTGTCTTTCCATTGACCAAAATAAATCCCATTTTTAGGTCTGTCTTAGAGACAGTTTTAGCTGTTTAATACAGACCTTTTTAAATAAGGAAATGTAATATATACTAATAATAATAACAATAACAGAAAGCATCTTTGGGTCTCCCTTCTTCAGATAGTGCTCTGCTGGAATGTCATTCACATTTTTGATCAGTCCACAGGACAGTGGGCAAGCCTCCTTCAACTACTGACTTTTTAGTAAGTGTTGTTCATCCTACAAGACGGTCATTTGTTAATTAAAGTCACGTTGAGTGACAGTATTTTGCATGTTTACCTTTGTACTCTGCACCTAGAAGAGTCACAAAAGAAAAGGGGAAGGATTCCACCTTTATTTTTTATGTAGTAACAGATGCTAAACACATGCTTTATTACTATTAATATTGCAAAGAAAGTACAAAAGGATTACGAAGGCAATATAATATTCAGGTTATAAACATAAAACATGTTAAAATCTTTTATTTCACAACGAGATAACGTAGCATCATCATTTAACGCACAACAACTAGTGAATTATATGGCAAACATCTGGAAATCATTCAGTGCAGTAAGTAGTACATCATTAATCACTATTATCTTTCTGAGACTGGCCCCAGATTGCCTCATATATTCTTACTGTATTAATTCTCATGCGATAGAAAAATTCAGACTGCCCCACTCTGTTCAATTACCTCAAGCAATCCACAATAGGTGGATAAAAGATACTTTTCCAATTTGTTGTGCTCAAGGAACATGCTTCAAACATGGTTATGAAAATAAATTTCTGTATCACTACAGATGCTTAACAGGACCAATTCAGAAATCCTAGTAGGGCCGTTTAACAATTTAGCTTAACGGAGCTTCCAGGTTCTTGACTCGGGTAGCGACATATAAATTGACAATAAGATTTCAAATCCGGACAACGCTAAAACCTGTGGGGCCAATCCCCTTTTAGTGAGCCAGTACAGCGTGGAGTATTCAAAGGAGTAGTTAGTTTGAATTTATTCAGAGTGCTAGAGTATAATACAAAAGCCATGAAGTAAAAAGTTTAATTCATCTCAAATTAGTGGCACAGTTGGAAGAGTAAACCACAGAGTAAATCTTAATCCATTTTTTGTCTTATAAATCAGTTTCCATTTCCAGCTGTCATTTCAATGTAATACTCCCGACCTCATCATCAAGTTTCACTTTTTTTGCATTAGAATATTCCACATATTGAAGTTCAATTTGCAAGAAGAGAGTTTCAACAATTCCATTCAGGTGGAAAATACGAGCAAGGGAAGTAACTTTAAAAACACTGGTTAGTTGTGGAAAATAAAAATAAAAACAGTGACTGCAAAGTCAGTGGCAAAGTTAGTGGCTGATCAGTCACTAATTATCAGTCATAGAAAGTCAATGCTCGAGTGAATTGCTTTTGCATTTAAATTGTATTGTTTTAAAGACATTTAGTGACACCGCATTCGACACACTGCCATTATAATAAAGGTGTAGCCACATAAAGGTTCAGTCTAGGTAAATCCAGGTACTAATTAGCATACACTATGATGTGGCCACCATTTCCCCTCACTTTCTTATGTTTCTGAGGGCAGTCCCTGGATAGGTAGATTAGTTTGTTTTGCTTGGCGCACCAATCCTTTGCTGCTCGCCAACTGGACAAGGATGGAAGGGAGAGAGAGTTCCAATGTTTAGCTATGTCCCTTTTGGTGAGCACAGTTCCAATCCCTATCAGGGTGCGATTCGCTCTGGTTCCACCAAAGTCATCTACAATGCCCAACAATGCAACATGTGGCGATGGATCCACCGGTTTTCCAAGCACCTGGGAAAGAGAAGCCAACACATCTTGCCAATACTGCACTATGAGAGGGCATTCCCATACCACATGGAAAACATTTGCCCATTTCTCGGGGCAATGAAAACCGGTGCAATCAGTTTGTTGGCCGGCCACAATCTAATGTGCTTGATGTAGGCCATGTGGAGGTACTTAAGTTGGATCAGCTGAAGTCTTGAGGAGGTGACCAGTACCCTAGGGGACATGCAAGCGTCTCTCCAATTAGAGTCGTCCAGTGCTCCCAGCAAACCTTCTCAGCATGGCCTTAAAGTCGCAAAGAGGTCCGGAGAATCAGTCAGTAGGGTCTTGTAGATCCATCAGAAACCCCCTTTTCCTATGGACCCCATAAGGATCTTTGTTTCGAGTGGGTTAAAATGGATTACATCACGAAGGGCTTCTCGATGGGATTGAAGAGTGAGACACAACTGTAAATAACAGTAGAATTGTGATTTATGCAGAGAATTCAGTTTGTAGATGTTGGAAGTATTTTAGATGGGTGTCCTGCCAAATGTACCCCACCGTGGAAATGCCAATATGGTCCTATCTATCAAATCCCTTAAAGGATGCCATATGTTTCAGCCATCTGCCTCTCCATAGGGATGTTTCAAGCGTATTCCTCTGATCCAGGGGTCTCCAAGCAGTAGCTCGTGAGCTACTGTAGCTCTCCAGCTACCTCAGAGAAGCTCACCTGTGTGCAGCCCAGCTTATTAAATTAGAAAGCTTTTGCTTGGTTGAATAAATATAAATATAACAAAATTGAGATTATACAACACTAAAAATATTAGTAGCGTTTAATTGAACTTGAGTAGCTCTCAGTAGAGAAAAGGTTGAAGACCCCTGTATTAAGTCTGATCCATCTCGATGCAGATTGCCATGCAAGTAGGACAACTCTGGTGATGTCTGGGAAGGTTTGTGGTATTGGATCCCCATTAAGCAGTTCTAAATATTATTACCGTCCCATCAGTGTCACTTCCATTCAAAAACCAGGGTCATGCCATCCACTACTCAGCCAGTCATTAATCACAAACCTCTGTGCCGCCCAGTGATATTTTCTGATGTCCGCCATACCTATCTTTCCGTCTTACATCAACTGGACACATTTAGCAAAGACTAAACAAGAAGTTTGGTTTAATCACAAAAAGGATCAAATCATCGCCAACAACTTTCAAGTGCCTTGACTAATCGGAAATGGAGAAGAGAGAGTGCCATTAACTTGAACTTGGGTACAAGTATAGAATCCAGAAGTACAACTTAAACCTAGGCCCAAACACAATTTTTTCCAGTGCTCCCGCGAGGAAAGAGCAGTCAAGTGACACAAAGGCCTTCTTGAAATCTATAAGGATTAAAGCTCTGGGATCTTTCAGGTTAGATAGACATGCAAGGGTCCTTTGGACAGTGTCTAGTGCTGTGATGTGGCATAAAACCGCATTGGTGGGTGGACCAAATGTGGTAATACTCTTAAGAGTCTATTCACCAGGACCTTGGCGTAAATTTTGATCTCTGTGTAATGAGAGATATCAGCTGGTAGGAAGCACATCAAGCAGGAGGATGGCCTGGTTTGTGTAGAACCACAATGGTTCTAAGTCAAGTTCTTGGGGATAGTGGCATTTTGTGATTGCTTCTTGATACATGTCTAGAAGGGGGGATAGTAAGAGTGATTGAAAGCGGCAATAGCATTCAACACAGTAGCCGTCTGTGCCTTGGGTTTTTCTGGAGTTCATGTCTTTAAGATCAGTTTCATTTTTTTCCTGTGTGAGAGGGTGGTCAAGCTCAAGAAGGTAGCTCGAGCAAAATTGTGGTAGATTGAGGTCCCAGATGAGCAGGGTGGAGGCTTTCCTAGGTGGGTGCTCTTCCACTCCATAAAGAGAGCGGTAGTAATCTACAAAGGCAGCAGCAATATCTGCTGCCATATTGAGTTTCTCACCATGGTCATCTATACGGGATGAACCTAATGGGGAAGCCACTTATTTTGTCATCAGCCATTGTACTGATTTGCATGAATTGTCTCCTCATTCATGCACTCTTCTCGTCGAGTTAATCTAACACTGGTGACCCTCTTCAAGAGATAGCTATTGGAGAGACGCCCTCTCAAGGACAAGGTGCCATCGCACCTGCTCAATCTGCTAACCTTGGTTACAATACTCTAGGGCCATAATGCTGGTCTCTAGGTTAGTTATCTGCTGATATTTCTCCCTCTCTTTACCTCTTAAATAGAATCTAGCTATTCCCCATAGCGCAGCCTTCCTGACCACCCACAACGTGCCAGATGAGGCTACTGTACTTTTGCTGGGATCAAAGTAGGATTTTAGTTCCTGGGTGAGAAAGTGTGTGAATTGTTTGTCTATTAAGCACCAAGCGATATGCCGCCGGATTGGGCGAGGCCGACACCCTGAGAGCGAAAACACAGTGTTACAGGAGCATGGTTGGGAACATCCTGAAGTAAAATAAAGAAACCGATTGTGTGCGTGAGATCCGTGGCATGTAGTATTATCAAGTTGATACAAGACATTGTTTTATGTGCAGTCAACAGATAGATATATGCTAGGGGGTGGGGGTTACATACCCTCCATGCATCACAGAGGCCTAGACCCTCAACCCAATTCCTTATCCGTCCCCTGTGTCTGCCTCCCATTCCCCAAGTCCAATAGAGTCCACCTCTGGAGTCATAATGTCATTAAAGCCTCCTAAAATGGTAACTGCCTGAAGTAATCGCAGCACCACTTCTTTAATCCCTTCTAGTGTATTCTTAGTCAGGAAAGACGGGACAAGACACTGAGGAAATTATAAATGCGACCTTCGAGGGTACCCTCAACCACAATGTATCTTCCCAGGGAGTCTGATGTCACACGGGATATAACCAAAGGGAACATTCTGCAGAGAAGGCTCACCACCCCTCTGGATCCCCTCGTATGTCTGACATGGTAGACCCTGCCATAGCCATACCGAGCAAGGAGGGAACAGTTGTTGCCTATCAAATAGGTCTCTTGCAACTGCAAAGCAGCTAGGGCATGCCGTTTTGCAAATCAAAGGACTGCTCTGCGCTTAATACAGTCATTCATGCCATTTACGTTCCATGTCATAAGTATAGATGCATACATGGCAGTAGGGGATAGGCATCAAGTATCACATATGGGCTTGTGGGACAGTAGCTGGGGTCCCAATAGAATGTCTGGAGCCTGGCCGTGGAGCACCAGTGAATAGCAGCTGTCATGTTGTGCAAGAAAATGCAAATAACAAAACCAACAACATATGAGAACTGAAGGCCCAAAAGAATAAACTGAATAACCCCCCTCCAACAACCCTCCACTCGACGCTTCCACCCATTAGCATCTGTCGCCCTCTCAACAAAAACAAGGTGTGATTTCAAATGGAATCTCCAAATGTGACCAGTGCAGGAACATCATAACTAGAACACTTTTTGTGCTGATGGGTTAGAGATATTGGGCTCTAACAGACAATTAATCAGTTCTCGTTTCCATTGACGCTTCCGGGTCTGTGCTCCGGGGAGACGATCTCCGCGGCAAGTCAAGAGCCGGAAAGTGAGCATGGCCAAGATGTGTATCCTCAGAGTCCAAGGGAAATACTGCTTTTCAAAGTCAGTCATTGAATCTGCGGTATTTTCTGTGACTTCTCTAATTCCTCACCTATCTCGGGTCATTTTGTGATACCACAAGCCCCAAGACGAGAGTCTGCTTGTTTCGAAGGGGCCATTGGTCTATCGCCCAGTCCCACACAGTCTCTTGGGTGTCAAAGAAAAAGAATTTAGAATCATGGATCACTTCAGGTTTTGTTGGGTACATGAACATATATTGGAGTTTGAGGGCCCTGAGCTCCTGCTCAACTTTGTCATATGATTTCCACAATTGCCGTACTTGGAGTGTATAATCAGGGAAAATCATGATGAGATTTGATTGAAATTATAGCTCACCGAGTCTGCATGCTTCCTGAATAATCACATCTTTGTCTTTATAGTTCAGTATCTTTGCAATTAGGGGGTCTGTGGGGGCCCCAGGTAGAGGTCTTTGTGCCAGGGACCTGTGCGTCTGTTCAATGATGAAACAGGTGGAGAGCCGCTCAGTGGGCATGCATGTTTTACTCCTTCGTTCTAGGAAGCTGTCCGGTGCGGAACTCTACACCTTTTCAGGGATCCCTACAAAGCAGAGATAGCAGCGTCATGCCCTATTTTCTGCATCCTCTATGCAGTCTTCCAAACTCCTCAATGTTGCTGACAGGCAGGATACTGTGGATGTAAGTTCCTGCACTGTATAATCCAGTTCTGTGATATGACCCTCTGCCTCAGAGACCTTGTCAGCTACACTGCTGCGATCCTGACGCAAGAGAGAGACCTCATCTCCACCTCTCCGATTTTGGATTCAAGTGCAGAGAGAGATGCCTCAATGGCTTGAAGGATAGTCCCAGCTCCGACTGTCCCAGGGGTCGTGCAGATCAATCACTGTTTTTAGAGTTGTCCCGGGGTCCCGATGTCAGGACTGTGAATTTATCAATCTTACTTTTTACTTGTGATGTGGTGGGCTTGTCCTGTCTCTTATCTTAGGGCACTGGCAGGATCGTTCACAGTGTTCAATAGTGTGGGGGAGGGGGGGAGCTAGTAGTGCACCATGAACCCAGGTGGTCAGCGCATGGTGCTTCGTGAAAACCAGTAGTAGGAGGAGAAGAGCCGGTAACCTCCCCAAAGTCGCCAGAGTTCGTCTATAGGCAGTGGAGAAGGACCTTACAGCCATTTGCCCCCATCCTGCTTGCACCACTAGGACTTGATGGCTGCCAGCTGAGGGCAATCCATGGTATGCCAGCCAAAGGAGATCCAAAGATCAGTGCTGAAAGGCCCTTAAGACCTGCCCATGGTCCAGGGAAGTAGGGCAGTCGGCCACTAGTTGCCTGATGTTACCTCAGACTGCGGGATGTCCACTAAATTCAGCCGTTTGTGCTGCGAGTATTATGAGGGGTTGAGGAATCCCCCCCCCCCGAGTCCTCCCCAGGGGCTACGCAAGGCCAGGAGACCGCGACAAGGTCAAGCCACGTGGCATAAGAAGTCACCCTCCTTGCTGAGCTCCGGGCACATGCAACACACAGACAGAAGGTGGGCAGACTCAAGTCCCATGGCGTATCTCATATGGTCCAGGTGCAGATCTCAGAATCACCCCAAGCCCGGGAGCATCCAACCCGGAGCTCCATAGACCCAAATAAGTCCCAGGGGGCCACGTGGGGAAGAAACAAAGTAAGCCGTGCGTCGCAGTGTCTCAGAGCTGCTGCAGCAAAGGGCAGGAGATCGACTGTCGACTCTGCAGTCTACTCGGACACTCACCCAACGTCATCCGGGGCCAGGATTCCACTGTACACACGGGGTCCGTTGAACTTACACTCCTCCACCCGACAATGGGTTTGTACTGGGAGGCATCTCTTGTGCTCTGCAGCTGTAGGCATAGCTGGATTTGCTAATTGGGCTCCCACTCGGGATTACAGACACCTGCTGTTCCTCTGATGTCCCGGGGAAGCTGCGCCTGCCATCTTGGTATCACCTTCCCACTCCTCCATGGCCACCCTTAAGGTCTGGTGCCCACAACAAAAATAGTAAGTCTTTGGCCCTGGAGGGGCCCATGTTACAAGGACTGCGGGAGGGCTTTCAGGACTTGAATTAGCCCCTTCAGCACCGAGTATTGATTTTGTCCAACGTTTTTACATTGGAGTCAGGAGCTCAGGGAAGATCAAGCAGCATCTCGGCCTGCCAGGTCTTATCACCTCCCACCCCAGGTTACAAGATTTGGCGTGCAATGTAATTCTGTAATTTATAATAGCACACAAGAGTTATACATTTATTAATCACATTCATAAGTAATTTAATCTTATTAACTGTGTTTGCTTGGATATATGTAACATACATGGAAGCTCGAGAACCTATGCAGGCTAGAAAATTGCCTGAATGTAGTAATTATCAAAGAGGATATTTACTCTTTGCGGACATGATGATTGGGTACGAAGGGACTGAAGAGGGACCGATAGGTGCATGGTGGCTCCATACCCTTGACGAGTATGTGACAATCGGGTGGTGCCCCTTCATCATATTCAGGGCACAAAAGTAACCCAAAACCAGGGTAGAAACCAAAACCAAGTAGGTTTAATTCAAACTTTGTATTCCTTAGTGTGATGTATTGGAGGAGTGTTTAATAGACAGGAATGCTAACCTGAGTAAAGCCCTGACGAAGGCTGATGGGTGAGTCAGTGTATTTCCTCTAACATCCATAACTAACTGTTTTAACCATATCTATGGTATCCAACTATTACAATGAATACCTGAAAGGTATACCCTGAGATATTTTTAATCCAATCCAGAAATCTGGATTCCTGCTATATCCATCATAATTTATCAGGCTCCCGACTAGCGGTGGAGTCCGCCATGGTGGTATTCACCTACCTTGGCTTGGATAGGCCACTGATGATGAAGCCTGCCACAACAATTGGTGGGTGAGGTGACCTATCCAAATCTTTCTTACCTGCAGACCAATCAGGGTAAGAACATTGTTTACCTCTTAGACTGATCCTTGCACCTGTTGTGTTGTAGTTCCTTAATCATTATAGGAACTGGTGATGGATGGTAGTTACCAAGTTACCCTCTTGTCACCTTCATAGCCACCCTCTTAGTTCTATGCACTGTTTCACACAATGCCTCTCCTGCTAAGGCAGGGTAAAATCTGCCTGTGGAGTTGCTGAGACCAGAATTTGGATAACCAGAATAGAAACACGTGACACAAAGTTAGCAGCCACACACGGAAGCACCTAACGAGACTCCACTGGGGCTTTGAAATGAGAAATTGCTTGAGCGAATGATGTATGTCGGAGACTTTTTTTTATTTCAGAAAGCCAAGATGGAACTCATTCCCTGAAATGGATTTCTTAATCTTTCACTCCATAAGAGAGCAGACGTCAACCATTTGTGTAAAACTTGAATTAAAGTATGTGGCATTCATTGACGCTGACTCTGTGTTTTTTTGAGTGGGGGAGATACAGTTCTTCGAATATTTAAATTCAGTTTAAGGTAGGGTTTGTTGTGTTCTTTCCAAAAGATCTACAGGACCCCTATTTGTATGGCAGTATTTTCCACCATTTGGGAAAAAGGAAGCCTCTCCTATTGGGCAACGTAGGCTCTGTCACGACCACCGTGTTATTAAAAAAACAACACACTTACGGTCCTAATTCCACTCGGGAGGGACTAGAGACTGCCTAGTGCTGCACTAAGTATAATGAGTTTTAATTTCTAATTTAGTATTGCAATGCAATTTTTATGTTTAATGCCAGATTACACAAATAACTGTTGCACTTTTTTGTTTTTGTTTTTGCTCTTAAAGACTTGCCACTGCCTCGGTTTTTGGCAGTAAAAACTGACAGCGAGTTGAGATGTGGGATTCCTTCGCAAGTCCCTGAAGCACATATACTAAAGTCCGGCCAGGTTCTGCATGCAGCTCAGGAGAACTCCTTTAAACACTTGGATGAAGGAGATACCCAGGTAAAGGATACCTCGAGCTATACATTTTTTTGCATGTGGAGTTTTTGACGTGTGTGGATATTAACATCAAAAAACCTTCAAAAAGTTAATATTTCTCCCTGTTTTGTGCAATGAATGCTCTCTTAGCCTTATTTATTGTATATTTATTTTCAAATGATTACTATACAAAAAAAAAAATATTGTAATAGAACAAGATATTTTTTTTGTGGTGTAAGACGTTATGAATTTCCAAATAACAGTCCAATTAAAGGTGTGCAAAATGAACTTCATATTTATTTATATATGGATGATTGTAACATTAACAAAAGAGACTGTTGATAAATGCCTGGATATTTTGATGCAACCGGTCATCTATTTCTTTCCTAAGATATACACAGAATAATAACGAGGTGGACAGTTTTCAAAGCCACACAATTACGTCCAGGGGTCCTATTATGTATAGGGCACACTTTCCCTGTTTGCGCCCTGGCGCACCTTAAAACAGGTGCGCTGGGCGCAAACTGAGAAAGTGCGTCCTATTACATAGAATGCGCTGCCCCCAGCGCATTCAGGTGAAATACGAAGCGGCTTTAAAGCAGCCGCTCCGTGTTTTCACAGTGCAGATAGCATCCCGCCGGCACTTTGAAGGGGGATTAGAGATCCCCTTGTAGGCGGCTGCAGTCAGTGGCTGCACCCGCCTGCAAGAGGATGTCTGGGGTGCCCATGGGACCCCCTTTCTTACTTTCAGAGGGCTGCTCTCCGGGGGCGCACTGACAGTGGGCCACCTTTAAGGTGGCACACTGTCTGTGCGCCTCCTGAGAGCTTCTTTGCCTCTGCGCCACATCTGTAATACAGCGTGGGTGCAGAGGCAAAGGGATTCCCTCATTTGCATGGGGCACACCCCCATGCAAATGAGGGAACGCCCTCTGAAGATAGCGCTGGCGCGTTATGTGCATCAGCGCTATTGGTTTTATAGAAGGGGCCGCACAAGCGTCTGCGGCCCCTTCTGTAATACAAAGTGCCCCGGGGGAGCGCAAAGCGGATGCAACCGTCAGTTGTGCTCCCGGGGCACTTAGTATAGTACGGCCCTAGGATGTTATCTCAGAGATGTGGGCAGATTATGCTAACATCTTCCTTGTACCTCTGGTCAAAATGTTACTATCACAGGTCTTAAACAAACCCTGTCACTTCAAATATTATTGAGTTACAGAAATAGTGAATAACCCGTACCGACGCATTGAGCATATTAAAGGGCTAAATGGAAAGCAGATGGTTTGGGTAATAGATAAGCTAAGTTTGTGGGTCACCAATACATTCCTAACATTACCGTTCTTCATATTTGAGAACAATATTTTATGTACCAAGAACCTCTACATAAAGAATTGGGATCCCTTTGAATTTCATGTTTGCTCTATTTTATGCTAATTTATTTATGGTTTAGTTTAATACAGAACATACCTGGGAAAACAATGCACAAACATTTCAAGAAGAAGATACATTCTGGGGTCATTATGTAGAAAACATTCTATTAATTTGGAATTATCTTGTATCACAAATCATGATGCAAAAAAGCTTAATGCCCAATACGTCTTTTCCTGGAGTCCATCTGAAGTGAATTCGGGATACAGAAAGTGAACGTTTAAGTCAACTTTAAAAAAAAAGCCTAGTCAAAATTATGCAAAACATTAATTGTGCGGGTCTGCCAGTTCAGACCTAGCTGCAACACCTGCCTCTTCGTCCGTAAAGGTAATTCTAAGGATTTTCATACTACCTTGGTAATTCCCCTTGCAATGTTGGAGCATTGATCAATATTGCAGAAAAGGAAGGGTTTTGAAAAAATGTGATAGTGAGATTCATTTACATTTGTCTCAGAAAAATCTTATTAATAGATTGAGAAACTAACAGTAGTGTGTATTTGAAGAATCAAGTATAGTATATTTTTACAGTTCACTGACCCGTTTGGCCTTTGTCATAGCCAGGGTGAAGGCTGTGTTCTAGGAAACAGCATACAAATCATGCATATATGTAGTAGGGTCAAATGGATCTCAAGGGTTTTTATAGTACTGTGCTCGACTACCCAGTTGAGAGTGATCTGAATACTGGCAGAACGTTTTGAGCAACCCTTTCATAAACTTCCTTAATTATCCTTTCTGGAAACAAGGATGACTTCTCGGCACTCCCCTGTATCAGGCAATTGCAGCTAGTGGAACCTTTAAATTGAATGCCTTAGGCTTGAAGCTGCTTGGTATGGACACTCTTGATGAGAAAGTGGTGTGAATGATCGTAGACCTGTACCTTTCCACCACATGCAGAGACATTTTCATTTTTTTGTACATTTTCCTATTTGATGACACTCCTCTATACAGAATCTCGTGGTAATGTCTTATGTTTACTTACATGTCCCAAGTCCTTGAATTCAGGCATTGCACTAGTCTAGTTTGTGGGGAATTATTTGTCTGTTGGTCCTCAACAGCCAGTTAACATGTGGCTTGAGCATACGCTTTTACTCCACTGATATGTCTAGGAGTGGCCGGCCAGGGAAATGTAGTGATGAGGCAGGGGGAGGAGGGGGTGGGGGGAGTGACAAAAAAAAAAAGCTCACTTACCAGTCGGTCGCCGCCTCTCCTCCGTCCTCTTCTGTAGTCTCCAGGAAGCAGGAAGCACACAGGGTCCCAGACTCCCCTAACTAATCACGACGCTGCTGTCACCAGCATGACTTTCTCAAGAAAGGAGTATGGCCCTGTAAACGGCAACCAGATAGGGCCTATAAACATTAAATCAATTAATTATCTAGCCGTCATATTCAAAAACTGTATATTATTTAAACAGATTCAGACCATTTACTCATTTCTTAGGTCTGTGGTATTTATTTACTCATGATTATGTCTTTTTATTCAAAGTCATTTATCATTTAAATCAGACCACGGGACAAACGTGATTATTCCCACATTAAACATACATTCAAATCATATTCTTTACAGTTACAAAAACGCACAAAACCTTAACATTCCAGAAAAATGATTTAAATGAATGAAAATAAATATTTATGATCTTAAACCAGTCATGATTAGAATAATACAGCAACCTTTATCACAGTTCATATGCCATTTTTTACATTCATTTTAAGGGATGCTGCCAGAGGGAACATGTGAGTGAGTTTGTATCTATTGAATCAGTTCCCCAGGAAAATTGCTGACGTGTTTCGAACCCCAATGTAATTCGAGGGGGTCTCTTCAGGGCTGTGACTGGATCAAATTGGTTTATATATCTGACGTTGAGGCCTGTGTCTTTACTTCAAGTGTTCTTTTCTTTAGAGAGGCACCTTTTTATCAGCGATTCGGATCGCAGTTCTATCGGTATCATAGTTCGTTAGGCTCAAGTGCCGACTCGGAGTGTAATTCCATCCACTTTCAATTTTGAGGTTCTGTTGAAATTTATCAGGGATTCGTTTCAGCGGTGTTCTTCGTCTGAATCATCAATATAGCATGACAGCAACATCGTGATTGGTCTGAGCGCCCTGGTTCGGCGCTCAGACAGAGAGTGGGAGCCTGTGCATGCTCTCCACCTGGCCTTGCAATACAGCCAGGTGGAGAACATGCTAAGTGCGCATGACGGCTCGGCCGGCCCAACCGTCATGCGCACTTATGATGCACTAACCACTACTCCTCCCTCTGAGGACAGTCAAGCCCCGCCCCGCCCTAACCTGGCTCGGGCTCCGTACTAAAAATAAAATGATAATAACGTAACGTTATTAATGTTGCGTTATCATTTTATTTTTCCTTTGAATTCAGTGGGGCGATGCTCCTCCACCTTAGCAAAGGAGTAGCCACTGTCTGGGAGATTAATGAACCAGAACTGCCTGTCCCATGCTGGGGCTATCAGGAAGAACTGATTAAATTAGTCTCAGTATTCAATTTAATTGGGAGGGGAGAATAGACAAGTCTCTTTGTTCAGAGTCCCAAAGAACTCTCAAAACGTTTTGCAAACTTCTCAAACTCTCATCAAAATCCATAAATTTTGATTACTGGATGCTGCTCAAAAGACATTCGAAGCCTTGGAGAAAGTTAATATTTTTTTATTTTTTTTGATTCATTGCCATCACAAACATTCAATCTGGACAATCCATAAATCATGTAAACATACCATGCGCCCTTTCTTAGGGTATCACAGGTGTGTAACAGCATGGCCAAGCTCCTACCTCATGCAATGCCAAATACTTTCAAAACCACCTCAGTAATTATATACATTGGCTTTCCAGATAAAAACTAGAAAAAATCTGTTTAAATACATATTTACAAAACAACTTCACGATACTTCTCTGGAATTGACAAGAGATTACCATTTTTAAACTAACATCTAGGAAATTCATATTACTACTTCCCCTTTCAAAGATTACCACACCCGTTCTATATTCATGCTTCCTCGTTAAGTATTACTTGTGACCCCTTACTACGAGGCAAAGGCTTAGAACTGTGAGGCAAGCAGAGAGGATGCCTAAAGTCTGGGGTGCTGCAGCTGCACCTTATCCAAAGTCATGAAATCTTATTCACTTCCGGGATGCTATGTTGTAGAAGGCTAATAAGATTCAATAAATCAGCCCCATTGTTATTGTGGGAGGGCCCTATTCTCATGTTTGCATGATGGATCTTCCTCTCTGTTCCACTTCTCTTTATTTTGCTCTCTGTTTCCCCTGCCCTAGCATCACTACCAAGTGGTCCCATGCCGTATGTGACACCTTTAGTCAATCTTGACTTTTTTAGCTATTAGCACTCTGCATGGTTGGAATATTGGGCTTGTATCTATAATGGGAATTCCAAAAATACGAGTCCCAGAATGCTAAGTGCTGTTGTGCTAAATGCCAGGACTAGCTGCTGGTGTCACATATGCCATTATGGGCATGTCGAAAGGATATGCACCAGGGAGGCATCCGTATCAGAACTCTCATAGTAAAAGAAAACGAGAGATCCGGCAACACAGCCACATCTTCAGCTGGTAACACTTGTTTAATGGGGTGGAAAGGTTTAGATTCCACAGAACAAATGTGTCTTTCTGGCAGCGCCCAGATCCTTCTTGGGGATAAGGCATTTTGTGTTGAGAAACTTCTCATTGACTAGGCAGCCATCTATTGTAAGATGCTAGTTGCGAAGCAGTCGCCGACAGAGTTGGGGTTGGAGCCTTAATAAGCCACAACAAGGCCTCATAATGAGTGCTTTAAGGCTAAAAACAAGTGATCTGGTGATGAGCACTTTGTTGAGGTGGATGGTTCAGCATCCTGCTCTGTGGGAGTCTCGGTCAGGCCATCACCGGTAGATTTTATTTTAAGGAGCCGCAGGTTGAAGTAGGGAGTGCCCACTATAAAACATCTCATACTGTGACTACCTAGGGGTTCACTTTCCCTCCAAGGGTCAGCAGAATGCCAAGACCAGCAAGAATAGAATGGTACCAGAAGAAACTCTTGAATGGGGCCTGTATTTTAACTTAAGACATGGGGCGGGGTCTGTCGCAAAAGTAGCACTTCACTTGTACCAGTGTGAAGCAGAGATCACAACATTTTATGGTGTTGAGTTCTGAGTTTCAGGAGGTGGGGTGCACTTGAGGTTTCTGAGACCAGCTTCTGAAGTGCTTATTGGGTTTGGGCATTGACACACCCTGAGATTACCTTCATGGGGCATAAACCGGGGTAGTCTTCATTGATGACCAGGCCCGTTTAAAGCGTGTTACCTTCTGACTAGGATGTGGCAGAATCCCAGGACTGACACCCCTCCTAGTGAGGTGAACCATCACATGAGGAGTTTTAGCAAGCCAGGAAAGCAAGCAAGGGTGAAATTTATTTAGAAATGTTTTGGAGAGCTCAACCTCCTAAACGTATTTGAACAACCAGAAAGGATTGCTAAGGTTGACTGCGCACTTCTTAACAAAAGGGCAGTTGCCTTTAATTTGGAGCAGGCATTAGACAAGCTGAACTATTCTGACACATAATTTGAGTTTAAGGAAATTATGGGCTTCAAAGACTATCTGACCCAAAATCGTGCATCCTGCTACAAGAAAATTGTTCTTAAAGTTGAAGATTGAACTAAATTAAGATTGACCTTAGAATTCATTTTGAAATTTTGTTCTCCTTTCATCTTCCCACTTAAAACATATAATTAGAGCAGGTAAGTGTGACTCAGGTGATTGGGAACCTTGCAGGTTGGTAAAGTGGTTACTGGGAGGTGGGACTTAGCAGCAGCAAGGAACATGCTATGATTGGCCCTAAGAACATTTAATATCAAAAAAGGTGCAGAAGCTGTGTGACAGCAGTATAGCAGTGGCGCTAGCATTGCTTATGAAGTGCACAAAGTGCCTTGCACTTGTGCTATCTGGCTGTCAGGACATAATGCAGAAAGCCAGCCACACTGTTAGATTTCTTTCTTTATAGATGCCATTTACTCCTGTAGAAATATCACTTTTGAAAACCAGCGATAACAAGGACTTTGCTCACAGGGGGAAATGGGAGGAATTGAGATCAGCTAACACCAATAGCATGTCTCCAACTAACAATATGAAAAGCAAAGCCTTCATTACTATTTTACTTCTGATGCTTAGCTCATGCCTGACAGTGAGATGAGGACTTCCATGAAGGGAGGCATGAACAACAACATGGTAATCAAAGCAGATTTTAGTTTAAATTTGTTGCCCTTCACCTGGTCACACTCTAACATTGATCTGCCAAATAATGGCTCTTTAGAAAATTAGCCTGAAATCGTTACTCGTCATGCACCAGTTGCCTATAGATCCGGTGGTGCACAAGAGGACTGCAGCATTGATCCTTACATCACTCAGCTCTCATCCCTGAACTCTGACATGTCCATGAAAAATTTGGATGATAAAGTCCTAAATACACTCTTGCTGTCAGTTGGGAAGGAATCAAAATTGGTTAGACCTGCGTGTTGTTTTTGTTGTTGATTAGTGACAAGATTAGTCATCTTCCTGGCACAATGCAGTCAATGATCGAAGAACTACACCTACACTCTAATTGTGGCACTCAGAGAAAGATGCAAGGTATTGACAGTGGGTCAGAGCCGCAAGAGGATAAACTTCCATAAAGCTTGATGACATAATAAAATCTCTACATCTATCCCAATGACAACCCGAGGTAAAGGACAAGGCCCCCTAATAGGCTGAAGGACGAGCTTTAAGTATAAAAGTATAAATAAAATCTGTACAAGTCTGCTTACAAAACCAAAGCAGATCACCAAGGCAGGACTAGTTGACAACCAGATTGTGACAAGTCAGCAGCAGGAGTAACCCTACCTCAGAAGAATAAAAATAAAAAGCTAAAGACGTTGTAGAATAAAAGCTAAATAGCTAATAATTAAGCTAGATACTCCGCTCTGAATTTTAAGGCCCTCACTACTTTTTGTTTCCGGAGTTTTATATAGCGCGAACTTGACCCCAAGGTATCAGAGCGCTTTACATGAGCACCAGTTGCGTTGAATGCCATATCCTCTTTTTATGAAATCAAGAAGGAAAAACAAGACCCAAAACCAAAAGCAGGAGATGGATCAGCCCAGCACCTCTAGCAAGACACCTCCTTAATATTGCACACAAGAAAGGCCTAAGTGTGCTACATTATTATTATTGCTAAATTTATATGGCGCACAGCTACCCGGAGGTTTCCCGGCGCCTACGGACCCACGCCAGAAAGAAAAGGAGAGAACTCTAGTGGTTAAATAACCACGTTTTTAGGTCTTTTCGGAACTTGTAGTAAATAGTTTTGTGGCGGAGTTGTAGGGGAGTGAATTCCATAGTGAAGGAGCCAAGTAAGCAAAAGACCGACCACCCATACGCACTCGTTTGATCCTGGGGACTTGAAATTTTGCCTGATTCGAGGATCGAAGAAGACACGTAGGGAGGTACGGGTGTACCAAGGCACTGAGGTACTGTGGTGCTGCACCCGATTTAATCCTATGCATAAAGCATAGGGCTTTAAATTTGGAGCGATTTTCCATCCTGAGCCAATGGAGGTCGCGGAGGGATCCTGAGATAGAGGCCATTCTAGGTAACTGACACAGAAGTCTGGCCGCAGAATTTTGGACCACTTGCAGCTTCCGAATCACCTCCTTATTGGCGCCTAAGTACAAGACGTTGCCATAGTCCAGTCTGGAGACGATCAAGGCCTGGATAACAGTTTTTTTGCGTAGAATGTGGCAGCATCCAAAGTATTTTTTTGAGCCATTTTAGAATTGAGAAACAGTTTGAGGCGACCTTAACCGCTTGCTGTCTCATAGATAGTTGGTCATCTATGATTATGCCGAGATTACGGACGGATTGTGACGGTTGGGGAGATCACCCATTTGAGGCGGCCAATGTTGGTGGCCCCAGAGAGCTTTATTTCCGCCGAGGATAAGAAGTTCAGTTTTCCCCCCGTTTAATTTCAGCCTATTAGTATGCATCCAGCCAGCTATCTTTTGTTGCCCTACCTGGAGAGAGGACACATTGGATGACTCCTTGGTAGACAAGGAGAAGATAAGCTGGGTGTCGTCCACATATGAATATATGGTTAGCCCAGCCTCTTCAGCTATAGTGGCCAGGGGGCTGACATAGATGTTGAAAAGTCATGGGCTAAGTATAGAGCCCTGAGGTACTCCATACGGGGAAGCATGGGCCTTAGAGCTTGCCATAGGGGAAAAAACTTTGAAAAGTCCTGCGCGACAAAAAGCTCGACAGCCACTTGAGTGGTGATCTGACAATGCCCCTAGAATGTAACACTTGTAGAAGGGCCGTGTGAGACACAGTGTCGAAAGCAGCACTCAAGTCAAGCAGTATGAGTGCTACAGTTTCTCCCATATCAAGACGTTGGCGAAGAGTTTCTGTGACTCCCAAGAGCGTGGATTTCGTAGAGAAGCCAGCTCTAAATCCTGATGAGATGAGTGTAGGATATTTTGGGAGTCAGCAAACTGCGTCAGCTGTTGGTTGATATGTTTTTCTAAAATTTTCGAGAACGCTGGAAGTAATGAGATCGGGCGGAAGTTAGATGGAACTTCCGGATCAGCATTCACTTTTTTTAGCAAGGGGAGGACCATGGCATGTTTCCAAGCCGCTTGCACTATTGCTTCACGTAGTGAAGCATTAAGCAGTTCCATAATAATATTAAGTATTGGTAATTCCAGTTTTTGAAGAATGGGAATGGGGAGAGGATCCTTAGGAGAGCCAGATTTGAGGCTAGTTAGGATGCGACCGAGAGAAGGAGTGTCCATCATCAGCGAAATTGGACAAAAACTCATCCTTATTTCTTAACCTGTACAGTGACCCTACCCTACTTACCGTTTCAGGGGAGTAGGTTGCCAAGACCCCGCTAGAAGTTGGGCATGCACATGTAGTTTACAGTCATTGAACCCGAAGGCAATTGACTTTCCTTTAACAGCCAAGCAGATCTGATTTGGCAGTGAGACTGCAACGGAGTGTCTGCTTAGTCCTCTCTGTGGGTCGCCATATTCAGAAATCCACCTTAGTAATCCTCTAGAAGTCCAAACTATTGCCAATACCCATGGTAGCAATTATGCCGACTCCAATATTAAGCACATCTCAGAGTATCAATTTAATTATGATGATCCTAACTCCACAGTATGGGTTGAAAGGACCACAGGACATTTTAAACAGGAGACACATCCCTAAACGAGTGCCATACTACATTTTGTCATTTGAATCCTAGAGACATTGAATATATACAATTTCAGAAAAGGTAAACAATTTGATGTGTAATGCTGCAAGAATTACACTGGGGCTAAGGGTGCTGTGGATGGCAACTGGACATGCAGAAATGTATTCGGTCATTGGAGAATCAAAACTGAGAAATCGCTGTGTTCATTTTCCATCTGCTTTCTTACCTCTCATACCTGCTTCTAATATAGGGAATGAATTAAAAACTTGACCATTGAGCCTCAGCACATGAGCTGATGGCTTCAGGTGGCCACTTTTATAGGGAGCAAAGGTGGGGGTGACATTTCTGATAATCTTTTAGCTCATGATTTGAAGGCTAATTGAGATAGGTCGGAAATAAAAAGATAGACTAGCTAAAACCATCACATTCAGAAACATAAGCTGATTGGAGTTGGCTGGCTTCTTCACTGGGATAACATACGTAGCCCATTAGGAATCCTACAGAAGTCATGTAAACTTTCTATTCTGTTTTGGAACATAGCAGGGTTGCAGTACTCATTGGTTGCAGGTGATGCTTTTTATTTTCTGTTTAGGTGGGATCTTTGCTGTTTGCCAGAAAATTGGGTGATGTAATCGCTACCCCTACCTGGGTGTCTTGACCATTTTGCACCCACAATAGAAGACCGCACTTTTGCAAAACCTGTAGGTGGACTTTTCACATAGGTCTCCTCTGCACTAAAAATGAAAACAGAACAGAGGAGAGGAGTTGGCCTAACGGCTAGGGCGGTCGCCCTCGAATCTGGGGAACTGGGTTCGAGTCTCTGCAATGACGCTGAACATCCTGTGATTCTGGGCAAATTACTTAATCTCCCCGTGCCTAACAAAAAATGAATGTGTCCTCATGTAATGCAACTGGTGCTATGTAAAGCGCTCTGATACCCGATACCTTCGGGTCAAATTCGCGCTATATAAAACTTCATAATTTTTTTTTTTTTAAATCTGCCCTATTGTCAAGCAAAATGTATACTAGCAGTAGTGACTTAACTGGTCGTTCTGGCTGCGCTTAAAAATGTATATTTAAATGTGCATAGAGGAGCGAAGGAAAATAGAGTCTTCATCAATGCATTAAAGGATGGCATTTTAAAGAATGTATGATTTCAAGTGATATTGGAAGGAGACTTTAAATTACATGTGATGTCAGAACGCCAGTTAGAGTCCTATCCCTCTCCCACTCAGGAGGATGCTTTGCCCTGCTCAGTGGCATCACAGAGACCTCCCTCGCTGCCAGGAAGGCATCCTTTACACAGTAGAAGGGCTAATCAAGGGGCTGAAGAAATCCGACCACATCACCGTTGAACTAAAAGATCTACACTGGCTCCCCAAGCAAGGCTGGATCATCTTCAAGATCAGCTGCATCACTTACAATGCCCTCTACACCAAGACCCCTATTTACCAACAAACCAATCATATTTAGAGGTGAACGCCAGAAGAGGTGCTACAGCATCACCTGATTAGAGACTAAATACTGCAGGAAGTAGAAACGAAAGAAAACAATCCTTCTCAGCCTCAGCCTAAGCCCCCAGGATCTGGAACTACATTCCTTCTGACATCAGAACTGCACCTATCCTCCTACAGTTCAGGAAGGAAGTCAAAACTCACCTTTTCAAGGAACATACCTGGGATAGACTAACTTCCCACTCCTTTCATTAGTTCTACCTCCTCCCTCTGTCCCACCGCCTCCTAGTTATCAACACAGGGGCTTGCCCCCTGTACAGCGCTGCGTTGCTAGTCTGCTGCTAGCCAGCTAGGGTTTTGCTTTAGAAATACCAAAACCTACACATATAGAAGTTGCCAGTAATACTATGGAAGGCTGGGATTGCTTACTGGGTAGTCCTGCAGCGGTTCCTCTACGACAAAGAAAGGGCTCAGCAGGCAATGGGCTTTTGATTAAACTGTATACATTCCATTTCAGAGCCATCAATAGGCGTGCCCTTTCTGACACTCATAGTAATTGCACACATCAACATTGCACAATATTAGATTACTTCTTTCCATCCATTCCCTTGTTCGGTTTGAAACCTGACCAGATGGTTTTCACACATGAAGAAAGTGAATCCTCCCCACTGCTATTGTTGTTGTACAATGATGAATAGAAGTTGAATCCCTCTTAAAACTTTGGAAGCAGCCTGAGATTACCTGTACTACACTTCAGTAATTTTAGAAGCTCAGGTCTCCAGTACTAAACTATCTGGTTGGGACTAAATTTTAACTTAAGAATGTTTCTGTCAACAGGTAGTACTCCCAGCTCAATTAAAAGAAAAAGTACAAAAATAAGCTGTTCCCATGAGGCACAGGGTCAAGACTGATTTGCATATGGCCAGGTCTAAACTGGGGTGGCATGGTGAGCAAAAGAATGATGGATTTAACCCAGATCTCTTGACTGGGGGTGAATCTTTGATTTGTTCTGCATTCCGTCCATCAATTGTGTGTCTTTTGCTTTCTCGCCCTAAGTGCGCCAGGTATGCCCAGACGTGGGTCCTGGGCTCACTGTGCCACTGGAATCAAGCTATCCTGGCTGAAGAGGGGTGAAACCCCGAAACCGGTCCTAGGATGCTTGTTTCCGGTCCAGGGAGGACCTGGCTTGGCAGTTCGGGCTGGACTGTTCCCATGAGGCACAGGGTCAAGACTGATTTGCATATGGCCAGGTCTAAACTGGGGTGGCATGGTGAGCAAAAGAATGATGGATTTAACCCAGATCTCTTGACTGGGGGTGAATGTTTTGATTTGTTCTGCATTCTGTCCATCAATTGTGTGTCTTTTGCACCAAAAATAGAGGCCCAGGTATTATGCCAAAGTGCCAGCTGATGCTCCCCGGGGCCAATTAGAAACTTGCCTTCATGTTCCGTCTATTCTCCTCAATAGGAGCTCTAGAGGTATGGCACTCACCGCTCTGGGGCTCCGATACAAAGCAGCAGTGTGGCGGTCGTAGTCAATGCGGTAATCACCAGGGTATGAGGGACCGCTATGTTCACTGACCTGGTGCGCCCTTTTTAGATCGAGCCTCGAGTAGCGCGCAAGCGCTGCTCTGGCAAGACTTTAAGTAAGGGGGTTTGAAAAGCTGACCAGACGCTCGTGCATCATGGCCTTTTCCCTGCTGTTACGCGCGCGGCAGACATCTGTTTTCAATTATCGTGCCCAGACGCGGGCGTGATAATTGGAAACACATGCCGGCCGTGCGGGGGAAAAGGCCATGACGCACGAGCGTCTGGTCAGCTCCCTCTCGTGAAGGAACTCCATTTCTCCCATCACCCGCAATGTATTATTTCCAAAAGTGCATTTTTCCATTCACAGTGATCTTAATATATGCCCTTATATTCCGTTCCTAAGACGTCATCCCTAGGTCAAAGTGTGTATGTTGCTTCCGTTTTTAAGCCCCAATGAAACAAACACACGGGGAAAATTGAGAACTATCTTGCAGTATATATTTTTGGGCAGGTTGTGACCGTTAGATGGCGCCATCTACCTGCTACATGACAATGGCAGTTCTCACAGTCACGGGATTTGGCAGACAGCAGGGCTGCAGTGAGCAGAGGAGCCGAGACCTCTGCTTGTTTGAGCAGCATTTGGTTAAAATATTTTAAAAACGAGAAGGGCACTGGGCGGTTCTGAGAATTCAGAAAATTCTGACTAAAAGACACTGACTAGCACTACCGGAAACTGATGCACGCCGCAGGACTGATTTATATTGAAATGTCTGGTTGTACATATACCAGTAACTGAGTTGGCCCCAGCGATACATTTCAGTGGAATGTGTAGCACATTAACCACCAATATTTTTCAATTCAGATAACTTTCACCTCATGCTTTCATTATTCATTGTTTGTATTCTAATATTGTATTTGTGTATCCTGTTCTCCAAAGACATTTAAGTAGCTTTTAAATTATTATACAAGTATTGCGGTGTAGACGAGTTCTGCTTAGTCTGAGACTAAAGGGGCCTCCCAGTGAAAAGTAAAAACAGTTCTCCTTACCTAGCCCAGCATCACTCGCAAATGACAACAAAAAACATTCTAGAGCGTTCCTTTGTTTGGGGGCGTCTCCTGGGGTTTTGAGCTGTATTGGGCGTCATTTACTGGATGGCCCTTTACGTTTCTAGATAAGTCCCTGTCATGAGGGACACAATGCTCTAGCAACACATTTTACTTTATTAATCTAATGTGTTTTGGGAGTCGAAGTTTTGGTTTATTTGAAGTGAATCAATTGGACTAGCACACCTGAACGTGGTGATTTGTAAAACTCCTCGTCGCCAATTTTTGTAGTGATCATCAACACTGGTAAGTTATGCAACTTTTACTTTATTGAACAACCTCGTACAGCATGGTGAACCGGTACGAGCATAAGGAAGACTCAGCATCATCTGACCCATACATTCTATACATTTACTTAAATACCAAGAACATACACACCTTTCTAATTCTACAGTCTGCATTCATTATTACACTATGATAACACCAATACAGCACAGGATTGCATTACTTGATGACATGAAGTTATCTGACAACAGATGTAACAAGGGTAAGCATTGGCATAGCCAATAGGTCTCGCCTTTGGGACCTTATAAGTGTTTAGCCATGCAACAGTTGATGTTGTTGCACCAAGGATATTGTGCTGCATAACTAAATACTTATAAGGTCCCAAAGGCGAGACCTATTGGCTATGCCAATGCTTGTTTCTCTTCCTGCTGGGAGTCAGCGGTCAGCAGCAGTCCCCACTCTCAGCTCCTAAGGGGCGGGCGGCGTTATGGCAGCCTGCATCGTAGTTCTCCCATCTCTGTTGTCTTCCCTTGTGAGGAATGAGGTCGGAGCTCAGTCGCCCGATCAAGTCTCAGGTGAGTTGCTACTGTTGGTCGGTGCAGCACTCAGTTCAGAGCTCCCGGTGTGTGTCTGAGCTTGCCGGCTCGCATCGCCTCTCTCGGCCGCGCCCACGATTTCGCACCCCCGGCCTCCTCGGGCTCTATCGCTTCTCTGGGCAGTCGCAAGCAGCAGTGGCCCCCGCCCAAATGCCTCTTACGACGTCTGCCAGGTTGGGGGAGTCCTTGCTCACTGGGTTCACACCTGCAGCATTATTTGCGCTTGGTCCCACAGTGAACTACTCTTTAGTGAGAGCCTAGGAGTCAGCGGGTTTTTGGCAGTCTGCTGCCTCCATCTTGTTATCGCCACCTCGGGGAATCCTCAACAGGTCTGGCAGACTCTCGCCCTGGTCTCGCAGGACATCCAAAACAAGCCAAGGTGTGCAGTGGTGTAAGGGGGGTTCTCTGATGTAATTGGGGCCCCCCAGTGTTAAAATAATTACAGGATGTTGTCGGATGGGGAATCGCTAGGAGGGAGCTCTAAAGCTTGCGACCTACGCCATCGGCGCTCCGCCACACCACCCCTCCCATGGCGAGGTGTTCTTGCCGAAGATCACTACTTCTGTTTTGTCGATGCTGATACAGTTGACTTTCATCCAGTTAGCGACTTCGGTCATGCTGGTGGTAAACTTGTTTCTTGTGTTGAGATTCTTGTTCGAGAGGGAGAGTATGAGTTGCGTGTCGTTAACATATAAGAGGATGCTGATGTCATGTGCATGGATGACAACGGCCAGAGGGATTCATGTATGCGTTGAACAGGGTAGGGCTGAGCTATGGACCTTGAGGCATGCTGCAGATGAGTGGGCCTCTGAGGAGTAAGGTGCCAGGCTGACAGCTTGTGTTCTGCCCATTAGGAAAGAGCAGATCCAGTGGAGAGAGAGTCCTTGGATATCAATCTCATGTGGGTGCTTGATAAGGAAGGGGTGTTAGACCATGTCAAATGCTGCAGTGCGGTCCAGGAGAATGTGGGCTGCAGTGTCTCCTCTGTCAGGCATCATAATAGTAAACAAGAAGAAGAAGAATTATAAAGCGCATGGCTACTTCAATGTGAGGTGTCCCAGCACTGGAAGCAGATCTCCGCACCCTGCCTATCGCTTTAGAATTCTCGAGCATCCTGATCTAAAAAGACAAGTTTTAAGTTGC